>CM061065.1:168123179-169339643 GCA_030762895.1 Sophora flavescens | reverse complement strand
GTCTTTGTCACACTCCTCTTAATAGCGAGTAGTTTTATTTGGGGCATATATAGTAGTACAAGTGTGGCCTTATTCCTGAAAGGAAAGAGCCCAGTGGGCTAAAGAAGCAAAAACTACTAAGGTTGGGCTGATGCTTGATTTAGTAAGAAGCTAAACGTGGGTTAACGTAAGGCAACATCATCAAGTATTTGCACTTTGCAGGGTGCTTTTTCAGTTTGCCTTTCAATGCCACTAGCAATGATAGTCTAGACGGGCATTATTTATGTGCATGAATAGGAGGAAGCTTAGAGAGAGGTCTTCATCATGTATATGGTGTAGTGTCTGATATTTCAATAAGTTAAAGGCATCAACTGTGGGCCTCTCCTTTCATTCTCAATGATGTTGTAGATATGATTCACCCTTTGGATGCTCAAGCGGTGGAATTTACAGCTTCTTAAGAGTGATTCCAGAGGACATTTCCCTTCTCAGATTTGTGTTATCCGCTTTTCCTTCTTCCTTACAGCTTTCTTATCAAATGCAAGCATTTTTTTTTTTTCTGTTAATAGCCGCAGAAATCACTTAAGCTTTTGATAGGCATGTTTTTTCCCCCCCTTCCTGGTCATATGAATCAACGCCAGAAGCCAATGTCTTGGATATGACATATGAGCTTTCATGATACCATCAAGAATCCTACTTTGACTAAAAAGCACATAATGGTGATCTAAGAATCCTACTTTATGTATTAAAGACCTTTGGTCCCATCACAGGATAATATACTGTGGCATCTGTCATTCATTTAACTCGGTTCCTTGCAGGGCTGATTAGTAATTTCGAAATCCCCAAACATTCAAGATTTCCTTACACATCTGCACTTGTAGCGAAATAAGACACAGGGCGTATTTGGGAAAACAACTTAATTAAGAGCTTATCACATAAGACCTTATCGTATGAGAGCTTATGCCATAAGCGCTTAAAGAAAGAAAAAGAAAGAAAGGGGTATGAGAGGATTCAAATAGTGAAAAACACGGAGATGGTATTTAGTGCATAAGCTCTTATGATAATTCCATAAGTTTCTCCCAGTGACTTATGAAAATAAGTCAAAAACTCCTTATGGGATGACATAAGTTATTTTTATAAGTTCTGCCAAACACACTGCATAAGAGCTTATGTCATAAGATAAGTCAAAAGGAGCTTAAATAAGCTCTTCCAAACGCCACCGTACTAGGACTCAAAATAGCAACGAACTTATATGATTGGCAGCATCCATGAAAATCCCAACGTTGAAGTTAGGCTTAGCGTCAAAGACAAAAGGTTAAGATTTACCTTCACCTTAACAGCTTAAACATTTTGGTACGTGAGGAATGTTAAATACCCATATCTTTTTCTGAAGTCCAATACTCACAGGAAAAGTTGTCAAACATTTCATAACATTTATTATAAAATTGCTTAACAAATCACCTTATTAGATATCATATCCATTGGAGTAGCATAAAAATTCCCCAAGTGTGGGGTCATTGACACTAAGATAATAGCATTTCTTTATTAATGTTCCAAGATTAGCCAGTTTATTAATGAGGTAGGCAATCTCTATATGCTGTGTTGGATTCTCTGCCAAGTAGAATTTGAAAGTTATGTCTTTTCAGTGCAGATCACTTCAATCTTCAATCTAGGACTTACAAACGGGCCATGTATTCGTTAGATGCTGCTTGTGCTAGCTTTTGCAATTTTCTTCTACCTTGAGGAACAATTAGGAAGAATATCTCTGTTAAAACATATCTGATCTGGCATTCATTTGACCAAGCCAGTTAATTTGGGACAGAATGTTTCAAAAGGGAAGCCGCTTTACATGATCAATTAACAATCTAACATACTAGAAACAAGTCAAACAACTCTATATGCCTAATCCCTAAACAACTAAGAGAAATTCAAGATGAACTAAATTGCACTCCATCAGATTGCATATCCTGTATGTACATTGTAACCAAGTAATCATCAATGATGATGATATGATCCCTTTTAGAATGGTGTTACACATGACAAGTAATACATTTGCTACAATGACATTAAATTATTTAGCATAAACTCCCTTCTCTTGCAGCAATCCCATTAAGTTAAAGATAATTATACTAAACACATTCACGAGTCTTCATTCTTCACAGAAAGACTAATGGACTGGAATCTAACATAGTTATCATCACTCACTGTCACTATTATTGTTATGGTTATTATTATCGTTGTTGTTGTTGATGTTGCTATGGTGATTGCTGGCATTTCCACCACCTTTCCTTCCACCAAGCTTGAGCTGCGAAATCTCCAACTGCGTCTTCATGAAAAACTGCATCCTCTGCAACTCCAAATCCTTCGCGAACTTCATTCTCTGCTTCTCCATCTCCACCACTTGCAGCAATTTCGAACTCTCTGCTTGCTCATAAGCCTCGCCAAACTTCACTATCGCCTGCGTCAATTCCCTCACCGCACTACCCCAACCCTTCCCCTTCCCTCTCTCCCTTCCTTTTACAGCGTTCGAATTCATCTCCCTCTGAAATCTCGGCCTCTTCCTCTCGTAACTCTCCGGTGGAAAACTCTCGCTCGAAACCGGCGACGGAGCATCTCTTTCCGACGAATCGGACTCCGCCGGAGGCCGACTCCGGATCTGAATCTTCTGGTTCTTTAGACCAAACTGCTGCTGATTCTGTTTAGGTTGGAACTGATTCGCGGTGGTGCTGCGAATTCCGACGACCGGAACGGCTAACGGCAGTTTCTGCGGCTGGAAATTACTGTTAGCGGCGGCGCCGGAGCCAGGGATCTTGGCTGTCGGACCGATCAGGCTTTCCAGCCGTTCGAAGAACGGCCACTTGCTCGGTGGACCTCCGGCGGCGATCTTCGCCTTCTCCGATTTGTACTTCTTCTTGACGGTATCGATCCGGTTCTTGCACTGGATATCGGTCTTCGGCGTCTTGGTATAGTCCTCTCTTCCGCTCACGATCTCCGCCACCTCCTTCCAGTGCTTCTGCTTCAGGTTCCCCCTGCTCAGCTCCAGATACCTCTCTCCCCACGCCTCGATCAGCACCGCCGTCGCGGCTTCGCTCCAGCAATCCTCCCTCCCGCCTCCGCCGCCGTTGTTGTTTCCCCTCGCTTGCTGTGGCTGCTGAATCGGAAGCGCTAATGCCAGACTGTTCGCCGGAAACGGCTGCTGCGGCGCCGGAGCCGCGACGGTCACCGTGATCCGTCCGTTTGCAGTCGGTGACGACGGCGGGGATCTACTCGCCGGCGAATGGTGAGAATGGATCTCGTCGTCGTCGTCCATAACTCCCTCTCCGCCGATCTGCCGTGAAAATCAAGAGAGAGAAAGAGAGAAGATAGATAGAGAAAGAAAACGAAGTTAGGGTTTTTTATTTATTTACTTTTTATTTTAATTTTGGCCGGCGAGAATATATCGACATCTTTTCGTGCTTTGTATTGTTCGTTTTTTCTCTAAAAAAAATATTTGAGGAAAATGGTTTCGAACTTTTTGGGGGTTTTGTTTGGATGGATTGACGGAAGGGGGTGAATTGACGGTGACCGTGGAGCGTATCGGACACGTGGGAGATGAAAGAAGAGGGAAGGGTGACGTGGAACGATGTGATTGGTGGGGATGGGGTAGTTCCGTCACCGGCTCGGGGTTTCAGTGTGCCGTCTCAGTTGGTGGACCTTGTTTGTGATTATCTGGTGTGGTTGGTTCACGAGTTGACGATAAACACTACTTTCATCTCTCTGCATTACCGATAAAACCTGCTTCCGTGGTCTACGCTGCTATCCCCAATTTACCCTCTTAATTTCTTAACATTTTTTAGTATAGATAGACAGGGGGGAATCACGCTGATGTTTTTCTGATTAAATAAAATTCTTTTATAGACATCAGTGTAAAAAAAAATTTACATTGAGATCCATTGAATATCAATGTATATGTTGGTAACTAAAAACTGTTTTACAACTAACAGTCTGATAGGTCTGTTATACTAACTAATTAACAAACCTAAGAGCATCTCCATCAATGGTTTTTAAGGAATTTATTTTGGGTTTCTTATTCCTTATTAAACATTATAAAGTGATCCCCACAGTATCACATCATACTTAAGCAACCCACCCATATTTTGTCCCAATGGTTAAATTTTTAAGAAACCCTTAAGGAATTCATGTTTTTATAATTTTTTATTTGCACTCAATTTTGTTTCAAATTAAAATATTATGTTAATAAATTTAAAATAATAATTATTTATTTGATCTCAAAAATGTAAAAATAAAATAAAAAATTCAAGGGCTCATCATCTCAGAGTTTCATTGTATGTTTTTTTTGTCTAAAGTGTCAGAAAAATGAATAAAACTAAAATTGGGCCCATTATACAATAAAAAAAATAATAAGTTGGAAAAATTGGCCCAGACCCGTTAGGAAAGCTTTAACCCCAGCTTTTCCCCTTTTCCTCTTTACTTCAGCTGCCTCCCCCCTCCCCATCCCTTCTTCACTCTCCTTTCTAACGTTCATTCTATAAAACAAAAGTTTTGCCGTTCGAAGATGGGTTCAGATTCTACCTCCTGTTTGTGACACACTCTGTTTGATCTCACCCCTCTTCTCTCTTCTTTGCTTTTGCTTGTTGGTATTAGTTTATACAACAAAAATTATATTTTATTCCTATGGAACGGTTCCTTAGCTAAGGAACAAATCTTAAATTTAAGGAACCGTGAATGCCAGCTAGATGTCCTCCGATGGGAAAAAAAATAAGGAACGATTCCTTAGCCTAAGGAACTGGCTAAGGAACCTGCGGTAAAGATGCTCTAACTAACTATAGTCTATATACTCTATCACCCCCCGAAAAACCTAGGGCAGGTATTGACCCTGAGTTTGCATGAGCATTGCTGAAAACACAGGTAGAGGAATAGGCTTAGACGCTTAGTTAAGAATGTTAAGTCTCTGAAAACATGCAAACTTTCCCTTATGAGATGCTGCTGACGAGGCTCTTTCGGAACAAGTTGTTTGTTCCTAGTGATGGAGAATTTGTCAACATGTCATTTCCCATAGACAGGAAGAATCTGCCTGTGATGAACATAGAAGGACTTCCTCTGGAAGATGATGAGGGAGATGCTGTTGAGCAGAAGATGAAGGAACCAGTGGAATCAGCTGATGAATCTGAGGTTCCTATCTCAAAAACTCTGGAAACCTGCTGGAAAAGTAGCTAGACAAGATCAAAAACCTGAGTTGGAGAAGCCCTCAGTCTCTGCTAAGATTGAAGAAAGTGTTGAACCCTTGAGGTTCAGGATGAAGAAGCTCTCTCCCAAGAGGAAGACAAAGAATGCGGAGGCATCATAAACTGAATCTATTAGGACAGAAAAATGACGAAGGTTTGTAAAGACCTTGACCGAGGACAGACAATTGGAGTCTGCTCCTAGTAGAGATGAAGCATCTGCTCAGGGGGAGCAGCAGACAAGTCCCTTGAAGGAACTCAAAGAGAAGAAGACTTTTCTTCTGGGACCCATTCCTAGGAAGAGAAGGTCAGGTTATCCTGTGCCTACTGTTGTGGCTCCCCTTTACGAGAAGTGGAAGTGGGCTGAAGTACCAATTTCACGAGGTTGAAGTTGCTTTTCCTCAAGTCATCATGGGATGATCATTGTGTATGGTGGCCGGCTGAGCAGGAGTTGTGATTTGCTCAGCTGCTTCATGCAAAAACTCAGGTGATCTTGAGGAGAATAGAGGATTTGCTATTCAAGGATGAAGAGAAAGTAATGAATCTCATTAGCATATCACTGATACATGGTGTGTATTTATACAACTAAGTTACTGAAAGATAACAACTAAAATCAATAACTAAAAATTGTTTTACAACTAACTGTTAACTGATAGGTATGTTACAAACTGATTAATAAACCTAACTAACTATATACTCTATAAGGGCTGATTCATTTATTTAAGATGCCAATTTTTTTAAAAAAAATTATTTACTTATTATATTTTTTATAAATTGTCAATATAAGACTTTTTATACACCGATTAATAAGAAATCATCATATGTAGAACTTTTAAGATAATTATTCTAAAAATCAAACATTTTTAATGATGTGATAATTTATAATTAGTTAATTTTGTAAAAAAAATCTCCACGCTGAAATATTAATTAAATCTTATTCAAGAATCTAAGCTTCTTTAACTGTTAAAGAGTTTGTTGTCATGTAAAAAGGTAGGCCAATAGATTTATTTAGAGGATTTAATATAATAATTATTATTGTGAAATTTTTTGGGTAGTTTAAGTTAATCATATATTGTCAAATTATTAAAAACAATTGAATTTTACAGTAATTATTTTAAAAGACATACATAAGGTGACATGTGATTAGTTGAATATATGAAGAAACTTTATACTAAAAGTATATAAAAATTGAACTACTAGTTAAAATCTTATATTAGATAATAAAAAATGATAAAATTTTAGATATAATTCTTTAGATACTTGTGATGTACCCAGAGAACAAAAGAACTATTATACAAGTTATTCTTTTATTGACGAGCTATCACATATGTTCCCAGAAGAACAAATAAACCTGAGATGAGTTCTCAGTACTTCACTAGTATATTATATTACAAGAACAACATGCTTCCTTTCCCGTATAGTAAGTCATTATTGTTAGTAGAAGAATTTCAAACTCTTGCCATAAATAATTCCGACAGGCTGACGGAAGAACTAAGGAGAGGATTGTCAAAGATATGGAAAAGAAAATATCGACATAAAGGAGAAAGTCGAATTCTGAAGAATTGACAAGTGTGAAATTGACAAGAAGTTCTTCAGTCGACATGTTAGATAAACAAGGCCGTCGAAAAACTTAGAGCGCGTCTGTCAGGGGTGAAATTTCTGATTATTGACGGATGCATTTGACTGGATGATGAAGGAATCAGAATAATGACTGATATTGTCTAAGTATTATACTTAGTTGACAAGAAAATACCAGCCGACAGAAATGATAAATTGACAACCCAGCGTTTTGACAAAGTGTTAAGAAGAGTTGTCAAACGTACAGAAGTGTGAAAACGGCAAAGTCCTCAAGGCTGACAAGGCATCAGCAAGATAAGCCATCAAGCAGCCAGACCGTCGAAGACAATCAAGTTAACGCGGAGCGGTTCAAGAAATTGAGCAGTTGTCAGAGTTGTTTGACAAGCAGTTTAAGTATAAAACTTAAGAGAACTGCCAAAGACATGTGGCAGTCTTTTAGATATGGAGTTATTTCTAGGTAGTTATTTTATTTGCCTATAAATACTAGCAATCACAATATAATGGAGGAGGTTACTTGATACACATCCTACATATCTCGATCACACAGCAGATTGACGGATTACATTCGAGTATTTCCTCCACCCTTCTCATTTTCAATTCAATTCAATATTATAACCCAGTACAATACTGGTTTTATCCTTCAAAGTTCTTTACTCTTTCTCCATTATTCCTTAATATTTCGTTTATGTTCTTATTTTCATTTACCTTTCATGAATGGTATTACTTAGGTCCTATTTTTACTTATCTTTACTTTCAAACTTCAGTTTCCTTTTCATTGTAAACTCAGTACGATTAGGAAGTTATTTTCTATTAAATAAATGTCCTTTTAAACTTCAAACTTACATTTTTAGACTCAAGCAATTTTATTTTCAACTTTCACCATTGGCAAAACCCTGTACATCTCTTTCAAACTTACATTTTTGTTTTAACACAAAGTCTTTGCCAGTAATTTCTAATTTGGCTAATTGTCAAATTTGTACTGGGCAGACAATATACATACACACATCCTGACGAGATTACCGCATAACTCGTTCGCCCCACATTCATCTGATTTTTAATTATTTGTAACAAAGGGATTTTTGGATACCATCCAAAAACCAACGTTAACAAATTGGCACGCCCAATGGGACGAGTTTAGAGTAACTCATACAGTGTCACGAATTTGACATTTATTTGTATGCGTCTACAGAGTGGAAAGGTGGTTCAAACATCATCTATTTTCCAAAACTTTGAATATGAGTAGTGCAAGTGATGCAGGCGTAGTAGGCACTAACGCCGTTGTGTCAACTGTGGATGCTATTGCACCAGTTGACAATATTCCTGCAACCAGGGCTAACGCTACTAATGCAGGGATTAATACCACTAATAGTTTAGGTGCAAGAAGAGGCGTTTCTTACGCTCAAGTTGTCAATAGATTTGACGAAGTTGGCCAAGGAACACTCCCGTCACCAACTTCCCCAGTCTTACAACAAATAAATCCACCAACTACTGGATTGTCTCCACGAAGTGTTGTGAATTCAAACCCAAGAGGGACTACGCAACCTCTCTCACAACCTTTTTATGAGATGCCTTATGGGTCGACAGCCGTCAATCCAAATTTCCCATTTGCATACATACCATATCCAAATGGAATGACGATGGCTGCCCATGCCTCTGGACAGGCAGGACCATCGACTAGGGGGCAAATTCTCAGTAATGCGAATGGGATAACAGGGTCAATGGTAGTAACCCATTCTCGACAAGAGCAACCAATAGTAAGGCCGCATGTATCCCCACTAAGACAACCCCCACAAAATATTGTTGGTCTGTCAGAGGCTACATTAGCCAATGTCCGACAACAAATTGACTCTAGTAACCATGACATGGTGAATACATTTACTCAACAAATGAGTACAGTGATTACGCCATTAATGAAAAACACGAATAATGCATGCTTGGCATTGGCAAATAAGATACGTAGGTTAAATAGAGCCTTGGGCGAGGTAACCCCAAATGATAATCAAAATACTAATGGAAATCTCAATAGAAATGTCAATAGGTATAACCAACCACAAGTTATACAACTTGACGGATCTGAACAAGATGATGAGCGGCAACAGCGCCATCGTCGGATTCCTTTGAGACGTGGAAATGTACATATTCTACGACCAGAGGAAGACGAAGATTTGGTCATAAACCAGGGTGCTTTTGGAGCGTTTCGTCAAAACGTTCTAAATCAAAACGTCAATCAAGTCGTCGAGCAAGAATTGAATATGTTTGGTTTTAACATAGGTTATGCCAGTCAACCATTTTTTGTGTTGGCATTTCCTGATTGGGTCCAATAGGCAGAAATGCCTCGAGGATACAAAATACCCAAAATGTCAAAATTTTCAGGAGAAAGTGGAGAGTCGACAGTCGAGCACATTGCCCGATATACAATCGAGTTGGGAGACTTGGCTTTAGAGGAGGGATTAAAAATGAAGTTCTTTCCGAGTTCATTGACTAAGAATGCTTTTTCTTGGTTTTCAACTCTAAGGCCTAATTCCATACATTCCTGGAATCAGTTAGAGAGGAGTTTTCATTATCAATTCTTCAAGGGTGACCTAAAGATATGATTGACAGACTTATTTGGCATTAAGAGGATGAATAATGAGTCTGTCGATGACTACCTTGCCCGATTCTGTCAAATGAGGAGTCGTTGCTTCACCCCTATCACTGAGGCAGAAATAGTAAAGATTGCTGCCGGAGGTCTAGATTATCATATTAGAAAGAAGTTGGTCAACCAACATCTGATTGATCTTGCCCAGTTGGGAGATAAAGTCCGTCAAATTGAACAATTGAAAGTTGAAAAGGTTTTCAAGCAGAAGAAATTCCTCAAAAGAGAAAAGATTAACTTTGTCGGATGTAATGAATCCGACGAGGAGGGTAACGATTCTGAGGAATATGAGGTAGATTACGTTGAATTAAAAAATGGTCCACCTTATATATGCCAAGCTTTGAAGCCTGCGAGGGCCAAATAAAGGATCCCTTTCACTAATAAGAAGGTGTATACAATTGATGTGACCAAGGCCGATCAAATATTTGACATATTACTTAAAGATAAGCAGTTAAAATTGTCAGATGATCATACGCTTTTGAAAGCCCATGAGATTAAAGATCGGAAGTACTGCAAATATCATAACACTTTTGGTCATGTAACTAATGATTGTATGCATTTCAGGGACATTATTCAGAAAGGTTTGGCAGAAGGAAGACTAAAATTTTCAAACAAGAAACCAGACATGAAGGTTGACATAGAACCCTTTGGTCCTGAAGTTAATAAGGAAGACCGCCGAGTCCCTATGGGAATAGGCATGGTCAATATCAGAGCTGGGTAAAATATCCAAATGGATCTGGCGGATCCATTTGATATTTACCCAAAGCCAGGAGAACCGCTTGTCGATTTCATGATACGCAAGAAATCTGACGGCATACTTAAAGTTTGCCCAAGATGTGAAGCATTTTATGATGAAGTGGCTGCCAAGAAAGCCAGGGGGCAGAAACCATCATCGTATCACCCACGTGACATCACTGAGTCTCGTAATGGTGGTGACCAAGGCAGATTTTCACACTCGAGCAGCCATGCTGGATCTAACAGTGTACACATAAGTGCTGCATCCATTGTTAACAGGAAGGCAAATAGCCGTCAACAACACATGTACCAGGCAAGACCTGGACAGCACCACACTGGAGGGTGGCTTAAAGAGCCCATCAGAGGATCAGTGGAAATTAACTTTGTCAGTGGCAGATTCAATTCCATCAAGACCAGGAAACCCCCATCCCACGTAATAGTGGATCAATGGGTGAAGAATTCTGCCACGGCTCGTTACCCAGAGTTACAAAAGCAGACGTGGGTTAGAAAAAAACAAGTTCAGTGATCGTGGCCCACCTTTTGGAATGAGAATTACCGAAAGGGCCTGTTAGCTCAGAAAGTCCAGATGACAGGGCCTGGTTTGTCAGGACCGTCAACTCAATTGGCCATCTCAAAGAGCCAAAAGAGGAGGCTGTAGAGGCTCCGACAAGCTCAAAAGAAGAAGCCTGCCAGGCAAGGAGGTATCACCATAAAAGAGATGCCTTCGCGTGATACTGGTTGCTTGGTTGCAACAGCTGACAACAAAGCTGACAAGAAAGGAGATGCCAAAATGAAAAGAATAATAGTGACCCATCCCATGGAAGTTGATGCGATGGGACCCATTAATCAAGCCAGGCAGAATAAGCCTACATCACAGGTTTTCACAGAAAAGAAGAAGGCTTCAGGCCAGGCATCACCACCAGTAAGATCCACTGGCAAATGGCCTGTCGGGCTGGCAGAGATGGAAAAGGTTGCAGGACTCGAGAAAGAGTTTGAGGCCAGAATGGGAAAACAATAGTTGACAACGTTCAGGCCTGAGTGTGATTTAACCAAAGAAGAATTACCATTTGATGCTGTCATCGAAGCACTGAATGATCCAAATGATGATATGAACATCAGCGGAGCCATGGACATGGATGGCCAGAATGAAGATTGGGCCGACATCATCGAGGCACCGGAAAACTGTGGCGCAGGGATTGCCCGACCTCTGTCAGATAGGTCAGGATCAAATGATGAGAGTGATTTGAAAAGAAATCACGACAGAATGGTTGGAGGTGCATTTTTGGACGAGGATCCAAAGAATGAAGTCATACTGGAACCAGGGATGGAAATGAAGATTGGGTTGATTTCATTCATTCCAGCAGAATATGAGGGATATCTTGAGATCGATTTCTTTGACGACGATGATGATGTCGTCAACAATGGAAGGGACCCAGGCGATTGCTGGATGTGTGTTCAGGAGAACTTGGTTACCGTATTCGACAATGTAGATCAGCTGGAGAAGCCCACCGATGAGCAAAGAAACCATTTGAGGCCTTTACATGTAAAAGCCATAATAGATGGAAGACCTACCAACAAGGTTTTAATTGACGGGGGAGCTGCTGTGAACCTAATGCCAAGAGCAATGTTAAAAAATCTAGGGAAGGATCAGTCGGATTTAATTCCGACAGATATGGTCGTCACTGACTTCAGTGGCAAAACTTCTCCGTCAGATGGCGTCGTTTTGTTAAACATACAGGTTGGCACCATCGAAAGGACGACATTGTTTGTAATAATTCCAGCCAAGTCAAGCTACAACATATTACTTGGCAGGGATTGGATTCACGCTGTAGGAGCGGTTCCGTCAACAGTGCATCAAAAAGTGATCTTATGGAATGAGCAAGATCAGGTAGAAATCGTGGAGGCAGATGACAGTGCTTGCTATGCTCAGCAATCACATGTTGATTTCAAGGTATATTCCCCAAACATCAGGCCTATAACTGCCAACGAAGGGGTCATTGGCAAGGAGGCATTGGAAGCTAGCCTTCTCAGTCAATTCGGTTTTAAGGTAAAGGACGAGGCCGATAAGACTCGGCCAAATTCCAACAATGAGTCTTGAAGCCCACCTGAAAAGATTGTCGGCCTATCTGACCGACAGAGAAGTACACACTGCAGAAAGTGTGTTGGCGGATTGTATCATTGATGATGGCCATTTGGGTTTTGAGGAAGGTGCCAAAGTCAAGCAAAACGTGGAAGTAGAGGATCCTCTGGAAGAAATAAATTTAGGGACGAAAGAAAAGAAAAGGCCCATTTTTGTCAGTGCTTTTCTGCCAGAGGATTACAAACAAAAACTTGTCCGATTAATTGCAGAGTATAAAGATTGCTTTGCATGGGACTACGATGAAATGCCTGGTTTAAGCAGAGATCTTGTCGAACACCGGCTGCCACTTAGGGAGGATTGCAAGCCTGTTAAGCAGGCAAGTAGAAGGTTTGCTCCAGAGGTAGTGCATAAAATCAAAGAGGAAGTGCAAAGGCTGCTTAAAGCAAAGTTCATTCGAACAACCAGGTATGTCGATTGGCTTTCTAATGTAGTTCCTGTCATTAAAAAGAATGGCAAAATGAGGGTATGCATAGACTTTAGAAATTTAAATATGGCTACCCCCGAAGATGAGTATCCGATGCCAATAGCCGACATGCTTGTCGACTCAGCATCAGGAAATGAAATTTTAAGTTGTATGGATGGCCATGCAGGTTATAATCAAATCTTTATAGCTGAAGAAGATGTGCCAAAAACTGCCTTCAAGTGTCCAGGAGCGATTGGGACATATGATGGATTGTCATGCCTTTCGATTTAAAGAATGTAGGGGCCACCTATCAACGAGCAATGAATGCGATTTTCCATGATATGATAGGAAAATTCATAGAAGTATATATTGATGACGTGGTTGTCAAGTCCAAAACCAAAGATGACCACTTGGAGCACCTAAAGCAAGGGTTTGAACGGATGGGAAGGCATAACCTCAAAATGAACCCAGAGAAGTGTAGCTTCGGAGTGTCGGCTGCCAAATTCCTAGGATTCCTAGTCCACAAAAAAGGAATTGAGGTAGATAAAAATAAATCCAAAGCGATCATGGAAGCCTCGGCACCGACAGATAAAAAAGAACTACAATCCTTCCTAGGAAATGTTAACTTTCTAAGAAGGTTCATATCAAATTTGTCGGTAAGAACAAGAATATTTACACCGCTGGTCAAGTTAAAATCAGAGCAAAGTTTCATATGGGAGCCTTGTCACCAAGAGGCTTTTGATCAGATCAAGCAGTACCTAGTCAATCCACCGGTCATGATGCCCGCAGTGCCTCGACGACCGTTGAAATTGTACATATCAGCATCTGAAGACACTATAGGATGTCTATTGGCCCAGGATGATGATGATAATATTGAAAGGGCCATATATTATCTAAGCAGGGTCCTCAATGATGCTGAAAGAAGATATAGTGCAATAGAGAAATTATGTCTAGCATTGTATTTTTCTTGTACAAAACTTAAATATTATATGATGCCATGTCATGTATTCGTTATTTCCAAAACGGATGTTATAAAGTATATGTTTTCAAAACCAGTCCTTAACGAACGTATTGGTAAATGGACCATTGCTTTGACAAAATATTCTTTACAATACGTACCATCTAAAGCCGTCAAAGGACAGGCAGTGGCTAACTTTTTGGTAGACCATCCAGGGTTGGACGTGCTAGAAGTAGATGTTGTCAGTTTACATTCTTGAAAACTCTATTTTGACGGATCAAGGCATCAAGGAGGGAGTGGAGTAGGAATTTTAATCGTGACTCCACAAGGAACTCCTACTAAGTTCATGTTTGAACTTAAATATCCATGTTCCAACAATGAAGCTGGATATGAAGCTTTGATTGTCGGATTAGAGATACTAATAGAAATAAAAGCAGGAAATGTGCATATCTTTGGGGATTCCCAATTAGTTATCAAACAACTTACTCAAGAATACAAGTGTGCCAGCTACAACTTGACAAAATACTGTATCATAGCTAGTAAGTTAATGAAAAAATTCGATGACGTAATTGTCAAATATACTCCCAGAAATTTGAATCAAGAGGCTAATGAGTTGGCTCAAATAGCCTCAGGATACAAGATATCTCAAAAGGCTTTGTCAGGACTAATGGAAATCAGAGAACTATTGTATCCATTAGAAGAACGAGATATTTTGGTTAATGATGTAATTCTACCTAATGACTGGAGGTTGCCAATATTGAATATTTGGAAAATCCAACTCAGAATGTAGATAGGAAAATGAAATACAAAGCATTGAATCACACAATGCAAGGAGGACTGTTATATAGAAGATATGTTGACGGGACTCTACACAAGTGCCTGAGTGAGCAAGATGCTTATTTGGCTCTATCAGAAGTCAATGAGGGCATATGTGGAGCCCATCAGACAGGAGACAAAATGAAATAAGTTCTTCGACGAAGTCTGTATTATTGGCCAACTATGATTAAAGATTGCATTTCGTTTGCCAAGTCTTGTCAACAATGTCATAAACATGGCCATATACAAAATGTACCAGCTAGCGAATTACATTCTATTGTCAAGCCTTGGCCATTCTGAGGATGGGCTTTGGATTTAATTGGACAAATACATCCTTCTTCATCGAAAGGACAACAATTCATTTTAGTTGGAGTTGATTATTTTACCAAATGGGTAGAAGCAGTTTGCCTTAAAGCAGTCACCCAACAAGACATAATTGATTTCATTGAAAATCACATCATTTGTCGGTTTGGCATACCCCAAACTCTGACAACAGATCAAGGGTCAGTATTCGTCGGCAAGAAAGTTGTGGAATACGCTGGTTCTAGGCATATAAAAATGCTCACATCTACACCATATTATGCACAAGCCAATGGCCAAGTTGAGGCCATAAATAAGATCATTATTAGTCTTATTAAAAAGCATGTGGGCCGACAACCTAAGAGTTGGCATAGTACTCTTGATCAAATACTGTGGGCATATAGGAATTCACCTAGGTAGTCGACAGGAACTTCACCATATCGGCTAACTTATGGACACGATCCTGTGCTACCTGTCGAAATCAATCTTCAGTCTACCCGCATTCAAAGGCAAAATGATTTGCCTACCAACCAATATTGGAATGCAATGTTGGACGAATTGGATGAGTTAAGTGATGAAAGATTGACTGCATTAGAAAATTTGATTCGACAAAAAGAAAGAATTGTAAAGTTCTATGATAGTCGAGTTAAGTTCAAATCATTTAAGGTGGATGATCTGGTGTGGAAAGTCATATTGCCCATGGATAAAAGTTGTCGAGAATATGGAAAATGGTCGCCTAAATGGGAAGGACCATTTAGAATTGATAAAGTATTTTCTGGAAATGCTTATGCACTTGTCAATGTTGATACTGGCTTGAAAATTAAGTCAATTAATGGCAAGTATTTTAAGGAATATAAACCGACAATGTTGGAAGTAAAAATTGACAACAAGTGAAAGAAATAAGAATATTCACTAAATTGGCAATACAATAAAATATTGTCAAAAGCTCAGGTTGTCAATTCAAGCCTTATAGAGATCGGCAGTATGACAATATGCTATCGAAAATCAAATTGTCAATCAAAGTTAATCTAATCCTAGAGTATAAGGCTGTGCGTCAGCAGCGTTTTATCTTCCTCACTTCGATAATGCAAAGGTATAACCTAATTTGTTGAAGCTTCATTCCCCATTTGATGAGGTTTTAGCTACTCCATATGTCGAGGATGCACAAAGAAGGAGATGAGCAGGAGCAGATCTCACCATCATTTAACCCAGAAGGTTGTAGTTGCTATGGTGCAATAAAGATGACACCAAAGGAAAACAACTACCTTCCAAGATGAAGATGATGAAACGAGGACAAGATGCACTCGTTCCGTATTGAGATCGGCTTCTCCCCAGATGTGCAGCGAGGTCAGCTCTAGATGTTACATTGGTTGCTGACCTCCACTGCATTTTTTACGTTGGTTACTGACCTCCACCAAGGATATGACGATTGAGACAAAAACTTTGGTTTGACATCTGAAGGTGGTAGGGTCAGACTCCCATGGAGGAAAAAAGAAGAATAAATGAAAGCCTTTTTTAGGAGAAAACATATTATGTGAAATGCCCAACTATGAAGACGTTGATTTGCAGATCTCATTATTTATAGTTGGTCGAGAGAGACATTTAATGCGAGTTGGCTTACCAAAGTCTCGAAATTTATCATGGCATTTATGACGATTTGATAAGCATGAGTTACGAAGTTGGTTAGAAACATGCAGTAAAATCAAACAGTAAATAAACGTGCAAATAAGAAAAGAAACATTTTTTATTGATCAATGATTGTCAGAGGTCACCAGATTAGAGTGTTACAAAGAAAAGAACTACAACTGTCAATTTTGGTCTAAGTTGAAATCAAAGGATAACTGATCCCTGATCCCTGATGAGTGTGATTTCACCTCATATTTCATTTACATTTTGCATGCATTTTCATATAGTTTAGGCAATTTTAATTTGATTTTTGTTAGTTTTTACCTTGGAACGGGTAAGGCGGTTTTGTGGTGTTGTTTTGCAAAAATTAAGGATTAAATGCTCAAGATCAACCATGATGGAGCTTGCATGAAGATGGGGCTTGGAAAGTGAAGAAAATGAGTTAAAAGAGCCCAACACGGCCTAGCTGTGATGACCATCACGACCATGATCAAGCAAAACTGAAAAGAAAAGAAGGCAAAAGTCAGAACTAGTCATGGCCTAGCCGTGATGCCCATCACGGTCGTGACATGTCAGCTGAACCAGACCCTCAACAGGTAGAACTGATCACGGCCTAGCCGTGATGAGCGTCACGACCGTGAAAAACCAAAAATTGAAGAAGCGCCCATGGCGGAACCCGTCACGGCCTGGCCGTAATGGCCATCATTGCCGTGACGTGCATTATTTGGATCTGAATTTGTGTTAGATTGGGATTGAAACTTCCTTAATCTATAAATAAGGCATCTGGACAGAACAGAGACAAGGACTTTTACCCTAAAAGGACGTTTTCTCTGAACCAGGGGCTGCTGTGACTGCCGTGGAAAGCTTCCATGGAGTTTCTTCTCTCCTTTGTTCCTATTGCTGTTATTTTGGCTTTCTCTATGACTGAGTAACTAAATTCCCTTTTTGTTGGGATTGGATGTAGCTAAACTGAATATCATGTATTTGCCTTGATTTATTAATCTATGTTTATGCTTCTTTATTAGTGTTCGATTCCTATGCTTAATACTTTTTGTGGTTTGATCATCCATGAATTGTTATGAGATTTGACTTGCAATTGGGAAATTCTTATCATTTCTTGATCTGAAATTAATCACCTAGTAAACCTTGCATCTAGGAATGGATTTTGGTTTATTATTAATCGTGTAATCCCTACTCTTAATGCAAATTCGTTAATTAAGCCACCTAAGGAATTAGGGTCTAATTAGGGGGTTTAGGCTCTCGTCATCTAAGGAATTATGACTTGAGTAATCTTATGGGTTGATTTTTATATTTGAAGCATAAATTGGATTGGTGGTCTTAGTATTGCATGAGGCAAAGGTTTAGTGAAGTTTAATCCCAACATCTTTCATCATATTCGAAGAATCCCTTTTTTTTTTTGCATTCCAAGTGTTTGATAAAAATCCTAAAAGAACTTGTTCCTTTTATTTTGTCTATTTTAAATTGTAACTCTTGTTGGGCTTGGTATTTAATATTGATCTCCCTTCCTTCCAAATATCCGCTTAGATAGTAGTTGATTTGTTACGTGCTAGTACTTGTCTCAGTCCTCGTTGGAATGATATCCCTCTTACCTCTTTACTGCTTGTATGACTTGGTATACTTGCCAAGACCATCAACAAGTTTTTGGCGCCGTTGCCGGGGACTTGTGTTTTAATATTAGCATACCCATTTCTATTACTAATTTAAGCACAATTTTATTTTTTGTTTTATTATCTGTTTCTTTTTGCTATCATTTAGTGCTAACATTCTTGGTCTCTAGGCTTTTGTGCATGCGAGGTACTATCCCAGTTGACCAACTTCTCTACGATCCTGAAATAGAAAAAACGGCTAGGGAGAATCGGAGTCAAGCAAGACAGCGGAAGTTATTGGCACGACAAGAAAGCGAACAAGAGACCTCCACTTCACAAGTTCATCAAGATCCACTTGAGATGGCAGGCAATGGTGAGGGTGTTCCATGGAGAACACTTGGGGATTATGCCAATACAAATGTCAATCGGCATGTCACTAGCATAGTGAGGCCTCCAGTGAATTCCAATAATTTTGAGATCAAGCCGGCTCTCTTGAATATTATGCAACAAAATCAATTTACCGAGATGGAGAAGGAGGATCCTAATAATCATGTCTCCAACTTCATTGAGTTATGTGATACGGTGAAGATAAATGGTGCTACCGATGATGCAATTCGCCTAAGGTTGTTTCCTTTCTCTCTAAGAGATGGAGCCAAGGCTTGGCTCCAATCTCAACCAAGGGGGAGCATCACTACATGGGATGACTTAGAGGCTAAATTTCTTGCAAGGTTCTTTCCCGCCTCAAGATTTGTGAAGACACGGGGTGATATCACAAGCTTTGTTCAACAAGAGGGTGAAGCTCTTCATGACACATGGGAAAGGTTCAAAGACTTACTCCAAAAATGTCCAAATCATGGGTTTGATGATCTTGTCCAAATGCAAACATTTGACAATGGATTGAGGCCGTCAACCAAGCTTATGTTGGATGCCTCAGCTGGAGGTTCCATGAACACAAAGACACCGGAGGAAGCATTGACTTTGCTAGAAGCTATGGCATCTAATGACTATCTGATGCATCATGACAGAGGTACCACATCAAGAAAGGGAGTGTTGGAGTTAGACTCACAAACTGCACTTTTGGCTCAAAATAAGATTATGTCACAACAACTTGAGTCCATTACCAAGCAACTAGTTCAACTCCCACAACAACTCCAAACCATGCAAGGGACAACCATGCCACCTCAACAGGTAATGATATGTGATTTTTGTAGAGAAGATCATGATAATGGAAATTGTGAGGTCACACCTAGTTCCCATGAGGAAGCTAATTATATGGGGAACTATGGGCGGCAAGGTAACAACCAATATTCTAACAATTACAACCAAGGGTGGAGGAATCAAACAAGTTTTGGTTGGAAACAAGATGCCGGACAAGCAAGTAAGCCTCATCCCACACAACCGCCTCAAGACCGGACTTCTATCTTGGAGAACACCCTCAATCAATTCATGCAAATGTCCATGTCAAACCAGAAAAACACCGATGCTTCCATAAAAAACTTGGAGGTTCAAGTTGGACAAATTGCAAAGCACCTAGCGGAACAATCTAGCGGTAGTTTTTTAGGTAATACTCAAATAAATCCTAAAGAGCATTGTAAGGCTGTTGTTTTGAGGAGTGGTAAAAGTCTTGAGAAAGTGAGCGGTGAGCCTTTGTTGAAAAATAAGAGAGTTGATGGAAAAACTGAGTTGAGTGCTGAAAAAAGAGCGAAAAATGAGGAAAAAGGCAAAGAGGTTGTAATAGAGGAAGAAGAAAAAGATAGTGAAAAAAGACAAGAGAGAAAAGTTAGTGGATGAAGATTCAATTTTGAGGAAGAGTAAAAGTCAGATTTTGAAAGATGGGGACAAGCCTCAAGAGGTCCCTTCTTATGTAAAATTGCCATATCCTCACTTAAGTAAGAAGAAGGAGAAGGAAGAGCAATTTGCCAAATTTCTTGACATCTTTAAGAGGTTACAAATCAACATACCCTTTGCTGAAGTACTAGAGCAAATGCCAACTTATGCAAAGTTCATGAAGGAGTTACTTACGAAGAAAAAGAGGTTTAAAGAAGATGAGATTGTTGCCTTGACGGAAGAATGTAGTGCGATACTTCAAAGGAAGCTACCTCCAAAGCTTAAAGATCCTGGTAGTTTTACAATCCCTTGCACAATTGGGAGTGTGGCTATTGGGAAGGCCTTGTGTGACTTGGGGGCGAGTATCAATTTGATGCTGCTTTCAATCTTGAACAAGCTTGGAGGTGATGAAGTGAAACCAACAAGGATGGCATTACAACTAACCGATAGATCAATCAAGCGTCCTCTTGGTATTATGGAAGATGTTTTGGTTAAAGTGGATAAGTTTATCTTCCCAGCGGATTTTGTGATATTAGACATGGAGGAGGATGCAGAAGTTCCACTTATATTAGGGAGACCTTTTCTAGCAACTGGTCGTGCTTTGATAAATGTACAAAAAGGCCAACTTCGACTCAGAGTGCAAGATGAAGAGGTTATTTTCAATGTATTTGAAGCTATGCATTGCCCCAGTGATGAAGAGAATTGTTTCCGCACGGACATTGTGGATGTAGTGGCTAAAGAAGTCTTTGCACATCAGCACCACTCCTCTACCCTTGAGAAGGTAATTATGAATTCTATTGAAAATCTTGATGAGAAAGAGGAGAAGGAAGTAGAGGAGTATTTGTGTGATTTGGAAGCTCAACCCAATCAACTTGCTGTCAATACTAAGAAAGAAGAGCTAAAAAAGGATGAAGTCCAAGATAAGCTCAAGTTAGAGCTTAAACCTTTACCTCCCCACTTGAAATATGTGTTTCTTGGTTGGAATGATGAAAATCCTGTCATAGTGAGCAATGTATTGTCCAAATTGGAAGAGGAAAAACTTGTAAGGGTGCTTAGAGAGCATCAAACAGCTATTGGATGGTCCATCTTAGATTTGAAAGGTATTAGCCCTACATTTTGTATGCACGAGATTATGATGGAGACTGAATTTAAACCGATGGTCCAACCGCAAAGGAGGCTCAATCCTACAATGAAAGAAGTGGTAAGGAAGGAGGTGCTGAAACTCCTTGAAGCCGGAATGATCTATCCGATTTCCGATAGTGTTTGGGTGAGTCCGGTACAAGTGGTTCCCAAGAAAGGTGGCATGACCGCTGTGAAAAGCGAGAAGAATGAGTTAATCCCAACTAGAACGGTCACCTGTTAGCGAATGTGTATAGATTACCAAAAGCTAAATCAAGCTACTAGGAAAGATCACTTCCCACTTCCATTTATGGACCAAATGTTGGAGAGGTTGGCCGGGCAAGCTTATTATTGTTTCTTGGATGGTTATTCGGGTTATAACCAAATTGCGGTTAACCTGGAAGACCAAGAGAAAACTGCCTTCACATGTCCTTTTGGAGTTTTTGCCTATCGAAAGATGTCTTTCGGTCTTTGTAATGTGCCCGCAACATTTCAAAGGTGCATGATTTCCATTTTCTCTGATATGGTAGAAAAATACATTGAAGTTTTTATGGATGATTTTTCTGTTTTCGATTCCTCTTATGATAATTGCTTGTCTAACCTTGCTGCTGTGTTAAAGAGGTGCATGGACACCAATTTAGTCTTAAATTGGGAGAAGTGTCATTTTATGGAGCAGGAGGGCATTGTGCTTGGGCACAAGATTTCACCTAAGGGGATCGAAGTGGATAGATCCAAGATTGGTGTAATTGAGAAACTACCTCCACCAGTGAATGTCAAGGGTGTGAGGAGTTTTCTTGGTCATGCAGGCTTTTACCGCGGTTCATCAATGACTTCTCAAAGATAGACAAGCCGTTGTGTAGCCTTTTGAACAAGGACACACCATTTGTGTTTGATACTGCCTGTCTTACTTCTTTTCAGATTTTGAAAGAAAAGTTGATCACCGCTCCCATTCTTGTTGTACCCAACTGGGAGTCACCATTTGAATTAATGTGTGATGCCAGTGACTATGTAGTTGGGGCAGTTTTGGGACAGCAAAGGGAAAAGTTTTTCCATGCCATTCACTATGCTAGCAAGGTTCTCAATGAGAACCAAATAAATTATGCAACAACTGAAAAAGAGTTGCTAGCCATAGTGTTTGCATTGGAAAAATTTCGTTCATACTTGATTGGGTCCCAAGTCACTATTTTTACTGATCATGCTGCAATTAAATATTTGTTGACTAAGTTAGATTCAAAACCAAGACTCATAAGGTGGATTTTATTGTTGCAGGAATTTGACTTAGTCATTAAGGACAAAAAGGGCAGCGAAAATATGGTGGCTGACCACTTATCTCGGTTCGTGAATGAAGAGGTTACTGCAAAAGAAAAGGACATTCGGGATGAGTTCCTGGATGAGGCTTTATTTCTAGTGCATGAAAGACCATGGTTTACCGACATGGCAAATTTCAAGGCAGCCAACATTGTTCCAGAGCACCTCACTTGGCAACAAAAGAAAAAATTCTTCCGGGATGCCAACCATTTCATGTGGGATGACCCATTTTTGTTCAAGGTTGGACCGGATGGCTTATGGAGGAGGTGTGTTAGTCAAGAGGAAGCGAAGAGTATTTTGTGGCGTTGCCATAACTCTCCATATGGTGGACATTACAATGGGGAGAGGACAGCTGCAAAGGTCCTCCAATCTGGGCTCTTTTGGCCCTCAATCTTCAAGGACTCTTACAATCATGTGAAGAGTTGTAACAAGTGCCAAAGGACCGGGAACATATCTAAAAGGGATGAGATGCCACTTCAAAACATATTGGAGGTTGAAGTATTTGATTGTTGGGGCATAGATTTTATGGGTCCACTTCCACCTTCATTCTCCAATCAATATATCTTGGTGGCGGTGGACTATGTTTCTAAATGGGTGGAGGCCGTTGCAACACCGAGGAATGATGCACAAACAGTAATTAAGTTCGTCAAAAAGAACATTTTTGCCCGGTTCGGTGTCCCAAGGGTCCTTATAAGTGATGGGGGGTCTCACTTCTACGACTCACAACTTAAAAATGTGTTGACCAAGTATGATGTGAGGCATAAGGTGGCATCTCCATATCATCCGCAAACAAATGGGCAAGTGGAGGTCTTTAACCGGGAGATTAAGCGAATTCTGGAAAAAACTATGGCCACTTCAAGAAAAGATTGGGCAAAGAAGCTTGACGATGCCTTGTGGGCTTACCGGACTGCATTAAAAACTTCTTTGGGGTTATCTCCGTTTCAGATGGTCTATGGGAAGACATGTCATCTACCCGTAGAGTTGGAGCATCGAGCCTTTTGGGCACTGAAGTTCTTGAATTTTGATACCACTTTGGCGGGCGAGAAAAGAGTCCATCAGCTGCATGAATTAGAGGAGATGCACCTTAAGGCATATGAGAATGCAGCTATTTACAAGCAGCGAGTCAAGACTTATCATGACAAGAAGATCGTGATGAAAACATTTCAGCCGGGACAACAAGTTTTATTATTCAATTCCCGACTGAAATTGTTTCCGGGCAAGTTGAAGTCTAAGTGGTCGGGATCGTTCATTGTCAAAGAAGTCTCATCTTATGGAGCTATAGAAGTGGAAGATCCTACTTCAAAAAGGACCTTCAAAGTCCATGGCCAAAGGCTCAAGGCCTACTTGGGTGGTGACATCGAGAGATTGACCACAGCTGTGCGCCTTCGTGATCCTTGAGATCACCGGCCCGTCAAGCTAGTGACGTTAAAGAAGCGCTTCTTGGGAGGCAACCCAAGTTTTCTTTCCCTTTTCCATTTTTTTTGAAATTTTGTTTTTGAATAAATTGAGAATATCATAACGGATCACGGCCCAGCCGTGATATCCATCACGAGCGTGATGAGAAGGACCCTAAAGATCAGAGAGTATCACGGCCTAACCGTGATGGAGGTCACGGCCGTGACATGCCAGCTCCTATGGACTATAATTGATCACGGCCTGCCCGTGATGAGCATCACGACCGTGACACATTTTCCAGCATCTCTTTGACTAGGCATGTGAGCCAGCACCCGCTACCACCTCGGTGAGTTGTTCCATTTTTCTCCTCTCTCCGATTTGATTATTTACATTGGGGACAATGTAAGTTTTTAAGCTTGGGGTAGGGGTATTTTTGTATTTTTCATGTTGCATTCACATAGGCATAGTTTTGCATGATCACATGATTAGATTACCCCTTGCTTAGATTATGCATCCAATTGTGAGAACTTAGTGCCAAATAAATTGAGATAGTGAATTTTTGAACCCATTTTTTTTTATTCTTGTGAGAAGGCTACAAATAAAAATGCTTAAGATGATCTTTGATAGTTGATAATTAGCATGTGGTTCCGTAGATTTGTGTTTCTCATTGATTTTTGAACTACTAAATGTGAGATTTTTGAGCCAAAAAGGGGTACTCACTAAATCTACCTCATTCTTTGTGATAGAGTGTTTTATTCCTCTTCGATTGTATTCTCTAGAACTTGACTTGAAACCGTTTTGAAGCTTAAAAATTTTTGAAAACATTTTTGAAAATGATTGAGGCACTAGGTATTTTTCCGGCCTTCTGAGCTTTGATTGATTAAATGCTACCCCTTAGTTGCCTGATTTTGAGCCTACAAGAATAAAATACTTTCCTTGGTATCTTGAAATATTTTGATGAATGATGCTTGGCAGGAGACCTTCTAAAGTATTGCAGAAAAGGGTAAAAAGGTAGTTTGAAAAAGTATGGGATGAGAAAGTTAGAAAAATATTTCTCTTGAATTGAAAATCCCCCCTTCTCCAAATAAATAAAAAAATATATAGAAAAGGGGATGACAAAAAGAAGTGAGAAATAAAATAAAAAAAAAGAAAGAAAGGTGGAAAAATGAATCAAAACCCAAAAAGGTATTTTAGAAGGTGTCATGCTTTGCAATGCTTGATATTTTGTTTAGCCTTCTTGAAATTTCCTTTTCTTGATTTCCCCATCTAACGATTAATCCCATGACCCCATTACGACCAAAGTAAAAGACCTCTTGATTCTTATGTGTTTTCATTAATAAAGTAGATATTTGGTTAATAGTCAAACTTATGGTAGAATTCATTCCTTAAGGAAATTGAGCGAATTGTCATATATCCTTAAACACTTGAGTGAGGTGAGAAAGAGTGCCCGAATTAGTGAGAATATGAGTCTAGGAAACCTAGGCTTCTAATTGGACTTGAAATTGATTGTCTCTTGGTGAATTGTTTGAAAATGCCTGTTACTTAGATTAGTTACTCGGTTCTTGGTTCACTATCCATACTCTGATTATTTATATCTTCGGGCCTTGGTGATTGCTTGAGGACAAGCAAAGTCTTAAGCTTGGGGTGATTTGATGAGTGTGATTTCACCTCATATTTCATTTACATTTTGCATGCATTTTCATATAGTTTAGGCAATTTTAATTTGATTTTTGTTAGTTTTTACCTTGGAACGGGTAAGGCGGTTTTGTGGTGTTGTTTTGCAGAAATTAAGGATTAAATGCTCAAGATCAACCATGATGGAGCTTGCATGAAGATGGGGCTTGGAAAGTGAAGAAAATGAGCTAAACAGAGCCCATCACGGCCATGATCAAGGAAAAATGAAAAGAAAAGAAGGCAAAAGTCAGAACTGGTCACGACCTAGCCGTGATGCCCATCACGGCCGTGACATGTCAGCTGAACCAGACCCTAAACAGGCAGAACTAATCACGGCCTAGCCGTGATGAGCGTCACGGCTGTGACAAACCAAAAATTGAAGAAGCGCCCATGGCAGAACCCGTCACGGCCTGGCCGTGATGGCCATCACGGCCGTGACGCGCATTATTTGGATCTGAATTTGTGTTAGATTGGGATTGAAACTTCCCTAATCTATAATTAAGGCATCTGGTCAGAACAGAGACAAGGACTTTTACCCTAAAAGGACGTTTTCTCTGAACCAGGGGCTGTTGTGACTGTTGTGGAAAGCTTCCATGGAGTTTCTTCTCTCCTTTGTTCCTATTGCTGTTATTTTGGCTTTCTCTATGACTATGAGTAGCTAAATTCCCTTTTTGTTGGGATTAGATGTAGCTAAACCAAATATCATGTATTTGCCTTGATTTATTAATCTATGTTTATGCTTCTTTATTAGTGTTCGTTTCCTATGCTTAATGTTTTTTGTGGTTTGATCATCCATGAATTGTTCTGAGATTTGATTTGCAATTGGGAAATTCTTATCATTTCTTGATCTGAAATTAATCACCTAGTAAACCTTGCATCTAGGAATGGATTTTGGTTTATTAGTAATCGTGTAATCCCTACTCTTAATGCAAATTCGTTAATTAAGCCACCTAAGGAATTAGGTGCTAATTAGGGGGTTTAGGCTCTTGTCATCTAAGGAATTAGGACTTGAGTAATCTTGTGGGTTGATTTTTATATTTGAAGCATAAATTGGATTGTGGTCTTAGTATTGCATGAGGCAAAGGTTTAGTGAAGTTTAATCCCAACATCTTTCATCATATTGGAAGAATCCCTTTTTTTTTGCATTCCAAGTGTTTGATAAAAATCCTAAAAGAACTTGTTCCTTTTATTTTGTCTATTTTAAATTGTAACTCTTGTTGGGCTTGGTAATTAATATCGAGCTCCCTTCCTTCCAAATATCCGCTTAGATAGTAGTTGATTTGTTACGTGCTAGTACTTGTCTCAGTCCTCGTGGGAACGATATCCCTCTTACCTCTTTACTACTTGTACGACTTGGTATACTTGCCAAGACCGTCAACAATCCCATGCAAAGGAAAGGTCAGTCTTGTCAGCAGTAGCAGCTTCATATTCAGGTTGTAATGCACGGAGTTTGCCAACTACACTTTCAGCTTTTCGTCCAAGTCTGATAGATTCGTCGTCAATAGCTTTGAATTTGTCTCTGCTCTTTTCTAAAGCTTTGTCAAACTTGGCACATTTCCGATCGGTCAATTCAATCTCTGCCAACAGTTTCTTCCGATACTCCAGGAGACTCTCTTTAGTATGAATTCCAGTAGAAATAAGGTCAAGTTCCTTTTGCTTGGAAGTTTCCAGATCTCGGAAGCGAGCTAAGAGATCATATTTAGTCTTTTCTTCCTCTTCATAAGAAGGAATGACAGAAGTCATCCTTTCTAACTTTCCAGAGAGCCGCTCCCAGAATTTATGGATGGAGAGAAAATGTGTACGGCTCGACACGAGAAGATTGGAATGGAGAGGAGTGATCTCTTTAATGAGTCGTGACAGTTCTTGTTGGTTGCCGGCATTAGATAAAAGTGCATCAAAAGGATTGCCAAGAAGAGCCTGGAGATCATGCATAAGGTTAATGACTCGAGAATCACTGGAGTCATGTTGAGTTGATGAAGAGGTGGCAGAGAGGGTCGACTCTTTTCGGCTTACTTCCGACAACATATTAATCCAAGTATTGAAGTGGAGGGCCGGTTTAGGGTCAGGAGACTTGATGAGTGTGATTTCACCTCATTTTCCATGTACATTTCTGCATGCATTTGCATTTAGTTAGGCCATTTTAGTTGGATTTTGTTTAGTTTTTCCTTTGGAACGGATAAGGTGGTATTGTGTGTTGTTTTGCAGGGATTTTTGATTAATTACCCAAGATTTAGCCATGAGGAAGCTGAGATGAAGAGAAGGCCTGAAAACTGAAGAAAAAGGGGCCAAAAGTCAGAAACCGTCACGGCCGTGACCCAAAACCACCAAAAGTCAGAGACGATCACGGCTTGGCCGTGATAGAGATCAAGGGCGTGAAAAAATGGCTCGCGACGCGAATGTTTTCTCGCCACGCGAGAGACTGATTGTGCCAAAACCACCAAAAGTCAGAGACGATCACGGCTTGGCCGTGATGGAGATCACGGGCACGAAAAAGTTGGCTCGCGTCGCGAAGAGAGGCTCGCCTCGCGAGAGAGTAATTTTGCCAGAACTGCAAGAGACAGAAACCGTCACGGCCTGGCCGTGATGGCTGTCACGGCCGTGACCGGCCACGAGTTATAAAGGAAACTCTGGGCAGAACAGAAAAGATATCCAGAAAACCCTAAAAACAGATCCTCTGCTGCTGTGGCTGCTGTGCAACATTCTATGGAGCTCTCTCCTTTGTTCATATCTGTAACTCTCTCTTTTGTTTTGTCTTCAATTATGTGTAGCTAAACTCCCCTTTGTTGGGGTTAGACTATTGCTATCTGAACTTGGTTGTAAAATGACTTGATTTTAATACAGTTTCCTTCTTCTTTATGAGTGTATGATTCTATGCTTAATGCTTTCCTAGGCTTGATCATCTTAGGAATGATTGGTTGCTTTGATAGACAATTGAAAGGTTGATGTTAAAAGCATGCTCATGAATCATATGCCAAGTAGTCCAAGAATCTAGACATAGGTGTTGGCTGCTTGCAATCTTATGAATCTTTATTCTTAATGCAACTTCTCTGATTAATCCACCTAAGACATTAGGGTTTAATTTGGGATTTTAGGCTCATTCCACCTAAGACATTAGGGTTTGAGTATATTAGAAAAGATTCGATTGTCATAAGTGAAGTAGGAACTGTGTTAGTTATCATTTCATAACAATCAAGGGAGGATTAGCTTAGTCTAACCCTAGCAATTCTATCTAATTGTTATTCACATTTCTGTCTGCATTTTAACTGTTTGATAAAATTCCAAAAAGAACAAAAACATTTTATTCTTGTTTGCTTTGTTAGTTGATAGAGCTACCTTCACTCCAAAATTCGATCGCCTAGATAGTAGTCTAATTTGCGAAGTGGTAATTGTCCACGGTCCCTGAGAACGATATCCGGTCTTACCGTTTTATTACTTGCAACGAACCGGTACACTTGCCGAGTCCGTGTCAAGACTTCATGATGGGAGGTCTGACGGTAGGTGGAGAAGGAATAATAGGAGTTGTTTCAGCCAGCAGGGCTTCTATGTCAATATCCTCATCCGGAATTTCAATCATGACGGCAGTCTCGACAGATGTGTTGGCAATGGAAGTCGGAATGATTGAAGTAAGATGATGAGGGCTGGGGGGCATTTATGGATGGGATTCAAGAGGTTAAGGATCATCCGTTAGGCCTCTGATGTCGACAACAGTGCTTCCTAAAGTTCTGTCAACCTGTACCTCTAAGTCAGATCGATTCGCTGGCTCGACGGTCTTGGTGATAATTTCCTGAATAGTCATTGAATCTTCAATCTGAAGAGATTTTTCCTGACATGAAGAAAAATGAGAATATATATATATATATATATATATATATATATATATATATATATATATATATATATATATATATACATCAAACTTGTCTTTTCGATTCTGGGAATAGTCTCGACGACTTTCTCTTTCCGTCAAGATAAAAATAAAAGATTGTAAACAAAAAGATATGGCTTGATAGATCAACTCAAAACTTTTACCTTGGATTGGTTGGAGGGAGATGTATTGGAGGAGCTAACAACAATGTTTTGGACCTTAGATCTAGTGGAGGCTTTGCTGACATCAGAGTCTGCCGAGATTGAAAAGCTTTTGGTGGACTGACACGTACTCGGCAAGTGTACCGGTTCGTTGCAAGTAATAAAAACGGTGAGACCGGATATCGTTCTCAGGGATCGTGGACAATTACCACTTCGCAAATTTGACTACTATCTAGGCGATCGGATTTTGGATTGAAGGTTGTTCTAACATCTAGCAAACAAACAAGAAGAAAATATTTTTGTTCTTTTTGAATTTTTCTCAAACAGTTAACGTGAAAACAAAGAGATGAATAACAATGATATAAGATTGTTGGGGTTAAACTAAGCTAATCCTCCCTTGGTTGTTATGAAATGATAACTAACACAGTTCCTAGTTCTAGTATGACAATCAAGTCTTTTCAGAGATACCCAAGCCTAATTCCTTAGGTGCATTGAGCCTAAAATCCCAAGTTAAACCCTAATTCCTTAGGTGGATTAACCTGAGATTTTGCATTAGGTAAAGACTTATAAGATTGCAAGTACCTCAAGACCTATTCCTAGGTTCATGAATTACCCGGCGTTTGATTCATGAGCAAGCTCTAACACCAACCTTCCAGTTATCTATTAAAGCAACTAATCATTCATAGGGTGATCAAGCCTAAGAAAGCATTAAGCATGGAATCAAACACTCATATTGAACAAGGAAACTGTATTAAAATCAAATCATTTTTACAACCAAATTCAGATAGCAATAGTCTAACCCCAACAAAAGGGGAGTTTAGCTACACATAATTGAAAGTAAAACAAAAGGAATTATTACAGAGATGAGGAAAAGGGAGAGCTCCATGTAATGATGCACACAGCCACAGCAGCAGAGGGTATTTCTTTAGGGTTTTCTGAATGATCCCAATTCTTCTGTTCTGCTCAGTTTTTCTAGTACTCGTGGCCGGTCACGGCCGTGACAGCCATCACGGCCAGGCCGTGATGGTTTCTGACTTGGCACCGCTTCACTTTCTGATTCATCACGGCCGTGATACTCATCACGGCTAGGCCGTGATCCTTTCTGACTTTTCCAACAAACAAATCACGGCCGTGATAGACATCACGGCTAGGCCGTGATCGTCTCTGACTTTTCCAACTGATTCATCACGGCCGTAATATACATCACGGCTAGGCCGTGATCGTCTCTGACTTTTGGAGATCTGGCACGGCTGACACGTCACGGCCGTGATAGCCATCACGGCTAGGCCGTGACAGCTTCTGACTTCTGGCTCAATTCTTTCCTCAGCTACTGCTCCCTCACGGCCGTGAGGGCCATCACGGCTAGGCCGTGATACTCTCTGCTTGGCTCAATTTCTTATCTTTCAAGGCTCTAAGTCATCCAAGCTTCATACTTGCTACTTCTTGGGCATTTAATCATGAATATCTGCAAAACAACACACAATACCACCTTATCCGTTCCAAAGGAAAAACTAAACAAAATAAACACTAAAATGGCCTAACTATATGCAAATGCATGCAGAAATGTACATGGAAAATGAGGTGAAATCACACTCATCAAATCACCCCAAGCTTAAGACTTTGCTTGTCCTCAAGCAAAAACCAAGGCCATAAGATGAAAACAACCAGGACAATGATAGTGAACTAAGAACCCGAATAAAATGATCCAAGCAACAGGCAGTCAATTATTTCAGCAAGAGACACTCAATTCAAGTCCAATTAGGGGCTTAGTTTCCCTAGACTCACATTCTCACTAATTCGGGCACTCTATCTCACTTGAAGCTCACCCCAAGCTTGTTCATTTGCTTGGCTCTCTTTCTTGCCTCACTCACTCAAGTGTTAAGGGAATATGACATTTCACTCCATTTTCCTCAAAGAATGATTCCTACCATAAGCTTGACTATCAACCACATCTTCACTTTATTAATGAAAAACATCTAAGAATCAAGAGGACTTATTCTTTGGTGTAATGGGGCCATGGGATCAATTTTCAGGTGGGAATTTCAAAAACAGGAAATTTCAAAAGGCTATACAAACAATCAAGCATTGCAAGGCATGACCTTCTAAAATACCTTTCTTGGGTTTCAGTTTACTCTTCCACCATTCTTTCATTTTTTCCTACTTCTCATTCCTTTTTTGTCATCCCCTTCCCCATTTTTATTTCTTTTTCTCTTCTTCTTTTTTTTTTTCTTTTTTTTTTTCTTTTGTTTGGAGAAGGGGAGATTTTTCAATTCAAGAGAAGTAAAATTTTTTTTTTTTTTTTTTTTTTTTAGATTCATCTTTTCTTTTCATCATCCCAAACTTTCAACTACATTTTCCAACCCATTTTTGCACAGTACTTTAGAAGGTCCCTCATAAGCATATTTAACAAAACAATTCAGGGCACCAAGAAAAGCATGCTATTCATTCCGGCTCAAAATGGGCAACTAAGGGTAGCATTTACACATTCAAAGTTCAGAAGGCCGGAAAAAATACCTATTGCCTCAATCATTTTCAAAAATGTTTCCAAAAATTTTCTAGTTTCGAAATGGTTTCAAGTCAAGTTCTAGAGAAAAACAGTCCAAGAGGAAAACACTCTACACAAAGAACGGGGGCAGATTTAGTGAGTGCCCCCTAATGGCTCAAAAGCTCACATTCATCAGTTCAAGAACCAGTGAGAACACAAATCCATAGAAACACATGCTAATCATCAACTATCCAAGAACATCTCAAGCTTATTTAATGAAGCCAAATTACAAGAATAGAAAATCAGGGTCCAAAATTCACTATCACAGAAAAATTGGCACTTAGATCTCACTATCATATGCTCAATCTAAGCAGGGGTAACCGAATCATGCGATCATGCAACTTAAGCCTATATGAATGCAATATTCACAATGCATATATGGATGCAATATTTACAATGCAAGAAAAGAAGAGTACCCCTACCCCAAGCTTAAAGACTTACATTGTCCTCAATGTAAATAATTAAACTTAGAGAGGGGAGAAAACTGGAACAACTCACAAGGTGGTAGTGGTGCTGAATCACATGCTTTCTGGTTTTGTTTCCTCTTGCCCTTCTTCTCCTCCTTCCTTCAAAATCTGGAATCACTCAACAAACTATTAACAAACCTCTTGAGCTTCTCAAATTATTCAAGAGGGGGAAATCAAAAACAAAAGAGAAGATGAAAATAAAAAATAAAAATTGGGTTGCCTCCCAATAAGCGCTTCTTTAACGTCACTAGCTTGACGTGTGATTTCTTCCTTTAATTAACCGGGATCTGCTGAACATAGAATTGCAAGAGCACTTTTCTTCCATGAAATTCCTGTAAAGAGTTGATTTTTCTTAAAAGGCCAACAATTGTGCTTCTGTTTTGCCTTTTTCGCTCTGGGCCTCTTGCCTTTTTTCTTACTCCTTCCTGGTGGAGGTTCCGTTTGCACAAGATGAGCAGGACCAACTTCCTCACCAACTGATGCATCATTTGTTTTGCATAACTTTGGATTGGCTTTCATGTTGGGCTTTTCCTTCTTCTCTGGAATAGAGGGGTGGTGTTGATGTGCAATGACTTCCTTATCTACTGTGTCCACCACTTCCATGCGGAAACACTCCTCTTCCTTGCTCGTGCGATGCATAGCTTCCAATACATTGAAAGTTACTTCCTCTTTTTGCACTCTGAATTTCAACTGGCCTTTTTCCACATCTATCAAAGCCCGACCAGTTGCCAGAAAAGGTCTCCCTAGTATGAGTGGAACTTGACATCCTCCTCCATATCTAAAACCACAAAGTCTCTGGGGAAGATTAATTTATCCACCTTCACCAACAAATCCTCCACAACACCATAGGGATATGTAATGGAGCGATCCGCCGATTGAAGAGAAATTCCTGTTGGTTTTACCTCACCGATTCCCAGCTTTTTGAAAATGGACAACGGCATAAGGTTGACACTTGCGCCTAGATCGCACAATGCTCTCTTAATGTTCACATGACCAATAGTGCATGGGATAGTGAAGCTACCCGGGTCCTTCATCTTTACTGGTAGCTTCCTCTGAATTATAGCACTGCACTCTTCAGTAAGCATCACTGTCTCCTCCTTCCACCTTCTTTTGTTTGTAAGGATCTCCTTCATGAATTTTGCGTAGGAAGGCATCTGCTGTAGAGCTTCAGCAAACGGGATGTTGATTTGTAGCTTTTTGAATACATCCAGGAACTTAGAAAACTGCTGATCTTTTGCCTCTTTCTTCAACCGTTGGGGGTACGGGATTCTGAAATATGGGGGCAGCTCTTTGGGATTATCAACCTCTTCCAGGATCTGTCTTCTAGTCTTCTTCTTCGCAAATTCTTCATCAACTAATTTCTCCTTCTGCGGTTTTTCAGCTTCTACACCGGTAGGAATAGAGGTAGTATCTTGGGGATTTCTGGGTTCTTCATTGTTTACCTCTTCAAATTGTACCTTATCATCTCTAGCTCCTCTTGCCTCTTCTTCTCCTTCTCTTTCTTGTGGATTCAACACTCTCCCACTTCTTGTGATAATTGCCATGCAACCTTCCTTCGGATTCTTCTCTGTATCTCCTGGGAATTGTCCTTGAGGTCTTTCTGCCATTTGCTTTGCCAACTGTCCTATCTGGTGCTCAAGATTTTTGATGGAGGCATTTTGATTCTTCATAGTCTCTTGAGTGGCTTGCATGAACTGGCCTAGAATGCTCTCCAATTTGCTTGAACTCTCTTGAGGAGGCTTTGCTTGAGTATTTGAACTTTGTCCTTGTCTCCAGCTGAAGTTGGGATGATTGCGCCACCCCGGATTGTAGGTGTTGGAGTAGGGATCATTTCTACGCCCTTGGTTGCCCATATAGTTTACCTCTTCTTGTCCTGAGCTTCCAACCACATTGATCTCACAGTTTCCATTTGCATGGTTGCCTCCACAGAAATCACACACTGAGGCACCTTGAACTTGAACAGCTTGTACTTGAGAGTTCTGCAGTTGAACCGACCCCAGTTGTTTGGTAAGAATAGCCATTTGTGCTTTGAGGGCACCAATTTCATCCAGCTCTAGGACACCTCTACTGACCATTGACCGAGAACTAGGCATTTGATAATCATTATTAGCCATGTTCTCAATCAAGTTCTTTGCTTCTTCCGGTGTCTTCTGACTCAATGTACCTCCTGCAGCCGCTTCAATCATACTTCTTGAGTTCCTGTTGAGCCCATTAACAAAAGTTGCGACCTGCTGCCATGTCTCCAGTTCATGATTGGGACAAGCTGTGAGTAAAGACTTGAATCTCTCCCAGGCTTCATATAGTGACTCACCATCCCTCTGTGCAAAGGCATTGATCTCTGACCTCAGCTTAATCATTCTTGACGGAGGGAAGAATCGAGATAAAAACTTGCTGACCAAGTCGTTCCAGGTGATGATGCTTCCATGAGGATGAGATTGAAGCCATGCCTTGGCTCTATCCCTCAAGGAGAAAGGGAAAAGCCTTAACCGAATGGCCTCATCGGAAGCTCCGTTTAACTTGATGGTGTCACACAGCTCAATGAAGGTACCAATATGAGCATGAGGATCTTCACTCTCCAACCCTCCAAATTGGTTTTGCTGCACAAGGTGGAGGAGTGAGGCCTTGATTTCGAAATTATTGCAGGCCACTGCAGGTCTCACAATCGGAGTTCCACATCTATCAACTCTAGGGGAAGTGTAGTCCCCCATTGTTCTCCTTGGTGCGTTCTCTTCTGCCATGGTGACAGCTGCTACTTCAACTTGTGGCTCTTGCACACTGGGTAACTCAACTTGCTGCTCTTGTCTACTAGAAGATGCTCTTTCTCTGTTCTGTCTTGCCTTGGTTCTCTTTCTATTCCTTCTGCAGAGTCTCTCGATCTCAGGTTCGAATTGGAGTTCACCTGGGTCGATTGTACCTCGCATACACTGAACAAACGGAGTAGCACAGAACAAACAGAAAAACAACACTTGCAGAATTTCACAGCAGAGATATAGAAATTAAGAACGAAACACAGTAGGAAAACAGTAAAAAAAATAAAATGCCTAAATTAGGAGTCCCCTTTGGTACTCGTGATATTGGCACACCGATCCCCGGCAACGGCGCCAAAAACTTGACACGTACTCGGCAAGTGTACCGGTTCGTTGCAAGTAATAAAAACGGTGAGACCGGATATCGTTCTCAGGGATCGTGGACAATTACCACTTCGCAAATTTGACTACTATCTAGGCGATCGGATTTTGGATTGAAGGTTGTTCTAACATCTAGCAAACAAACAAGAAGAAAATATTTTTGTTCTTTTTGAATTTTTCTCAAACAGTTAACGTGAAAACAAAGAGATGAATAACAATGATATAAGATTGTTGGGGTTAAACTAAGCTAATCCTCCCTTGGTTGTTATGAAATGATAACTAACACAGTTCCTAGTTCTAGTATGACAATCAAGTCTTTTCAGAGATACCCAAGCCTAATTCCTTAGGTGCATTGAGCCTAAAATCCCAAGTTAAACCCTAATTCCTTAGGTGGATTAACCTGAGATTTTGCATTAGGTAAAGACTTATAAGATTGCAAGTACCTCAAGACCTATTCCTAGGTTCATGAATTACCGCGTTTGATTCATGAGCAAGCTCTAACACCAACCTTCCAGTTATCTATTAAAGCAACTAATCATTCATAGGGTGATCAAGCCTAAGAAAGCATTAAGCATGGAATCAAACACTCATATTGAACAAGGAAACCGTATTAAAATCAAATCATTTTTACAACCAAATTCAGATAGCAATAGTCTAACCCCAACAAAAGGGGAGTTTAGCTACACATAATTGAAAGTAAAACAAAAGGAATTATTACAGAGATGAGGAAAAGGGAGAGCTCCATGGAATGATGCACACAGCCACAAAGAAGAGAGGGTATTTCTTTAGGGTTTTCCGAATGATCCCAATTCTTCCGTTCCGCTCGGTTTTTCTAGTACTGCGTGGCGGTCACGGCCAGCGTGGCGGACCATCACGGCCAGGCCGTGATGGTTTCTGACTTGGCACCGCTTCACTTTCTGATTCATCACGGCCGTGATACTCATCACGGCTAGGCCGTGATCCTTTCTGACTTTTTCCAACAAACAAATCACGCCGTGATAGACATCACGGGCTAGGCGTGATCGTCTCTGACTTTTCCAACTGATTCATCACGGCCAGTAATATACATCACGGCTGGCCGTGATCGTCTCGACTTTTGGAGATCTGCACGGCTGACACGTCACGGCCGTGATAGCCATCACGGCTAGGCCGTGACGGCTTCGACTTCTGGCTCAATTCTTTCCTCGCCTCTTTGCTCCTCACGGCCGTGAGGGCCATCACGGCTAGGCCGTGATACTCTCTGCTTGGCTCAATTTCTTATCTTTCAAGGCTCTAAGTCATCCAAGCTTCATACTTGCTACTTCTTGGGCATTTAATCATGAATATCTGCAAAACAACACACAATACCACCTTATCCGTTCCAAAGGAAAAACTAAACAAAATAAACACTAAAATGGCCTAACTATATGCAAATGCATGCAGAAATGTACATGGAAAATGAGGTGAAATCACACTCATCCTGGACTTTGTTTTCTTGGAAGGAAGGTCGGAAGGAGCAGCTTTCTCTTTTCTTTTCTTAGACACTTTTGTCTGAGGATTAGAAATAGAAGCTTTGGTCGGCCGTGAGCTCTTCTTGACAGTTTTGGCCGCCACAGGGATTACGTTTTCATCCTCATCATCATCCTCAGGTGCTTTTTCCGACAGTACATCAGATTTAGAAGGGAGAGGCTTGTCAAGAGGAATAGCTGTCAATAACAACATAAATAAGTTGATTGTCAGCCAAAAAGTGAAAGAATAAAAGTTATTCGACGAGTAAATACCTGAATTACAAGTTAGAATTCGCGAATGGAATCCAAAGTCGTTATCAGGTTGGAGAAACCGACGAGCGAAGGTAACTGGATTTGGTTTTTCAAAAGGGTCAACGTAAGCACTCATGCTTTCCAAAAAGAAAAAGTTACCTCCTTTCGACGGCTTCCCTGGGTATGAATCAGCTAAACCAAAAGGGGCACAAGGAATAGGCAACGGTTTAGGAAAAGGGGCCTTTAAACTGTCAAAGTATTCCCTGGTCATATTGGGAATGCCCCTATATATGGCAAGCCTTTCAGATTCTTTATTGTCATGCCTCCTTTTGGCTTCAGCTAAAACACTATTGACGTGACGAACTATATCAAATGGTCTCATGGGATTCCACTTGATTTTGTACAATTTTTCAAAGGCTTGAATTTCTTTCTGAAGTTCACCTCGAGTTTTTGTTGCCGGATCCTGTTCTCGCATGGGAGAATCATCATCGTTACCCATAGTGTCTTCAATACAACTCAAGCAGGTCTTTAAACTCAGACGATGGTTGGAATAATACTCATCCCACCAGTCAAGAAAGCTTTGAGTAACTCCGTGGAAGACAGAGAATGAGACAGGCTGTAAGAAGACCCTACGAGCTTTATCCTCATCACTGATGGCCACAATATTCTCATATGTTGGAGCTTTGGCACCAATAAAGTTCTCATCAGGATTTGACGAATAAGGAGCAGGAATAGCTTGACAGAAACCGAGCTGACAAGCAGTGGTATTGGGCAACTGCAGATAGATTCTATGGGTTTTGAAACTAGGACCATCAACAAAAATGACTTTTTGGCAAAGAAATTTAGTCCAAATTGACTTGTTGGATTTAGAAATGGTGGTACTTAGTTTCGTAAACCACTCCGGACCTTACTTCCGATCAATAAAAGGAGAGAAGTTGATCTTTGAAGAGGTGGATGAAAGCGAGTGAAAGATTTTGAAGATTAGCCAAAACACATTGGCCCAATGCTAATCTCTTGCCAGTTGACAAACAGTGTCAACTAACATACTCATACTATCATAAAGATTAGCCAAAACACATTGGCCCAATGCTAATCTCTTGCTAGTTGACAAAATATTGGCAAGAGGAACATATGAAGCAATCAAAGTAGCAGATTTGCTACAAAAGACATAAGCACATAGCCAAAGAAACAGGAAGGCTACGTGTTCAGTATCCGTCACGGGTTCATGATCTCCACCTCTAAAGTCTGCTATATATTTAGAAAAAGAGCATTTTGGAACATAGACATCAATTTGATTCTCCACTTCGACATCGGAATGCATGGTAGGGCCATCAGGACGAAAGCCCGTAATAGCCGACATGTCAAATAAAGTCGGACCCATCATCCCATAAGGAAAGTGAAAATTATTTGTGGTTCTATTCCAGAAAAAAAACCGATGCCCCTATTAAAGAAAAATCTACTAACTTAACATGACGAGAAAGCTGAATAAACTCAAAAATTCCAGCTTCTTCCCACACGTTGCGTATCAGCCTGAACTCGGTCAAGCCAACTAATGTAAGCATCGAACCAAGTGGCAGGGGACATCCTAAAAATCCTATTGCTCTTTTTAAAGACATGAATAGGGATGGGAGTTAAGGAGGATAAAATAGTCTCATTTGAGTTAGCAGAAGGGAAGGAACCGCGTAAATCCTCAGAAATTTCATTTTGGGCTACGAGAAGACCCAAGAATGCAGCAGGAGGATTCAAAGCAACAGAAGAATCAGGAACAGGGCAAATTACCTTAGATTCCTGCCATAACTCGGATTCTTCCAAAAGTGAATCTTGAACTACTGCCCTAGGAGGAGCAATCGTGGTTTGAGGTACTGAAGTCGACATCTTTGAAGATGTTGCCATGGAGATTGAACGAAGTGAGGAAGAGGAAAGGGTTTTTACTTTAAAGAAGAAGGGTTTTCGCGAGGGAAGAAGAAAGATAAGAAGAGGAAAGTCAACAGTGATGTGGCTGTTATTTAAAGAGGAGTGAAGGCCTCTGGTTCGAATTCCAAGAGACCTGCAACGTTATGATTATCCCTATTAAGTAGGGATGAAATTAAAGCGAGGTTTCATTAACGGATGAGAACCCAGAATTAAGAAAATTTGTTAGCAATTTAAAATTCAAATTTTGCTATTCTTTCGGGCAAGGTCGTCGAAAAGCAAAACTTTGGGGGGCATCTGTTAGTAGAAGAATTTCAAACTCTTGACAGAAATAATTCCGACAGGCTGACGGAAGAACTAAGGAGAGGATTGTCAAAGATATGGAAAAGAAAATATCGACATAAAGGAGAAAGTCGAATTCAGAAGAATTGACAAGTGTGAAATTGACAAGAAGTTCTTCAGTCGACATGTCAGATAAACAAGGCCGTCAAAAAACTTAGAGTACGCCTGTCAGGGGTGAAATTTCTGATTATTGACGGATGCATTTGACTGGCTGACGAAGGAACCAGAATAATGACTGATATTTTCTAAGTATTATACTTAGTTGACAAGAAAATACTGGCCGACAGAAAAGATAAATTGACAAACCAGCTTTTTGAAAAAGTGTTAAGAAGAGTTGTCAAACGTACAGAAGTGTGAAAACGGCTAAGTCCTCAAGGCTGACAAGGCATCAGCAAGATAAGCCGTCAAGCAGCCAAATCGTCGAAGACAATCAAGTTAACGCGGAGCGGTTCAAGAAATTGAGCAGTTGTCAGAGTTGTTTGACAAGCAGTTTAAGTATAAAACTTAAGAGAACTGCCAAAGACATGTGGCAGTCTTTTAGATATGGAGTTATTTCTAGGTAGTTATTTTATTTGCCTATAAATACTAGCAATCACAATATAATGGAGGATGTTACTTGATACACATCCTACATATCTCGATCACACAGCAGATTGACGGATTACATTCAAGTATTTCCTTCACCCTTCTCATTTTCAATTCAATTCAATATTATAACCCAGTACAATACTGGTTTTATCCTTCAAAGTCCTTTACTCTTTCTCCATTATTCCTTAATATTTCGTTTATGTTCTTATTTTCATTTACCTTTCATGAATGATATTACTTAGGTCCTATTTTTACTTATATTTACTTTCAAACTTCAGTTTCCTTTTCATTGTAAACTCAGTACGATTAGGAAGTTATTTTTTATTAAATAAATGTCCTTTTAAACTTCAAACTTACATTTTTAGACTCAAGCAATTTTATTTTCAACTTACACCATTGGCAAAACCCTGTACATCTCTTTCAAACTTACATATTTGTTTTAACACGAAGTCTTTGTCAGTAATTCCTAATTTGGCTAATTGTCAAATTTGTACTTGACAGACAATATACATACACACATCCTGACGAGATTATCGCATAACTCGTTCGTCCCACATTCATCTGATTTTTAATTATTTATAACAAAAATATTTTTGGACACCAACCAAAAACCAACATTAACAATTATACAGTTCTCTAACTGTAACCTCTCACAATAAAAGTCGAATACGATGATTCCTTCCTCGGTTACATTAGCTTGTTGGTCTTCTGTCAGTTATATGTTTATTCTGTCAGTTATATGTTTAATAACCTTTATTAGCCGACCTCCATTCGTCATTGCCTATGTAACAATCGGATGACCTCATAGCATAAGGGCTTCCAAGATTGGGCTATCTCAATATTGAGGTCGAGTATAACTCAGCCCACGATGGAACAACATATATAATTTTTCATTGGAGAATAACACTCGACCACTCAAAGAATTATATTTGTTTTGTCACTTGAAAAATGACCTATACCATAAGAATATAGTAAACTTAGGCCCTACATTTAGGAAATAAGTGTGTTGGATTAGAGTTTGTAAATCTAAGTTTCAATCAAATTCATTTTTGCAAACTTAAAGTATGGTTAAAATTGACTTTACCATATCGTTATTTATGTTTTGATACTTTTTTTCTCAAAAGTATGTTTAACATAATGAAATTGGTTTAGATGATATAAAAAAAAACACTTTTTAATGTGTAATTATTGAAAAGGATATGAATTTTATAATGTAATATTAATATTATTTTTTATTTCATCTCATTATTTTTTAAGTAAATGTTAAGATAAATTTTTTCTCTGTTTATTTATTTATTTTCATTTTATTTTTCATCTTACTAGAATTCAGAAAATGAAAATACAAATATATATATATATATATATATATATATATATATATATATATTCCAACATTATTATTTAACCTAATTTATCTTTGGACCTAGGTCATGATCCATTTTCTTACATCTAACCCATTTTTTCTTACTCATTCTCATCCTGACTCATTTCCTTGCCAGAATTATTCTGCTCTTCTCACCGAGGAACCCTAGCGCAACCTCTTCCCACCAAGTACATAAATTTTGTAGCTTCCTCCCATCAAGAATGTCAAACCTTCCTTTTTTTTTCTTGTCCAGATTCACGTCCTTCCAAATGCTAGAAATTCTCGCACGCGACTTGGATGCAAATGGAAAGAGGGCATGATTTCTTTCCTTCCCTGTCATTAATAGTTATGTTATTTGAACACCTGAATTTGAACACCCAAGTGACTCCCCACTCACAATTGTATACTATACATATACTCTATCTTAAAATACTATACATATTCATCATACCCACACTCATATCAATCTACGGTGTCTATACGGATGTCCAAATTCAGGTGTTCAAATATCATAACTCTATCATTAATGAGAGTACTGATCCTTTTTGGTCTTGCTTCCAAGTTACAGATTATTGAAGAAAGTAAAGAGCCCAATCTCGTTGTTTTTGTTTATATATAGGTAGACAAAGCAAATATGAGAGAGGGTAAAATGGGAAATAAGAGAGTTGCTACATTTAAGATTCAAGAGAAACTCTCTAAGACAAAATGAACAAGTAAAAACATAGGTCCTATTGCTTCCATTCCAATCGAGGTTTGAAGCCGAAATTACATGGGCTAACAGACTCGAGTAGGGTTATTTGCATACCTGAATTTGACATCTCATATAGATACCGTATATTGATGTAAGGGTGGGTGAGTATAATATTTTAAGATAATATATATATATATATATTATATTATGTAATTGTGAGTGGGGTATCACATATGATGTCAAATTCATGTGTTCAAATAATATAAGAGGTCTAGAAATTGGAGGCCTTAGACAAAATTGAAGTTGATGGTCTATTCCAATATAAGAGGATAAATGAATTGTTTGATAAAATAAGATTTAAGTAATTTTAATTGAAAAAACTTCTTCGACGGTAACAACAGTCATAGGCATTGTCCATAATGTTCTATAAGCATTGCATACATTTGTAAAAAAATTCAATCCTTTGATATAATTTAATACTTCTAACGAGATATTAATTTATTATATTAACACTTCTTTCAATATTTTCAATTCTGAAAATAAATTAAGATCATCAATACTAGAATAGTATTTGAAACTTAAAAATTAAGAAAGAGAGGAGGTAATTAGAATATTAGATAATTAAGAAAGTCTTAGGATTAATAGTCAAGGAACAAAAGATAATTAACACACTTTTTAATGAATAGAATTATAGTAATGACTTAGATATAAAATTGGAAATTTATGATGATTATTAGGTTGAATGTAAATTTATTTTAAAGCAACATAAAAAAAAGTCAATAAAAAACCATCATAATAAAACATATAACCTAATAACATAAATTAATAATAAGTGAAACTTATTAAGGATATAAAATTATCTTCTGGAGGCCTTAGGTCACTGCCTTATTGGCCTATGGGTCTCCACGGCCCTGGTTGAAGGGGCTCAAAAGGCACATCAAACATAGCGTAAGTCATACATATACAAGGCAATCCCTAGTATAATCTAGTTGTTTCCATAATTAATTACGTTGAATTCGATTTAATTTTGTTTAACTTGTTTTGATATATATTTTCGATTATTAATAACATTTTAAAAATAAATTATATAAATATTAAAACATTATCATGTCATGAAAGAAATACAATTTTGAATAGAAGACTTATATCATAAAAATCTTAAATATCTTTATACTCAAAGGAGCAATAGCAACCAAGTTTTATATATTTCTCTTTGTTGTCCTCTGTGGGTGTCGTGAACAGTGGGAGAAAAGGGACACGACTTTCTGAAATGGAAACTAGAATTAGTTGGAGCTCGGAGGTTGTTCCATGTAAACACTACTACAGAAAAGAACTTTAATAACGTACATTTAATAGTATTTAAATGATAAACACTATTTGAAAAGAGGCGGAATATTTTTAATAACGCTTCCTTGATGAAGCGCTATCATAGTTTCAACTTAAGACAGTGTTTGCTTAAAGAAACGTTATTAAAGGTTGTTGGGTAGGAATGGATAGCGCTTTCTCTGGAAAGCGCTATCTTTAGAATAGAAAATAGACAGCGCTCCCCTGAACAACCGCTGCATATTCCTTTCCCTAAAACTATGCTACTCCCTCCCTTACTCTCTGATCTCGAAAATATTTTGTGCGACGCTCGGTATTGGAACCCTCGCTCACGCCCTTACTGCTTATTCACGCCTCACTGCTACCGCCGCCCTCACTGCTCGGGCGACTTCCTGCTACCGCCGTCGATCTCACTGCTCGCGATGAGACACCCCGCTGTGCCCCATTGTATTATTACATTAAATCCTTAATTATTTATTTACTTAATCGCGCGCTTAACGTTTGAAAATACGTAAAAATTTAAAACTTAATTAATAATCATATAACTTCTACAAATATAAAACACACCAAAGTTGTACTATATAATTACACACATGTTTATTTATTACATTACCAAAACACTGCTGAGGGTATCCTCTCAGTAGGATCCCTCACAGGCATAAACTTCACTACAACATACTTAGTGGAATTATAAATACTACTTAGACACACTGGCCATAATGTCTATACTCTAATCGCCATGAATCACAGCTCGACCTCCAAAGATCCTGGTTCATACGGAGTTCCATCTAACTCCTCAAAGAATCGGTTCCTCCATCGGGTCTTCTCGTACGATCACATCAGAAATAAAATATAATACACAAAGATATAGGGAATAAGAAACAGTTCTATCATCAAAAAGCGGAAAAGAGTAATAGCAAATTATACAGTAATTGTCACAGACACACATCACTCAAAATCAACAATCATCCTCAATTCACTATATCATCCTCTACCCTCAACCCATGCAACTAAAACTTTATACTGATGTGGCCATCTTCACTCCTGTCACATTAGTCAGTAGTCCAGAACAGTCCAGTACCAATAACTTTCGAACGCATCAAAGACTAAACACTTATTAGTCTAAAATGGTCCAGTGCCAATACCATACGAACTCGTCAAGGAACATCCTTCCATAACGGTCCAGTGCCAAGAACATTCGAACTCGTAGTGCCAAGAACATTCGAACTCGTCAAGGAACATCCTTCCATAACGGTCCAGTGCCAATAACATTCGAACTCGTCAAGGAACATCCTTCCATAACGGTCCAGTGCCATAAATATACGAACTCGTCAAGAACTAAAGAGTATTACGGTAGTCTACCTCGGCATCCACATCCGTAGGGCACTCACCCGTAATATCCGATATCCCCAAAATAGGATATCCTGACCTCGTGTGTTCCACTCACACGGCTGTGACTAACAACACCTCGATAAATGAATCTCCCTAAATTACATCAATAACAACCTAGTGCCTCAACCTTCCATCAAAGTCTCAACACCTTTTTCCTCATAGATAAAACCACTTAATTAGTCTAGGCACCTCTAAATCACCTTTATTCTCTCACCCAAACAATTATCTTCCGAACAACACATATCCTTACTTAAATTCAGCTAAGCGCAATATTAACAACCAGGCAGATCATGCATAATACAATATCAAAAAATAATTCAAATACCACAAAATATCACATAAGCAATGAAATAATAATAATAAATTCAATCAACCTCAGATAAGATAAAATCATCCTAATGTCAATAAACCTACAATCCCCAAATCACCATTGATTTTACAGAAAAGGTTTCCAATATGATTTTGGTCTTGTCGATTACTCAACTACTAGTAGGGTTTAGGTCGCCCTACACAATTATCATATAATCTACTACTTATCGATTCCGACGATAGGTTGATTCTTTTCCCCACCTGAGCTAGCACCGGAAATACGTACACGACGATCCTCGTTATTCCGCCACGAGTTAACACAACCACCTTCAACCAAACAACATAACTATAATTAATCAACTAACAACCATCTATGACACTTTAGGGCTAGGTTCGGCCAAGACTTAGCAAATAGGTTTAGGGTTATCTTCTTAATGTCATCTTTTAGATCCTAATTACTAGAGTCTTAACTATCATAGATTACTTATTAAAAAACTAAAATTTGAAACAAAATCCTCTAACCTTTATGGTTAGGGTTTCGGCTTCAACCAATTATCTAGGTTAGGAAGTTGAAAATTTGATTAACTTAAGGATTAATGATCCATAAGTTACTTAAGCATGATTACTCACTTAAACCAAGATTATGAACCAAGAACATGAACTAAAACTCAACTTGTTCTAAGAACTAGGGTTTCGGTTTTGATGAGATCAAATAGGCTTAAGTTTGATTTTTGATCTTCTATATACTTGAATACAAGAACTATCAAGATATAAAAGGATTGAATCATGAATCAAGACATGAAAATGAAACAAAACCTAAGAACACAATTTTGACCTAGGTTCGGCCCAGTCCAGAAGTAAGGGAAAGAAATTTCACATGCTCTTGTGCTTCTAGATAATGAAAATAGAGATGATTATAAGATCATAGCAATTGGTTTCATGTCAAAAGGATTTTTCTAGAATTAGTTATGAATTTTTCAATCTAGTTTCAAGAACTTTAAACAAAGGAAGAACATGTTGATCAAAGGCATAAACTCAAGAATCTTATGAAGAGAAAAGCTTAGAATAGCAAGATTGATAGAGACTACCTCTTGATGATCAAAGAAAATGATGATTTGGATGATGTTCTTCAAGAATGTCTCATAGTGTTATTGAGAACTTAAGGAAGAAGATGAACCAAGTTAGGGTTTCAGAACAGTTTCGGTATTTTGGGTATATCTCTCAACATACTTATCCGTTTTGGATGATCTTTATGTCTTTGGAAAGAATAGAGAAAGATGAACAACTTTTATGTTGAAAGTTTTTCGAGATTCAAAATATAAACTGATCAGAATGGCTCTGCAAAATCGGACGAGTTATGAACTCTTTGGAGCAAGAATCATGAATTTGGAAAAAAAATGACTTAAGGAAGGAGACATCCTATTTAAATGAAGAAGCAACCAGCTTATTGGAGAAGAAACAAATGCTTAATGAAGAAGCAATCAAAACTTGGAGAAGAAGGAAGCAAAACTTGGTTAAGAAGCATTCAAAACTTCTTAAAGAAGTAGTCAAAACTTAATGAAGAAGATGTCAAAACTTGATGGAGAAGTATTCAAATACTTGGAGAAGAAGAAAAGGTTGGAGCCGTGAGGATTGGCAAGAGTTTTGGGTCAATTTGTCAAATGGCATTTTGTTGGAATTGTCATAAAAAGACAAGGGTATTTTGGTCATTTCATAACAAAACTCAATGTTGCCATAAATGTGCTATTATTGCCATTTATGATAGGATAAACTTGTCATGAATGCTTGTCAAGTTGGTCAATCCAATGTCTCTGCTACTTTGCCGACTTCCCGATCCATCTGACTCAGACTCTGCCTAGAGACATCTTGTCGTATAAGCCCGCAACAAACATAATATGTTAAATTTTTTTTTCCAAAATTTTCAAAACTCCCAGTATCATAGTAAATATGATAAAAATATTTTTCATCTCGTTAACGATTCAAAATTAGATCTTAAAGCGAGAAACTTTATCTTGTCAAGAAAATACTAAAAAAATGAAGACCGGCTTCCGTCTGAGTTTTCAACCAAAAACTTCCCTGTAACCTTATAAAAATAAGTATAACAAGGAAATGACCTTGGTTCATCCAACATCATTTTCTAAGTCTCGGATAAAAATATATATATTTATATATTTATTACCGATATTACAAAGCAGCGAAAATCGGGGTGTTACACGCGACGGCACGCCTCTGTCCAGCAACGGCGCGGTCTCCCTGTTCACTTCGCGCGTCTCCCTATTCGCGTTCACAAGCAACGATTTGAAGAACTCATCGCCGCCGTCTCTACACTCACCGCCACCGTCCTTCTTCACGCAGTCACGCCTGATGTTCTCTATAACATCGTTCTCAGGTAAGCAAACTGAAATCGTTCTCTACACTCAACGCCACTTATTCCGCTCTCCGCTCTCTCAACCATCTTTCTCACGCCCTAATATATTATTGGGTGATTGGTGAATTGGGTTGAAATTGAATGGCGAAACTGGAAGCGAAGCTAGGGATGATAATCAACTCGGTGGGTAACTTGTACGACTCCGTCATCGTCGTTGTATGTAACTACCTCTCTTCTCTTTCTTAGGTTTCTTACTGTTTTGCTATTTTGCATGATGTGAATATGAATAGTGAATACTATTCATTTCATTTTAATCATCAATTGGGCTCTTGTTCACTCTAAGCGATCGAAAGATGTCCAATGGCATTGCAGTGCTTGAAGGTCCTTCTATTCTATTCTATTCTATTCTATTATTAACTTAATATTCTGCTGAGTGTCGAGTATTCAAAATTTCTCACCGAAATCCTTTCTTTTATGCACATCGTTCTCAGATAAAGCAGCGGAGTGCTGAAAAAGTTTTTGATAATAAGGTTGCAGATTATAAGATAAGGGAGAGAGGAAAAATAGAACACAGTAAAATGATTATATCTTCAAAAGTTAATTATGTGGATTAACTGGTGATGTCAATTCTAATTTTGTTTAGCCTTTAGATTAATTCTTGTGGTCTCTCTTTCAGCTTATCTCTTTGGCTTAATTAGATTTCAGCCTATAATTTATTAATTCTTCAAGTCTTATCATGGTTTTAATTTCACTTTCATCCAATCCATTTGCAATGGCAAGTTCATTGTGACCCTATCATCTTTAAGTTTGTGTTCATATTTTTGAGAATTGAATTGTTTGCTGGGTTGTGTTTGTATGATGTTTAAAACTGATTATGTTTAGAATTATGTCTTCAAGAGATTGTACCAGTTGATTTTGTAATTTATGCTGGGATGTGTTTGCTTATTCATTCACCTTTATGTTATGTTTGTTTGTGGTTAGCTCATTGCCAATACATATCAAAGGATTATAATTTGCATATTAAAGGTACTTTGCAGTATAGAAAAGGTCAAGTAATTATAAGATAAGAAGTACAGAACCACTTATCGGTAGCCTTCTTATGTGCTAGAGTAAGAACTAGAATTAAGACATTTAAGAACTAATTTGGACAAATATATAAGAATCTCAAAAGTGATTCTCATTATTTAGACATTAATATGACTATCACTGTATCTTTTTAAATTTATTTTCACCATTTACTCTGAAAAATATGGTGTTAAATAGGCCTTATATCCTTCCTAATTAATTATTCTAGATAGAGAGATCAGACTTCATTTAGTTTCTATTATTTCATTAAGCTTCTATTAGATTTTGACTTTAGTTGATGTTTTTGTTGTGACCATAAAACTATCCTTCTGGCTTGGATTTAAACTTGGGGATTACGAAAAATAACTTTCACTGGATGGGGTGTTTTACTAGGAATAACAGTTTTTAAACCCCATTAAAAGGGTAAACAGTAATCATCACCTTTGTTATGCGATAGTTGACAGTGAAACCAAGAAAAATTGAAAATGCTTCCACACCTCATTGTCACATACCCACTTTACATGTAAACTAGGCACTTATAACACTTTAACAGAAATCATCTAAGATATGCATCAACTTCAATGATAGATTGAAAATTCAAGGACTATTTTAAACGTTTCTTGTCTTTTATATTCCCGAAGTTATTCAGGGTATGCTTTTATACATGCGAATTAGTTTCTTTGACTTGAATCACCCTTGTCGATATTCATTAGCACAATCTAATGAGATATTAATTGTGCAACTTAACTAGCTGATGGATATTCATATAAGGCATGGCTCACGAGCACTTGAGGTTGATCTTTTGCCGTATGTAGTTGCTCATGCATACTTGTATGTTGTTAACTATCATGTAGAAGAATCAAAGATTGTTGCCTTGTACAAATCCTATATATTTTCCGAATGTATTATCTCACTACTGTGTTCCACTAAGAATTGTTCAAATAATCACTGGCCAGATATAGGTCTGTCCAAATGGCCTAACATGGTGTAGCTGTTGATTGAAGAATATATCAAACCTATGTATTCTTGCAGTTTATTTACTGGCAGCATTTTGCCATTGCTAGGATGAGCTGATTATTGTTGTAGTACATTGCATTGTCATCATGAACTTGTTTCTTTAGTACCACAATTGTTATCACCATGTTTTTAAAAGACCCGTTCTTGTCAACATATTACCTGCAAAATGTATTGTAATGGTAACCATAACACAAGATTTCTTGCGTTGGGTAGTTGTATCATGCACTCATGTTTTGACATGAAGACCCTGTTACACAATTGCTATTTAATAGGGATAATATCCAATTGTCTGCAAATTTCATCCTTTTCCAGAAGCATGCTATTTCATTTAGGAAGAAAGAAAGAAACTAACAATTTTGGATTCTCTCAGGTACGCCTGTCAATCAACTCTCTCTGTTGCTCAAGCTGCTCGACTTCACTCTGGTATGTTTTACCATTTGTTAGTCCCCTGTGTTTTATTTAAACCTTTAGTTGTATAATTAGACATGTTTATTTTTATCGGTATAAACATGCATTAACCTTCGTTTCCTGTTCAAACTCAAAATAATTACGGTAGATCGTCAAAATATAGATCGGAAGTGGATGTCTGCCAATCGTTTGTCGAAGGAATATAAGGACGGAGTGCAAGATTTTATTAGGTTTGCAGTTGAGCATGCATAAAACCCTAGTAGAATCATATGTCCTTGTTTAAGTTGTTGTTATACAAGACGAGTTAGTGTAGCTGAGTTGGAAGGACATTTAGTATGCAATGGAATTGATCGAAGTTATACCTATTGGACAAAGCATGGTGAGACTAGAGGTGAAACTAGTGATATGGGGAATAGTGGGAGATATGCGTCAAATGACATCGATATAAATACATATGATGCCGACCCTTTTGAAGAGATGGTAAACACGCTTGAAGAAGATCTTCGTGATTGTCCTCGAATGTTTGAGAAGTTGGTAAGTGATGTTGAGAAACCGTTGTATGAGGGTTGTACTAAATTCACAAGATTGTCGGTGATGCTAAAGTTGTAAAACTTGAAATCGGGGAATGGATGGACTGATAAGAGCTTTACGGGCTTACTCACACTATTGAAAGATATGTTGCCGGAGGATAATGTGCTTCCTAGTCGGACATATGAGGCTAAAAAAATGTTACGCTCTATTGCCATGAGCTATGAGAGGATACACGTTTGTCCTAACGATTGCATTTTATTTTGGAATGAATATGCATCGTTAAAAACGTGTCCTAAATGTAATGCCTCACGGTATAAGAAGAAAGAATCGGCTCCAGAGAAGGTTCTATGGTATTTCCCCATAATTCCCAGATTTAGGCGCATGTACTGTAGTTCAGAAGATGCAAGACACTTGACATGGCATGAGGATGTAAGGATTAAAGATGGCAAGCTACGACACCCGACAGATTCGTCTCAATGGAAAAGAATTGATCATAATTATCCTGATTTCGGGAAAGAACCAAGAAATCTACGACTTGCATTGTCTACTGACGGATTTAATCCGCATGGTGTTCAGAGTAGCTCTCACAGTACATGGCCTGTGATTTTGGTGATTTATAACTTACCTCCATGGCTATGCATGAAGCGCAAATACATGATGTTGTCTAAGTTAATTTTTGGGCCCAAACATCCAGGAAATGATATCGACATATACTTGGCTCCTTTAATTGAAGACTTGAAGCAAATGTGGGAGAACGGTGTAGAGGTGTATGTTGAGGCGAATTCTAGGCAAGTATACCTAGTCGTACAAGTAATACGGTGGTGAGATCGATATCGTTCCCACGAGGATCAGTTGCCAATTACCAATTCACAAGTCAAACAACTATCTAGACTAAACTATGGTATGAAGAGAAATCAAAACATAAAATAAAGCAATAAATATTTTTGGTCTTTTGGGAATTTTATCAAACACTTGGAATGCGAAAAGAGGTGTTGGGATTAAACTTCACCAAACCTTAGTCTCATGTAATACCAAGACCACCAATCTAGCTTATGCTTCAAATATCAAAATCAACCCACAAGATTACTCAAGCCCTAATTCCTTAGATGACAAGAGCCTAAATCCACTAACTAAACCCTAATTCCTTATGTGGCCTAATTAGGAATTTGCATTAAGAGTAAGGATTACATGATTACTAATAAACCAAAATCCATTCCTAGATGCAAGGTTTACTAGGTGATTAATTCCAGATCAAGAATTGATAAGAACGTCCCCATTGCAAATCAAATCTCAAGAACATTTCATGTGTGGCCAAACCACAAAAAGCATTAAGCAAGGGAATTAAACAGTAATTAAGAAACATGAACATGGATTAATAAATCAAGGCAATTACATAATATTCAGTTTAGTTACATCTAATCCCAACAAAAAGGGGATTTAACTACTTATGGTAATAGGAACTACAAAAGAGAAAGAGAGAAGAGAAGAAGAAAACTCCATGAAGAATCCTCCAATCTTCTTCCCCTCCAAGAGCAGAGAAAAACCACTTTTTAGGGTTCAGATCCTTCCCCCAGCCGCAATCCCTATTAGGGTCCAAGTCTCTGGTTCAAAATTCTGCCCTCTGTTGTTGTTCGGCTCCTCCTTTTATTTTCTCTCACAATTCAATTAGGATTAAAGTCTCATAATGTGTGGGGCCCCTTTTCTCATTGCAACAGTTTTGCCATTCCTTGATTCACGCTCACTTTCAAATTGAACTTGATGCCATATATCAATTGCTCGTGGGTCCCGCGTGGCCTTTTATTTTGTTGCCAAATCAATTCAATTCTAGATATTCACTTCCCTTCACGTTGCTGCCAACTTTTGTTCCATATCAACTCATCAATTTCCAAAATTCTTCTTTCAATTTCACTTGATCACGTGGGTCCCTTGCTTTAATTATCAAAATCAATTTGCCTTTCAAATCCCATACTTCACGTTGCTGGCCCTTTCCAAATTTGCTTTATGCCAATTGCCAACTTCTTCAATTCAATTCTAGATATTCACTTCCCTTCACGTTGCTGCCAACTTTTGTTCCATATCAACTCATCAATTTCCAAAATTCTTCTTTCAATTTCACTTGATCACGTGGGTCCCTTGCTTTAATTATCAAAATCAATTTGCCTTTCAAATCCCATACTTCACGTTGCTGGCCCTTTCCAAATTTGCTTTATGCCAATTGCCAACTTCTTCAATCAATTTTATTCATGTGGGCCGTGATACTAATTGCTCTTTCAATCAGATTAAATTCATGCTGCAATCTTATCAATTACCAACTTATGTATCTTCATTAGCATTAATTGGCAAGCAACCACATGGAGTCTTTGACCAAGTCCATAGCATTGACAAAGTACAAAATCCAATTGAACAAAGTCCTGTGCACGCCCTTCTCGTTTTATGGCAACCAACGTGATTTGGGATCCTCGCGGGGCGAGACTTTGAAATTCTCTTTTTTCTTATTTTATTCAATTCTCCAAGTTTCTTGAGTCATGCTCATTCTTCATGCAAATTCTAAATTAACTGGACTTGAGAATTTTAATCATTAATTCATGCAAAACAACACCACAAAACCGCCTTACCCGATCCAAGGTAAAAACTAACTAAAATCAATTTAAATATGCCTAAACTATATGAAAATGCATGCAAAAATGTACATGAATTATGATGTGAAATCACACTATCAGTGTATGATGGGTATAGAGAAGAAAGTTTCACCCTAAAGACCATGATCTTCGGCACAATTAATGATTTTCCGGCATATGGTAATTTATCAGGATACAGTACCAAAGGTCAGTGTGAATGCCCTATATGTGAAGATAATACGGATTGGATGTGGTTGGAACATGGCAAGAAGAATGTATTCCTTGGGAATCGTAGATTTTTGAATTCAAGTCATCATTATCGGTCGTGGAGAAAGGCATTCGATGGGAATGCAGAAGAACGTGTAGCTCCTTTGCCGTTGACGGGTGCGCAACTGTTTGAAAAGGTACAAGATTTGAGTATTGAATTTGGGAAACCCTTTGTTAGAGAGCTTGTCACACGAGGGTGGAAGAAAAGGTCGATTTTCTTTGAGCTTCCATATTTGAAGTCATTATACGTAAGACACTTCATTGATGTAATGCATGTTGAAAAAAATGTATTTGATAGTGTCATTGGTACCTTACTCAATGTGCCAAGGAAGACCAAAGATGACATTAATGCAAGGCTGGATTTGGTTAGTATGGGATTGAGACGGGAATTGAGACCGGTAAAGAAGGGGAAAAATACATATTTACCTCCGGCTTCTCATACTCTATCTAGAAAAGAGAAAATTGTTTTTTGTAAGTTTCTTCATGGAGTTAAGGTTCCAGAGGGGTACTCTTCAAACATTATGAACCTCGTATCGATGAAAGACCTTAAGTTAAAGGGTCTAAAGTCCCATGACTGTCATGTTCTCATGGAGAATTTACTACCCATCGGTATACGGTCCATTTTGCCGAACAAAGTGCGGCATACCTTAACTAAACTTTCTTTCTTCTTCAAGGCAATTTGCAGTAGAGTGATTGACCCAGGAAAGTTGCCAACGTTGCAAATAGAAATTGTTGTGACTTTGTGTGAGCTAGAGATGTATTTCCCACCTTCATTCTTTGACATCATGGTCCATCTGAATCTACATCTGGTTAGAGAGACACAATTGTGTGGGCCAGCTTATATGAGATGGATGAACCCGTTTGAGCATTATATGAATATATTAAAAGGTTATGTTAAAAATCGATCACGACCAGAGGGTTGTATTGTTGAACGGTACATAGTCGAAGAAGCTGTTGAATTTTGTACCGACTACCTATCCAATGTTGAATATTCTGTAGGGCTGCCAAAGTCTCGTCAAGCAGGAAGAAGCGCAGGGCAAGGGATTTCTGGAACTGAAATATTGACTATACCAAGGAAAGAATGGGAGCAAGCACACTTGTATGTTCTACAGAACGCCGATGAAGTTGAGTCATATGTTGTGAAACACAAGGACATACTTAAGAGTTCATACCCAAATATGAGTCAAAATTGGTTAACAAGAGAGCATAATCGATGTTTTATAACTTGGCTAAAAGATCAAATTTCTGAAGAGTTTGCTATAAATCCTGCCTCGATCTCAGAAAGATTGAGATGGTTAGTGAAAGGTCCAACTATACATGTTTTCTCTTACACTGGTTATTTGATGAACGAGTACACATTCTATACAAAAGAACAAGATGATCGGAGTACAATGCAAAATAGTGGGGTGACTCTTGTAGCTGAATCCTTGCATATCTCAAGTGCGAAAGACAGAAACCCTATATACGCGAATATGTCATACTTCGGGGTCATTGAACGCATATGGGAGTTGGATTGCACCATGTTTCGGGTGCCTGTGTTCCAATGTAAGTGGGTTGACAACAATAACGGTGTACAAATGGATGAGTTGGGGTTCATGCGGGTGGATTTCAATAAGGTAGGTTATAAAGATGAGCCATTTATTTTAGCATCGCAAGCTCAACAAGTGTTCTATGTCACTGATCCAACTGATACGAATTGGTCCATTGTTCTTTTGACTAACAAAAAAATTGTTAATGTGATTGATGATGAAGCACGTGAAGATGCTAATATTGAGGATGACCCTTTCTTCGGAGTGTCACAATCACGTGAGGCTAATCCAACTAGAGAGGATGATATGTATATTAGAAATGATCATGACGAGGGGCATTGGTTCCTTCCAATATTTCCTACCAATAAGGGACACGCAAGTCTCAATCCAACAAGGAAAAGGAAACGATTGACTTAAAACATGTATGTAAGGATTGTGTTTTTTTAATTTCTTAGACATTTAAATTTATATTCATGAATTTCTCTAAGTAAACTTGTATGATTATGAACTGACATTTTTTCCTTGTGTGTTTAATTTGTTGCAAATAAATGGCATCTCCCAGTGATCATGATAGTACTGAGGAGGCCACGCGAAAGGTGAGGCGTCGTGGGCCAACCTTTAAGAAGAAGATTATCCGCCAGAGGAGTAAAGGAGGACCTAAAATTGTGGTAAAATACTTACTAATTAATCTAATTAATTGTTTTATTCTATTAATTGTTTGTTATCTAAATTTATACACTTAATCAATTTTTTTAGGTTAAATGGAATGTTAAGGGTCAGCCCATTGGTATAAATGGTAGAGACTTGATTAGTTACATTGGGTCCAAAGTGCGGCAAACAGTTCTTATTACTTGCAATAGTTGGAGGAGTCGAGCTTTGAACAATCTCAAAGATGAGATCTAGCGTGATGTACAGGTAAATTAATTAACAAGAGTTAGTTATATTGTTTCTTAATTATGTAGACATACTTATACACTGAGATTTTATTTATATTGTCGTTGAAGATGACTTTTGTAGTTGATGAGACCCGACGGAGTACTCTAATTCAGTGTGCCGGAAAAATGCACCGGACATTTCGAACTAACTTGACGAGAGAGTACCTTAGAGACGACAACGGGAATGTCAGACGTGAGCCTCCACCAGAATATAAAGATTTTATAAGCATTGAAGATTGGATAGCTTTTGTATCAAAACGCACGGAAGATGAGGAATTTCTGGTATGTATCCTTAGAACTTGGATACATAGATCTCAACGTGCTGGTCTGTCTGGCTTTCAAGAAAAGGAAAATTAATTAAGAAAATCATTATCATTATTAACTTGTACAACTTGCATGAAGAAAGTGCTGGGGAACAAACCCACTGTACATGTGCAATGTGAATATTCAACACTCAGTCTTTGTGTTATTAATTATATGCCTTTCTGATTACACACATATGCTAGCACTGCATGCAACTATTCGAAGATCAGACCTTTTGAGTGTGACAAAGGTCAGATTGATATATTTTTGTGTCTATATAGAGAATAAGCGAAGAAAATCGACAGAGAGCGTTAGATCCTGACCACCCTTTCAAAGGAGGGGTTAAGGGGTATGCTGGCATTGAGGAAGATATGATATTTATAATATCCTTAATTATAACTTGGTTTATTTAACACGTTTTGGTTTTTTTCTTTGCAAGATGATGAATTTTAATTTGTTTGTTTAAATATACAGCTGTTGGAGGCGGGTGGAGATCCAGAAGTTGATTCAATTGAACGTCATATTTTTTGGATGGAAGGCCGTAAAAACGAGGAGGTTGTGATTGACCATCCCCCCACTAGGGAAGTGGCTGAAAGAATTGTAAGTGTGATAGCATTAATTAACATTTTCATTTGTAATTTTCTTATGATAATTATGTTTAACATCTTTGTCAATAATATTTGTGTTTCAGGAGACCCTAACACAGGCTGTATCACAGGGGGAGATAACAAATTGTGGTGGTCGCGAAGATATCCTAGCCCAAGCCTTACCTGCCAGAGAGTATTCTGGTCGCTATAGGGGTGTGGGTTTTGTGTCACTCAAAACTATCTTCGGATCACGAAAGCGCACAAAACAAGAAGAAACAACAGAATTGAGGAGGATAGTCACCCAACTGTTTAAAGAAGTCTAGGAATTAAAAAACAACAAGCAGGACAAAGAACCAGTGGAGGGGCATGAGCCTGATTTACCTTCCTCTAACCCTACCCCTACCCCATATAGTGCCAGAGATAGTTGCACTCTTGTGCCACCCGAGGCAATAATCATTACATTAATCGTTTTCTTTACGTGTACATATTGCATTGACAGTTTACATATTAATATTTTTGTTTATCATTGGTTTAGGGCAATAATATGTGCAACCTATATTTGCCAAGCCCAACTCATCGCTTGGTCGCTAGGGGGACGGTCTATAATGAATCATGTGGCACACTGCACAACCTACCAATACCTGTAGGTCATGTAAAAGTTATGGTTGAGTTTACAATTGAGGGCGATGCACCATTGCCTGTACCACTTGTGAATGCAGATGTGATGACAGTGGAACAAACAATAGGTACCTATGTGGCATGGCCAAGCCACCTCGTAGTTGTAAGTGATCCATTATCATTTACTACATATATTTATTAAATTAGGTGCTCACTAACTAATTAATGTGTTGCAATGAAAAAATGTAGTTACCCGCAAAATCCAAAGTCAAGGACAAGGGCAAAGTGCCGGAGCACAGAGCTAGCAAGAATGTGGGCAAACCACAACCTTACCCTAGACCTCCGATAGTTGGCAAGGAGCAAACAAAAGGGTTAGTTACATCCCCATTAAAGAACAAGAGCAAACATCAGCCCTCCCAGCCTCCTATAACTCATGGTAGTGCAGATTTTATAACCTTTCTTAGAGTCCATATGTTAACAAGGATGGCAGATAGAGGAAACATTGGCATACCAATGGAGCCATAAATTTTGGGTTATGAGCACACATTAGAACTCGGTGGTGAAGGTTCCGAGATTGGAGAAATTCTTAATCATGAATGGTTATCACAGACTGTTATTAGCGTATATCTCAGGTACTACATCAAACTTTAAAGTATACAATGTATACAACTTTGAAGTATATCACATACTGTTTTTAGCGTATATCTCAACTGTTTTAAATATTAATACTGATCTTTGGTGGTTATCTTTTTTGAATGCTAAGAATTGAGTTTGATGAAAGTGTTGTCCTGCAACTTTCATTTTCAATTTTTCTCTTTTTCATTTCTTTGCATACATGTTTTAATTTAAGGTACTTGTATCGTGAGATACTGATCCCAGAAGAACGGACTCGGAGGTTTGTGTTTCTATGCCCACAGCGAACACATATGCACTTTGACTCTGTGGAAATAAAAGAGTATATAGCTGAACGCTTGGCATTGGCAAAGCCAGAGGATGAGATCTTGTTTTTGTCACCTTGCAATGTAGTGGGAGTTATTTAATTTAATTAACGATAGTAACTTTTATGAAATGTGATTAACTGCTTAAGATTTCCTAACATACCACATTTTTGTAGGGGTCATTGGGTATTGTTAGTGATCAATCCCAAAGAGGACACGATGTACTATTCAGATCCCTTGTATATGCATTTTAACAATCACAAAAAAAATGAGGGATACGTACAATCGGTAAGTATATATCTTCATTTATTGTTATCTTCATATATATGATGGTTCAAAACCTTTACTTCAATGAAATTGTTTGATTTTGCACTCAGGGCTTTGCTAATTCATCGATGATTAAATGGAGGCAAGTCTCGAATTTCTAAATCATCCAGGACGACTAAATGGATATCTATAATGGTATTTACGAAAATCCTTATGCAATTTTTTAATTTAAATTAAAAAATTAAAAGAATTAATTTATTATTTTTGATTTTATAGTGCCCCCGTCAACCGAATGACAACGACTGTGTCTACTACGTTCTGAAATTTATCAAGGATATCATCATTCAGAACCAAATGCAAATCCCAACCACGGTATTTAATTTCAGTTCTAGCTTATATAATTTAATTACTCAGATTTAGTCATTCTAATTTGATTTAATTTTCATTTTGAAGTATTTTCCTGAATGTAAATGCATCACATACTTCGACGATCAACTTACTAAACTTAAAGACGAGTGGTGTCGTTATGTGGTTATGAAATTTTTCAACAATTAAAGGGTACGACATATTTTGATATTATGCTAGCTAGTGTCTCTCCTATATTATTAGACTCGTGTGTATGTGCAAGTGATCTGTATGTGTATCTTATGTAGGCCGACAACAAGGACTTTGTGCGATCAAGCAGAAGATGGAAGCAGCATGCACAAATTGTTTATAATTACTAGTGTGTTGATTAGCTTGTATACATTGTTAGTATGCATGGTTATTATCTAGTGTAGGTTAGCGACCTTTTGGTTTATGGACTTAAATAGTATAATTGGTTATTTGTAAGCGTTACTGTAAATTGTGTTAAAGTATATTACTTAATTGGTTATATGCATGATTTTGATATTTGGTTTGGTTTATATATATATGGTTACCAATATTGTATGTAAGCTTTGTACATTATATATGTGTATGTGTGTGATGTACCTAAACACAGTGTTATTGTGAATTGACGAGGGATGGTTGTGCAGGTGGGAAATGTAGAAAAACAGTGAATAATAAAAAAAAGAGGGGGGTGCTTTCTTAAAAAAACGCTGCCTAAAGTTAAAAATAGATAGCGCTTCCTCGAGAAAGCGCTGTCTAAAGTATGTAATAGATTGTCTTATTACCAACTTTAGAAGCGCTACCTATTCCCATTTTCAGTAGCGCTTTTTTAAGTGTTATTAAATCTCTCACACCTTCAGTAACGGGTGAATAGATAGTGCTTGGAAGCGTTACTAAAGATAAAAAAAAGTACTGTTAAAACCCTTTTATGTAATAGTAAGAAAACTAGTATGGAGATGGCCTTGTCATAGTAACCTGCAATTAAACATAGAGTAAGGCCTAAGAGGAATCAAATTCTTGCAGCAAAACTAATATAAGCATTAAAAAGAGAAAAACCTATTTTGGCTAGGCAGCTTGATTCAAAGAAGTATGGAACACTTTCAACCTCTCTCAACTTCACATTATTCCCAGGAAAGATTGATAAATACGTTACTGAGGAGAATGATTCACTACTCGAAGATAACTTATGCATATATCCAATGACAAGCAATATCATCGGCAAGTTTTTATGGAGAATCTCATGTTACTAATAAAATTATTACCGCCACATGTTTAGATTTACTTATTTTATATTTAAAATAATTTATAATTAAAATGTTATTAAAGTGGCATTCGCCAAAAAAACTTATTTTTCTTCGGAATTTAATTAAAACCCGACATGCCATCGAGTATCAAAGGCCAATCAGATTAGATTCATCAAAATCAGATGTACCCAAGATAGCTAACGAAGGTTGGTCTAGTCAGTAAGGATAAGGCTCATAATCCACTGTCGATGTGAGGATCTTGTTGGTGGGTAATTTGTAAAAGATTCTCCATGGCGTTCTTTGAATCTTGAGGCCGGCTGTGATCCTGATGAGTCCCCGGAATCTAACTCACCTAAACTTTCATCCATAAAAAAAAAAAATGTACACAAGATATTTATGAAGTGTATGCGCGTCTTCATGCGTTGCATGAATGTTCAGCAGAAAGGGAAATATGACCCTTGGATTCCAACGCTGCCACAAAAGCGGCTAACAAAACGGAAATGGAGATGCGGGGTATCGAACCCCGTACCTCTCGCATGCAAAGCGAGCGCTCTACCGTTTGAGCTACATCCCCATGTCGTTCTGTTTCTTCGGTATTATAATTTAAACAGAGAACAAACAAATCCTGGGAAGAAAATTACCACTAATAGCTGTGCAAGACTTGATCAGAAACGTGTTTAGTTAAAATTTTTGGAAGAAGAGCTATATAGACTAGTTTTAGACTTTTAGTATAGGTGATTGGTGATTAAAGTAGATATTCTTTATAATAAAATGACAATACAAGACTCGAGCTTAGGGTAACAATTTATTGGAGTTCAAAATAATTGGAAAAGTAGTAGTTTCGATTGTGTAGTCACATTGACATTGTGTTGATCAATTCTAGCAGACACATTACGTTAGAGGGTCCGGCAAGCAGCATGCAGCAGTAAAGAAGAACGTTTTCTGGTACCGTCCGCCCAATGTGTGGCTCATTAAGCAATGTTCCTTTGTAATCATCGATTCTAACTCATAAGCTATTCCATGTTGGAGCTACAGAGATGTATATAATCTGAATGACATGAACTATTTAACATCTGCATCAGAATATATAGCCTAAAAATTCTTGCATCGAAGAGTTATATTTTTCTATAGCTACATTTTTCCAGTTTAGTTCTTCCCCTAATAAGCTATATGGCTTCTATTCTATCCACTTCGTCAACTCCTTTGGCCACCTTCTCCTTCAATTCTGGCGTCAAAACAACAACCACTCACCCAATGAACAACCTATCTACAATTGTAAGATAAGCACTGTTTAATTCACAATAATTTTCTATCTTGGATGAGCAAGTTATCAATGGTTCACACCATTCTTTTCTATATGCAGGGAAGCTCTATGTTTGGTGGGCTAAGACTTGTGAATAAAGTCCAGTTGAAAAGGGCAACAAGATCATCATTTTCACTCTCTTCTGGCATTCACACTAGAATCTCCTGCTCCATTGTAATAATTTCACCCTTTTTTTCATGTCAAATATTTCTCTCTCTTTTGTCACTATTGCCTTCTTGTCATGAACCATCTTTTCTGTAAGTTTAATTAAGCTTTTAGATAAAAGCACATAAATGGTTTTTTATATTATCATGTAACCATCTCTCCCAAAATCTTGAACTTTTAGGTGAAGGCACATAAATGATTTTATAAGTCTAACACTTCTCTAATGTGTTCCATTATCTACTGGCTGAAGGTTCTAGAAACTCTGCAAATTGTCCAAAGCACAATTGCAAAGCAACTTTCCATTGATGAAGCTAAAGTGACCCCCAAACTAAATTTGCAGATCTTGGTGCTGATTCTCTGGACACTGTAAGGCCTAAAATTTAACCAGTACTTTCTAGTTGTAAGATAAATAGACAATAAATAAGTACTTATTTATCTATGCATGAGGTGCATTTGTCTTATGTTTTGGTATGCATGTAATTGAACAGGTTGAAATCATGATGGCTTTGGAAGAGAAATTTGACATTTCCATTGGAGAAGGGGGAGCTGAGAATATCTCTACAGTTCAAGATGCTGCTGATCTGATTGAGAAGGTGAAGACAGCATCAACCTAGTCTAAGCTGCAGCAACACTATAGCTTTCATCACTCTCCCTTAGATTTTGACCGAACTGTTATTTCCACATTCACTTCAAGGTTGTTTTTTCTTTATTTTCATCAAATAAAATTGCTCTGTAGTATTCCGGGTTGATTGCTTGAGAACATAAATTTTCATGTAACAAATATGTATTTGACCATTACTCTTGGACCCCAATGGAAAGACAAAGCATGGAATGGAAGAATAGCCTTGTATACAAACTAATTGTATAGTAACAAACAAACAAACAAAAAAAAAAACTAGTCACCACAGGTTTAACAAAAACAGAAACATAATTACTTTCAAGCTGCATTAAGTTCTTCAAAGTACAGAATCCATATTTACAACAGCCAAAAACAGAAAAAGAGAGAAAAGAAAAATAAAAACTATATGTACAAAGATACAGAAGCTGGCTTTTTACTCAATATTTACATCCTTCAGATTCCCATGAAGTATTGGCTTAATCAGCTGCAAAAGACCCTGCATCATCTGAACCATTTTTTTTTTGTAGGTACTTATATATATACTATATACATATACAATAGATATACAATACTAATGACAAAATGCCATGCAATATGAGATGATTCCATATATGGAAATTGGAATCTGTGTTGTCGTATGTACAAATAACATAATCCCTCTGCTTCAGCCGAATGATTTTCAAAGCAAAACATCTTACTTCCTCTCTCAAAAACGATCAAAAGAACTCATAATCACCCTGCAAAGTGCAAACCACAGAACAAGAGTTAAAGTTACATGCAAATGGCATAAAAGTCATTTCACAAGGTAGAAATTAAGAATAAAAAAATATAAAAACTAGAGAACCAATCGTAAATGGCCGGACTTCTATGCTCGGAGCTCCCCACTGAGGCCGCTGACGATTTTCTCCTCGTGAATTTTTTGAAATCCCCACCTGGAGTCTCCGCTGCCATAATTTTTTTTTAAAAAAAAGAAACTACATTGTTAAAAAATTAACAAAACTTTAATAATAAAATTCTTTTATGGCATGGTAATATAAATATTTTATTAAAAAACAATATTACATGAATACTTTTAAAATCACACTAGTGTTTATTGATTTGGCTCTGATTGGTTCAATTGAAGAATTTAACATGTTTTTTTTATTGTTTCTACTTAGTTACACAGGTTTCCATACATTTGCAACTTCTAATTCGTGTGAAAATAACCATAAATCTCTAAATTGGAATGAGAAGAACTAGAGTTTTTTTTTTTTTTTAATTTTATAATTTCATATGTATTGAAGTCAATACAAATTAAATTAAATAGATAAAACACAAAAAAAGATTAAGACATTATGCACATATTATATATATACACAGAGTTTAATTTTGATTTAATGGAGTATAAATTTTTTTACACTAAAAAGAATTGGAGGATTTAAAACTAGAGTTCAATAAATATACAGTGACAGTGTAAAAAAAGTTTTACACAGTCGTCCAATTATATTACATCATTATGCTATTTTGTTATATTCCACCATTATATCATTTTGAGATATGATTGGATGACTGTATACAATATGTATATACATTAAATCCTTAAAACTATTGTATTTTTATATAATAATACTTCAATTAGATTATATCACATCATTTAGAAATAACAATTTAAATGATAAATCATCCAGATTTAGTTATAAAAAAAAATTAACAAAAAGAACTTTTTTCGTAAAACTTCATACACAAATAAATAATAATAGATCACCCCCACGTTAAGGAGCACAGATGCAGAGTCAAAGAGAGAAAGAGGTGTTTCACTTACGGGTTGACGGGGAGCGAGGGGAAATTGGGGCAGAAGGGGAGGTAGGCTCCGAGTTTGTGGTGGTTCTGAAGTTGGAGTGAGTCCGAACAATGGTGATGCTGCGACTGATGGGCACATCCTCTATCGTCACCGCCGGTGACCGGGTGGCGGCGGCGAAGGAGTTGTACTTGCGGAGCTTCCCCAGGCCCGTTTCTGGTGCGGGGCCGGCCAGCGTTTCGTCCCAGAGCTTGTGAAGAAAACCCATTATAATATGTTTTGTTATTTATATATGTGCTTACTTCTTTGTAACCAAAATGATCAAATATGTGAGGGAACGAAACGAGAGAGAAGAAGAACAGGGTATAAACAAAATTTGTTTATTTATTTACTTTTTTTTTTTTAAATTTTTTTTTGTGTGTCTGGTGAGAGTGTGGGTACTTATAGAGAGAAATTAAGAGGAGGATGAGGATGGTTACTTGATAAGGTTAATTTTATTGTTGACGGCTAAGTTCTTAGCTCCGTCTAATATGGCTTTCTTTTGAGCCATCAAATTGATACCCGTCGCTATATTTTATCTTCTTCTCCTATATTTGTGGTACAATTTTCTTTTCTACGAATACTGGTATCCTAAATTAGCATTTTTGTAGTATTAACTTGTATTACGTATCTTCTTTTTCTTCAGGATATAATTGGCTTGTGAGTTTATTACATGAAAATAATTGGCTTGTTGGGTATTGACTTGATCATGACATGTATTGTGAGAGCATGTAAAAAAAAAGATTAAAACAGAATATATGCTATGAGAAGTGAGCCGAAGAAAAGAACGTCCAAAAACATAGGAAGGAGGTAAAGAGGAGAGGGAGTAAAGTCAAATGTGAAGAAATTAAGTAGAAGCAGTTGGGCCAGCCACATATTACAAGTTACAACTACACGTCAATCGGATAAGTTCCCACGAAATCTGGGATTAATCCAACCCGCCTCCACGCCATGTCCCTGTTCGCAACAACTCAAATCTAAGACACTTATCAATCGTGTTCGCGTGTTTAAAGAACAACTACCTATTACTGCTAATTCATTTGGATTTTTTGCATTTCCGCTGTTTATCCCAAAAAAAAAATATTTAAAAAATTAATCTAACATATTTAACACATTACTTAAATTTATAAAAAAACTTTTTTTTAAAAAAAAATTGTTTCATATTATCTAATTTTTAACTTAAGATTATTGTGATTTGATTATTTTTCATTATCAAATCTCTCTTCCTTACTTATCCCTATAAAACTAACTTCTAAACAAATATTTTTAAATTGTATAAATAATTTCATATATTTTTTCGTAATTTACTATATAAAAGTTTTTTTTGCACTACCCAAACGAAATAGATTATCTTAAAATCGTTTTTATCAAATAGACCCAAACAAAAACAGATTCTGATTATAATCGATTATCATAATAATTGATTAACAGTATAATCATTTTTTCCAATTTTTCCAAACACATATTTAATCTGTTGTTGAAAAAGTACAAATGAATTTCTCAACAATTCCAAAGTTATCAAATAAAAGAGATTAATTTGATGCATTGTTTGAGTAAAAAAATTATGCTAACATCAAATGACATCTTGACAAATCAATATTACTGATATTTCTTTCTCTTACTTTTTAAAATAAAAATCATACATGTTAAAATATCAATGAATATTGATATAATAAGTTACTTTTTACATCATCGATGTAAAGTATTTTTTTCATATAATACGACGAGAACGATGTATAATATTTTAATCCTTATTAAAATATACCTGACAATCGGGTTTAGTGGAAAATTAAATAGTTTTTTTATAAGCAGTTGAAAATTAAATAGTAAATAATATTTAATACACACATATTTTCACAATAATACGAGCCATTCCTCGCGCGCCATCTTAAATGAAATTACAAAGTGTAAATACCCCAAGAGTGAGACAAATATTAGATTATATATATATAAATATATATTATCAGGTGAAAAATAGACATTTTTGTAGAGTGAGACAAATAAATATATTATTTGATTATCAAAAAAATATTAATTATTAGATTATATTTATATCTGATCAAGAAAAAACATTAGTCATGTGACTATTTAGGTAATAATATAACTTTTAACACTACAAAAAAAAAGGTTATTTAGCGACCGAAAATAGCGACTGAATTTGTTGGTTGCTGTTTGCGACCGAAATGACGACCGATTGTAGGATATAAATTAAACACTGATTAGAGTTGAAATTGCGACCGAAATAGCAACCGAAATAGAGCGTAGCAGAGTTATCGGTCTCTATTTCGGTCGCAAAATAAAGGAAAGTAAAATTAAAAAATTTATGACTTTTTTGCGACCGAAATGACGACCGAGTTAAATGCAACGGTTAAATTTTATTTATCTTTGCGACCGATATTAAATCGGTCGCTAAACGGCGCGTAAAAAAATTAAAATAGAGCGTGTTAGCGACCGAATTTTAAATCGGTCGCTAAATTTATGAATTCAAATTTCAAATTAACCCGTTTAGCGACCGAATAATTCGGTCGCTAAAACTAAAATCTCCAAATCGCGATTTCCTTCCTCTCTTCCCCCGTTTTTCTCTTTTCCTCTCTTTCTCTCTTCACACACAGTGCCGCAGCAGCCCCTCGCCGGCCACCACCTCCTCTGTCGCCACCACCGCAACGCAACCACCACCACTCTGCACCTCCTCCCTTTCCATTCGCCTCTCCCCATTTGGCCTCCCTCTTTCCCTTTGCCCCATTTCCGCCACCACCCCTCCTCCCTCCTCTGGCCACTGTTTGCGTCGGCAAAGCCACCACCGTAACGCCACCACTAAGGTAAGTTAAACCCCCCTTCTTCCTCTGCCCCTCTCCCTCTCCCTCTCTCTCCCCATCGTGCACAACCCCCTCCCCATCTCCCTGTTTTTCTCCTCTTATCTGACTTCTCTGGTTTGTGTTTTCAGCTCTCCCCCACTCTTTGCATTGGTGACTGATTGTGGCTCCATTTCTCATCAAAGCGTAAGCTTCCATTCACTAGTGAAAAATATACATTAGACGGGAAATGTTTACGTCAGTTAACCAAAAGCTAGACGTTAAAAAGGAGGCGGTGGCAGTTTTGTAAATATCAGACTTCATTAATTCAATTTTAACGCCAGTTGTTGTAAGGACTGATGTTAAAAGTTAAGTGACTCACTTTTAACGTCAGTTCAATAAACAACTGACGTTAACAGTGAACCTTTTAACGTCAGTTCTTTATTGAACTGACGTTAAAAGTGAGTCACTTCACTTTTAACGTCAGTCCTTACATCAACAGACGTTAAAGGTTATTTTAATAATTTTTTTAGCTAGTAAACGTACCCTTCCGCATTGCCTTCCTCAAAGTTTCAGTTTCACTTGCTTTTATGTTTTGTGTTTCTATTTTGAAAACTAAAATATATGTGCGAAGTATAAGTTGAATCAATTACCCAAACCGGATCTCATTCATGAAGTGTATCAATAATACAATTACAAGATACATTCAAAATTTTAAAATCCTATAAAAAGTTACATTGAAAGGGTTTAAAATCCTAAACATTTGTTGAGGCTTCGTTCCCTTCACGGGTGAGCAAGAGAGGAGAGTCGAGCGACTGAGTTTTCCAGAATTCAATGAGGAGGTTGTGTGGCAAAGCATAAGGCCACTTTTGGAACCCCTTATCACACCCGAAACATTATAGCTACATCCCATCAGAGAGTTTTATGAAATATGCCAAAGGGAAAACTATACTCCGAATGTGACCATGTCTAGCAGTGATGGTGTTACTCATGTTGGAATCGAGGTACATGCTGATAATGTGGTCATTCATAAGCTGAGGTTTTGGAACTGTAGCAACCGATTCTCCGGAAGGGTGATAAGGTGAACAACTCACATTATGTGATTTACAGAACCTTATCACCCATGTTATGTGATTTACACAACCTCAAGTTGTTTGACCATTAAGACAGAGATCTTTGAGTCTAGGAATATGAAGAAAGAGTGATGAAGTTAATCTCCATGGCAGAGCCATATTGTGAAGCAGAAAAATAAAAGGAAGGAAGGAAGCTATTTATTGGAGCAGAGGATGAAGTTACTAGGCGTGGTAAGTTGCTAAAAAATTAAGTTGATCATTAAGAGGATTAGGTTCCAAGGTGAATGGGCAAGTAGCACAGTAGTCAAAGGAATGAATGTTTTTGCAGAAACTTATATACCTTTAACGTCAATTGTTTAATACAACTGACGTTAAAAGTGTTTTTAAAATAAAAAATATTTATTTTTAACGTCAGTTTTTTATACAACTGACGTTAAAAGTGTGATTTTTACTTCATTTAAATAAATAGCTGACGTAAATAATCCTATATCCCTATCTGAAATGCCCTGCTGTCACTCTTAACACAGGTCACTCCATATATATAGTGCAGTTTATTTCTAAACTTTTTTTTTAAACAAGTTTATTTTTAATATTCATTAATTAGCTTGAATTAGTAAACAAATTCTTGTGCAAATTAAAATAAATAAACACCTAACATAAAACAAGTTATATGTATAATCAAATCGTATCTCATTGAAGTGATTCATAAGTTACAATTAAATGATTAAAAGATAAAAAATTTCTGCAACATAGCCCTAAAATATAAAAAAGTTTTGCTTCAACATCATTTTCTTCTCAGTCCTGTCCTCAGAAACTCCAATGGATGCATCTCCTTCCTCACTTGAATTCCATGATGCAAAAGTGAATCCACATTGAAATGGATCTTTGCATCTTCTCCTTCACTAGAATTCCTTGATGCATCGTCTTGAATTCACAGTCACTTGCTTCCAAAGCAAAGTGAAAGGGATGATGGGGATGAAATAAAGTGAGGGAATCACATTACGTGATTCACCCAACCTTACCATCCATGTTATGTGATTTAATCAACCTCAAGTTTTTTTACCATTAAGACAGAGACCTTTAAGTCAAGAAATAGGAAGAAATACAACACCTCAAATATGATAGAGGTATATTGTGAAGGAAAAAGCACGAAATATAGAGGAAAAGAGGGGGGGTGTAATACAGATCGACTGATACAGAAGAATATGGTTCTTTATATAGAGAAGAGAGACTACCTGAATTTCTTGAAAACTGGTCTAAAAACTTAATGCTCATTAAGAGGATTAGGTTACAAGGTGAATGGGTAAGTAGCACAATAGTCAAAGGAGTGAATGTTTTTGCAGAAACTAATAAACTTTTAACGTCAGTTGTTTAATACAACTGACGTTAAAAGTGTTTTTAAAAAAAAATATTTATTCTTAACGTCAGTTTTTTAAACAACTGACGTTAAAAATGTGATTTTCAGTTAAATAACTAGCTGACGTAAATAATCCTATATCCCTATCTGAAATGCCCTGTTGTCACCCTTAACGCAGGTCACTCCATATATATAGTGCAGTTTATTTCTAAACTTTTTTTTATTTTTAACATCAGTTTCTTAATACAACTGACGTTAATTAAATGTCCTTTAACGTCAGTTTTTACAAACAACTGACGTAAAATGTTGTTTTATAACGTTTACACCCGCGCGCCTTCTGTACTTCGCTCTGTACGTCTCTTTTATCTTTTCATCACGCTCAACCCTCACTCTCACCCCTCACTCTCACTCTCACTCTCACTCTCACTCTCACTCTCACTCTCACTCTGCCCTAATCGCGAGCTCATCTCTACCGCAACCACCGCGAGGGCTTCTTCGCCACCACCGTGAGGTACACTCTTAACCCCTAACTCTATCTTTCCCGCTCATTCTTTGCAATAACTTGACATCTCTCTTTCCCCTTCCCGCGCACTAACTCTCCTTGTCCCTCTGCTCTCAGTAACCACATCGAACGTTGGCCACCACTCGAGCTCCCCTCCCCACCACCACGCGAGCACCTATTTCTGGTGAGTCTTTAGGGCACATTTTTTTATTTTTGGTTTTGAGTGTATGTTGAAACTGTAGTCTCAGTAGTTGAAACTTGAAACTGTGAGTTTGAGTTGTTTGGAATGTCTCTATTTTTGGTTTTGAGTGTATGTTGAAACTATAGTCTCAGTAGTTGAAACTTGAAACCGTGAGTTTGAGTTGTTTGGAATGTCTCTATTTTTGGTTTTGAGTGCATGTTGCTCTGCTGGTTGATCTGTCACGGCCGTGATGCTCATCACGACTAGGCCGTGATCAGTTCTGCCTGTGAGGGTCTGGTTCAGTTGGCAAGTTACGGCCGTGATGGACATCACTGCCAGGCCGTGACCAGTGCTTGGCAATCTTCAAAAACTATAGTTTTCAATCTCCCGTATTGTCCTTATATTGGATATATGTTTTGTATATCTACAAGACCTATCTAGTTATTTTTATTTATACTTCTGTATTTGTTTTGAGTTATAACCTATGTTAATAAATATATATTGTTTCCGAACAGGCATACATATGGATCGGTCGGATAGCCCACATGCACGGGAGGACACTGTGGGGGCTACGCAGGACTCGATCACGCTTACGCCTGATTCTAGTGTAAGTTTACATGTTATATACTATCTTTAGTCCTTCTTTTTAATGTAAGTTTATAATGTTACAACCCTCTATTTTATAATTTTTTTTGTCCATACAAACATCACAGGCTCATAGGAAACTGGGTAGAGGAGCCACCTCGTTGAAGAAACTAGAGAAGGACAGACAAAGCGGACAGAAGCTTGAGGTGTCCTTCGATGCTAACCTAAACGCCCAGGGACCACGTGCTAAAGAATTTAATAAGTGGGTGTTTCTACAAGCGAAGCAGCACGTAAGCATCAACTACAACCACTGGGATGACGTTCCACAGAACGTTAAGGATCAGATTTGGGAGGCTATCGCGGTATTTTACCTTTACATTCGTTTGATTTACATTATTAGATAATTATCCGAGTTATAATCCATCCAGTTGTTATGTATTTAATGTGTAGGTAGCTTGGACTGTGCCAAATGACGAGGATCATCGTCATAAATGTATGAAAATGGCATCAAAGCGTTGGAATGGGTTCAAGCATGATCTTACCAGGTACTATGTATCTGGGAAGAAGCGGCTTGATAAAATGTTCTCGGATTATCCCTGGATTGATCAGGATACTTGGGATATGTTTGCCAGGAGTCGACAGGATGGAGAATTTCAGGTTGGTTGATTAAGTTAATTTTGTATGCTTCTTATAGATCATTTAACTGTATTTAATTATGTGTTTTTGTTTGAATAGGCTAAGACAAATAAGGGTCGGCAGAATCAGGCGAAGAACGTCCATCGCCACACCATGTCTCAGGGTGGGTACCAGACTCGGATCGAGCAGATGATGGCGGATAGGCTGAGGGCGAAGCAGGAAAAGCACTCTGCTAGGATTGAAAGTGGAGAGGTGCCTGAGGGCACACCATTAAGTCCCCCGTCGGACATCGACCGCGAGGATGTCTGGTTAGCCGGCCGCATGACAAAGACGGGATCTTTTAAAGTTGATGCCACTTGCGAAGTGGCAGATAAGATTGTAAGTAAATAATTAACTTGATTTCAATTGATATTTGTATAGATATTTGCAACACTTTTCACTTGCCCGTTTTTTCATTTTTTTCATTGTAGATGGATCTTAAAGCACAATCCTCCCAGGGCTCATTCGTCCCTTTTGTACGGCGGGATGTCTTGATGACTGCTCTAGGTAAGAAAGACCATCCTGGTCGGGTTCTCGGTGTTCCTGGGAACGTGACCATCAAAGAATATTATGGCAAGTCTGCTTCACGAAAGGGGTGGTCGATGAAGCATCAATTTTGGCTGACATTACTCAAGACCTCATGTCCAACCCAGCTATTACAACACATATGATGCAAAGCTTAATATCCAACCCAGAATTCAAGCAGGCGCTTGCCAGAGAGCTTTCCTCCGTCGGTTCATCCCATGACACCGCAGGGCATGCCAACCCTTCACATGTGAGCACAAAAGAGAGTTATAATAGGGCACATGTGGAGGACGATGAGTTGGCAGCTAGGGAGCGGGAGTTCGAAGTCCAACGCCATGAGCATGAGTTGGAAATGGAAAGGCGTGAGCTTGAGTTGGACTTCAAACGACCTGAGCTCGAAATGTTAACAAAGGTATGTATTCATTATTAATGTCCAAATTAGTCAAATAATTACTTGTGTTTTTTTTTATTATCAACAACTTATCTATTTTATTTTTCCTAAACTGAAGGCCAAGTCGACGTCGGTGTCGGTGTCGCTGTCACCTATCACTCGTTTGTTCTCACTTGGTGAGGATTATGCGTTTGAGATTTTTGAATGTCCATTGGAGAACGATGGATGGGTGGCACGCCCAGATCAACAGAGGATATTTTCCTTCTGTGGTGACGATCTCAGGAACGCCTGCAGAAATAATGTCTGGATGGCCAGCACAGTTTTGAGTCTTTGGTGCACGTAAGTTAATTTTAATTTTATAACTTATTTATTTTTGGTATTTTTCCATTTAATAATTTATTTTAATTTCAATATATATATTATGTAATTAACATCCACACCTTTTCATATCTTAGGTATCTCCATCGTCTTCAGCTTGATAATGGCGTTGCATCAGTTTACGGCTTCTTAGATCCGTCAATCCTTCTGCCCGAATTCTTTGCTGGTGATGCATTGAGTAAATACTTAGGGAACTTGTTGGGAGACAATCAGAAAGAATTATATCTGGCTCCCTACTGTATGAAAAACCATTGGCAGTTGTTCGTACTTCACCCGTCTAGGCATACTGTCATATTCTTATGCTCTCTCCACCAACAGCCGCCACAAGTGGTGTTCGAAGCTGTAAATAAGTAAGTAACTAATCTTAAATTTAATTTAAGTTTTAATATTAGTTGTTTTTAGTTTATTACACACATGATATATGAATTTGTTAATTGATCGACATGATTATTTGTTTATGATAGCGTGCTGAAGGCGAGTAGCATAAGTTGCGCCAACGGGAGAAGTAGGACTTCTAAGGCTAAAGCAAATCCTGTATGGAACATCCTCAAGGTTTGGTAGTTTATTTATCAAATAATTAATATTATAATTACTAATTTATATGTATATTCAACTAACATTGAAATTAATTTTGTTGGTAGTCTCAATTTCAAATTGACGGGTGGTCGTGCGGCTATTATGTGATGCTTCATATGCTGAACATAGTCTCCGCATCTATTACGTATGGATGGAATAAGGTAATATTTAAACAACTTGTTAAATTATATATTATAGTTTTGAAGATGACTTGCATTGATGTTATTGTTTTTATTTGAACGTGTGTAGGCATTTAACGACCAATCGCCTATTCAAGAAGATGAGTTAAGAGACTTGAGGATGTGCTTCGCTGAATTCTTCTTCAAGTATGCGGCTGAAAAAGGAATTGACAAGATACCTCCGCACTACTTAGATGAATAGTTTTTTTGTTGGACTTTAGAAACTAATTAATAACATGTATATATATATCCTTAGATTGGTAGTTTTGTTTTTAGACATTGGAGACTAAAATTTATATATATATATACTTGTAGACAGTTATGTTTTTCCTATAAATGGGTTTTGGTTTTAAGTCCCCCCATTGTTCCTTTGTATATTTCTTTTCTTTTTGGTAATATTGAAATTTAAGGGTAGTGTTTGCAATTCTGTAATGTGTGTGATATTCCGTTTATTCTTGGGATATTTACTTGAATGCAGGGATAGCTGAGGGGAGTGATATTTTAAAACTGAATTTAAAAAAAAAATCTATTAACGTCAGTTGTATCAAACAATTGACGTTAATAGTATTTTATAAAATATACAGTACACTATTAACGTCAATTGTAATAAACAACTGACGTTAAAATTAAAACCTTTAACGTCAGTTCTTTATAACAATTGACTTTAGTTTTAACAAAATTAACGTCCGTTGTCTTAAATAACTGACGTTAATAGTTTTATGTTTAACGTCAGTTGTTTAAACAACTGACGTTAATTTTTGCAAAATTAACGTCAGTTGTGTTAAAGAACTGACGTTAATAGTTTTATATTTAACGTAAGTTCTCAACTGACATTAAAATATTAACTATTAACGTTAGCTGTATTTATGTCAGTCAGTATTCTGACGTAAAAAATCAATTTTAACTGACGTAAAAAACACTTATTGCCCTAGTGATTTCTCTTTATTTGCTAAACCCAAAACCCTATATTTTCTATTGCTTCCACTGCCCTGCTATCATATTCTGTTATGTCAAATTAGTCAATTGTTGTTGTGTGGATTTTGATCAGTACATTCATGCTTGCAACAACTTGTTTATATGTTGTGTCAGTATTTATCAGTTAGGCGTAATGTATATAAACATAAGTCAGTGTCAATGTGAATTTGGGCTGTTTGCACATTTGAAAAATTGAGTTTTATATTTGAGGATTTAATTAGAAATGAGACTGTAGTAATTGATTTATGTTTTTAAATATTGTAATGTTAAAACAATGTTCAAAAGAGTTAATATGATTTTGATTGTGTCATTCGTATTGATTTAAGCGAATATGAGAACAGATTAATATTTAAGGCTACTGTGGTAAGAGTAAAGGAGTTGAAAAACTCAAACCGATTTTTGGCAAAACACATAAATAACAATTTTTTTGCTTCTATCCATAAGTGAGTTTAGGACTCAAAATGGGTTTGAAGTCATGTTTGAACATATAAACAAAGTTCATCAGTACATTGATGTTTACAACAACTTACTTTGTCCGGAAATTTGGTGCAATCCATTTTACTGAGTATTGAGATGAGAAGCTAAGAATACGCCAAAAAGATAGATAGATTTATATATTTTGAGTAGCTTCAGCTTCTTCAAACTTCATGAACTGATGTTAAAGGTCAGTAGTAATTCAACTTTTTGGTGCACAGATTATGTTTTTATATATATTATTGCTATTATTATTTTCAACGTGCTCTTCCTTGTCTCTTTGGTTAGAGACTTAGGAAGGAGGATCAGTTAACCATGTGTGTCTTTTGTTGTTGTAAGTTAAGTATGCTTACTGCTTGGTTCTTTGGATTATGTGCTTTAGTTAGGTATATCTTTATTTGTGATTTTTCCCCATGTTTGTTAACAGAGGCACATGATTGTTTAATGTTATGTGAGTGACTTAAGGTCATAATGATTTATTAATTAAAGCATAGACAAAAAAACATTAGGTTGGGCAACTATTCCTATGGAGGGGGATAGATGGGTATAGAGGTGTACTTTGGAAAAAGTTAAACTAACATGGTGAGGTGATATTTCTATATGTTACGTTTATTTTGGGAGGTAAGGGATTACTTAAGAAAAAAAGGAATCACTTGATTCTGATAGATAACACTCGTACCAAGTTGAAAGTTGTTCTAAATTTGTAACCGTATATTATTGATTCTATTTTATATTAATTTATGTGTTTCTAGTCTTATAAATAGTTGTACTGGATTCTCAGATATATAGAATAGTGATTTGATTGGAAAGGACTAATTTCATTTATGCACGATAGGTCCTTGTTGTCATATTCTTCTACTCTTTGTTGGCTCCGGCTCCTCCCCTTATCCTTTCTCGGTTGTATTTTCTCTCTCAGGTAAGTTCTCTGAACACTCAGTGTAATGTATTATGTGAATTATCGTGTTGTTTGGTAGTGGAGAGCTGAGCTCAATAGGATGTGATCTTGTCTGATTGTATGCTGATAATTTAATGTTTATGCATGTGTTTGTCAATGTGTTGTTTGTTAGTGGAGAGCGGAGCTCAATAGGATGTGATCCTATCCGAAAGGCGGGATACTGGTTGTGTGCTGATAATTTAGAAATTATGCATGTGTTTGACAATTAACTGCTACTTGTTAGTGGAGAGCAGTGCTCAATAGGATGTTTGCTACAATATTTTATCTAAGTTTGTATTGATTTACGCTGCAATTTATATAAGCTCAACAATGTTGCAATATTTATAGGTTAATGGTTTTATTTTCTGTTAGAGTTAATAATTAATTTACGAAAGCCTTAGTTTCCTATTTGAGATTCAATATTAATGAGCATGCGTAACTTATCAAGGTATGCATGCTCATTGTATTGAATCTTGAATTGTCCAAGTGGGACAGTTTGGGGAAAAACTTTTTCACACTCGTACAATAGTCATTTTCATGTTCAAATGCCTTATATATATACTTGTTGAAATCTCAGTCTGATGCATTTCCTTTTGTTCTCCTGGTGCATACTTGATCGCGGTGATGCTCACCGTGCTCGAGTCGTGTACTTGGAGACCGATGGGAAATGCTGTCGAAATTTTGTTAAGCATAAGGTATTTGAATAAGGGAATAACTATTATTAGCCGATTGTGGTAAATGTTTCTTCTCGAATGGGATAGGTTCATACCTTGTCAAAAGAACGAGATTGATGGAGTTATTGGAATGCACCATAATATATAAGTGTTAATGTTTTTTTGGTCAGGCTATTTAATTGCCAGCAATGGATATTCCGGAGAATCAGAAATGAATATATCGTAGGTTGGATCGGAATAAACGTTTTAGGGAAGAGTATAGAGTTGGACCAGTACTGAGCTACTGAGAAGTTCCAGGAGATCCAGGCCACAGCTCGGCGTAATCGACCTTCTGATGGTGGCGCATGTGCTTGGACCGGCGGGTCTAAATCAGCCGCCGCCCACTACGACGAGGTGGTAATACATTAAACTTTTGACTTATTATACTATTTAATTAATTAGTTTTCATTTTTAATTATTCTTATGAATTTAAGATTATATTTTTCTGTGCAGAAAGCACGAAAACAATGGGGCCCACTGCTATGGAGTTGGTGGAAAGGACGAAGAAGTTGAAGTCGGGGACATGGGTCAACGACAAGGCCCGTAACTATGCTGTAAGCAAAAAAACAATTTAGGTTTACTTGTAATTTATTATAAATGATTTGTTAATATTGGATATATTTTTTACTATATGTCATCAAGTAGACTTTGTAGGTGTGCTTCAACGAGAACAAGTACGATGCCATATCACGTGCCTCACAAATCACAAGATGAGGTTTTGGCTGGTGATGGGCCCAACTCTCCTATCCCCGTCGACGATAATGCCATTTATTTGGAGGTCGTCGGGGCGGGGAACAAGAAGGGTCACGTGTATGGCCTCGGACACCGGGAGGGTGAGTTTATCGCTTCATCATCCGCACGCCCGCTCCTTCCTATGCCGATCTCGTCCCTCGGGAGCGAGTTCAACCAAATGCGAGGATACCATCACGCACTGAACGCGTAGCTTCGGGAGAAGAGCGAGAGAGAGAAGCGAGCGGTGAACCGTGTTACCGCAGTTGACTCGAGCACACCAAGAATGATGCGAGACGAGCATCGAGCGAGGGCTAGACATCATGCTGGTGTTGGAGCAGATGAGGATCCAGACTCCAGTTGCTCAGGGTGATGCTCTGACGGTTGTGCCGCCTGCTGCCGCTCCTCCAGTTCCGCCGCCAGCTACTGATGCTGCTACTGCAGAGGATGATCAGATAGCAGACGTCAGTGGTATGGACGCTGAGGATGATTGGATTCCTCCCCCTCCCCCTCATCATGACTGATTTTTTTTCTTCATATTTTTTACTTTAAACGATTCTTGTATGACACTTTGGATTATTTTTTTATATATATTTATTATTTCTTATGATTGTATATTTCATTAGTAATTTGGTGTGTTTTATTAGTAATTTTGCTAACGTTTAAAGAAAAACAAAAAAAAAATATTTTAAAAATTAATAATAACCAGTTTAGCGATCGAATTAGAAACCAATAATTCGGTTGCTAAACTTTATTTAACATTAACAGATGTGGTCTAGCTACCGAAAATCCGTCGCTAATATAGGTTAACAGTAACCAAAATTGGCGACCGAACTAGCAACCGATTATCGGTCGCTAAAAATGGTTACCTAAACAATGCGACCAACCATGTAGCGACCGTTTTTTTATTATTTAGCGACCGAAATTACGGTCGCCATTTAGCGACCGAGTTAATATTTCGGTCGCTAAAAGCTTAGCGACCAGGTTATCAGTCACCACCATTAATCGGTCGCTAATTTAAACAGCAACCGATTTAGAAAGTTTGGCGACCGAATATGCCGGTCGCTAAACAGTTGATTTTTTTGTAGTGTAAGTGACTTTAAATCTTTGATCATTAGTGTATGTTAATGATAATGTGTTCATCTATCTCTTACCATAAGCAACTCCTCTTTTCCTTCTTTTTTTTTTTTTTTTTGGTAAAAAGGAGGTTACAAAACCAAGCTAGGCTAACACCCTACGAGGGAATGCAACACCGATAATGTCGTGTAACAATAATTCCCCACAACCAGTTGGTGGATATTCTAATTTATATAATCCATGTGCAAGACTGTGAGAGTAGCCAGCTATCCAATCTGCAACCCTGTTTCCTTCACGTCTCACATGAGTGATCTTGGTATTCCAATTTCTAGCCAGCAAAGCTCTAATAGATCTCACTAGAGAAACACAATCCGCCTCTTGCATCTACAAAATAACAAATAGGTGTGGCTAACTGTTCCTCAGTGAGAGTATGGTCACAAAAATCTTTCAACACTACTCCCGAGGGAAGCCACCCATCAAGCCAAAATCTCACAATCATCCCATTACCTACTATCCACCGGGTGCCTCGAAGCACATAGTTCCAAGTATAGCAGATCCCTCTCCAAATCTCTGACTTTTGGGACCTAGCCACCACTCTTTAGGAATGTGCAATTCCCCAAACTTATATTTGCTTCTTAGAATTTTAACCCAAAGAGCATTTTGGTTTGTAAGGAGACCCCACCCAAGTTTCAAAATGAGAGCTCTGTTGAAACTGTGAAGGTTCTTGCATCCAAGACCCCCGAGGTGTATAGGATTACACATGTTCGACCAAGACACAGTATGGCATTTTCGGGTTCCCTCAGCACCTCCCCAAATAAAGTCACGATTCATTTTTTCAAGCTTATTGCAAACATGTTTAGGGAGCAGGGTCGTTTGCATTGTGTACGTTGGTAAGGCATCAATAACTGATTTTGCCAGAGTAGTTCGGACAGCAAAGGATAGAGCATCCGCCCTCCAAGCACTTAGTCGTTTCTGAGTGTTCTCAACTAGGTAGTGGTAGGTTGCTTTATTGGATCTTCTATGCAAGAGGGGCACCCCTAGATATTTACCAAGGTCTCTGGTTAGCGCCACACCACTCAAGTCCCGAAGCTCAATAGCTCTAGTATGATGGACGTTGGCAGACACTAACATACGTGATTTTTCCACATTCACCTTTTGGCCAGACACCTCACCAAATCTCTATAAGCAATCAACCATGAGGAATCTCCAAAGAGGATCAAATCATCTGCAAAGAAGAGATGCGAAATCGGTGGTCCATTTTTACTTAAGGTCACCGGTTTCCATCTACCTTCCCTCACCGCATCATTAATAATGTGTCCAAATGCACAAAACGAACAAGTATGGCGATAGCGGGTCGCCTTGTCGAATTCCTCTTGTGGGGTTAAAGTATGGAGTCTTCTCCCCATTTAAGAGTACTTGCATGGAGCAAGAGGAGACACACTCCATGATTAAGTCAATCAAATCTGGCAGTAAGCCCACTTTTTGCAAGGTAGAGGCAAGAAAATCCCAGATGATTTGATCATAGGCTTTTTCCAAGTCTACCTTCCCCGCCATCATACCCTTTGTGAACACCTAATTTTGTCGGAATGTCGTTTTTAATAATATTTTTAAAAAAAGTAAATAACTTTGCAAAAAAGACTATTTGTTTCTAATGAGCCCAATTTCATTGTTGAAGATGGTTTTAAGCCCATGTTCTGAACCCAATTGAATGAATAAATACAAAGGACCCAAAAATTACAAAAAAAAATAAACGTCTGCCTTCTTTTGTTAAAAGATAAAATATAAAAGAATAATAATAAAATAAAGAAAAATGAAAAGAAAAGAGTACAACATTCAGCATACAAACAAGAGGAAAAAACCAAAGTTTCTAATATGTTTCAGAAATAAAGAAAGCAATAGTAGAAGACTTAGGCATTTGAAACAAACTGGTTTCAAATTTTTAAGCATCAATAAGGGAAAAATTGTAACAAGTAGTGCTGCTACCTCTCAAATAAAGTCAACCTGAACCAAAGGAAAGATACTCAACAGAAGTAAAGAAATTTGCAGCATACAGGATGAAGCAACATATGCAGAAACAGTGAGAATGGAAGTCTGAAAATGACCCTCCATTATACAACATTGAGTTCTGCTCTTGGAGTTTTGCAAGCCAAGGAGTTTAAAAGGGGAGAACTAATAGTCCCCAAGGGGGCCTTTCTTTTTACTCTGGAGGGAATCATCAATCTTCTTCAAGCTCTCTAACATCAATCTTCTTTGATCCTCACTATCCAAGCAAAACCTTCACCACCATTTTCCAAAAGCCAAAATGTCACTCACCATCAAACATCCATAACCATCATCTTCATCTCCCTCCCCAACAACATCACCTTTAATAACAAAATACAACAACCAGAACCCACCACAGTCCAAATAGCATCCTCTCTGTTCCGCCCATCTCCACCGTGCGGACCGCCGCTCCGCCTCGAATTGCGCCGCCTCGCCCCTACCGGAACCACCGCCTCGAATTGCGTCGTCTCGCCCCTACCGGAACCACCACCTTAGATGCAGATCCGCCCAAGCCACGCCGTCCACCGCCACGCGCACCACTACGTCGCCAGCCTCCTCACGTCGTCGCCGCCCGCGTCCCCTGCTTCGCCGCCTCGCGTCGGATCCAGCGCCGCTTCCATCTCCACCAGGCTGGTCTTTTTTCTCTCTGGAAGGTCCTCTTTGATCTTTAGTTCATTTTATATAATATGATTTATTTTGTTTTTTGTTATTATGTTTACCTAATTGTTTGTTTGTGTAAAGTCTGAAGATGTGGATGCTTTGGGCCTTGATAAGCTTAATGGGCCAGTAAGTTCCTAATTTTTTTTTTGAAATTACAAAACATAAAATAAAAACAAAATATAAAAAAAATCTTCTTTTTTTAAATTTTTTTATTCACGCAACAATCTATGATATTAATGTATGAATTTTCATCCTCAAGTGTCATATGAATTGTAAGGGTTCATCGTATAGCTTGACTATCTTTAACCCTATGCGACAACGAATTATCCTTTTTTAAAAAAATAAAAAAAATGAAATGTTTTCAATTTACACCTAACCAATTTTACCCGATTTAATTTTTTTATAAAAATCTGTTTTGATTTCACGCAACAATTTATGATGTTGATGTATGATTTTTCATCCTCAAGTGTCATATGAATTGTGAGGATTCATTGTATAGCTCTGCTATCTTTAACCCTGTGCAAGGGTGAGCTCCCTTTTGTATAAAATGATAAATGTTTTCAATTTACTCTTTTTAACAAATTTTATTCAATTTTATAAAATAAAAATTTATTTGAATTCACGCAACAATCTACGACGTTGATGTATGATTTTTCATCCTCAAGTGGCGTATGCATTGTAAGGATTTATCGTATAGCGCTGCTATCTTGGACTCTGTGCAAGAGTGAATTTATTTTGAAACAAAATCTTTGTAACCTGAAAAAATTTATAAAAAAAAAATCAATCAAATATTTTTTTCAAAAAAAATAAAATAAAATCAATTAATCAAAATATTTCCTAAAAGAACTACGTGGCTTTGAGTTTCCTATCGCACCCGGGAATACGTAGGAGCAAGATAAATCATCTTGTCAAGCCAAAACTAAATTTTCCTTTTTTTGTGTCTTTTTTTATGTTAAAATAATTAATCAAAATAATTAAACTTTTCTTTTTTAAGGTTATCCTGTGGACTCATGTGCCATGTTCAACCTCATTTAGTTTTTATAAACAAAAATTTAAAAATATAAAAATTAATAAAAATTTAAATTATTAAAAATTAAAAATAATTCTTTCTTGTAAATAATTTTTGGGGTAAAATAAATATTTAAAAGGTTATTAAAATGTTTTTTGCACAATTAACTTGAGGGACCATTTTTTTAAACGGACGATGTGAGGTGCTAACACCTTCCCTACTCGTAACCGACTCCCGGACTCATCTCTCTCTTTTTTTTAGATCAGTTTTCCTTAAAATAAATGGGTTTTCCAATATTTTCCCAATAAAAAATTTTGGTGGTGACTCCTCTGTTTTACCTTCTTTTCGCGGCGCCCCGACGGGACGGTCCCAACAGCTGGCGACTCCACTTGGGACGTTAGAGAGTCAGGCCTATTATAGTTAGTTGTGCTTTTTAATGATTTTTATTTAGTTGACTTACCCCTATTTTTTATTTTGTTGTTTAATTTGTTTTTATATGCCTTTGTATATATTTTGGCAACCCTATGATGGAAAACTATTGTGCTGTTTGTTCTTTTTACAGGTTTGGGTAGTGTTGTTTTAGTAGGTTCTTGTGCAGGTTTGCTTGCTCCCAGCACACACGTCACCATCACATATTCACACACTTTTGGACTCTATACCCGAGTCTTGGAATGCCATAAGTTTAGAAGGGGCTTCAGTGATGTTATTGTGATGCTTTTGCATCCCTGACATACATTGATTCTCCCTTTGGGATTGCTTTCTTGAACATGGACTGCCATATTGTGACTTATTGGTCCCTGTGGTGAGGTTCATGGATTCGGGTCCTCATTTTTAGATGAGGGTAATCCGGGAACCATATGTTTAGCGGTCTAGATCTGTCCCGGAAGTCATGCACCTAAAATGCCATTAGTAGCCTACCAAATTAGGGTCTTGACCTCAGAAGTTCAAACTTTAGGATATGACCCATGTAGGACAAAAAGGAGCGCATTCCACCTTTGCCTCAAGAACGTCGAAGAAGCTTCGCCAAGAAGTATGGAGGGATCTTGGACCTAATTTTCATACCGGTCGAGACTGCTGCTTTGAGTGCCTTGTGTCAGTATTGGAACCCCCACCTCAGATGTTTTGATTTGCCAAACATGGACATTACTCCCACCATTGAAGAATTTACTTGCCTGTTAAGGTTGCCGATGCAGAAAAACCTCGTCGTGTACTTTCACTTGGGGAAATAATTGACCACCACAAGCATAGCAGGATTACTAGGGCTTCCTGAAAATGATGTGAAGTTGACCGGGCACTCAAACTCGCGAGGGTTAACCCGAACTCTTCTCGAAAATCATTTGAAGAAATTAATGGATCGGCAAGATTGGGAAACCTTTGAGAGGGTATTGGTGCTAACAATATATGGGTTGGTCCTATTTCCATAAGCGCTAGACATGATAGATAAAGCGACAATGGATGTATTCTTAACAGTAGAAAGAAAGAAAAACCCAGTGCCGGGAGTACTAGCTGAAACGCTTTTAACTCTACAATTTTGCCAACGGCATCCAAAAGGGAAGCTTCGATGTTGTGCACAGTTGCTCTATGTGTGGACCATGACTCACATGTATGCAAAAGGTCATATCAACCACCATTCAAATCCACTAAGAGGCTTCCATAACATCCCTATAAGACAGCTAAATGAAGAGGAATGGAAGAGCGAGTTGGACAAAGTGGAAGGGGACTCTTTTAAGTGGGTGTGCCCATGGTACGAAGGTCAGTGGGGACAAGATATCATTTATAGTTGTGGTGACTATCCCAATGTTCCTTTGATGGGCCCAAGAGGGTGCATATCCTACATGCCCGCCATAGTCTTACGACAGCTTTGTTGGACGCAAACTGTGCCAAGAGAAGAACAACACGACGGATGCTGTTTCCGGTACAAGGATGGAGATAATAAAAAGTTGTTGGCAAAATCAGTTAGAAATGCATGGAAATATGTGACGATGGCAGGGAGAGCACAATTGGGCCGGCCAATCCTAATCATTGTCTCAGAATATGAAGCATGGAGAAAGTCAAGGAAAGGTCTCGTCAACATTCTGGCAGAAAACACGAAAGATAAAGATTACTCCCCTTTGGTAACTCAAATGACAGAACAACTGAAAGTTCTAGAAGCACAAATGAAGGAAATGGAACAACAAAAGCAAGATGCTGAGTTAAAAATAGCCATTGGGCAGAAGTGCTGTGAGAAGTTATCAAAGGAAAATGAACACTTAAAAGATTTGTGTGCCGATATCTCCACAACCTCAAGAGTCCAGAAGAATGTAGACAATGTCTCACCAAGCATCATGGCTAAGGTCCAGAAACTTGAAAGTAAAATATTGTCCTTGACAACGGAGAGGCATCGGCTAAGAAAAGAAAAGTGTCAGTTAGAAGAAGAAGTCATCCAGCAAGAAGGTATGAGAAAGTCATTGGAGGAGGAAGTTGATCGACAAAGAAGAGTCAATAGCAACTTACAGAAGCAAATTTGTGCACAAAGTCGGATGACTGGTGAATTAGTACAAAAGGTCAAAGAACTGAATATCCTAATGGTCAAAATCAAGAAGCAGTGCGATTTAGGGTGGACCTCGGCAAAGCATTATCATGATCAAGTGGTTCAAGCAATGAATGCCGTGAAATGGTGGAGAGAAGAATCGCGAGAGAAAGGGATAGATATTGACATATGGAAAAGGAGATATGTGAGCATGAGATTGGAGCTAAGCCATTGCGTTCCGAATTTCGTCCGAAGCTTTGAGAAGGCAGAACAACAAATCTGTGCGGACCCTATGCTTCGTCTCCCGTCTGAACTGGACGATTTTATGCAAATGTGTGGAGGGTTTGCTCGAGGGCTAAAGAGAAAGAGACCTAATATGTTGACTTTAGGATGAAATGTTGTAACAATGTTGAAAATTATGATTTGACAATGATGTAATCCCAATCTATGTATTGTTTTGAGGAGCTTTTAATGAAATCTGTTCTTGCCTCTATGATTCCTTCGCACTCCAAACACTTGACTTGCGACGACACCTATCGTGGAGCATGGTCTCCCTTTAGTATGTTGTCAACTACACCTTTGCCATATATGATTCCTCCTTCTGTGCAAAGGGTAGGTCGGGATGTCTCAATTCAGAGTTCTCATTGCTAGTGTGTTTAAGACAACATCTATTGTGGAGAGATGTTTTTCCCTAGATTTGTTGTCAACTCCATTTCATCTTATGAGCACAATGCTCTCTGTGTGGGATGGAGGGACCATCTCTTGCCAGTCACAAGATGTTAACTCAAAAAAAAAAAAAAGAAGAAAGAAAACAAACAATAAAAACTCTGAAGGTGGTTTTCACTAAAGCTTTTACTTTTTCGTCATGTTCTTAATTTTTGTTTTGATCAAAACAGTGTGACTCTTCTGAACAATTGCTCCAAGACACCCTTATCGCACATGATCACAGGCAAGAGCCATGGCGGATGAACTAGAAGAAGTCCAAGAGATCAGGGATGAAGTCAGTCAAATCAAGGATCAGATGACTAAGATGATGGAGATCCTACAAGCAATGCAGAAGGAAAAGAAAACAGAGGAGAACCCTCCAGCCTCGAACGAAGGACATCCAGCCACACCTCTCATCCCGCCCGGTTTTTCTCAGATTCCTATTCAAGGCTTCAACCAACCAGGGGCCGTGATGCCTCTCACTATTTATCCAAACAACCAAACTCATCTTTAATTTGACCCGAACAAACCCCCATACGGTTTGCCTCGTGGATTTGTTCCACCAACAGCCCCCAGCCCACAAGATGGCATTCAAAACTCCGAACATATCACTCAGACACAAACCCCCACCAATGCTGTCGAAATACCGCAAACACAAACTCTCAACCCTACAGATAGTAACACCCCGATAGTGACCCCTTCTGTCAATCCAAAGCCCCCACAATACACCCTACATTATGGACCCCAGGGGGCTCAAATAATGCCAAACTTCGGTTCCTCCTCCATGCCATATTCATTGCCCCATAATATGTACAGAGAAACTCCAGTGAATCAGTCAGAAGGGAATTCCCAATCTAAAGAAAAGTTGGAAATACCAGAGGAAAGATTGAGGGCCATTGAAGGGGTAAATAATTATGGTCTTCGGGATGCCTCAGAACTTTGTCTGGTGCCAAATGTTGTAATTCCACCGAAATTTAAGGTGCCCGATTTTGACAAATATCGGGGAACCACTTGTCCCAAAAATCATTTGACCATGTATGTTAGGAAGATGGCGTCATATGCCCAAGATGATAAGCTCTTGATTCACTTCTTCCAAGACAGTTTAACTGGGGCAACTTCAAATTGGTATACGTATCTCGAGCTGGCACACATCCAATCCTTCAAAGATCTAGCATATGCATTCCTGAAGCAGTACAAGTACAATATTGACATGGCTCCCGATAGGATGCAACTCCAAAATATGTCAAAAAGGGACGTAGAGACTTTCAAAGAGTATGCACAACGATGGAGGGAACTCGGCCGCTCGTGTGGAGCCTCCCTTAGCCGAGAAAGAAATCGTAGCAATGTTCATTGATACACTCCAGTCGCCCTTCTATGATAGGATGATTAGGAGTGTGTCATCAAATTTTTCTGACATGGTCATCATCGGCGAGAGAATTGAAAGTGGAATGAGGAATGGCAAGATCATCGAGACTTCAGTAGGGAACGACCCAAAGAAAGCCCCGTTTGTGAAAAAGAAAGAGGGAGAAGTACATGCAATAACCTTTGAACAAAAGAGACCGAACTAATGGAGACCGAACCAAACACCCGCCTTCCAAGCCCAATACGCCCCATATTACCAACCACCTCCATATCACCAAGCCAACCAGCCATACATCGCAGCCATCTCACAAGTTCCAAATCCTCAACAGATGGCTCCTTACCGACCATCATACCCTTCTCAGCCTCAAACACACCCTACCATGCCACCTTAAATTGTTCAACCCCTAAATCCAAACCCAAACACCAGCCAAACAAGACCACCGTATAACTCGGAAAGAAAGCCAGTGCGTTTTGACCTGATACCCATGACCTACACTGAACTATTCCGCCAACTTGTGAGCAAATCCGTGCTAACTCCTATCCCGACAAGACCAATAGACCCTCCTTATCCAAAGTGGTATGACCCAAATGCTCAATGTGAATATCACGATGGGGCCACAGGTCATTCCACCGAGAGTTGTAAAGCTTTGAAGTTTAAGGTGCAAGACCTGATTAATGCCAAATGGTTGAGCTTTCAGAAGGATGCTCCAAATGTGGCACAAGGTCCTATGCCAAATCATGGGAGTTCAGGAGTCAATGCCATTGAGAGCTTCTTGGAACGTACTCTCAAGAGTAAAGTGGCCGATGTTAGGACTCCCATGAGAGTTGTTTTCAGAGAGATGTACAAATGTGGATTAATCCAAATCCCGATCATGGAAGAAAAGGCTCTCGATGGAGAGATAAGGTGTGACTTCGATGGGAACATGGGGCATTCGATTGAAGACTGTTCAGAGTTTCGGCAAGTTGTGTAGCAGTTAATGGATATGAAGATTATCTTAATTGGTTGTGGATCAAATGAATATGCCATTAATATGGTTGCTGAATCTACAATTTCCCCAACCCCAATTAAGATAACCCCTTTTACTATTATGGTTAATCCTCAACCAGTTCCTAAGCAAGTCACTCCGAAACCAGTGGTGATATACTATACTGAGAAGAAACCTTTGCCGGTTCCAAGTGGGCCAGCACCAATCATCATTCGAGTTCCAAGCCCTTTCCCTTACAAGGACACCAAAGCGGTACCATGGAAATATGAGATGCAGGTTCAACCCAATCCTTCCGAAGGGACTACTGTGGTTACCGACATTTCAAGAATTGGTGGAATGACTAGGAGTGGTCGCATTTACACTCCAGAGGTATTGTGAAGGGAGGAAACAGAAAAGGAAGGAAAGGATCGCAAGGGGAAAGAGAAGGTGGAAGGAATTCTAGATGACAAGGAAGCAAACGGGGGTAAGAATAAAAAGGAGGTATCTGATGAAGAAGTCGGCGAATTCTTGAAGTTCATCAAGCAGAGTGAATATAGGGTTGTGGATAAGTTAAATCGAACTCCGGATCGGATATCTCTTTTGTGTCTATTGATGAACTCTGAGCCACACAAGAGAGTACTGATGAAGGTGTTGAATCAAGCTCATGTCTCCCATGACATCACAAGTGATAAGCTCGATAACATTGTAGGTCACATAGTTGCTGATAATTATGTCACTTTCACCGATGATGAAATACCAGCTGAAGGTATGGGGCACAACAAGGCATTGCACATTTCTGTGAAGTGCCGAGACCATGTCATGGCTAGGGTTCTCATTGATAATGGATCTTCTTTGAATGTAATGCCAAAGTCAACACTGGCAAAGTTGCCTTTCGATGGAACTCATATGAAGCCAAGCACAATGATTGTAAGAGCTTTCGATGGCACCCGAAGGGAAGTCATGGGAGAAATTGAATTGCCCATTCAAATTGGCCCTTTCACCTTTGAAGTACTCTTCCAAGTAATGGACATCACACCAACTTACAGTTGTCTCCTAGGACGACCATGGATCCATTCATTTGGAGCTGTACCTTCCACATTGCACCAGAAGGTGAAGTTCATTGTTGATAGTAAGTTGATAATTGTTTATGGAGAGGAGGATCTGTTAGTAAGCAAGCCATCAACAACCCCTTATATGGAAGCTGCCGAGGAAGCTCTCGAGACCGCCTTCCAGTCACTTGAAATTGCCAATGCCACTTATGTTGGGTGAGGGAGCTCCGCTCTTGAAACCTCAGTCATCTAATGTCTCCATTATGATGGCCAAGGTTATGCTCGAAGGAGGATACCGACCTGGAAGCGGTTTGGGGAAGAATAGCCAAGGTGTCGCTGACATCCTCATGTTCACTGAGAACAAGGACATGTTTGGGTTGGGATACAAACCCACCAAGGACGACAAGATGAGGGTTATAGAAGAGAAGAAAAGAAAGAGGTTGGCTCGGCTGGAAAATTGTGAATACGAGGCTGAAAGGGTTCCCATCTGTGACATTCGACAGAGCTTCCGAAGCATAGGTTTCGCATTCCTGGACCAAGCGGCAGCCATTGAAGATGATTATCCCGCCGATCATGGTGTCAATCTGGTGTATCCATGTTCTCCAGATACAGAGCTCAACAATTGGGAGATCATTGAGTTCCCTAGGACCATAGTGTCTTTTTCAAAGTAATTCTGTAATGCTTATCCTTTAGCTCTGCCCAAGGCTTTAGGAATTTTGTTGTAATGGGCTTACTTGTTTCCGTTTCAGTATGACTTATCAATAAATGCATGCATTCAGTATCTTTGTGTTGTTATCCCTCTTTTTTTACTTTCGTTTTTGTTCACCATTCCTCACCAATAAATGCAATCTCTCGTCTTTAACCCTTATTCATTCATCTTTCCCTGATAATTAACAAAATGCAGATCTAAAAGTGACTCTCTTGAAAACGACAGTGTTAGTAACTCATCATACAATTTTGACTATTCCGTTGATCATGCTGAGGAGGTTGTTGATGATGACGGGGAGGTTCCCCCTGAACTATTGAGATTGGTAGAATAAGAAGCCAGGGAAATTCGGCCCCATGAAGAGCCGAGTGAACTAATCAATTTGGGAACCAAAGATGATAAAAAAGAAGTCAAGATTGGCCTTTCCCTGAAAGAAAAGGAGCGAAACAGGTTGATCAGGTTGTTGATGGATTATAAAGATGTTTTCGCATGGTCGTACCAAGACATGCCAAGGTTAGACCCCGGTGTAGCAGAACACAAATTTCCATTAAAGCCGGAGTGTCCTCCATTAAAGCAGAAGCTACGAAGGATGAAAGCAGAAATGCCTCTAAAGATCAAGGAGGAGGTCAAGAAACAACTGGATGCAGGTTTCCTAGAAGTTGTAAAGTACCCTCAATGGGTTGCTAACATCGTTCCTGTCCCCAAGAAAGATTGAAAGGTTCGAATGTGTGTTGACTATCGAGATCTGAACAGAGCTAGCCCAAAAGATGACTTTCCCCTGCCTCACATTGATGTTCTTGTAGATAATACTGCTCAACATGCATTATTCTCTTTTATGGATGGATTCTCGGGATATAATCAGATCAAGATGGCACCTGAAGATATGGAGAAAACTACATTTGTCACTTTATGGGGAACCTTTTGCTACAAAGTTATGCCCTTTGGATTGAAAAATGCTGGGGCAACATATCAGCGGGCTATGGTGGCTTTATTCCATGACATGATGCATAAGGAGATAGAAGTTTATGTAGATGACATGATCGCCAAGTCTAGATCCGAAGATGACCGTGTTGATAATCTGCAAAGACTTTTTGAGCGGTTAAGAAAGTTTAAGCTCCGATTGAATCCAGCCAAATGCACTTTTGGAGTGAAATCAGGCAAGCTTCTGGGGTTCATTGTTAGTCGAAGAGGAATAGAGGTTGATCCTGAAAAGGTTCGAGCAATCATCGACATGCCAGCACCTCAAAAGGAGAAGGAAGTTCGTGGGTTTTTAGGAAGATTGAACTACATTGCCCGGTTCATCTCCCAACTAACCGCGTCATGTGAACCAAAAATCAAGCTGTGACATGGAATGAAGATTGTCAAAAAGCCTTTGAGAAGATCAAACAATACCTACAGGAGCCTTCGGTCTTGGTTCCCCCAGTGCTAGGAAGACCTCTCATCATGTATTTGACTGTTCTAGATGAATCGATGGGTTGTGTATTGGGGAAACACGATGAGCCAGGAAGGAAGGAACATGCCATCTATTATCTAAGTAAGAAATTTACCAGTTACGAAGTCAACTACTCACTGCCAGAACGCACTTGCTGTGCCTTGGCTTGGGCGGCACGCCGTTTGAGGCATTACATGTTGTGTTACACTACCTGGTTGGTGTCCAAAATGGATCCGATCAAGTATATCTTTGATAAGCCTGCTCTGACTGGAAGAATTGCTCGCTGGCAAGTCCTGCTATCAGAATATGACATTGTCTATGTCACCCAAAAAGCAATAAAAGGGAGTGCTCTTGCAGAATATCTAGCCAATCAGCCAGTAGAAGATTATGGATCGATGCAATGTGATTTTCTAGATGAAGATATAATGGCTTTGTTTGAGCGCGAGCAATCACCAGAAAAAGAAAAGTGGACCTTGTTATTTGACGGAGCTTCTAATGCATTGGGACATGGAATTGGGGCAATACTAATCTCACCAGAAAATGATTATTTCCCTTTCACTGCAAGGCTTTGCTTTGATTGTACAAACAATATAGCCGAATATGAAGCTTGTGCGCTCGGGATCCTGGCAGCAATAGAATCAAAGGCAAGGATACTGGAGGTATATGGGGACTCTGCATTAGTCATCCACCAGCTTAGAGGGGAATGGGAAACCCGAGATGCCAAGTTAATCTCATACCATGATTACATCAAAGGTTTGATTGAGCAGTTTGATGAAGTCACATTTCATCATATTCCCCGAGAAGATAACCAACTAGATGACGCGCTGTCTACCTTGTCCTCGATGTTCAAAGTAAGAGACGAGAGGAACCTACCACTCATCAAAATGGAAAGTCATGATCATCCTGCATATTGTCAAGTGATAGAGGAAGAGTCTGATAAAAAACCGTGGTACCATGACATCAAATGTTTCATCCAAAGAAGGGAATACCCTCCGGGCACTTCAGAAAATGACAAAAGAACTCTAAGAAGACTTGCAATGTGTTTCTATTTAGATGGAGGTATTCTCTACAAAAGAAATCATGACATGGTGTTGTTGAGGTGCGTTGACGCAAGAGAAGCTAAACGAATAATTGAGGAGGTACATGAAGGATCTTTTGGAACACACGTGAGCGGTCAGGCAATGACCAGGAAAATCTTGAGGGCTGGCCAATGCTGGTTGACAACGGACACTGATTGCTTTAATTATGCGAAGAAGTGCCATAAGTGTCAAATATATGTTGATAAGGTTCATACGCCGCCAGCTCCCCTGAATGTCATGTCGGAACCCTGGCCATTCTCAATGTGGGGAATGGATGTGATCGGGCCAATCGAACCGAAAGCTTCCAATGGGCATCGCTTCATTCTTGTTGCCATTGATTATTTCACAAAGTGGGTTGAGGCTGCATCATATCCCAATGTGACTAGGAATGTCGTGATCAAATTTGTAAAAAAAGAATTAATTTGTCGTTATGGGTTGCCGAGTGTGATTATCACTGATAATGCGACCAACTTGAACAACAAGATGATGAAGGAGATGTGCGAAAACTTCAAGATAAAGCATCACAATTCCTCCCCATACCGCCCAAAGATGAACGGGGCAGTTGAAGCCGCTAATAAAAATATCAAGAAGATTGTCCAAAAGATGGTGGTGACGTATAAGGATTGGAACGAGATGTTACCTTTTGCTTTGCACGGCTACCGTACCTCTATTCGCACCTCGACAGGGGTAACTCCGTATTCTTTAGTTTATGGGATGGAGGCAGTACTCCCGATTGAAGTACAGATCCCCTCATTAAGGGTATTGAGAGAGGCATAATTGGAAGAAGCTGAGTGGGTCCAAAATCGACTCGACCAATTGAACCTCATCGAAGAGAAGAGATTAGCAGCACTGTCACGGTCAATTTTACCAGAAAAGGTTGATGAGAGCTTACGAGAAGAAAGTTCGCGCCCGATAGTTTAGGGAAGGTGACCTGGTGCTTAAAAAGATTCTACCAATCCAAAAGGATCATTGAGGGAAATGGACTACAAACTACGAAGGACCTTACATTGTGAAAAAGGCCTTCTCTGGAGGGGCTTTAATTCTCACCAGGATGGACGGGGAAGATCTTCCACTCCCTGTAAACTCAGATGCAGTCAAAAAGTATTATGCGTGAACACACTTCCCAAGAAGAGGAATAAAAGAAAAGAAAAAGTGAAAAATGAAAAAAGAAAAGCTCGCTAGACTGAAAATCTGAAAAGACAGTCTAGGCAAAAGTTAGAGCAACCCGCTAGGCTGAAAACCTGAAAAGGCGGTCTAGGCAAAAGTTAGGGTTCAAAAAATAAAAATATAACAATGGAAGTGTCGTCAAGCCGATGAACTGGGGCAGTCATTAAGTTGAATGTATGAAGACTGGGGCAAACAACATCTCTGAAGCCAATTAATGAGCAGTCAAGATTGTATGAGGGATACTAACATTAGTCATTGAGAGAGACATTACCTGAGGAGACACGATTCTACTCCGCAATGTTTTGCAATTTATGCTTTGTACACCTTTTCAATCCAAATATAATGACATTGACTTCCTTTATTTATATTTCGCTACCTTGGTCCCTTTCTCTTAACTTTTGGCATTTGTGTGTGTGCATTCATCTTAATAAGTATATACTGAAATGCGAAACAAGTAATCTTAATAAGTATAGAATTCCTTAGAAAGCCTCAAAAGGTCATGGGGGCGCGATGGTTCCCCTATAAAGGGCACTGAAGAAAGCAAAGAATATTAAGGATCAACCATTGGGATAATTATCATCAAGGATGTCTGCTATCAAAAACAAAAGTGCAAGATATCCCTCCCCGATAAGATAGGCCTTATTTTAGTTCATCCTCAAGACTAACTGTGATCGATGCTTTTAAGGGGTCAAGGAGCCAATAACGAAAAGACACAGCAAAGAGGAAATAATTTCATCAAAAGTATCTCTGGCATTGTGCCAAAAAAAAATAATAAGGGTTTTCTTCATTAGCATTCATCAATGAAAGGCATCTTATGCATTATCATTCTATCAATGAGAAAAATCGACATTCATATTGCATTTGTCTATATGGCCTCACAAGCTTCTATCTATCCATTCGAGTTTCTGACAGGCAATCCACCCCATAGGCATTTTTTTATCTTTCTGTTCGAGCTTCCCACGGGCAATCCACCCCGTAAGCTCTTTTATCTTTCTGTTCGAGCTTTTGACGGGCAATCCACCTCGTAAGCTCTTTTATCTTTCCGTTCGAGCTTCTGACGGGCAATCCACCCCGTAGGCATTTTTTATCTTTCTGTTCGAGCTTCCCACGGGCAATCCACCCCGTAAGCTCTTTTATCTTTCTGTTCGAGCTTCTGACGGGCAATCCACCTCGTAGGCGTTTTTTATCTTTCTGTTCGAGCTTCTCACGGGCAATCCACCCCGTAAGCTCTTTTATCTTTCTGTTCAAGCTTCTGACGGGTAATCCACCGCGTAGGCTCTTTTTATCTTCGAGCTTCTGATGGGCAATCCACCCCGTAGGCTCTTTTAGCTTTCTGTTCAAGCCTCTGTCGGGCAATCCACCCCGTAAGCTCATTTATCTTTCTTTTCGAGCTTCTCATGGGCAATCCACCTCGTAAGCTCATTTATCTTTCTGTTCGAGTTTCTGACGGGCAATCCACCCCGTAAGTTTTTCCTGACGGGCAATCCACCCCATAGGCTCTTTTATCTTTCTGTTCGAGCTTCTGACAAGCAATCCACCCCGTGAGCTCTTTCATATTTCGGTTCAAGCTTCTGACGGACAATCCACCCCGCAAGCTCATTTTTCATTATGTTCAAGTTTGACGGGTAATTTCCCCATAAGCTCTTTTATATTTCTGTTCGAGTTTCTGACGGGTAACACACCCTGTAAGCTCTTTATATTCGTTTTTAAGTTCAGTGGGCAGTCCAACCGGCTGATTCTTTACTGGAAATCGCTGTGTAGTCACCTGTCCTTTTGCTACTCAGTGTACCCCGAACAAAATTGGAGTTCATATCTTTACTCGTTTCTTATAACAATAATTGGTTAACTACGGTTACACCTATTATCTAATAAGAAACAAGTAAAGAGGGGCAACTGTGAACACCTAATTTTGTCCGGATGTCGTTTTTAATAATATTTTTTTAAAAAAAATAGTAAACAACTTTGCAAAAATGACTTTTTGTTTCTAATGAGCCCAATTTCATTGTTGAAGATGGTTTTAAGCCCATGTTCTGAACCCAATTGAATGAATAAATACAAAGGACCCAAAAATTGCAAAAAAAAAAAAACGGCCGCCTTCTTTTGTTAAAAGATAAAATATAAAAGAATAATAATAAAATAAAGAAAAATGAAAAGAAAAGAGTGCAACATTCAGCATACAAACAAGAGGGAAAAACCAAAGCTTCTAATATGTTTCAGAAATAAAGAGAGCAATAGCAGAAGACTTAGGCATTTGTAACAAACTGGTTTCAAATTTTTAAGCATCAATAAGGGAAAAATTGGAACAAGTAATGCTGCTACCTCTCAAATAAAGTCATCCTGAACCAAAGGAAAGATACTCAACAGAAGTAAAGAAATTTGCAGCATACAGGATGAAGCAACAGATGTAGAAACAGTGAGAATGGAAGTCTGAAAATGACCCTCCATTATACAACATTGGGTTCTGCTCTTGGAGTTTTGCAAGTCAAGGAGTTTAAAAGGGGAGAACTAATAGTCCCCAAGGGGGCCTTTCTTTTTTCTCTGGAGGGAATCATCATTCTTCTTCAAGCTCTCTAACATCAATCTTCTTTGATCCTCACTATCCAAGCAAAACCTTCACCACCATTTTCCAAAAGCCAAAATGTCACTCACCATCAAACACCCATAACCATCATCTTCATCTCCCTCCCCAACAACATCACCTTCAATAACAAAATACAACAACCAGAACCCACCACAGTCCAAATAGCATCCTCTCTGTTCCGCCCATCTCCACCGTGCGGACCGCCGCTCCGCCTCGAATTGCACCGCCTCGCCCCTACCGGAACCACCGCCTCATATGCAGATCCGCCCAAGCCACACCGTCCATCGCCACGCGCACCACTGCGTCGCCAGCCTCTTCACGTCGCCGTCGCCCGCGTCCCCTGCTTTGCGGCCTCACGTCGGATCCAGCGCTGCTTCCATCTCCACCAAGCTGGTCTTTTTTCTCTCTGGAAGGTCTTCTTTGATCTTTAGTTCATTTTATACAATATGTTTTATTTTGTTTTTTGTTATTATGTTTACCGAATTGTTTGTCTGTGTAAAGTCTGAAGATGTGGATGCTTTGGGCCTTCATAAGCTTAATGGGCCAGTAAGTTCCAAAATTTTTTTTTTGAAATTACAAAACATAAAATAAAAAAAAATTAAAAAAATCTTCTTTTTTAATTTTTTTTAATTCACGCAACAATCTATGATATTGATGTATGAATTTTCATCCTCGAGTGTCATATGAATTGTAAGGGTTCATCGTATAGCTTGACTATCTTTAACCCTATGCGGGAGTGAATTATCCTTTTTTAAAAAAATGAAATGTTTTCAATTTACACCTAACCAATTTTACCCGATTTAGTTTTTTTTTATAAAAATCTTTTTTGAGTTCACGCAACAATTTATGACGTTGATGTATGATTTTTCATCCTCAAGTGTCGTATGAATTGTAAAGATTCATTGTATAGCTCTGCTATCTTTAACCCTGTGCAAGGGCTCCCTTTTGTATAAAATGATAAATGTTTTCAATTTACTCTTTTTAACAAATTTTATTCGATTTTATAAAATAAAAATTTATTTAAATTCACGCAACAATCTACGACGTTGATGTATGAATTTTCATCCTCAAGTGGCGTATGCATTGTAAGGATTTATCGTATAGCACTAGTATCTTGAACTCTGTGCAAGAGTGAACTTATTTTGAAACAAAATCTTTGTAACCTGAAAAATTTATAAAAAAAAAAATCAACCAAATCTTTTTTTTCAAAAAAATAAAATAAAATAAAACAAAATATTTCCTAAAAGAACTATGTGGCTTTGAGTTTCCCATCGCACCCGGGAATACGTGGGAGCAAGATAAAATATCTTGTCAAGCCAAAACTAAATTTTCCTTTTTTTTGTCTCTTTTTATGTTAAAATAATTAATCAAAATAATTAAAATTTTCTTTTTTAAGGTTACCCTGTAGACTCATGTGCCATGTTCAACCTCATTTAGTTTTTATAAAAAAAATTTAAAAATATAAAAATTAATAAAAATTTAAAATATTAAAAATTAAAAATAATTCTTTATTGTAAATAATTTTTGGGGTAAAATAAATATTTAAAAGGTTATTAAAATGTTTTTTGCACAATTAACTTGAGGTACCTTTTTTTTAAACGGACGATGTGAGGTGCTAACAACTTCCCTACTCGTAATCGACTCCCGGATTCATCTCTCTCTTTTTTTCTAGACTAGTTTTCCTTCAAATAAATGGATTTTCCAAAAATTTTCCAATAAAAAATTTTTGACGACGACTTCTTTATTTTTACGTTCTTTCCGCTGCGCCCAGGACGGTGGCAAGACCCTTCCTCCCTTTTTTGGTTCTCATTGAGTGGAACACCTCCTGCGCAATGACCACATTATCTGTGATATGTCTTCCAGGGACAAAGCTTGATTGATTTGGCGAGATCAAGGAGCTTATATACTTTTTTAGTCTAGTAGCCACAATTTTTGTAATTACTTTGTAGCTCACATTACATAAGCTAATCGGTCAGAACTGCTTTACTTGAGTAGCATCATTTACTTTGGGAATAAGCACCAGGAGAGTTTGGTTTATTTCCCCCCACCTTCTTTGGGTTCTGGAAAATCTCCTTGACCAACAAGTAAAGGGTAGGACCAACCACATCCTAATAGTTCTGGTAAAAAATGGGTTGTAGTCCATCTGGTCCCGGGGCCTTCAACGGACCCATGATAAAGATAGCCTCCCGGACTTCAATATCTGTGACTTGTGCGTGAATATCCACTATGGCTTCATTCGACAACCTAGGGAAGTCCTCTAAGGCTTGTAAACCCATAGTTGTATTGCCTAAAGTATATAAGGCTTGAAAGTAATTCGTTACCAGCTCTTGGAGTCTCAGTGGTTCCTTACAAAGCACCCCATCATCATCCACAAGGGCTTCTATACGGTTCTTTTTTCTCCTTACTAGTGTGGATATATGGAAAAACTTGGTATTTCTGTCTCCAAAGTTTATCCATTGGATCCTGGATTTTTTATACCAAAACATTTCCTCTTGAAGTAATATGGAGTTATATTCACTCCAGAGGTCACGATGTAACTTTTCCAAATAGCTGTTATTGTTGGAGATATGGCATACACACTTTCACACTTAATGCACTCAAACACAATGAATATCAAGAATAAAGGGAAGAAGAGGGCTCAGAATTTTTCACTGAATGCATATGACTTTATTCATTCATTAAGAGGGTATTTATACACACTTGGTTTGCCCCACATTGGCTAAACCCTTCTACACAATTCTGTTACACTTCTATAACCACTTCTATTAACAACCACCCTAACTGAAATTACCTAACTTTCTCAACACACTTCCCTAATTTCAGTTTCCTAAAGCATGATATGCAGATTTGCATCACTATGAAGCCTAACATCCCAACTATGTTGGCATCCTAGGCTTCACCCTTCATTTGCAGCACATCATGCTTGTGTTAAGTCAAATCAGAAACTGAAACAATGCTTAACATTTCTCTTAGCACTTTAAATCTGTCACCCTTCAATGGCTTGGTCATTATGTCTGCAACTTGCACTTCTGCGTTGCAGTGTTCCAGCTGCAGCCTCCCTTTGCTTACTTGATCTCGAATGAAATGAAACCTGGTTTCTATATGTTTACTTCTACCGTGTGCAACTGGATGTTTGGCTAGGTTTATAGCTGACTTATTGTCAACCAACAGTTTCACAGCTTCATTGTCTTTCACCTTCAGTTCTTGCAGCAGGGTGTCAAGCCACAGTGCTTGGCAAACACTCATTGAAGCTGCAATATACTCTGCTTCGCATGATGAAAGTGCCACCACAGGTTCCTTCTTTGAACTCCATGAGACTGGTGCACCACCATACATAAAGATGTATCCAGCAGTGCTCTTCCTATCATTCTTGTCATCACCACACCAATCTGCATCAGTATAGCCAACAATTTGGTGTTAGCTTCACTAATTCTGTTTGGAAACAGAATTCCAAACTTCAATGTTCCTTTCACATATCTAAGTATCCTCTTTGCAGCCAGTAGATGACATGACTTTGGTTTCTCCAAGAACCTGCTGACCAGTCCCACACTATACACCAGGTCAGGTCTTGTATTACACAAGTACCTAAGTGATCCAACCAGACTTCTGTAAAAGGTTGCATCAACAGCCTTCTCCTCACTCCCAGTCTTCAGTGCCAAACCAGTTTCGGCTGGTGTTGCAGCTGGATTGCAGTTAGTCAGCTTGAACCTTTTAAGCAGATCAGTAGCATACTTGGATTGGTGCATCACAACTCCTTCTTCTGTCTTGCTGAATTCAAGTCCAAGAAAATAGTATAGCTGACCAAGATCAGTCATTTCAAACTCCATCATCATCCTTCCCTTGAACTCAGCAATATCCTCTTTATTGCTTCCTGTTACAAGCAAGTCATCCACATAGAGGCATACAATCATTATATCAGTGGCAGCATTACACTTCACATAAACTCCATATTATGAAGTACATTTCACAAGTCCTAATGTACTCAGAAAAGCATCTATCCTCTTGTTCCAGGCCCTTGGGGCCTGCTTCAAGCCATACAAGGCCTTCTCTAATTTATACACTTTTGTTTTTTGGCCTGTTATTACAAAGCCGGGGGGCTGATCTATGTAGACTTCCTCATCAAGTGACCCATTTAGGAAAGCCGACTTCACATCCAACTGATACATTGACCAGTTTCTCAGACTTGCAAGAGCTACCACTAATCTGATTGTTTCAATTCTTGCAACTGGTGCAAAAACATCACTGTAATCTATACCATGTCTCTGCAGGAAGCCTTTGGCAACAAGCCTGGCTTTATGCTTGATTATCTCATCATCAGGGCTTTTCTTTAACTTGAAGACCCACTTCACTGCTATTGACTTCTTCTTGCTTGGTAGAGAGACAAGCCTCCATGTCTAGTTCTTCTCAATTGCACTGAGCTCCTCCTTCATTGCTCCAATCCAGTTTGGATTCTGCATTGCTTCCTCGAAACTGACCTCTTCAGTCTCAGAAAACATAGCAAGGTGCACCAAGTCACCATATGTATTTACTGCAGAACCTGTGACTACTTCATAGTCAAGTAGTCTCTGAGGGAGTTGTCTGCTTCTTTGTGATCTCCTTAACTCTGAAGCATAAACTTCTGTCTCCTTCTGAGTTTCTGAATTTTCTAAATCCAACAGCATCCTGTTTGATCCTTCATTGCCATTCTCAGCATTCCAATCCCAGCTTTTCAGCTCATCAAACACCACATCCCTGCTAATTACAAATTGCTTGCTCTTGGGGTTGAACAATCTGTATCCACCAGTGGGGTGATATCCCAATAATACCATTAGCTCCCCTTTATCATCCAACTTTCTTCTTAGCTGGTCTGGTATGTGCCTGTAGCATACTGCTCCAAACACCTTAAAATGTGTTACTGTTGGCCTGCAGCCTGACCAAGCTTCCTCTGGAGTCACTCCTTGAAGTCTCTTGGATGGACTTCTATTCAAGATGTAGGCTGTTGTGGATGCTGCTTCTCCCCACAGAAACTTGGGAAGATTCTTGGATTTCAGCATGCTTCTGATCATGTTCAGGATGGTCCTATTCTTCCTCTCTGTAGTTCCATTGTGTTGTGGAGTGTAGGGTGGTGTGCATTCATGCACAATTCCTATCTCATCACCCAGATTCTGAAATTCTTCAGAAACATACTCCCCTCCACCATCTGTTCTCAACACCTTTATGCACAAACCACTTTGTTTTTCCACAAATGTTTTGAACCTTTTAAAGGTTTCTAACACATCACTCTTTCTTTTAATTAGATAAATCCAAACCTTTCCAGTAAAGTCATCTATGAAGGATACAAAGTATTTGTTACCTCCAATAGTTTCAGTTTGGATAGGTCCACACACGTCTGAGCAGATTACCTCAAGCTTGTTACTGGCTCGAATTGGGATTTGTTTGTTGAAGGGCTTCCTGGATTGCTTGCACTCCAAGCATTCCTCACACACTTCTTGTGGTATAATGATCTGTCGAAGGCCATGAACCATGTTGTGCCTGGACAAAAGACTCAAATCTTTGAAGTTCAAATGTCCATATCTGTAGTGCCATAGCCACTCATCTCTACATGCTGCAGCAACTAGACATTTGTGATCCATGATCTCAATTCCAACCTGAAAAGTTCTATTCTTGGACAAGGGGCACTTCAGAATCAGACTTCCTTTGTTGTCAAACATTTTAAGCCTGCCATTCTCCATGTTCATCACATATCCCTTTTCTAATAGTTGTCCAAGACTTAGCAAATTATGTTTCATACCTGGCACATACAGTACTTCAGAAATGAATGACCTTTTGCCATCCTTTCTTTTGATTAACACTCTGCCAGACCCTTCTGCTTTCATGGTTCTATCATCAGCAAACTTGACCATGCTCTTCACTGTTTCATCTAGATCAACAAACCAATCTTTGTGGCCTGTCCCGTGTATGGAACATCCTGTATCTAAGTACCAGGAATCTGCACCGCATTCACCCTCTTGAGTTGTCACCATAAGAAGCATTTGTTCTGCATCTGAATCATCTTCTTGTACAAGTTGAGCCTCTTCATTTCTGTTCTGCTTGGTATAGCATTCATCTGCGAAGTGACCCCACTTCTGGCACTTATAGCACTGGATATTGCTCTTGTCAAACCTTTCTTGCCTCTTCTTGCCACCTCTGCCCCGATTACCTCCATAGCCTCCTCTTTTGTTGTTAAAGTCACTGTTTCTTTGATCATCAGAACCTTTGTTTTGATTCCGATTATGGCGATTTCTTTCTTTGTTCCCCTTCCATCTTCCTTTTCCTCTTTTGCCACGGCCATACTCCTTTGACTCCTTTGCTTGACACTGAACCTGTAAAGTTTGTTCAGTTGTCTTTTCACCATTTCTTGCCATTCTTTCAAGAGACCTTTGTTCTTGAGCCTCAAGACACGCCTGCAGTTCTTCAATCTTTAATGCTTCAAGATCTTTAGATGCTTCTATTGAGACCACGATGTGATCAAACTTAGGAGGCAAGGATCTCAATATCTTTTCCACTATTTGCTGGTTTGAGAAGGTTTCTCCACAGTTCTTCATTTGGTTTGTCAGGTAGTCATTCTGTTAAAGAAAGCAGCTACACCTTCATTGCCTTCCATCTCCATCAGCTCGTACTGTCTCCTCATGGTTTGTAGCTTGACCTTCTTTGTTTTTTCAGCACCAGCACAGGCCTTTGCAAGAATGTCCCAGGCCTCTTTTGCAGTAGCGGCTAAGGCTATCTTCTCAAAGTGAGGAGGGTCTACACATTGATGAAGAATAAACTGTGCTTTGTAGTCTTTCTTTTTCATTTCTTTGAACTCAGCCCTTTCTTCAGCAGTTGCGTTCTTGCCAGGTTCTTTGAAGCTAGCCTACAGTCATGACCTCCCATACTTCTTGGAATCCACAGATGGCTCTAATTTGGGTACACCATTTGTCATAATCTTTGCCATTGAGGACTGGCAGATTCGCAGGAAAATGGCCATTTGATGTAGCCATTGAAGCGCACGAAAAAAAAAGGAGGCACAATCACTTCACAGCAGTGACACACACAAATCAGTCTCCAGGATTTTCAAGCTCTGTGATACCAATCTGTTGGAGATATGGCATACACACTTTCACACTTAATGCACTCAAACACAATGAACATCAAGAAAAAAGGGAAGAAGAGGGCTCAGAGAATTTTTCACTAAATGCATATGACTTTATTCATTCATTAAGAGGGTATTTATACACACTTGGTTTACCCCACATTGGTTAAACCCTTCTACACAATTCTGTTACACTTCTATAACCACTTCTATTAACAACCATCCTAACTGAAATTACCTAACTTTCTCAACAGTTATGACCCATGCTAAGCTTGCCATTTATTCCTTCTAGTTGTGCCATTATTCTTCTTTTTTTATGAAAAATATTCCCAAAGTGGTTATGGTTCCAGTTGGATGCATCGTCCTAGAACAGAGCAACTGCTTTCATTCCAATCCACTCCAGCCTCCCACGACTCCTTAACCACCTGATTGAAAGTTTCATCTGCCATCTAGCTTGCCATAAATCTAAATGGACGTTCACCCTGCCAGGTCGAATTATCAGCTTGACTCTTCAAAAGAATTGGCTTATGATCTGACTTAAGGGAAGGGAGGTGAAACGGAGAAGCATCTGGAAAAGCCAGGCGCCAAGAGCTATTACACATGGCTCTATCAAGACGCTCTTTCACTCCATTCCATTCCCATGAAAAAGGGGCCCCCTTGAACCCCAAGTCCAGCAAGCCACACCTATTAATACAATCACCAAACCTTTCCATAGGTACTCTACAAGGGGCAGCTCCTCCAGATTTTTTCGAGGCATAGAGATAGGAGTTGAATATCCTATAGAGTAACCCAAGGGCCATTCAACCCATCTGCAATCTGAATCAACCTCTCCCACAGTTCCTGCCGACCTCGAAGTCTAGGACAACCATATACCACAGTAAGAAAGAAATGTGGGTCTCCATTTATGGGACGAACACGGACATGGCTGAATTGTGGGTGTCTTTGAATCAGCTCTGTACTGGCCGAGAATGTAAGACCGAGAACTCGTCTATACATCGGACCAACCGAGCTTACCCCCGCGAATGGGCCTTGACCCAAACTCCTCCGAAGCCGAGGACATGTCAGCACACCTGACACCCGAGAATAATTACTCGGTCCCACGCTATCCATCCGCAGCTAACTGGGCCGAATATCTCGCTGGCCATAATGCCACTCCGGGCAATCAGGCTCCGGATATCTCTCCCCATGATCGCGATCTGATCCTAATATTCCTCCGCTTATTTCGGAGCCTGATCCTGAGAGAACAACTATAAATAGGGGACTTACCCCTCATTCTAGAACTACGTTTGCTTTGATTCCCTTTTGGATACGTAGGAGCAGAATCCACATTCTGTCAAGCACAATCCAAAAACACCCCACTAATCCTCGTTCGTAGAGTATTTCATACCCGAGATATTTGGCAGGAACATTTGGCGCCGTCTGTGGGAATCGAAGCAAACATTTTCCCATACCACACAAAAATGGTGAGGACGAGAAGCGGAAATTGCAGGAGGGAGGAGCCAAGGAATGCCAACCACGGAGTTAACGGAGATAATGGAGAACAGTCCGTAGGCCCAGCAGGAATGACTGATAACCCAGTGATTCAGGAGCTTCTCGCACAGGTCGCAGCGCTAAGAAGGGAGAATGAAGAAATCCGCCGGCAGAATGACCGTCGGGAGAGAGGGCCGAGTAGGGAGAGGTCGGTCTCCTCCTCACATGAAAGAGAGCGCCGACCTCCCGAGGTTGAGGGGTCCAGAAACTTATATCGGGAAGGAGGTCCTCGCCTCCGGGCTTCCCACCACAACAACCGAGCAGAGGAAGAGGGATTCCCTAAGCAGGCCCCAGAATCTTCACTCCAAACGAACAGACTTAATGACAGGGCCAGGCTGCGGAGCCGAGGCATCCTTTGACGAATGATATCATGGGGGTCCCCTTGCCCGGCCCGACTACAAGCCCATCAACATTGACAAATATGATGGCACCTCGGACCCCGAGCGCCACTTGGACGCCTTCACCACGCAAATGTACCTTTTTACGGACGACGATGCTGTCCCTGTGCAAAGTTTTCCCAACCACACCTTGAAGGAGGCAGCGTTGACTTGGTACACCCAGCTACCCCCAGCCTTCGGTGGACTCTTTTGACACATTCGCAGCGAGGTTCGGTGCTCGGTTTGCCACGAGCAGAGCCCACCGAGAAAACCTCGGCCTCCCTGGTGAACTTGGGGCAGGAGAAGAATGAATCCTGCGCAACTTCATGGCCGTATTCAGCAAGGAGGCGGTACTCATCCCCAATCTTAGTGCCGATGTTGCACTACACACCATCCTCGACTGGGTTGAGACTGGCCCTTTTGCCAGTGTACTTAGCTCGCAAACCGCCGGGCCGATATGGACGAACCGAGAAGAAAAGCTGCAGGTTACATCAATATGGAGGAGGTAGAGGAGTCCAAGAAAAGGGATCGGACCGATGAGACTGACCGCGAGAAGGCGGAGATAAGAGGAGGCGGGGGTGATAAGCCGAGATTGAGAGGCCCAGTAGAGCATTTCCAGGAGGGGACCGAAGTATGATCATTATACTCCCCTCAACACAAATAGGGCTCGGGTGTTCGAAGAAGCGTACAGCGCGGAGCTTTTGCAGCTCCCAAAGAGTGGCCGCACCCCCCGAAATGCGGATCGCCAAAAGCATTGTCGGTTTCACCGCAACTATGGCCATACCACCGAGGAATGCTGGGTCCTACGGGATAAAATTGAAGAGCTGGTTCAGGCGGGTCACCTCGGCAACTTTGTCCGAAGAAACAACAACAACAGTGAGAGGCGTGGGGGAAACAGAAGAAGAGAGGGTGACCGAAGCCCGAGGAGGGGCGGCGATCGAAGAAATGAGGAGAGAGTAGAGACCAGAGAAAGGCAAAATGAAAGACGGGAAGAGGATAATGTCATTCGGGGGGTGATAAACACCATCTCAGGAGGGTTCGCGGGGGGAGGCACCACAAGTTCAGCTCGGAGAAGACATCTGCGGGCCATCCGGGCAGTTAACTCGGTATCTGGCAAGCCTCCCCGGAGCTCCCCCCTATTATCTTTTCTGATGATGATTTCGTGGGAGTAGATCCCAACCAGGATGACCCCATGGTGATCACCGTACAGTTGGCCAACTTCTCGGTCAAAAGAACCCTCGTCGATCAGGGGAGCTCCGCGGATATATTGTACTACTCAACTTTTCGTAGGCTAGGGATCCCGGAGAAATCGATTCAGCCGTATGACAGTAAACTCGTTGGTTTCGCAGGGGAGCAGGTTGATACTCGGGGATATATTGACCTCTTGACCACTTTTGGCGATGGCAGAGCTTCTAAAACCATCATGGTCAGGTATGTGTTGGTAAACGCAGTTACATCGTATAATATCCTGATCGGAAGGCCGTCCTTGAACGAGTTAGGGGCCGTGGTCTCTACCCCCCACCTCACGATGAAGTTCCCCTCCAGCTCAGGAGATATAGTGGCTGTCCGAGCAGATCAGAGGATGGCGAGACAGTGCTACGCTGATAGTTTGAGGGTGAGCAAACTTAAACCCGCACCAGTAGAAACCCTAGACAGGGGGAAGGACAAGGCGGTGAGTTCAGTAAACTCCGTTGAACTGGATCCCAGGATGGACGTGCAGGAACAACGTCCGCAACCTATTGAGGAGCTAGAGAAGTTCCAACTCGGCGCGCAGCCTGAACAGTGTACCAAGCTCGGTGGTCACCTTGAATCTACTCTGAAAGAAGAAATAAAACAAGTACTGCGCAGAAATGCCGATCTATTTGCCTGGACCACATCTGACATGCCGGGAATTGATCCCAACTTTTTATGCCATAAATTGGCAATCTGTCCCGAGGCGAGCCGATGGCCCGAGAAAGAGGAGATTAGGTGAAGAGAGAGGAGAAAAGTGGTCGAAGAGGAGACGGCGAAGTTGGTCATGGCCAAGTTCTTCCGAGAAGTAGAATACACGACATGGTTGGCCACCGTGGTTCTCGTCAAGAAAGCAAACGGCAAGTGGCGCATGTGCACCGATTATACGGATCCGAAACAAAGCATGCCCAAAAGACTCTTATCCCTTGCCGAGCATTGACAGCTGGTTGGTTGACGGGGCTTCCGGATATAGAATTTTAAGCTTCTTGGATGCGTATCTGGGTACAACCAAATTAGAATGTACCCCGGATGAGGAGAAAACAGCCTTCATTACCAGAAGGGTCAAATTATCTGCTATAGAGTAATGCCGTTTGGGGTGAAGAATGCGGGAGCTACGTACCGAGACTTATGGACCGAGTATTTGAAAAGCAAATTGGCAGGACCATGGAAGTATATGTGGATGACATGGTAGTGAAATCGATGACCCCACCGCCACCCTTTAGATCTCGGAAGAAATATTTCAGCAGTTGAGAAGGTTCAACATGAGGCTCAATCCAGGAAAAGTGTGTTTTCGGTGTCCATGGGGGTAAATTCCTCGGCTTTATGCTTACCCACCGGGAATTGAAGCCAATCCCGATAAGTGCTGGGCCGTAATTGAGATGAGAAGCCCGCAGAACGTTAAAGAAGTACAAAGATTGGCGGGGCGGTGGCGACATTATCTCGGTTCCTACCCAAATCCAGAGAAAGCTCGGCCTTTCTTCAAGTTCTTGAAGAAGCCCCAAACCTTCAAATGGACCGAGGAGCTGCGAAAAGGCTTTTGTCGACTTCAAGGACTTTCTGTCCTCCCCGCCGATATTAACAAGGCCCATCTCGGGGAAAGAATTGTATCTGTGTCTGTCGGCCTCCGAGAATGCCATTAGCGCGATCATCGTGCGGGAGGTAGAGAAAGCCCAAATGCCAAGTATACTTCATCAACGAGGTGCTCCATGATGCCGAAACTTCGGTATCAAGTTATTGAGAAGCTGGTCTTAGCCTTGGTGATCGCAGCTCGGCGGTTGCGCCCGTGCTTTCGTGAGTCACCAAGTGGTTGTCAAGACGGATCACCCCATCAAACAGATACTCAAAAAAACCCGAATTGGCGGGGCGTATGATTGCTTGGTCGAGTAGAGTTGTCCGAGTTTGGCTTGAAATACGAGATGAGAGGACCCCTAAAATCACAATGCCTGTCGATTTCATAGCCGAGCTCCATCCACAACCAGGAAGCAGGATATATGGTGGAATCTATACGTGGATGGATCCTCAAATATCGGGGCGATGGAGCGGGGGTGATTCCGGAAGGACCAGGAGATTTGATATTGGAACAATCGTTGAAATTCGAGTTCAAAACCTCGAACAATCAGGCCGAGTATGAAGCTCCGATAGCGGGACTAAGGCTGGCCGAATGAAATGGGGGCGAAGGCTGTCAAAGTCAAGTGATTCACAACCGATCCACCGGACAAATATCCGGGGGCTATCGACGAAGGAACCTCGGCTCACCGGATATTTGTGTAAGGTTAACCAGCTAATCTCCGGCTTTGAAAAGTTCACCATTGAGCACATTCCCGAGAAGAAAACACTGGGCCGATTTGTCTTTGTCTAAGCTTGCCAAGACAAAAGAAGGGACACCACGTAATCGGTTATTCAAGAAACCCTCAATGAACCAAGCATTGGGACAGAAGAGGTGATGGCCAATGAGTTGGTTGACCGAGAGTGGATGACACCTATCCGGGAGTACTTATCCTCGAAGCTCTACCCTCGGATCAGGTCGAGGCAAGGAAAGTCGAGGCTAAGGGGCGAGTCATTTCACCATAATCGCCGGGGAGCTGTATAAGCGGGGATTCTCGGCGCCTTTGCTAAAATGTTTGACCAAGGCTCAATCCAAGTATGTCATGGAAGAGGTTCACCGAGGAATCTGTGGTTTTCACAGTGGTGGCAGATCAATGGCCTCCAAGATAGTCCGAGCAGGGTATTATTGGCCTACCCTTAGAGCTGATTGCATGGAGTGGACGAAGCGGTGTGATGAGTGCCAGAGATGTTCCAATGTAAATCATACCCCCCCTGAAGAACTTCACACATTAAGCTCACCATGGCCGTTTGCAATGTGGGGAATGGACATACTGGGACCTTTCCCAGTAGCCAAAGGCCAAGTCAAATTCCTACTGGTAGCCGTAGATTACTTCACCAAATGGATCGAAGCAGAGCCTTTGGCTAAGATTACTGCCGAGAAGGTGCAGAAATTTGTGTGGAAAAGCCTTATTTGTAGGCATGGAATTCCCTTCGCAATCGTTACTGACAACGGAAGACAATTTGTGGATAAGAAGCTACGGGAATTCTATGACAACCTCGGTATCAAGCACCAGGTTACATCCGTTGAGCACCCCCAAACCAATGGGCAGGCCGAAGCAGCTAACAAGATCATTCTCGGGGAGCTGAAGAAAAGAGTAGGAAGATCTAAAGGAGCCTGGGCAGAGGAGTTACCGAGTATTCTCTGGGCCTATCACTGTACGCCTCAATCTACCACTCAAGAAACACCCTTCAGGCTGACGTACGGAACCGACGCCATGATCCCAGTAGAGGTTGGGGAACCGTCTTTCCGACGTGTGCAACACGAGCCAAACGACAATGGGAGCAATATGAGGGTCGAGCTTGACTTGGTAGAAGAGGTTAGGGAGGAAGCCAGAATCAGAGAAGAAGCCTGCAAACGGAGAGCCACTAGAAGGTATAATTCAAGAGTAAGGCCGAGGAATTTTCTGCGCGGGGACTTAGTGCTGAGAATAAAAGGGGAAGCAAGGAAGGACCGCACGGAAGGCAAGTTAGCGGCAAATTGGGGAGGACCATTCCGAGTGATTGAAAACCTGGGGAACGGGGCCTATAGGTTAGAAGAATTGTCGGGAATTCCTATCCCGAGGACTTGGAATGCCTCTCATTTGAAGTTTTATTACAGCTGATGTATATAGTCGGGTGTTGTACTCTTTTTCCTACCTCGGTATTTTTTCCCAAAATGGGTTTTGACCGGGGAGGTTTTAACGAGGCACACCGCGGACTCCATTCAATAAAAAGCAGAATTTATTATATGATTCTATTTTTCCTTGCCTTGCCGAAGTCTTTATTTTGCAGACATCCTATTTTAATGTTCAATTCCAAAGGCCAAGTCAGAGCCTCATGGCCGAGTACGAGCCGTAAAGTTAAGTATAAAGGTCAGGTACGATCTTACTAGCCGAATCCGAGCTACTTTATAGTTATTTACATTGAGTTCAAGCTACGAAAATAGTAAAGCTGAATGTGCGCAAAAAACAAAATTCGTAAAGGCCAAGTATGAGCCATTGTTTTATTAAGGAAACCGAGTACAATAATACAAAAATAAAGCCGAGTGATACATTCAAGGAAACTGAGTACAATGAGCAAAAATAAAGCTAAGTTTGACTCTTGAAAAGTACATTCACGGATCGAGTGCAGCGAGTGAGGTTGAAAGCCGAAATTGAAAATAAGGGCAACTCGGCCCCCGTCCCCCGGTTCAACGCCACCATGCTCTCTTAAGGGAGGATGTAGTTCACACTCCCCCCGAGAAAGGCGGGACGATGAGGTGCTCGGCCGACTCAGGGAGTAGACGCATCGCTACCCCTTTCTCGACTCCCGAAGATTATTATTCTCCCGGTTGACATCCTTCTTGAAGGATCAAGGAATTCTGGATCCCGTCTCCCACTTACATCCTTTTTGGCGGATGTGAAACCCAAAAAAGGATGTCAACTGGGAGAGGGGAACGTGAACCCCTGTTGTTAGCATGGAACTACTCGGGTGGAAGAGAAGTAAGAAGCGAACTTGACTGATAGAAAAGGATGAGGAATGAACAAGTGGGAAGGGCCCTATTTATAGGCACGAAAGGAAGTATAATGTGTGAGAATTTGTTGGGAAAACAAACCTCGAAACCAAGCGAAAGGCAGCGACTGCGTGAACCCATTACGGTTTCCAAAAGCATTTAATGCATGACGATTGCGTTTCCAAAAGCATTTAATGCATGACAACGCAAAACAAAAAACACGTGCTTTTCGTGTAATGATCACCGTCCATTTTGGACGGTAGAGTATTTCGGCCTTAGCCGAAGATTCGATGAACAAGCCAAACACAAGAATCAGCAAAATGATAATGATATTCATTCAAGTAATCGGGTTACAAGGGCATGAGCCCAGTACAAAAGAGGAACAAAAAACTATTAACAGCTACTCCCCCCTATGGCTTTCCTCGGCCTCTACATGATCGTCCGGAGAGCCCCCCACTACGTCCACCTCTTCCTCCCCCTCGGCAATGATGGGAACAAGTTCCCCATTTACCACCTCCATATTCACATCGGCCCCCGAAAGGTCGATGCCGGGAACCAGAACCTCAGCTTGGGCAATGCCTTTGTCAAAACCTTTCCGGTGCTCGATGACAATGCAGCGGGTAGCCTCTTGTACGTCCTCCTCAAGCAGTATCTTGGCCTGAATCTCAGCCTCCAAGGCAGCCTTGAGCCGATCAATCTCAGCCTGAGCCTCTTTGATCTTTTCTTCGGCACGAGCCTTGTCTTCTTCCACTCGAGCTTTGCTTTCCTCGGCTAATTTCGCCCGAGAATCTAGCTCGACGTTCCGAGTGTTGATATCGGCGATGGTGGTAGTCAAGCGTTCATTCTCGGAGGCAATCCGGGAAAGATCCCCCTTCAACCTCTCAATAGCAGCGAACTCAGACTCCAATTGCTGAGACTTCCTCTCGGTCTCCGTCACCTCTCGGCTACGAAACGAGCCAAAGCCGCACGCACGAGCGATGGACCGAGAGGGCCTCCATGCTGGATCGGGCCCCCTGCTGCTGATAAGCCGAAGATCAGCGGCTTTTAAGAGGGTCGAGTCGAAAGAGGAGGAGGGGTTGAAGTCTTCACCCCAGAGAGACGAAGTCCCCGCCTTCAGGGTGGTGTTGTACCATTTTGGCTCAAGGGGGGTAGAAAGTGGCTGTTCTCGCCCCGCGATTTGCGTCCCCTGAGTAGTAGGGCGAGGGGAGCTTGGGCCAGGAAGGGGAGAATCTTCGGCCACCACTTCAACCTCTGCCCTCTTCCTTTTTTGAGGGGCAGATGACGAAGCCCCTTTCGCAGAAATCTTGGTGGGAGGAGGTCTTTTCTGCTTCTTCTCGACTGAAGAGGGACCCTGACCCTCTTTACCAACACCAGCCTTGACAAGCTTTGAAAAGTCGAACTTTCCCATGATGACTGTCAAAAAGAAAGAGTTGTTAGTATGACAACACAGGCAGAAAATACTTAAGAAACTAAAAAGCCGGGCACTTACTTTTAAGATCGGACCTTGGGGTGGAGGAGAAGGGGAGTTTCATAAGGCGTGCACAATGGAGGGGCCGAGGAAGACCCTCTAGTACATCTATATCCCGCCTATCCTCGGCCGGCAGGGAACGATACTCGAAGCCGACGAATTTCGTGGGAGAGGATTGCCAGTATAAAGGAAACTTGGCATGTTTATTCTCGTCAAAAAAGTGGGAGGTATGAGAACTCGAAGGGCGAACACGGAAGAAGCCAACCTTGAAGTCTTTATAAGACGAGGCAAATAAACTAAGAAGACCTCTTCGGTTCAACCCATTAAGGGATACCCATCCCTTTTTCTCGCCAAATCTGGTTTGATAAAAATACAAAAACTTCGGAGTAGTAGGCTCTATCTTTATGTATTTACATAGAATCTGAAAGGCTTTCATAAAAGCCCAGCTGTTGGGGTGAAGCTGAGTAGGTGCGACGTTCATGGTTCCAGAACATCGCACTCAAACTCAGTAAAGGGAAGAGACACATGCAGTTTGTCAAAAAGAGTTTTATACATGTATGTAAAGGGAGGCTCGGAAGGCGAGGCCCTTAGAAAGACACACTCGGTGCTCGTGCACGGAGAGCAAATAAACTCGGACTCGTCCCCGAGGCTGAGATATTGATATGGGGCCGAAGTTCAACAATGGAATCGGGAGTCCGGTAGTCGAGAAAAAAGGTTCCAACCTCCCCTTTAACCTGGTATACCCGGAAGGGTTATATCGGGAATAGGGTCTTTAGGAACCCTAAGGCGTTGTTTACGGGCGGCGGGTTTGGACACTCTAGGGGGGAGAACCAGGACCTAGACGAATCGAGAATCGGAAGAATCTGAATCGGTCGAGGATGACCCGGAGGAGGATGGTTCCGCCTCCCCCACGCTCGGTTCCGCGAAGGAACAAGAAGAAACAGAAAGGGATCCCCCAATTGGGGAAACTTCACCCTCAACCAGAGGCGAAGTATTTGACTCAGAAGACATAGATGAACTCATGTCCGAAGGTCAGAAATAGAGCTTAGAAGCACGAAGGAAGAAAAGAGACGAAGCGTACCTGGAGGATAACAAGCAGAGGAACAAGGGCAGAAGCTTGGAAGACGAGGGTGAATGGCAGAGAAGGGTAAGCAAAGTAGGAAGGAGTTGGCACCGGAGAAGGTATTTATAACCTGAAATTGGTGGCCCATTGTCCATTGGGCCCAAAAGGGGCGCGACTTTTGATTTTCCCCCCATTAAATGGGCGCGGAACTCTATGGTTTTTTGTCTGTGGCGTGCCGAAGAAGTAATAGGGGAATAATTGCTTTCTCTGACAGAGAGAGAAGACTTGATTGAAATGACAGCTAAGAATGTGGATAACAGCATAACCGAAGAATAAGCTCGGTTTTCATACGTATCAGCTCCTTCGCTTATTCAAGCTCGGAGCTCGGGGGGCTTGTGTACTGGCCGAGAATGCAAGACCGAGAACTCGTCTATACATCGGACCAACCGAGCTTACCCCCGCGAATGGGCCTTGACCCAAACTCCTCCGGCCGAGGACATGTCAAGACACCGACACCCGAGAATAATTACTCGGTCCCACGCTATCCATCCGCAGCCTAATCGGGCGAATATCTCGGCGGCCATAATGCCACTCCCAGCAATCGCGGCTCGGATATCTCTCCCCATGATCGCGATCTGATCCTAATATTCCTCCGCTTATTTCGGAGCCTGATCCTGAGAGAACAACTATAAATAGGGGACTTACCCCTCATTCTAGAACTACGTTTGCTTTGATTCCCTTTTGGATACGTAGGAGCAGAATCCACATTCTGTCAAGCACAATCCAAAAACATCCCACTAATCCTCGTTCGGCCGAGTATTTCATACCCGAGATATTTGGCAGGAACAAGCTCAATGGTAATCTCAGAAGAATTCCACAGAAGTCAGATACCCCCTACAAACACCACCGCATCCTCCAACACCCAATTTCTAAGACTCAATCTTCTAATCACTTTCAAGGCCCTGTCTCCACTGATACGCGGCTCCAACACCGCACAGATACTCGCCTTATGCCTGCAAACTAAGTCTCGAAATAGGCGGGGGAAGGTTTTGGAACCTGCCCCTCGAACATTCCAAGATAAGCAATTCATAAAAACAATAAAAATATCCGGGAAAAGCTTACACTTACTGCACTTGTCCATCAGGACCTGCAACTCAAGCCACTAGTGTGATCACACCCTTACCATTAAGTAACATATCGTTTTTTCCTGCATGAGTGTGGTTTCCTTCAATTTTTCTGGAGGACGAGAGTGACATATTTCTATCTTCACAGCCTTCTCTTCCCCCTCTTCCTTGTTGGATCCCCCGCCTACCTCCATGGGAACCACCCGCCACCCAAGAGCACACCTTCCTTTCATCTTGTCTCCAGGGCTTGTAGCATTGATTGGGTTCTCTGGCGAGTACCCAGGAACTTCTTTGAGATGTTCTGGTGTATCTTGAAGGTTCACCGTAACCGTCTCTCCCTTGTCGTTTTGAATCCAAATCCTCATTGGCTGACTCGACCTATTTTTTTCTTGACTCACCCGAATCATATCGGGACTCACTTGAGCCGTAATCGAACTCACCCGAGTTTCACATTGCTTCACTCTTCCTGCATGCTTTCCTCCCTCACGTGCCCATTTTTTGGTTAGCATTACTAACGTGGCAGCTTTTTCTGCCTGGGCTATATGGGCCGAAACACTGTTGCCCGACTTCTAATTTTCATGCACCCCACGTATAACGTACGTCCCTTCCTCATTGCCACTATTCGCATGCTGCGGAGCACTGTCTCCATTGCACACCTGGTTATCCTCATTTTGCTGATCTGTCAAAATGTGATAACGTGAATCCGTACCGAAAACTTTATTCCTTCTACCATCATTTCCATAATTTTCGTTGCGACTATCCCGCATGTTATAAAATAAGCAATTAATAAAATTTAGTCATGAACATAGTGAATAAAATAAAACGATCATTCATGGATAGAAAACTGAATAATCGTTACAGAATAAATCCACGGAATAAAACTGAAAACTAACTAACTGAACATAAAAACAAGCCCTACCTATGAGTGACAGCTCCTCAGAGTCACTCCTCTCCGGGCTGCTCGCCATCCTCTGCAAGGTGCCAATCAGGCCAAATAACAAACAAATAATGGGGAGTAAGAATCATGTAAACATAATAGCAAGGAGGTAGGAAGTAAAGTAAAACATACAAGCATGACACTAACGTAGCATACATCATTCAACATATATAACATACATCAACATCATTAACATCGAGCATGCTATGCAGTGCAATGCAGTCCTACTCCGCTAAACCAACCATGCATGTGGATCCACTAAACTCAGGATGGACGACTTCGGAGTTACATATCCACATTGAGAATCTACTCAACACCGGAGAATCTACTCCTTGGATAGCCAACGCATCAAACCAACGGATGCCTCGTCACGGGGGCGCAAGGAGAATCTACTACAACCGTGGATGGTCAGATCGCCGTACTCTAGGACGACCTCCCCTATGTTGAACATCCCTCAACAACAACAACAACTCCGATGCAATGCGTATGCAACACAATGACCACGAACAACCACCACCTCCATAACTCCAACGGAATCAACCGATCGAAGACATCAGCAGAATCGACCACAGCGGAATCTACCGCAACACCTTTAACCAGCGGAATGTAGAATCTACTGCAACACCTTAGACCCAAACCGTGGAGTCAAGGCCCCTCCTCTCGGGACAAACTCTCAGTCCCTAAGGTACAACATCAGCAACACCTTAGACCCAAACCGCGGGGTCGAGGCCCTCTTGGCCATAAGGCATCAAGGTACAGCTCAAACAATTTGCGGTAATTAACCCAACGGTTGTCGGCTTAACCATCTTAATTAATCTTTAATTAAGTTATCTAGTCTTCATAGTTAATTAACTAAGTCATCATTTGTCGTTGGGGAAGATTGGGGTTAAAACCCCTGTTTAAGTCCTTAATCTCAGATTCTGTCCAGAGGGGTGAGCACGGTCGTGCCTAACCCTAGCACGGGCGTGCTGCCACTTAAGTAGAGCACGGTCGTGCTTCCTTTTTGAGCACGATCGTACTCAGCTGCACGGGCGTGCTCCTCTGCTGCACGGGCGTGCTTACTGCGCGGCCATTTTCCAGAATTCAAACTGGGAGCACGAGCGTGCTCCCTGTTCAGCACGGTCGTGCTCAATGCACGATAGTACTGTTCTGGGCAGAGTCTCAACACAGTTCCTTAACCAATTTTTAAGGTGTTTAAACCTATTAATCTCTAACTCATTTCAGAACCTAATTTAACCAATTAAAGTTTTTAACATTTTAACCATCAACTCAACAGTTATAGCATCAACTATACAACCAACATAACATCAACAGCCAACATCGTAATAACAACGACAATCATCATACTATCATGTTCATATCAAGGCAACCAAGACAAATATTAACAACATGTCATGAACATGGAATACATACAAATAACATACCAAAATAGCCAACAACATACCATCACCAAAAAATACAATTTAACATGTTATTCATTCATACACATAAAACAACACAGGGTTATGGGACCCATTTACTTTACACTAACCCCAAGCCTATGAATACACTACCCTTCTCCCCATACCTGGAATAGAGATCACGATTCAAAAGAGAGAAAGAAGATCCACTTGGGTCCTGTCTCACTAGCACTTGTCTACAACCTTAAGAACGACAAAGAGACACTTTGGTTCAACTCTAAGATCAAGAAATTAAAAGGAAAATATCAAGAACTTGAAATAAAGAACACAAGGGACAAGGTGTGTAACGCCCTTCGTTACATTAGTAACCCAAATTAACTTTCTAGTAAAACCTTTAAAAATATTTAAATTAAATAATCTAATCATAAAATTTTTCACAAAAATCGCTTAAGAAAGTATCTCGTATATTCAAAATAAATGAATAAAGTATTAGTGATAAATAAAACATTATATCCAAATAAAATAAAGCCTTAAAAAAATAATTAATAAAATCCATATAATTCTTTTACAATTGTTTTTGTCTCAAAACACGGACGTCTAATAAACCCAAAAGAACAAATAAATAAACTATAACTAATATCTTCAAGACTCTCTCAAAACACTGTATCATCCATCTCATCACCTGCAAACTCTGAAAGACAACACCACTAATGAGATTTTTAATCCCAGTAAGTAAACACAGTTCTAAAAGGTTTTCGAAAAGATGTTGCTTTCAGTACATGTGAGAAACCTAGGAAAAACAACCATGGTAATCCGCCATTTCCAAAATAATATATCTCAAAATAATCTATATAAATTAAGGATAATCAATACAATCTCACAAAATTCATGCACAAGTCATAACTTCATCAATAGATATAATCCATCACTAAAGTTCGTATAACATAAATAAAATCATACAAAGGACATCTCTCGTGTCCAAATAATCTCAATTTATCATCCAAGTCTCTTTTATTTGATTACTCAGTTTTAGTCTATGAACTCATGACAAATGCAATGGCATCCACTGCCTTCCCCTTCCCAGAAGGAGGTATCTATAACGGGTCTTCCCCTTCCCAAAAGGAGGTATCTGTCTTCCCCTCCAATGAGGAGGTATCTGTCTTCCCCTCTAATGAGGAGGTATCTATCATCCCCTTCCCTGAAGGAGGTATCTATCTTCCCCTCTAATGAGGAGGTATCTGTCTTCCTCTCTAACGAGGAGGTATCTGTCTTCCCCTCTAACGAGGAGGTATCTGCCATCCCCTTCCCTGAAGGAGGTATCTGTCTTCTCTCCTAACGAGGAGGTATCTGTCTTCCCCTCTAACGAGGAGCTATCTATCATCCCCTTCCCTGAAGGAGGTATCTGTCTTCTCCCCTAACGAGGAGGTATCTGTCTTCCCCTCTAACGAGGAGGTATCTGTCATCCCCTTCCTTGAAGGAGGTATCTGTCTTCCCCTCAAACGAGGAGGTATCTCTCTTCCCCTTCCTAGAAGGAGGTATCTTAACAGCCACAAATAATAATTCATAAATATATTTTGGGCATATATTATGACCCCATGACATGACATATGACCTCAATCATCAATCTCAATACCTTAATATCATGACAAGGCATCACTATAACATAAAAGAAAATGTCACAACAATCACAATTCATACCAATCAAATATATTTCTTAACAATAATTAAAGGTGGAATTGATCCATAATATAATTAAGTAATAGTGAATTAAAGTCCAAATAAAAGAAATATAATTAACACTTTAACCAAATGATACTGTGAGTCAGGGTAGAAGATTTTAGTTCCAATTACATATAAATTCACTTTGTCCAATTAACGTTACTGCCTATGGCAATGGAGGTTGAAAATCATGAATTCAAAACATGTGAACTTTGGCTTTTGGCACACATGAGAGTGGTACAGAAATCGCCTATGTTTAGTTGCTAATTTAACCATCAATAGAAAAAGTCCAGAATAGTAGCATAAGGAGCATAAAACTGGACGAGAGTAATGGCACATAGCAGCGTATTAATAATAAAACAAAACTACTATTTCTGTGTAAATTCAAGAAAACCATATTTACCAAATCAATTTGTCAACAAGATGAAAACATTTTAAGAATTCATGTAAACCCCAAAATATTTTAAGAATCTCAAATCATGAATCAAGAGTCCAAAAATTATTTGTACCATGAAAGTGTGAGTGAAAATGTTTTTACTCACCTCTTGAAGACCACCAAAACGTTATGTGTGCTCCTACGATAAATCTTAACGTCTTAGGAACAATATTTTTCCCAATCTCTTCTTAGACCCATCTTCCAATCAAATATATTCTCTCAAGGTATAGAACCTCCCTCAACAGCCCCCATAGTGTTTTAGAGTTTTTAGGGTTTTCTCAAGTATTAATTTGATGTAATTCTCTAATTAGAAGTCCTGAAATTTGAATTTAAAGACCCAATATATTGTTTCCTTTTTTATTTATTTATTTATTATTAGAGAAGACTAACACCATCAAATAAAATTGAAACAGATAATCTAACTATATAATATCCAAAATGTTATTATCAAACTATTTCGGAAAGTATATCAATTTGTTTAACAAAATATCATGTTGCTATAAATATATTAAAAAACTATAAATTCAAACTATAAATATATTATATAATAAATATTTTATCTAAAATATACATATAATATTATATCTTTTATATATATATATATATATATATATATATATATATATATAACTTAATCTAACGATAACACACATAATTATAATAAATAAAGGATATTAATGATAAAGGATATTAACGACAACAAAAGATAATTTCTTTTTATTTAACCATATCTACATAAATTAATTACTGATTTGTAATCATATAACTATATTTTTTTTTGACAAAGTAATCATATAATAATAAACTATAAATATAATAATTTTAATAAATCAATTCCTATTAAATTATCTAGTAGCCAATTTTTGGGATATTACAAGGTGCATGAATTTTACCTTTTCTAAAGTCCCAAACATCAAGCACAACGAACCCCTATTCGTAGCGATGTTCTCCTATCAAGAAGCAGTGAAGAACGGTGCAAGAACGTGTTCCCTAGAGAGAGTTTTAGGGAGAAAAACCATAAGGATTCAAAGAGGAAGGAGGGAGGCAGTTTTTTGAGTGTTGGGGTCGTGTAAACCGGGTTTAGGTCGAGTCTAATGGTATATTTATGAGTTTGGGTCATAACAGGTTCCTATTTCAGCCCAAATTGTATATAGTATGATATTTTGACCATAAATTGAGCTACAAGTTTCCGATTGAGGCATTCTTAGTGTCTTTAGAAATCTCAGAGAAATATCTACAAATTAATGTCTAATGATCGAATCCTAAATCGGACTCTAAGAAAGTAAAAAGTTCGATGGAAGTTTAGAGACAGATTTGGTAGTTATTCCTAGATAGGATCCTTAGGAGATTATGATAAGATCTTAAGATATAAACAAAAAGAGGATGATCCTATATTGATAAGGACACAAATCTGATTGATTGAGGGGCTAAAATCTAAGAATAACACTATCTCTATTTAAATACTAAATCACACAATATCTTATGATATCATTCTTAATCACTTATTATTAATAAAATCACATATCATATATTAACATATAAAATCAAACATTAAGAGACACAATCTCATATTAATGCAAATAATCATATATTAATATACATATTATCATATGCAATAATACACACACACACATACAGACACACACACACACACACACACACACACACACGTGAATCTTGAGGTGTTACAATTTCACCCCCTTATAAAAAATTTGTCATCGAAATTTCTATCACCTTAACTGGTTTAACTTTCATCAATTAGGCGCATACGTTGGGTTGAGTCCACGGACTTGGAGGCTCCAGCTCCACTACGCTTCCGCTGCGTACTCTGATTCCTGCTAGCACTATGTGGTTCTGACTTTTCTCCTTTACAGTTCCTACTGAGGTGACCATATTTGCCACACTTGAAACAGATGATGTTCGGCTCCTTGAATTGATGGGTATAGTGACCTTATCCACGTTTTCCACATCTGACTTGTTTAGGAGAATCCCAATACTTAGGCTTACCTGCTGAGAACTGTGATTCCTTGCCATTCTGCTTGAAGTCTATGTCGATGACATTGTCTCACCTCGTTCTTCTGATCTTCGTCCTTGCTGCTCTGGATCTCTGAACTTTTGCGGCTTGCGATCCTGACCTCGAAAGCATCCTCGAAGATTCTGCACTTGTTCACCAAGGTAGGAAAGACTCGGATCTCCCGATAACAGATGGCTTGCTTGCTTTCATCGCTCTACCAACCGTAGTTGTTGAAGTAACTCTCAAGGACACATGATCACCTTCCTGGAATTCGAGTGCCTTCCTCATTTTGTCATGATAGCTCTTTTGCCTACTTTGTGCTACTCTCATCTTTTCCTGAACCATCCCGATCCTTTCTGTTGTTTCCTGGACTATCTCCGACCCTAGCACCACACTATCACTAGGTTCACTCCAACAGAAGGGTGTCATACATCTCCTCCCAACTACCAAACTGTTCTAGCACACAAGCTCTCAATGAGTCCTCTAAGGATTGATGGTCCTCTCAGACTGCCCATCAGTCTGCGGGTGGTAAGCTGAACTAAGCCTAAGCTTTGTCCCTAAAGCATGCTGCAAACTCTCCCAGAACCTGGAGGTAAACCTCGGGTCTCTATCTGATACTATGCTAGAGGGTACACCATGAAGCCTAACTATCTCTTTCATGTATAGCTTGGCTAACTTCTCTAAAGGATGTTGACCTTTATGGGGGGTCAGCACCATCCTTTGATTCGGGACTACGTAACTGGTCGTGGACTAACCGCCGGACTTGTGATAAGGAATTAAAGTTGCTCCCTTACTAACAGCTATAGCTTTTAGCCTAGTGGTAAGCGCTTGATCATTTAATTGGTATCAGAGGCAGGTCACAGGTTCGAATCTCCCAGGCTGGTGCTGGTGCTGGGGGGGGGGGGGGGTGATTGTTTACCTTTATGGGGGGGTCAGCACCATCATTTGATTCGGGAGTACGTAACTGGCCGTGGACTAACTGCCCGACCTGTGATATGGATATAAAGTTGCGCCCTTACTAACAGCTATAGCTTTTAGCCTAGTGGGAAGCGCTTGATCCTTTAAAGGATACTCCATGTTCATTGGGATGAAATGGGCCGACTTAGTCAATCTATCCACAACAACCCTTATAGCCTCAAGACCAACAGGAGTCCTAGGGAGTCCAGACACAAAGTCAATGGGGATGTTATCCCATTTCCATTCTGGGATACTTAAAGGTTGTAACTTACCTGATGGCTTTTGGTGTTCTATCTTAGATTTCTGGCAAACCAAGCACGCATACACAAACTGGGCCACATCCTTTTTCATCCTAGGCCACCAAAACATCCTCTTAAGGTCCTGATACATCTTGGTGGCACTTGGGTGCACACTTAACCCACTCCTATGTCCTTCTTCAAGGATCAACTTCCTAAGCTCAAGAACATCTGGTATGCACACTCTATCCTTAAACCTCAAGACTCCATCACTCCCATCCTTGAAACTATGGTCTCTACCCTGAGCGATCAATTCTCGCTGGTCTAAGATAAACTTATCTAACTTCTGGCCCTCTCTAATCTGATCCATCAAGCTGTTGGTAACCTTCAAGGTTCCAAGCCTAATACTCTTAGGGGTAAACTCACAAGCTAGACTAAGGTCTCTAAACTCCTCTATTAGATCCATCTCCCTAACCATCAAAGCAGAGACGTGCAAGGTTTTCCTACTTGGGGCATCGGCCACCACATTGGCCTTTCCTGGGTGATAGGTCAGCTCGAAGTCATAATCCTTTAAGAACTCCATCCACCTACTCTGCCTCATGTTCAACTCCTTTTGATAAAAGAGATACCTCAAACTCTTGTCATAACTAAAAACTTCAAACCTCGCTCCATAAAGGTAATGCCTCTAGATCTTTAAGGCAAATACCACAACTCCTAACTCTACGTCATGGGTAGGGTAGTTCTTCTCATGGGTTTTCAACTACCTAGAAGCATAAGCAACTACCTTACCATTCTGCATCAACACACCACCTAACCCTTGCTTAGAAGCATTGCAGTAAACTACGAAAGGTTCACTAGGATCTGGAAAAACTAACATTCGTGCTGATGTCAACCTATCCTTAAGGGTTTGGAAACTCTCTTCACACTCAAAGTCCCACACAAACAATTGTCCCTTCTTGGTGAGACGGGTTAAGGGTAAAGCTATTTTAGATAAACCTTCTATGAACCGCCTACAATACACGGCTAACCCCAAGAAACTCCTAATCTCGGTCACAGACTTCAGCGCTTCCCACTGGAGCACCGTCTCAACCTTAGCTGGGTCCAAAGCTATGCCACCCTTAGAGATGACATGTCCTAAGAAGCTCACTTCCTCTAACCAGAACTCACACTTAGACAACTTAGCATACAACTGCTTTTCCTTAAGGGTCTGCTAAACAACCCTCAGGTGTCCCTCATGTTCCTCCTTTCTCCTGGAGTACACTAAGATGTCATCTATGAACACCACCACAAACTTATCCAAGTAAGGGTGAAAGGTCTCGTTCATGTAATCCATGAAGACCGCAGGAGCATTGGTCACACTAAAGGACATATCCAAGTACTCATAGTGACCATATCTCGTTCTGAACACTGTCTTTGGGATGTCCTCAGATTTAACCCGAATCTGACGGTACCCTGACCTCAAGTCTATCTTAGAGAAGACGCAAGCGCCTATCAACTAGTCCATGAGATCATCAATCCTAGGGAGGGGATACCGATTCTTTATGATCACCTTGTTGAGCTGTCGATAGTCGACACACAACCTCATACTACCATCATTCTTCTTCACCAACAACACAGGTGCTCCCCACGAAGACACACTAGGCCTAATGAACTGCTTCTTCATCAGGTCTTCCAACTCCTCCTTCAACTTAGCTAGCTCTAGAGGAGACATCCTATAGGGTGCTATGGAGATTGGCTCGGTGCCAGACACTAAGTCTATGGTAAACTCAATATCTCTCTCTGGGGGTAAGTTATAAACATTCCTCGGAAACACTTCAGGAAAGTCTCTCACAACAGGCAAGTCGGCGACATCAGGAGGGCTGCTCTCTACTTCCAGGGAAGCTATCATCATGTAAACTTGGGATTCGTCTTTCATCGAAGCTTGAACTTGGCTGGAAGAGAGAAGGTCCGGATTCTTAGACTCCGTTGGAGGTCCAAAAACTAAGGTCATATCAAAACAGATAAAGGGAACATGGTTGGAAGATAACCAGTTCATACCAAGAATAACATCGAGCAGTTTTAAAAAAGGTAAGCACACAAGATCAGCTGCGGAGTTTATATTATCAAGAGATAATAGAACAACCTTCCTAAACACAAGAAGCACCAGAAGGCTCCTTGGATCGTTCAAGACAAATCACCAAATGCAGTAAGTCAAGCCAAAGCGAAGCTATATGTAGTTAGTACCACGTAACATTGTCTATATAAATATAGACAATTCAACCAAAAGTCATACAACAGACTCACGACAGACTCATACCACGTCCGGATAGGGCCGAACCGCTCAGATACCACTAAATGTCACACCCTTCTACCCCGCATGTTATAAGCGCTTTAAGATAAGCAATTAATAAAACTTAGTCATGAACATACTGGATAAAATAAAGCGTCCGTCCATGGGTAGAAAAGTCCACATGAACTAGTTCTCAAAATCGCGGAAAACAAAACGAGTTTAAAACAATTTAACATAGCAAAGAAATAAACCTATCCCAACCTCGATGTCACATACAGAGCTGGTATAACTGTTCCGGGATAAATCCACGGAATACAACTGAAAACTAACTAACTGAACATAAAAACAAGTCCTAACTATGAGTGGCAGCTCTTTAGAGTCACTGCTCTCCGGGCTGCTCGCCATCCTCTGCAAGGTGCCAATCGGGCCAAATAACAAACAAATAATGGGGAGTAAGAATCATGTAAACATAATTGCAAGGAGGTAGGAAGTAAATTAAAACATACAAGCATGGCACCAACATAGCATACATTATTCAACATATATAACATTCATCAACATCATTAACATCGAGCATGCTATGCAGTGCAATGCAGTCCTACTCCGCTAAACCAACCATTCATGTGGATCCACTAAAGTCTGGATGGACGACTTTGGAGTTACATATCCACATTGAGAATCTACTCAACGCCGGAGAATCTACTCCTTGGATAACCAATGCATCAAACCAACGGATGCCTCATCATGGGGGCGCAAGGAGAATCTACTCCAACCGTGGATGTCCAGATCGTCGTACTCTAGGATGACCTCCCCTATGTCGAACATCCCTCAACAACAACAACAACTCCAATGCAATGCGTATTTAACACAATGACCACGGACAACCACCACCCCCATAATTCCAACGGAATCAACCGAAGACATCAGCGGAATCGACCGCAGCGGAATCTACCGCAACACCTTTAACCAGCGGAATCTACCATAGCAAAATCGATTGTAACACCTTAGACCCAAACCATGGAGTCAAGGCTCCCCCTCTCGGGACAAGCGATCCCTTTCTTTTTGGATTTTTGGGACACCCTCTATTCTGCACGTTATACAAAGCGTTAAAAGGTAAAGATATAAAAGTAAAACATGCATTTATTTCATAAAATAAAAATCGGATAGAAAGCACATCATTGTAACATCTTAACACGAAAAAACATAAAAATTTGTAAAAAGATAAAACGTAAACATGAACATCAAAAGCATAAAACATAACCCAACCTCGATGTCACATACAGAGCTGGTATAACCGTTCCGAAATAAAATCCTCGGAATACAACTGAAACAGAACCTAAAAACAACTATCACTACTGATAAATCCTAACTAGAGTCGCGGCTCCTCAGAGTCACTCCAACACTGGTTGCTCACCATCCTCTGCATAAAGAGATACATGTCAACAACAGAAACAGAGAAAACGGGGAGTAAGAAAACATATAAACACATCGGCATGGAGATAGTAAGCAAGATGAACATACATCATATACATAGCATTTCCATCATTTAGCATCAACATATAATTATATCAACATATTAAATCAACCCACGTATGCTATGCGGCGCAACACTGCTCCGCTACTCCATTATGCATGTGGATCCAAATTATCTCAGGAAGGCAACTTCAGAGTTACATATCCACATTGGCCAAAAAGAACCAATGCCGGCAGTCCACCAAACCATGGGTGAACCCCTTGGATATCCAACGCACCATAACGAGGGTACACCACCACAGGGACGCACGGTTTACCAAACCTTGGGTAAACCACCCGAGACTTGGCCATATCGCCGTACTCTAGGACGACCTCCCCAATGTTGAACTTCCCCTACTAACAACTTCAACGTATGAATGCATGACCACAACAACAAACAAGGCAACCACCTCCTTTGCTTGGGCCAATAAGCACCCAAGACTTATCACCAACATCAACACCTTAACCCTTCTGGGTCAAGGCCCCCTTAGCCAAAAAGCACTAAGGTTCAACTCATCAATACCTTGAGCAAAAAGCATCGAGGCCACTTTGGCCAAAAAGCACCAAAGTCTATCAACGTGCGGTAACCCACTGGGCATCGGCTTAACCAACTTGTTATTCTTGTTTATCTTAATTAATATTTAATTAAGTTATCTAACTTGTTATCATTCGATTGGTGTATTATTTCATCATTTGGGGACATTTGGGTATAACTACCCTTTAATCCTTTAGTTCACGTCACTGTTCTAACTGGGAGAGCACCGGCGTGCTCCCTGTTAAGCACGGCCGTGCTTCTTGGAGCGTGGTCGTACTGACTGGGCAGGTTTGGTTATGTTCTTTAGCCAAAAACTCCCGAAACACTCTTAAATCAGTCCTAGGGTCTAGTCAAGGACCATCAAACATTAATCTCACTTCTCACTACTAAATTCATGTTTTATAATAATTTTGGGGAATTTATTCCTTTAATTACCATGTTAATAAAGAGCCCCATTTTAACCAATTAGAGTTTTATTAACGTGTTCATCATAAATCACCATACATTCAACCATGGCATAATCAACATCATCAAACTAACAACATTCATGACGCATTCAACATACCAATTTAACCAATTAATCATGACATAACACATATCATCAAACATATAAATTAGCATTCATCATCATGAACCATAAAACAGTTATAACAATTAGACATTCATAACTGGCATACCAATAATCAATTAAACATATAATCAAACATGTGATAGGCATCAATTAACAATTTAACAAACAATAGGGTGATGGGAACCCTTCATCTTACGCTACCCCCTTGCCTAATGTTCATACTATCCTTCTCCCCATACCTGGCATGACGATCTAATCTTCGGTCACTTTGAGCGAATCCAAACTTGGTCCACTCGAACGGTTAAAAGGATCTTCGTCAAGAACATCAAAGAAAGAAGGAGTAATTAATCCCCAATTCAAGAAAACAAAAGGAGATCAACAAAGGGTTTACAAGATTACCTTAATAGACACTAATGCGCGATTTATTCTCCAATCGCAAAAGAAAACACCAAGAGTCTTGAGGAGGTTCAAGGGGAGGGAGAGAAGAGGGTTTCTGACGACCAATGATTGAGAGGAAGAGTCAAAATAAGGGTTATCACTTGTAACCTTCCCGACTCACTTTTTTATATTGTCAGGAAAAACATCTTTAGAACTAGACACATCTGTGTCTGTTAGGAGACACACACGTGTCCTGGCCAAAATAGCGTTTCTGAACGCTATTCACAGCTGTGTCATGGACCAGATCAACGTTGTCAGGACCCGACTTAGGCGTCCCTGACCGGCCAGAATAGAACTTCATTGTCCCATTTCCAAGGCCTTTCAAGCACGTATAAGTCACATCATAACAAGATATATTGAATATCATAAGCAATTATCAGAGTAAAATATTATACCAAAACTAAGCCATGGGTGGCCCTAAGTCAACATCAATAGTTAAAAAAAAAAACAAAGCCCAAATGGGTTTACAACTAGAATGAAGTTTAAAACTCCAAACAATAGAAGATTCTCATATGACAATAAACAAAGCCACAAGAAACTGAAACAGCAGTAGCTGCCCGCACTACACAAGTGCATGGGCTTCCTGAGATGGCTCCACTCATGGAATACCTGAAGCTAAAACCAAAAAGGACGGTGTGAGTCCCAGAACTCAGTGAGGGATAAATAAAACATAATATCAAAATAGTAGAATATGTATAAGCATCTCCATAAATATCTCATTCAGTTCTTCACATTGTATATAAGCTTACATAGCAAATCTTCACTTGCTATGAAGTCAATTTTCCATTGGGCAAGATGCTTGTGTATCCCCGTGGAGCTGTTCACTAGAGTCTCCCACTCCGAAGGTCGCATTTATATCCCGGTCGAGTCCGCTAATCGGCAAGTGACCTCGGTCACTACACAACCACCCTCCAAACTCCGGGTTTTTTCACTAGAGGCCCCACGCTCCGACGGTCATATTTATATACCAGTCAAATCCGTTGACCGGTCGGATACACCAAATCTTGTCCAATGTCTAAGCATCATACCAAAGCACCAAGTACAATAAATCATGCCTTATCATAACATACGTTCATTGTGCTTCATAATAAATCTTGAATAACCATCTCAGCGGTATTCAATGAAGTCCATAACATTCGCAATCACAATTATATATAGGCAACATTGTAGTCATTTCATTCACATACTATCATCACTTGAAAAGTTCATTCCAAAAGTTACACCATGAACATACACATGGTCACATTTAGCATATCACCACTAATTTCTTTATTCACATACCATATAATCAAACCCATAATTTAACATATTCACAACTATTCTATTCCATATCATAGCCATGGTGACAACAACACAATTATTTCATTCACGCACTTTCATCACTTTATTGATACTTTCCAAGATGTACATTAATATAATCTAATATAATATATATTCACAACGTAGATAAAAATCTATTGAATAAACACCCTCACTAAAATTCAACCATAGAGGGAATCAACATTCGAAAGACAATCACACTAAGATACACATCATTGCATAGTTATAAATCCACTAATACATGACCGATGATAATGTTTCCAGCAAGCCTAGGCCAACTTTAAATGAAAACTAGGAATATTTTAGAGGTCCATAAATTCTGAAATTTTAACCACAACAAGACTTATATGTCTTCTTTCAAATGACACTAGTTTCACATAAAAATATACTCTACAACTCCAGATATAAATTTTGAAGTAAAATCTGTTTGAGTACATCCAAGACATACAATACTCTATTTTCAAAATTAAACTGGGACCTCCTCAGATTTCCTAAAATCACGAAACTTTACCACAACATACTCCTATACTTCAGTTTTCAATTACAACAAGTTTCATCTCAATCCGAATTTTATTATCCAAGATATGATTTTGAGCACAAGCTGTCAGGGTATATTTGGGACAACCTTAACCCTGTTTTAAAAATTTAACTAAGAATAGCTCATGTTTCCAAAAATCATGAAATTTATAAAATATGTACCTCTAGATGTTAGATTTCCAATGAGACCAATTTCATATTAATTTTATATCTACAACTCTAGTTATAAATTTTTTATCGCATTTTTGTCAGAATTTCAGACAAAAACCGAGATCCCCTAAGAAAAACACCAAACGTCAAGCTCCAAAAATGAAGTTTCCTCACCCCTAATTTTTAGGGTTCAACCAAACAGATATAATATCTCATCGTTAACATATTAGTCAAAGAATAATCAACCTAAACATTTCCAAATGATGAAAGGGATTCACCCAAAATAACTGACAAACATTCCTATTTCAACCATCATCAACCCATTTCATGTCCCTCAAAAATATCCACGAAAATTAACCCAAAAAAAATCACAGATCCCTCACCTTGTTTGAAGTTCTTGGATATCTCTTTCCTTCTCCCTTTGTTGTTACTCTTTCCTCTTTGTCTTCTCCTTTCATTCTTTTCTTCTTCTCTTCTTCTCATCTTCTTCACTTTTTCTTCTAGGGTTGCTAATGACTACCCATCCTCCTCCCTCTAACCATTTATACCATATCACTTTTACCAAAACGTCCTTAATGTTATGTTAACTCATTACTTAGCCCTTGGGTGCAAATGAAATATGTCTCTAACTTAATTATGATAACTTATTTATATTTTTTTTTCTTATTTTTTAAAATAAACTAATAATAATTATTATACTCTAGTAATTTCCTCTTGTTATAAATAATTTATAACATGCCAAACAAATTCTTCATTTTACTATTTATTTTATTTTTAAAAAATACCTTATACCATTTTTGGCGGGTATTACATTCTACCCCCTTAAAAGGAATCCATCCTCGAATTCCAATGACATCTACTAGCACCGCGTCGTCGAACATCATGCCATCAAAGCAACTGCCACAAACCGATTTTGTATATCTTACTCGTTTGATAATCAACACCTTGTATATACAAACATAGCAAACCATCTATCACTTCATTCTCATAACCGATATTATACGCAAATACCCTCTCATCATTTACTTATTTATTTTAAAAAAAATCAACTTCATTAAGAGATAAATGTCACACAATCCCACAATATACATATTCTAGCTTTTATTAACATAATTTTAAAGTCTATCACTCATCGCTATCCTTAATTGACCCATTTCCACCCATTGCTCTTACCGTAATCTGATACCTATCTCTTACATCACATACTTTCACATTCGTCTCCTACATCAGTATAATGTTGGTGTAACGTCTGTTATATACATTGCATCATCTTGTTTACTTGCACTTATATAATAATATCATACTAAGACTCCTTAATCAAAGAAACTACCATTCCTTATGCATTAACATTGCATCCTCATACTCTCACTTGAACCTCATTTCTAGTCCTATTTTCTCATAGTAATTCATCACTATAGCATAGGTTGTAACCTTATAAGCTTAACTCATACGTGCACTTTCATTAATCGCTCATCTTAATTCTTTACATAACCATACTAAGTTTTTCGTACTCAAAGACAGGTCATAATTCCTCTTCAACCCAGTCCCACATAGTTCATTTTATTGAATCTTTAAGCTCATCATACCACTCTAATCCAAGATAAACCTACTTCATCTAGAATTTGTATAATCCTTAACCATTCCTTAAATCACCTTTCGACTTAGTCCCATAAGCATTAATCATCATACCCTTGTATTTAGCCTTAAACATGCTAATCGAAAGTGAACATACATATTCACTCCCACTTGTGAGCTTAAGCTAATCTAACATAGACATATTCTTGTCCTATCACCAAGAACATTTTTCATGCCTTTCATCAATCTAATGAAGTCATTTCAAGAGTATGTCCTATCTTATTTCTTTACTCCTTGCATTTTAGCATGACCGTTCATCAACTCATGCCTAAGAATTCTCTATTATTTATCATTCTCAATTAACATCAACATAACAATCATATGTCTACAATAAGCCTAAGCATTATATCACTAAACAAGTCCATCTCAGGTCGCTGCTTTTAGTTGTCATATGAGAATCTCCATTTTTTCACCACAACTTACCTTAAGAAAACCAGATTAGCTAGTAATTACTTCTGGCACAACTCCCACCCGGGTTCGGGAATTATTACAAAGCTCATTGGTCTCTAATCATGCTCAGTACCTATAACCATTAGCTCTGATACCACTTTGTCAGGACCCGACTTAGGCATCCCAGACCGACCAGAATAGAACTTCATTGTCCCATTCCTAAGGTCTTTCAAGCATGTATAAGTCACATCATAACAAGATATATTGAATATCATAAGTAATTATCAGAGTAAAATATTATACCAAAAGTAAGCCAAGGGTGGCCCCGAGTCAACATCAATAGTTTAAAAAAAAAAACAAATCCCAAATGGGTTTATAACTAGAATGAAGTTTAAAACTCTAAATAGCAGAAGATTCTCATATAACAATAAACCAAGCAACAAGAAACTGAAACAGCAGCAGCTGCCCGCACTACACAAGTGCATGGGCTCCCTGAGATGGCTCCACTCGTGGAATACCTGAAGCTAAAACCAAAAAGGGTGGGGGTGAGTCCCAGAACTTAGTGAGGGATAAACAAAACATAATAGCAAAATAGTACAATATATATAAGCATCTCCATAAATATCTCATTCAGTTTTTCACATTGTATATAAGCTTACATAGCAAATCTTCACTTGCTATGAAGTCAATTTGCCATTGGGCAAGATGCTTGTGTATCTTCGCGGAGTTGTTCACTAGAGTCTCCCACTCCGACGGTCGCATTTATATCCCGGTCGAGTCCGCTGACCGGCAAGTGACCTCAGTCACTACACAACCACCCTCCAAACTCCGGGGTTTTTCACTAGAGGCCCCACGCTCCGACGGTCACATTTATATACCGGTCGAATCCGTTGACCGATCGGATACACCAAGTCTTGTCCAATGTCTAAGCATCATACCAAAGCACCAAGTATAATAAATCATGCCTTATCATAACATACGTTCACCGTGCTTCATAATAAATCTTGAGTAACCATCTAAGCGGTATTCAATGAAGTCCATAACATTCACAATCACAATTATATATAGGCAACATTGTAGTCATTTCATTCACATACTATTACCACTTGATAAGTTCATTCCAAAAGTTAAACCATGAACATACACATAGTCACATTTAGCATATCACCACTAATTTCTTTATTCACATACCATATAATCAAACACATAATTTAACATATTCACAACTATTAGTAGCTCTCAAATCTAATGAAGTCATTTCAAGAGTATGTCCAATCTTATTTCTTTACTCCTTGCATTTTAGCATGACCGTTCATCAACTCATGCTTAAGAATTCTCTATTATTTATCATTCTCAATTAACATCAACATAACAATCATATGTCTACAATAAGCCTAAGCATTATATCACTAAACAAGTCCATCTCAGGTCGTTGCTTTTAGTTGTCATATGAGAATCTCCATTTTTTCACCACAGCTTACCTTAAGAAAACCAGATTAGCTAGTAATTACTACTGGCACAACTCCCACCCGGGTTCGGGAATTATTACAAAGCTCATTAGTCTCTAATCATGCTCGGACCTATAACCATTAGCTCTGATACCACTTTGTCAGGACCCGACTTAGGCGTCCCAGACCGACCAAAATAGAACTTCATTGTCCCATTCCTAAGGTCTTTCAAGCATGTATAAGTCACATCATAACAAGATATATTGAATATCATAAGTAATTATCAGAGTAAAATATTATACCAAAAGTAAGCCAAGTGTGGCCCCGAGTCAACATCAATAGTTTTAAAAAAAAAAACAAAGCCCAAATGGGTTTACAACTAGAATGAAGTTTAAAACTCCAAATAGCAGAAGATTCTCATATAACAATAAACCAAGCAACAAGAAACCGAAACAGCAGCAGCTGCCCGCACTACACAAGTGCATGGGCTCCCTGAGATGGCTCCACTCGTGAAATACCTGAAGCTAAAACCAAAAAGGGCGGGGGTGAGTCCCAGAACTTAGTGAGGGATAAACAAAACATAATAGCAAAATAGTACAATATATATAACCATCTCCATAAATATCTCATTCAGTTCTTCACATTGTATATAAGCTTACATAGCAAATCTTCACTTGCTATGAAGTCAATTTGCCATTGGGCAAGATGCTTGTGTATCCTCGTGGAGTTGTTCACTAGAGTCTCCCACTCCGACGGTCGCATTTATATCCCGGTCGAGTCCTCTGACCAGCAAGTGACCTCAGTCACTACACTACCACCCTCCGAACTCCGGGGTTTTTCACTAGAGGCCCCACGCTCCGACGATCATATTTATATACCAGTCAAATCCGTTGACCGGTCGGATACACCAAGTCTTGTCCAATGTCTAAGCATCATACCAAAGCACCAAGTACAATAAATCATGCCTTATCATAACATACGTTCACTGTGCTTCATAATAAATCTTGAATAACCATCTCAGCGGTGTTCAATGAAGTCCATAACATTCGCAATCACAATTATATATAGGCAACATTGTAGTCATTTCATTCACATACTATCATCACTTGAAAAGTTCATTCCAAAAGTTACACTATGAACATACACATGGTCACATTTAGCATATCACCACTAATTTCTTTATTCACATACCATATAATCAAACCCATAATTTAACATATTCACAACTATTCTATTCCATATCATAGCCATGGTGACAACAACACAATCATTTCATTCATACACTTTCATAACTTTATTGATACTTTCCAAGATGTACATTAATATAATCTAACATAATCTATATTCACAACGTAGATAAAAATCAATTGACTAAACACCCTCACTAAAGTTCAACCATAGAGGGAATCAACATTCGAAAGGCAACCACACTAAGGTACACATCATAGCATAGTCATAAATCCACCAATACATGACTAATGATAATGTTTCCAGCAAGCCTAGGCCAACTTTAAATGAAAACTAGGAATATTATAGAGGTCCATAAATTCTGAAATTTTAACCACAACAAGACTTACATGTCTAATTTCAAATGATACTAGTTTCACATAAAAAGATACTCTACTACTCCAGATATACATTTTGAAGTAAAATCTGTTTGAGTACATCCAATACATACAATACTCTAGTTTCAAAATTAATACGGGACCTCCTCAGATCTCCTAAAATCACGAAACTTTACCACAACTTACTCCTACACTTCAGTTTTCAATTACAACAAGTTTCATCTCAATCCAAATTTTATTAACCAAGATATGATTTTGAGCGCCGCTTTCAGGGTACATTTGGGACATCCTTAACCCTGTTTTAAAAATTTTACCGAGAATAGCTCAGGTTTCCAAAAATCACGAAATTTATAAACTATGTATCTCTAGATGTTAGCTTTCCAACGAGACCAATTTCATATTAATCTGATATCTACAACTCAAGCTAAAATTTTTTTTTCGCATGTCTGTTAGAATTTTAGACAAAAACCGAGATTCCCTAAGAAAAACACCAAACGTCAAGCTCCAACAATGGAGTTTCCTCATCCCCAATTTTTAGGGTTCAACCAAATAGATATAATAACTCAACATCAACATATTAGTCAAAGAATAATCAACCTAAACATTTCCAAATGATGAAAGGGATTCACCCAAAACAACTCACAAACATCCCTATTTCAACCATCATCAACCCATTTCATATCCCTCAAAAATATCCACGAAAATTAACCCAAAAAAAAATCACAGATCCCTCATAGTGATTGAAGCGCACGTCCAAAACGCAAGAGATAGAAACTTGCGTCCGCTAAAGTGATGAAAGTCAGCGTCTACTAAAGTGACAGAGGCGCTCGTCTACTTAAGGTATCAGAATGGTCCGTCCAATGACGTGGCAGATGAAGCTCGTCCATAAAGGTATCAGAATAGCTCGTCCATTAAAGTATCGGAATGGCTCGTTGACACGTGATTTTTAGAATATAGGCAAGTGCACCTCGTCGCAATCAAGTAATACGGTGGTGAGACCGGTTATCGTATCCACAGGGATCGGATGTCAATTACCAATTCACAAACTTAACAACTATCTAGACTAAACTATGGTATGAGAGATCAAAACAGAAAACAAAGAAATAAAATATTTTTGGTCTTTTGGGAATTTTATCGAACACTTGGTATGCAAACAGAGATGTGGCTAAGATTGTTAGGGTGAGACTACACTAATCCTCCCTTAATTGCAATGAAATGGTAATCAACACAAGTCCTACTTCAATTATGACAATCAAGCCTTTTCTAAAATACTCAAGCCTAATGTCTTAGGTGCATTGAGCCTAAAACCCCAAATCAAACCATAATGTCTTAGGTGGATTAATCTGTGATTTTGCATTAAGTCAAGACTTATAAGATTGCAAGCATTCAACACCTATGTCTAGATTCTTGAACTACTTGGCATATGATTCATGAGCATGCCTTAACACCAACCTTTCAGTTATCTATCAAAGCAACATATCATTCCTATGGGTAGCTAATCCAAGGAAAGCATTAAGCACATAATCACATACTCATAAGGAAATAGAGACTTGCATTAAAACACCAAATCAAATACAACAAGTTCAAAAAAGCTACATCTAACCCCAACAATGGGGGATTAGTTACTCATATTTACAGAAAACCAAACCAGGGAAATAGGAGAAAAGGAGAGGAGAGACTCCATGAGAGCTTTCCTTCTTCTTCACAGCAACCCCTCTCAGCAACTCCCCTCTAGGGTCGAAACCCTAGCTCAGCCGCAGCCTCCAAGTCCCCAAGAGCTCTCTTCACCAAAAGCTCCCCAAAACTGCCCTAAAACAGCAACTTATACCAATCAGATCTGCGCGCGTTCGCGAGGCGAGACATGTCTCGCGAGGCGAATGTTAAAAATCTGCATTCAGAGAATTGAATTCTCGCGAGGTGAGAGTTTATTCGCGACGCGAGACCGAAAGGTTTTTCTTTAATACGCCCGTGAGGAGCATCAGGGCCTGGGCGTTATGGCTTCTGTTTCCAGACTCGCGAGGCGAGACATGGGTTCGCGAGGCGAACCAGAAAGCCTTGCATTTTCTCCAACAGTCAGCTTTCAGGGTCGCGGGGCGAATCCAGGCTCACGGGGCGAATCACCAGAATTCTGCTTGGCTCAATTTCTTCTCTTTTCAGGCTCTTTTTCATCCAAGCTCCATCAAGGCTAATTCTGAGCATTTTTCCATTGAATTCCTGCAAAACAACACCAAAACCACCTTATCTGTTCCAAAGGAAAAACTAACCAAAATCTAACTAAAATGGCCTAACTTATATGCAAATGCATGCAGAAATGTACATAGAAAATGAGGTGAAATCACACTCATCAAATCACCCCAAGCTTAAGACTTTGTTTGTCCTCAAGCAAAAACTAAGGCCGGAAGAGATAAACAGAACATGGATAGTGAGCTAAGAACCCGAGTAAATGATCCAAGCAATAGGCAATCCAAACAATTCAGCAAGAGACAATCAATTCAAGTCCAATTAGAGGCTTAGGTTCCTTAGACTCATATTCTCACTGATTTGGGCACTCTTTCTCACATGAAGCTCACCCCAAGCTTGTTCATTTGCTTGGCTCTCTTCCTCACTACTCAAGTGTTTAGGGGATAAGACATTTCGCTCAATTTTCCTCAAGGAATGGATCCTACCATAGGCTTGACTATCAACCAAATCTCTACTTTATTAATGAAAACAATTAAGAATCAAGAGGTCTTTATTTTGGTTGTAACGTGGCCATGGGATTAATCGTTAGGTGGGGATAACAAGAAAAGGACATTTCAAAAGGCTACATAAACATCAAGCATTGCAAACATGACCTTCTAAAATACCTTCTTGGGTTTTCAATTCACTTTCCACCTTTCTTTTCTTTCTTTTTCTTTTTTTTTAAATTTTTCACTTTTCTTTTGTGATCCCCTTCTCTATTTAATTATTATTTTTTTTCTTTTCTTTTTCTTTTATTTAGAGATGGGGAAAATTTTTTATTTTTTTTTATTTCAACTCAAGAGAATTATTTTTTCTGATTCTTTTCCCAAACTTTTTCGACTACCTTTTTCACCCTTTTGTAATACTTTAGAAGGTCCCTATCAAACATATTTATCAAAACATTTCAGGGTACCAAGAAAAGCATTTTTATTCTTTCAGGCTCAAAATTGGGCAACTAAGGGGTATCATTTCATCATTCAAAACTCAGAAGGCCAGAAAATACCTATTGCCTCAATCATTTTCAAAAATGTTTTCAAAAATTTTTTAAGCTTTGAAATGGTTTCAAGTCAAGTTCTAGAGAAATACATCCAAGAGGAATAACACTCTAACACAAAGAATGGGGTAAAATTTTGTGAGTACCCCTTTATGGCTCAAAATCTCACATTTTAGTTCAAAATCAATGAAAAACACAAGTCCACAGAACCATATGCTAATTATCAACTATCCACAATTATCTCAAGCATTTTCATTTGCAGCCATATCACAAGAATAAACAGAATTGGGTTCAAGAATTCACTATCACAAAAAAAAAAATTGGCACTTAGCTCTCACAATCATAAGCTCAATCTAAGCAAGGGGTAACCGAATCATGCGATCATGCAAACTTAAGCCTATATGAATGCAATATTTACATTGCAAGTAAAAAGATTACCCCTACCCCAAGCTTAAAGATTTACATTGTCCCCAATGTAAACAATCAAGTTGGAGAGAGGAGAAGAAAAATAAAATAAAGCAAAAAATTGGAACGGCTTACCGAGGCGGTAGCGGGTGCTGACTTTGCTTTTTCTCTGCCCCTTTTTCTCTTCTCCTTGTCTTCTTGCTCTCCCTTCCTTCCTTATTACCCTGCAAACACTTGACAATTGACAATTTATTATTTTCCTCTTGAGCTTCTCAAATTATTCAAGAGGTTGAAAATCAAAAACAAAAACTAACTAAAGAGAAGGGTTAAGAAAAGTTGGGTTGCCTCCCAATAAGCGCTTCTTTAACGTCACTAGCTTGACTCATTAAGAAGCATCCACCTGGATCCCATAACCTATGGTATAAGGACCAAGGGATGCTAACCATGTGAGATCCTTCACCTGGATCCCACGGTTTGCAGCAAAAATGTGGAAGTGAGCGCTCGAAATTCATGCTGACTTCTTCAAATGGGAAGCGCTTTTCAATTCCTCTCGGGTCAAAGATGACCCCTTTATCAACAAAATCTTCCCAATAAAAATGGGGTTCAACCTCTTGGACTGGCCATGGTGCCTGCATTTTTAAAGATCCAAAATCTGGTTTCTCAGGCAGAGGCATGAACTCCATTGTTGACTGCTTTAAAATGTGAGGTGGCAAACAATTCGAGAGGATCATTGGTCTTTGTTAAAGCTTCTGTACAATCTTCACTCTCAACATTGCCAAATCCATCACCTTCCAAATATGTAGAAATCTCCGCACAAACCACACAAGTGTTTTTTCCATCACATTCAACACATGCATAGGAAACAATAGCATCATCTAATTCCAAAAGTTCTTCATCATCCCCAAGCATGGTGAAATAGATGTCCTCCAAATGCCTCTTCCTTTCGGGCTCCTTAGTCAAGGGTTCAATGGGGAGTGGTGCAACTATGTTCTCCAAAACAGGGTCTTCACTTCTTGACTCGGTTGCTCCCACTTCTTCTTCTTCCTCCTCATCCATTTTGGCATCATCTTCATCATCATCCATCAAGTTCCCATTTGGCATTTCGGATAGTTGGTTAGAGAGTTCCTCAATACGTGCACTCGAGACTTGAATGGTATCTTCTTGGTTTTCTAAACTTTCCATTGTTGTTACCATGAAGCTCTCCAAAATATCCTCTAAGTGAGACCGACTATCCGGAATAGGTTGCTCGGGTGTTGATCGCGACTCGGATCTGAAGTTCTCCCAAGCAACTTCCAATGGTGATGGTTGTGCTTCATATGTAGGTGTGGAAGATTCCCAATGTTCCTCTTCATCAATCCAAGTATTGTTTGGAGGGTTCCCCCACCATGGAGTGTAAGTGTTGGGATATTGATTTCCCCATTCAGGACAACCTACCATTGGTGGAGGAGAGATTTGTGCCCTTGACAGCTCATCACTCACTTGTTGGATGTTTATGGCCAACTGCAGCATATCTACCCGCAGCTGCAGCTCAAATATCTCACTTTCTGCATCAGATGGTTGATAGCAATTGCAGTCCATGATCCTATCTAATCAATTTTTCACCTCACAGACAATTAAGCCCAAGATCAAAGAAACACAAAAACAAATATATACAAAACTAACAAAAGAAAGATATCAATTATATACAGAAAAATAAAATAAAATAAAAAAAATGTCTCAATTAGTTATCTCATTTGTTACTAATGATATTGACAAAACCAATCCCCGGCAACGGCGCCAAAAACTTGACACGTGATTTTTAGAATATAGGCAAGTGCACCTCGTCGCAATCAAGTAATACGGTGGTGAGACCGGTTATCGTATCCACAGGGATCGGATGTCAATTACCAATTCACAAACTTAACAACTATCTAGACTAAACTATGGTATGTGAGATTAAAACAGAAAACAAAGAAATAAAATATTTTTGGTCTTTTGGGAATTTTATCGAACACTTGGTATGCAAACAGAGATGTGGCTAAGATTGTTAGGGTGAGACTACACTAATCCTCCCTTAATTGCAATGAAATGGTAATCAACACAAGTCCTACTTCAATTATGACAATCAAGCCTTTTCTAAAATACTCAAGCCTAATGTCTTAGGTGCATTGAGCCTAAAACCCCAAATCAAACCATAATGTCTTAGGTGGATTAATCTGTGATTTTGCATTAAGTCAAGACTTATAAGATTGCAAGCATTCAACACCTATGTCTAGATTCTTGAACTACTTGGCATATGATTCATGAGCATGCCTTAACACCAACCTTTCAGTTATCTATCAAAGCAACATATCATTCCTATGGGTAGCTAATCCAAGGAAAGCATTAAGCACAGAATAACATACTCATAAGGAAATAGAGACTTGCATTAAAACACCAAATCAAATACAACAAGTTCAGAAAAGCTACATCTAACCCCAACAATGGGGGATTAGTTACTCATATTTACAGAAAACCAAACCAGGGAAATAGGAGAAAAGGAGAGGAGAGACTCCATGAGAGCTTTCCTTCTTCTTCACAGCAACCCCTCTCAGCAACTCCCCTCTAGGGTCGAAACCCTAGCTCAGCCGCAGCCTCCAAGTCCCCAAGAGCTCTCTTCACCAAAAGCTCCCCAAAACTGCCCTAAAACAGCAACTTATACCAATCAGATCTGCGCGCGTTCGCGAGGCGAGACATGTCTCGCGAGGCGAATGTTAAAAATCTGCATTCAGAGAATTGAACTCTCGCGAGGCGAGAGTTTATTCGCGATGCGAGACCGAAAGGTTTTTCTTTAATACGCCCGTGAGGAGCATCAGGGCCTGGGCGTTATGGCTTCTGTTTCCAGACTCGCGACGCCCGTGAGGAGCATCAGGGACATGGGTTCGCGAGGCGAACCAGAAAGGCTTGCATTTTCTCCAACAGTCAGCTTTCAGGGTCGCGGGGCGAATCCAGGCTCGCGGGGCGAATCACCAGAATTCTGCTTGGCTCAATTTCTTCTCTTTTCAGGCTCTTTTTCATCCAAGCTCCATCAAGGCTAATTCTGAGCATTTTTCCATTGAATTCCTGCAAAACAACACCAAAACCACCTTATCTGTTCCAAAGGAAAAACTAACCAAAATCAAACTAAAATGGCCTAACTTATATGCAAATGCATGCAGAAATGTACATAGAAAATGAGGTGAAATCACACTCATCACTCGTCCAATAACGTGGCATCTGGATCTCGTCCGTTAAGGTATCAGAAGCGTTCGACCAATGACGTGGCAGATGGAGCTCGTCCATTAAGGAATCAGAATGGCTCGTCCAACGACGTGGCATATGTAGCTCGTCTACTAAAGTAACAGAGGCTCTCGTCTACTAAAGTAACAGAGGCTCTCGACCTCGTCCACTAAAGTAACAGAGGTTCTCGTCCACTAAAGTAACAGAAGTGCTCGTCCACTAAAGGTGACAGAAGCGCTCGTCCACACTAGTCTTTGGACTTGCTGAGTCCTTAATATGGAGCTCGTCTACTATGCCGAATGAAAACTCAAATGGCTAGATAGACTCGGCTATTTTCAAGATGGAAGCACTTATCTTATAGACGCGAATTCTATAAGGATTATCAGAATCGTATTTCAAGAACCAGAAAGAGACTTGAAGCATTCTCTCCTACTCAGTTTCACGATTATCAAGAGAAGTCAGAAGTTACTCTCTCAAGCAACCTTGGATAATCAGAACCAAAGACCAGTTAAAGAATGCTTCCAACATGCTTTATTCCCTAGTACCTCTGGTCCTTACACGAAAAGGGAAATGTGCTCAGTAAAATACAAAAAGCTCTCTGCACAAGTCTGATATGGCTGTATCACGATGCATAAAGCCATGATCCTTCATGTTAGAGTACAACCAACGACTCTATTGCATTAATGGCTGCCAGAACGACTCTATTACATTTAATGAAGTTCTGCTTGAAGCCAACATATGAGGGAATGTCTCTAACGGATCCTAAATGCTTGAAGACCATAAATACAGAAGTCATTGAAGATGAAGAAACAGAGAATACACATTGCATTAAAAAGCCATTACTCTGCGCATTAATTTATTCATTTCTTTCATTCTTTATTCTTTAATCATTTGAAATTATTACGCAGACTTTCCTAAGCTTTACATTTAAACCACTCTCTGAGTGTTAGTGAAAGTTATGTCTGTCTAAGTTGTATTCATTACAAACCAAATCTCTCAAACAAAGCTGAGTGAGCCTGAAGAGGCTAGGTGTGCAAAGAATACTTGTCTTTGAGCCTGAAGAGGCTAGGTGTGCAAACAATACTTGTCTTGAGCCTAAAGAGGCTAGGTGTGCAAAGAATACTTGTCTTTGAGTCTGAAAAGGCTAGGTGTGCAAATAAAACTTGAGTCTGTAACCTGATTAGTTATAGTGGATAAATCTTGGTGCTGCCAAGGACTGGACGTAGCTCTTTGCTTTGAAGAGTGAATGTTCCAAGAAGTTCATCCATAGTCAAGGTAGTGAGATCCTTGGCTTGAGAGATAGCAGTGACCAAAGGTCTCCACTGTTTGGGTAGACTTATTAGAATCTTTCCAACATCATCCCCTTCCCTGAAGGAGGTATCTGTCTTCCCCTCTAATGAGGAAGTATCTGTCATCCCCTTCCCAGAATGAGGTATCTATAAACGGTCTTCCCCTTCCCAGAAGGAGATATCTGTCTTCCTGTAACACCCGGGTGCTGACGAGGGCGGGGAGTGGTTGCCAGTGCAAGAAGGCACGGACAAGGAGCGGCTCCTGGCAGGCTTCTAGGTGGAGGGACACATGAATGAACCGATTACACACCCGAATGAGAGGGATCCTGAGACTGTGTAGGTTTGGGACTATACAGTTGAGGAAGGCTTATATGAATTGATTGGTACTACTTATACTAATAAGATGCATCTTCTTTTCGGGAGCCCATTACTTAAGAAATCCACAGTTAAGCGAGCTTGACTTGGAGCAATTCTGGGATGGGTGACCTCCTGGGAAGTTTTCCCGGGAAGTGTGTGAGTGAGGACAAAGCTCGCTGAAAAGACTCGTGTTGGTCTGTGGGGACAGTCGTCAATCCATCGAGCAGCCAGGAACGTTACACTTCCCCTCAAACGAGGAGGTATCTATCATCCCCTTCCCTGAAGGAGGTATCTTAACAATCACATATAAAATTCCAAAACAGATTTTGAGCATATGTCATGACTGCAGGACATGACATATGACACATCGTGCATCAATAGTGGTATAACTCATGTCAGAACAACTCGTAGGCATTCCAAAATAACAATACATAGTATCATGTAACATGCATTATTATTCATCAATATCAAACAACACTAATGCATCACATATCAAAAAGCATATCAAACAATAATATCACTCAACATGTGAATATTCAATCTCCTAAATATTTATCACCAATAAAACATCAATCTTATTTTGAAGACAAAACCCCAAATAATTACTCTTAATTTTATAATCAAACCCTTTAAAATTCTATACCATGAAAGTTTAAGGAAATGGATGTTTACTCACATCTCGTATACCTCCAAAAACTATAAAAATCATCTAAGATGAATGTTAGCATTTCACCTATAATCCTTTGTTTCTTCTCCCAGTGTTCTTGAATCCGTGATATGCTTCTCTGCTACTCACCTACAGATTATCCAAGCGGGGCTCCTCTAACCCTCTTGATATCTCTCGTCTTTTTTTGTTTTTTTTACTTGTTGATGTGTGGCACATTTTTTGCTATACTCTAGGTTAGAATATAAAAGCTTCATCTAACTTGGGCCATGTCTTTCTATTTTGCCTAAGCCCAAATCAGGTAGCTTCAAATGCTGTCCTTTTTTTTTATAAATGTAACCTCCATATTGAAAGCTAATTGTCAATTACATGCACCTTTACGTGAAATGCTATATCAGTAAGAAGTGGACGTGGGCACTCAAATCATATGCTCGTGGGGCCCACTGACCTCATTTAAATTTTCAAAAGCCAATAACTATTGCTTGTACGTGAATTGCCAAGACTTGCAAAAGTTTACTTTTGTATTGTTGTTTTGTTATTATTTTGTATTTCTTATATAATTGTTAAATAATTCTAATACATTTTTATCTAACAATTTTATACACTAAATCTTATAACAATTTAATCTTTTTATTAAAAAGACTATATGAAAATTATATTGGAATTTTAGGATATTACAAGTATTACAAGCGTTCTAAGGAATTCGACACAGCTGTGTCTATCAGGAGACACAGCTGTGTCCCGGCCAAAACAACGTTTGTCAGAAATAGACACAGCTGTGTCTACTAGGAGACACAGCTGTGTCTCGGCAGACACAGTTCACGAACAAAGATTGAGGCGCGAGACCTACTAAACAACTGAATTGGCCAAACACATAAAATAAGACTTTTAGATAATTCTCTTAGCTTTCCGACGCATCAAAGATCACCTAAATCAGACATATAGAACTCATGATATTGCCAAAATGGTGAAACAGGTTACTAGGACTCTAAAATGATTGAACATTTCTAAAGCCAAACTTCCCCAAACATGAACTTAAACATCAACAACAAGCATATATAAGCTAAGTGTAACACATATTAACATTTATTAACGTAGGGTGAAATTCAAGGTGTTACACTTTTGGCTTCTTGTGATTTTCGGTTTCAGTTTTTGGACCCTTTTGTTGGTTTCCTCTTTTTTGACTGGCTCGTGGGTTTCTTTTCGGTCCCGTTTATGAATTTGGATATCTCTTATACTCTTTTTAATATAATATTTTGCTTATATAAAAAAATAATAATAAGCTACTCCTCTTAGTTTATATACACGGGAGAGCACAGCCTAGCAAACGAACTTTTGTTATGGTTTGATTACTTACGGTGCGACACTAAATTTTTATTATCAAATTCAATGTGTGTGAATTTTGTAATTGAAGATACTTTATGTACTCCTTGAACATTAAGACTCGTTATAATATAGAGCGCATAAAAAACAATAAGATCAACATTGTTCTGTTTACTTTCCCTCTTCTTTTTGGTTGCTTATTATCCTCTTTGGGTATCTTGTTAACATCAGAACAGATTAACTTAAGAGTCAGCCACTACAAACTTTGCTTGGAATTATCCCTCCATCGATATCTTGACCCCACAGAAGAATAATATCTTCCCTGGGTCTAAATAAAGATTATGGACCCATACAATATATCCGTATTTCAGGGTCGCTGTCGACGAGGATTTTCCGTCTATTTGGATATATCAATATCGCAATCAAAAATATCTTGTCATGTATTCTACTTTTACAATATTAAATAAAATTTTAACTTAAATTATAATTACAAGATATTATTGTTTGGGACATGACGTGGTATAACAAAAAGATCCTTATCCCGTTGCTGCATGCCTCCAATAATGTAGTCCGGTTAGGTAACTTGTGATGGTGAAAGGCACCAGCACTAGTTATAGGGTTTTAATAATTTCAATGTAAAAGTTTCTTTGCCTCTTATATTCATCCCAAAATGATAGTATTTAAAGAAAAATAAAAATAACACTGAGTAGTTATCTGGTGAGGGTTTTATTGTGCGGCGATACCCCGGCTCCTCTTTATCAAAATACCCGGCAGGACTTCTTTTTCGAACTTCTTAGATAGAGAAGCAGAATAGTTATTAACGTGAAAAAAATTATATAACCGAGGATTAGTCTCCACAGTTACGTACGAATAATGTCCCGAAAAACCATATATATTTATATATATAACTGGAACTAGTATACGTCATAGATGAAGCATCATGCTTCACAAGTGGAGGAAGAGAGAGATGGAAGAAGTAATGTTGCCAATAATTGCAGTAAGGGCATGAGGAATCACTCTAACTAGTGTTGTTGTCCGTGCATTATAATATATTTTTAATATTTTAAATTATTCCAATAAAAAAAATTTAATAGAATATATTTTAAATTATACTTTCATATTATCAGTTATTGTCTATTGATGTTATTTATTGATAGAACATTTTTTTTCCTAATATTGTTTTCAGTTTTACTTGATATATCTTCAATGAGAATTGAATTTAAATAATGATTATATTTGTCGGTCTAAAATAGGTATTACATGACAAATGAATGTTTAAAACCTTGATGGGTTTGTTTTAAATATCCCATGCACATTATTGATTTTCTAGCAATATCCATAGATATAGGTTCTTGCCATATTATCGCCAATGCGATTGACATCATTAGAAGAAAATTGTAAGATATTATTGTAGAAGGAATTAAGTGGTTGCAGTTCATATAAATACTTATGTTGAACAACAACCTCGTTGGGCAGATGAGGCAGGTATTGATTTTCACCGGAGCTACCGAATTTGTGAATATGTTTGTTGTCCATAACCAATTTTCTTTTTAAATGGGCCTCAGCTGCCAATTTGGTATTATGTTGTCTATCCTGGTTGTAATTGCTTTGTCAAATAATTGTCCACTGGTTGCGTTTCATAGCTAAACAGAAAAGGCACTGATATAAATGCAACAAATACAAACTTTTCATAATTTTAATATAAGCACAAGTAGTCTAACGGAAAATGTAAATGTTGATTATCCAAAAATACATAAAAGAAATTATCTCTAACTCATTTACAATAGCAACACAACAGGGTATAACTATGGTTCTCAGTTTTTGCTACAACAATTGGTACAAAAGGTTATTGCTTAAATGCTTATTCAGTGAATATCTATTGTGCCAAACCAAAGCTCCCATAGATCAAAATGTGTACCATATCTAGGACCACTACAAATTCCAAACCGGATCAAAATATCATAAAGAGTTGAGTTTATGGGCGCATTACAAAGCAAACATAATTTCAAAGCATAATCAATTTTCTAAGTTAATCTAGAATAAATATATAAGTTGATAATGTTAGACTCAATGACTTAGAGATTTTGATATATGACAAATACAATTTAATATGTATGCAAGTGTTTTAGTGTCAAATTGCAAAGACAGGTATCAAGCAGTGATCAACAAGTTCATTAAGCAAATTCAAGGAAGAACTTGAAGAAATCAAAAAAGAGCTACATGGAGGAATCAAAGAGCAAAGACAAAAATTAAGGAATCATCGAGATAAAAGCCTTAAAGGAGAATTTTACATTTAAGTCTTAGATGATTTGTAAGAGAAGGAAGTCTCTTAGTCACAAAATAGCTCAACTAAAAAGATGCATGAAGAAAATCAATTTTCATAACCTGCATTAAAAGGAATAAGTTTTTGTTAATGAAAATGATTTTTGGAAATAAGAAGCGCTCGTCCAACACAAGTGACAAAAGCGCTCGTCCACTAAAGTGACAGAAGCGCTCGTCCACTAAAGTGACAGAAGCGCTCGTCCACTAAAGTGACAGAAGCGCTCGTCCACTAAAGTGACAGAAGTGCTCGTTCACACAAGTGACAGAAGCACTCGTCCACACAAGTCTTTGGACTCGCTAAGTCCTTAATGAGAAGCTTCGTCCAATGACGTGGCATATGGAGTTCCTCTACTAGCTCATCCAATGTAAAATCTTAATTCAAAATGGCTAGATGGACGCGCTTATTTTCAAGATGGACGCGAATTCTATAAGAGCCGATGTAGAATCTTATTTCAAGAACAAGAATCAAGAAAACAGATTCTGTTATCAGATCAAAATCTGTTTTAATTGATCCCAACGACTATAACTTGTTTTCTATATATAGAGGGATCAAAGGAACATTTTTAATATATCAATCACAATATCATAACATATCAGAATTACACGAAATCAATTTGAGAGATCAATTGTGAAAATCATTCATCATCATTCTTGAGCATATTGTGAAAAGAGTGTTTCAATACTCATAAGTGCTTCAATTTGTTTATCTGACTATTAAGAGTTAGGAATCAATTTTTCGTTTCTATTTGATTGTAAAGAGAGAGGGAGTCTCTGTGTGATTAGGGTAAGGTATCCCTAATGAAGAACATTGAGGCTCTTCACAAGAGTGTGGTATCTCGAGGTGAAGAAGTGCTCTGTGGTGTAAAGGATTTTCAAGCTACTTGGCTAAAGCTTGTTGTGTTAGTGTGTGAAAACCCACAGGTGGAGTGGGGACTGGATGTAGGTCATAGTGGTGGTGACTGAACCAGGATAAATCTGGTTGTGTGGTATCTCTAAACTCAAACTCTTTAATTTCTGTCTTGCACATATAACTTTAATCTTGATGTTCTAAGTATTCAATTCTATTCTTAAGGATCAATATTTGAATTGAATCTTGCATCATATACTGAAACCTGCAAGTTTGTTCTTGATTGTTAATGCTTGTATCTGAAACTTGCATAACTTGTTCTTAATCTTTAAAGGCTTAATCAGTTTCTGAATTTTGTTATCACTAAGTTTTGAACCCGAACCTATTCAATGATCTATTAATTCTGAATTAATCTTTCTTATCTTCATCACCTTCTATTCAAGATTTTATATAAGCACTTCACTGTTTTTGTAAAAGATCCTGAGGCCACAAATCTGTAAACTAAAGTTTTGTGAAAAGTTTTTAAGAGTGAAATATTTTAAGAAAACTCAATCCACCCCACTCTTGAGTCGTTGAAGCCAAAACAACAATTGGCATCAGAGCTAAACTCTTAAGTTTGGCTTAACAACTATAAGAGTATGACTTCCAATGACTGTTTGAATGAAGGGGCTTCCCTTGCACGCCCTCCTGCCTTCAATGGATCTGAGTATATCTATTGGAAGGGAAGAATGCTAATATTTCTTGAGGTAGCAGGTGTAGACATTTGGGATGCGGTAGAAAATGGACCATTTGTCCCCTCTACTGTAGATGCTAATGGTGCTCCAAGAAATAAGCCTAAAACTGAATGGAATGAGGATGATAAGAAAAGAGTTCAATATAATGCACGTGTTAAGAATATTATAACATTTGCTTTAAGCCGTGATGAGTTTTTCAGGGTTTCAAATTGCAAATAAGCAAAGGAGATGTGTGATACGTTGCAAGTAACACACATGAAGGAACCACAGATGTCAAAAGAGCAAGAATGAACACCCTCACATGAAAATGAGCTGTTCAGAATGAATCGAGAAGAACTTATGACTGAAATGCAAAAGAGATTTGATAAGCCTCTAGCTTATCTAGTTTCCAGCTAGAAAAGAGGTATATTTTGTGCCTAATTGGGCGAGTCACCCTCACTAATCTCCCAAATTGCCCTTGTTTTGTTCCTAAGTTAGACTTTGACTCGTTTTAGGCATTTTTAGTAGTTTTTAGTCTATTTTGAATAGAATTACGCTTTTCGTTTTCTTTTGTTGTTTCAGGTTAAAAGTGAAGCTCTTAGAGTCAAGGAAAATGAAGAAAACAGTGGAAAAGCAATTATGGAGGTTTCGCCTCGCGAAACAAGAGCTCGCCTCGCGAGCCTGAAGACCAGCCTGAACAGCAATTGTCACCCTCTCTGTCTCGCCCCGCGAATCCCATCTCGCCTCGCGAATCTGAAGGCCTGACTGTGCCAGAATTAACATCGTCTCTGTCTCGCCTCGCGAGAATCCAATTTGAAAGCGCGCCATTTTTAATATTCGCCTCGCGAGAGCTTGCTCGCCTCGCGAGCGAGCACAGATCCTGAATTCTATAAATTGCTGTTTTAGGGCAGATGGAGAAAACTTTTGATTCTCCACTTGTTGTAGAGCGTTTTGAGGCGATTCCTTGTTCTCGGGAGCTGCGTCTCCTTATTTTCTTTTTCTATTGTACATTCACGATGAATTCCGATTGCTTGTGTCTTGTTACAAGCATGAGGAGCTAATCCCCTTGTCTAAGGGAGCAATGAAACCTCCCGTGACGGTTTAGATTCAATGTGATGTACATTTCTCTCCTTTGTCTCAATTATTGTTTTCCAATTCTGATTTTATTGTGTTGATCATATGCATGCGTGATTGACTAGTTAACGTTGATGAGGCTTAGTAGGCAATTCGCGTTTAGAACTTGAATTGGGATCATTGATCAAATATTGCACGAGAGTGAATAGGAGATCGGTGCAACCTTATAGGAACCAGATTTAATTGAGTTTGATGATTGGATTATGAGACCTAGTAAGTAATTAATTCAATATCTGAATACGTCCTATTGAGCACGACAGTGTCATTAGGAGAATTTGGGGGTCCTGGTTGACATTGTAATTGAACTTAGGGAGAGAATCATCATCACTTGGGTACTATGCATGATTGGGTAGGTGGAATTGTGACCTTAGATATTTAATTTCAGATTTTAATACCATATCTTTATTTGATTTGTTATTTGAATTGCGATCCTATTTTCTCTCTATTCTCAACCACTTGCTGTTACTTGGCCAAACTTATCGAACTTCTTGCAAATTGGTAGAATTGGTAGCCCAATCCTTGTGTTCGACCTCGGTAATTACTTACCGTGTTTATTTTATTACTTGCGACGACCCGGTACACTTGCCGGTGACTCAACAAGATTCACACACATTTTAAATCAATTGACTGGTCTTGGAAAAGCTATATCAAATGAGGATCAAATTAACAAAGTAATGAGATGGTTGAGCAAAGAATGGCAACCTAAAGTCACTGCAATCTCAGAATCTAGAGACCTCTCATCAATGACCATTACCACATTGTTTGGAAAACTTCAAGAGCGTGAATTGGAGTTGAACAGACTGAATGAGAGTGAAGAAACTGATAAAATAAAAAAGGGATTAGCTCTGAAATCACAAGTCAAAGAAGTAGAAGACAGTGATGATGATAATACAGAACAAGAGGCTGAATTTGAAGAAGAGATGGGACTGCTAGTTAGAAAATTCAAGAACTTTCTAAAGAAGAAAGGCAACTTCAAAAGAAAGCCATCCACTTTTCAAAGGAGAAATTTCAGCAAAGGTGACAACTCTTCCAACAACATCACATGCTATGAATGTGGAAAGATTGGCCACATGAAGCTTGACTGTCCAAAACTGCAAAAGAAGGACAAAATAGAAAAGTTTGACTCAAAGGACAAGAAGTGGAGAAAGCCAAGAAAGGCATACATTGCTTGGGATGATAATGATCTAGAATCCACTGAAGAATCTGAATCTGAGGAGGCAAACCTGTGTTTGATGGCCAGCAATCATAGTGATTCAGAAAGTGAAGTAAGTTCTGATTATCAACCTTCTTATGATGAATTGCAAAATGCTTTTGAAGAACTTCATAAAGAATCCATTAGACTTGCTAGATTGCTAATTAAGTCTAAGAAAACCATCACATGCCTAGAAGAGAAAAATTCTGTTTTAAACAAAGAGCTAGATGAATTAAAAACAAAATTGTGTTGTAAAAGATAGATTAGCTACTGTTTTGGAACCACCTATATACTCTAATTGTTCTAAGTGTTGTACATTGACTACAGAAGTTGAAAAACTGAAAAATGACTTAGCCAAGTTCACAAATGGTAGAGATAACTTGAATGCTTTGTTAGGACAGCAAAATGTGTTTATGATAAGGTTGAAATAGGCTATAAACCTAAGATACATGAGAAATATTTCAAGAAATTTTTTTCTGCACCTAAGACATCCAATACACCATTTGTTAAATGCAATTTTTGTGCTAGAAAAGAGCACACAGCTTCTACATGTCAATACAGAAAATCAGCATATAATAAATCTAAGTATATATGGGTTCCTAAAGGAACTACTGCTGCAATTAACTCAAAAGGACCCAAACAGATTTGGGTACCTAAAACACAAACATGGTTCTGTTTTGTAGGTGTGTTGGAAAGCCAAGAACGTGAAATGGTATCTTGACAGTGGTTGTTCCAAGCACATGACTGGAGACAAAACAAGTTCATTTCTTTTACCCCTAAGTCAAGTGGTAGTGTTACCTATGGAGACAACAATAAAGGGAGAATACTTGGCATTGGCAACATTGGAAGTGACTCAACAACAATCATTGAGGATGTACTATATGTTGAGGGACTGAAACACGACCTATTAAGTATCAGTCAACTATGTGACAAAGGATTCCAGGTAAAATTCAATTCCAATAGGTGCTTAATAGAAAATCAGCATGATGAAAATTTGAAATTAATTGGACATAGGATAGATAACATCTATATGCTTGATTTAGACAATATCTCATCAAATACTGCATGCTGTCTTATTTCAAAAGAAGAAGAGAATTGGCTTTGGCATAGAAGAATTGCACACATTCACATGAACCACATGAATAAACTGATTCGTAAAGATCTTGTAGTTGGTTTGCCTAAATTGAAATTTGTGAAAGATGGACTATGTGATGCATGTCAAAAAGTAAAGCAAGTTAAGGTCTCTTTTAAACCAAAGAACATTGTTTCAACAACTAGACCCTTGCAACTTTTACACATGGATTTATTTGGTCCATCTAGAGCCAAAAGCTTTGGTGGTAACTCGTATGCATTGGTAATAATAGATGATTACTCTAGATATACATGGACATATTTTCTATCTCATAAGAGTGATTCATTTGCTACATTCAAGAAAATGGCAAAAATTGTGCAAAATGAAAAGGACATGAAAATTGTTTCTATAAGAAGTGATGATGGGGGAGAATTTCAAAATGAAGTGTTTGAAAACTTTTGTGATGAACATGGCATTCAACATAATTTTTCTGCTCCTAGAACTCCACAACAAAATGGAGTAGTGGAAAGAAAGAATAGATCATTAGAGGAGATAGCAAGAACTATATTGAACGACTCTAGCTTGCCAAAACTTTTTTGGGCAGATGCTGTCAATACAGCCTACTATGTGCTAAATAGAGTCTTGATAAGACCAATCTTAAAGAAAACCCCTTATGAGCTTTACAAAGGAAGAAAACCAAATATAGCACATTTTCATGTTTTCGGTTGCAAATGCTTTGTTCTTAACAATGGAAAGAATAATCTTGGAAAATTTGATGCAAAGGCTGATGAAGGAATTTTCCTAGGTTACTCTCTATCTAGTAAAGCATTTAGAATATATAATAAGAGAACACAAACTGTTGAGGAATCTGTGCATGTTACATTTGATGAGTCTAACCCCAAAAGGTTGGGAAAGGATTTTGTTATTGATGATCTTGTAGATTCAATTGAGAAAAATTTCCTAGAAGAGAAACAGGACAATGAAGAAGATGAAAGCTTAAAGAATCAATTGCTGCAGCAGGAGCAAACAGAACAACAACCTGACCTACCAAAGGAATGGAGGACTGTCAGAAATCATCCAATTGATAACATCATTGGTGAAATTACAAAAGGGGTAACTACTAGACAATCTCTTAGAAATGCTTGTAATCAATCATATGGCATTTGTGTCTCAAGTAGAACCCAAGAACATAGATGATGCTACAATTGATGAATATTGGATGATGGCTATGCAAGATGAGTTAAACCAGTTTGAAAGAAACCAAGTTTAGAAACTAGTGCCTAAACCCAAGAACTGTCAAGTAATAGGTACAAAATGGGTTTTTAGGAATAAACTAGATGAAAATGGTATAATTGTAAGAAAAAAGGCTAGATTGGTAGCCAAAGGGTATAACCAAGAAGAAGGCATAGATTATGATGAAACATATGCACCGGTAGCAAGATTAGAAGCTATAAGAATGCTACTTGCTTATGATTGCATAATGGGATTTAAATTGTATCAAATTGATGTTAAGAGTGCTTTTTTAAATGGATTTATACAAGAGGAAGTGTATGTTGGTTAACCACATGGTTTTGAGAATAATGAAAGGTTAAGTAATTTTCTCATTGAAAAAGGATTTAAAAGAGGTAAAGTTGACACAACTTTGTTCACTAAGAAAAAGGCACACAACATTTTACTTGTACAAATATATGTGGATGATATAATTTTTGGTGCCACTAATGAGCATTTGTGCAATGAATTTGCAAGTCTTATGCAGAGTGAGTTTGAAATGTCAATGATAGGTGAGCTGAACTTTTTCCTTGGACCTCAAATAAAGCAAACTAAAAATTGAATCTTTGTTAGCCAAACAAAGTACTGCAATGAGTTGATCAAGAAGTTTGGCATGGAAAATGCTAAGGAGATGGCTACTGCAATGAGTACCTCCTGTTATCTGGACAAGGATGAGAAAGGTAAACCTGTTGATGTTTCTAAATTCAGAGGTATGATAGGCTCACTACTTTATCTTATTGCTAGTAGGCCAGATATCATGTTTAACGTATGCATGTGTGCTAGGTATCAAGCAAATCCAAAAGAATCACACTTAACAGCAGTTAAAAGGATAATTAAGTATCTGTTAGGAACAAAAGACATGGGATTATGGTATCCCAAGGGAGCTACATGTACTTTAATTAGCTATTCAGACTCTGATTTTGCTGGTTGTAAACTAGATAGAAAGAGTACTAGTGGAACTTGCCATTTACTAGGAAACTCATTAGTATCATGGTTCAGTAAGAAACAATCTAATGTAGCTTTATCCACTGCAGAGGCTGAATATGTAGCAGCTAGTAGCTGTTGTGCACAGGTTTTATGGATGAAACAACAGTTTGTTGATTATGGTGTGCAACTAAACCATGTTCCTATTAGATGTTACAATACAAGTACAATTAACATAACTAAGAATCCCATAATGCACTCTAGAACTAAACACATAGAAATCAGACATCATTTCGTTAGAGATCACATACAAAGTAGAGAAATTGAGATTGAATATGTTGATACAACTAAACAACTTGCTGATATTTTGCTAAGCCTTTGAACAAGGAAAGCTTCTTTTTCATTAGAAGAGAATTGGGCATAATTGATCAATCCTATATCTAATTTCTAAAGAAACAAAAGAAAATCAAAGAGGAAGAACTAGTTCTAGGAGTTCATAGGAATTAGAACTTCTAATTCTGTAACCCTAGCAGGGATAAATCATGAAATTGAAATGGCTGCAATTGCTGAAGTGAATGAAAGGATAAAAAGGGCAGAAAAGGACATTGATATACTCAAAGATAACCCAGGAGTGGACTTTCATTTTCCTGCACCTATCCCTCTATCATGAACAATTTTATATGCTATGCTTGAATGTTTAAATGCTATCCTTCTCTATTGCTTTGAATGTTTCTTCTCTTTACCTTTTTGATAATGCCAAAAGGGGAGGAAAAAGTATGACATAGAGAAAGGGGATAATAACAAATTATACATGCATATGTTGAGGGGGAGATTATTAGCTTACATGACTAATTCTGCTCTAATAATATCTTTTTTTGCTCTGATATACTTCTGCTCTGATACCATGATATAAATCTGTCAAAAACACTTAGCTTCTGCTACACTTATACTCTGATCTTATAATTTGTTAAAAGATTCGTCATAATCAAAAGGGGGAGTTTGTTAGACTCAATGACTTAGAGATTTTGATATATGACAAATACAATTTAATGCGTATGCAAGTGTTTTAGTGTCAAATTGCAAAGATAGGTATCAAGCAGTGATCAACAAGTTCATTAAGCAAATTCAAGGAAAATATTCAAGGAAGAACTTGAAGAAATCAAAAGAGCTATGTGGAGGAATCAAAGAGCAAAGACAAAGATCAATGAATCATCAAGACAAAAGCCTTAAAGGAGAATTTTACATTTGAGTCTTAGATGATTTGTAAGAAAAAAAAAACCTTTTAGTCACAAAACAACTCAACTAAAAAGATGCATGAAGAAAATCAATTTTCATAACCTGCATTAAAAGGAATAAGTTTTTGTTAATGAAAATTATTTTTGGAAATAAGAAGCGCTCGTCCAACACAAGTGACAGAAGTGCTCGTCCACTAAAGTAACAGAAGTGCTCGTCCACTAAAGTGACAGAAGTGCTCGTCCACTAAAGTGATACAAGCGCTCGTCCACTAAAGTGACAAAAGTGCCCGTCCACTAAAGTGACAGAAGTGCTCGTTCACTAAAGTGACAAAAGTGATAGAAGCGCTCGTCCACTAAAATGACAGAAGCGCTCGTCCACTAAAGTGACAGAAGTGCTCGTCCACACAAGTGACAGAAGTGCTCGTCCACACAAGTCTTTGGACTTACAAGTCTTTAATGAGAAGCTCCATCCAATGACGTGGCATATGGAACTCGTCTACTAGCTCGTCCGATGTAAAATCTTAATTCAAAATGGCTAGATGGACGCGAATTCTATAAGTGCCGATGTAGAATCTTATTTCAAGAACAAGAACCAAGAAAACAGATTCTGTGATCAGATCAAAATCTGTTTTAAATGATCCCAACGACTATAACTTGTTTTCTATATATGAGGGATCAAAGGAACACTTTTAATATATCAATCACAATATCATAACATATCATAATTACACAAAATCAATTTGAGAGATCAATTGTGAAAATCATTCATCATCTTTCTTGAGCTTATTGTGAAAAGAGTGTTTGAATACTCATAAGTGCTTCAATTTATTTATCTGACTATTGAGAGTTAGGAATCAACTTTTCGTTTCTATTTGATTGTAAAGAGAGAGGGAGTCTGTGTGATTAGGGTGAGGTATCCCTAAGGAAGAACATTGAGGCTCTTCACAAGAGTGTGGTATCTCGAGGTGAAGGAATGCTCTGTGATGTAAAGGTTTTTCAAGCTACCTGGCTAAAGCTTGTTGTGTTAGTGCGTGAAAACCCACAGGTGGAGTGGGGACTGGATGTAGGTCACAGTGGTTGACTGAACCAGGATAAATCTGGTTGTGTGGTATCTCTAAACTCAAACTCTTTAATTTCTGTCTTGCACATATAACTATAATCTTGATGTTCTAAGTATTAAATTCTATTCTTAAGGATCAATACTTGAATTGAATCTTGCATCATATACTGAAACTGAAACCTGCAAGTTTGTTCTTGATTGTTAATGTTTGTATCTGAAACTTGCATAACTAGTTCTTAATCTTTAAAGGCTTAATCAGTTTCGGAATTTTGTTATTACTAAGTTTTGAACCCGAACCTATTCAGTGATCTATTAATTCTGAATTAATCTTTCTGAATTAATCATTCTTATCTTCATCACCTTCTATTCAAGATTTTATATAAGCACTTCACTATTTTTGTAAAAGATCCTGAGGCCACAAATCTGAAAACTAAAATTTTGTGAAAATTTTTTAAGAGGGAAATATTTTAAGAAAACTCAATTCACCCCCTCTTGAGTCGTTGAAGCCAAAACAACATATAATTAAAAGATAAAGGCATATAGAAAATAAGCACATACTGATTATACTAATCCAGTCTTCCCACTACATAGGAAGGGTCCAACATCAAACCCTATGCATAGCAATAGATATCATCAAAGGTAGTTCGTAAACCACATCTCGCTTCATAACTACATATTTTAAACAATGACGCATAACTACAAACTCTAACAAACAAAGTCAAACTGGCAAAAGACACGTTTAAGCAACATATGGTTGAAAGAAATTTTAACTTGAGTTAAAGACAATTAATATAGCATGTCCCTAGAAAGCTACGTCCTAGAACCTTTTTTTTTTTTCACGATAATAATATATGAATTATCACTTGAAATAATAACAAAATTAGATAAAATACCCTATAAAGTGAAGTTGCCTTCTAAATTTGTCTTTATATTTGCCTTCTTACCTTGTCTTCTCTAACTCAGTTTCAGCCATTTGATTAAGTATTTTATCGGTTTCTATCATGGCAAGCTATATGACAATATATCAAACATTCACATCACACAAGTCAAGTTGCACACCGGAGCCAACATCCAATAAACAATGCAAGCATAGCACTATAACTTACTCGCAAAGAATTACTTACTCATCTTCATCTATCACCCAAAACCTACCGTAGTAAAAACTAAAGTTCAAACATCAAAATCTTATAGTTCATCTTAAAAACTTCTTCCTTGATTCTCTTTATTTACTGCAGATAAATTGGTGTCATTTTTAGGTTTTGTCTTTTTATGCATCTTTTTCCTCAAGTATTCCTATCTTTGGACACAAAGCAAGATATCCCATCTTTTATCTAACAAATAAAGAGAATAATGGAGCATAAATCACCTGTAAATCTAAAACTATTTGCACATTACTTACATGTAATTATGCCCTTGTGGTTGTGGGATTTTGTGTGTTAATGTGTCTCTTAGAACCTGTGTCCAGTGATATCTATCATTTATGTTTGGATGAAGGAATTTGGAAGAAAAGATAGGCAATATTTCTTTGTAATAAAGATTTTAATTGTATTTGTTTTCATAAACATTGCATAATTCCTGTCAAAATGAAAATAAAATTTACCCTCCCTGAAAGAAATTTGCAGAAAGAACAAATTGAAAAACCATAAATGCTGAAAAATGGGCCCTAAACACTTATTATACTATTACTGGCAGTGTCCAATAGGATTTAAGCGAATAAATGAAAGCACCAAACTTATTAACAAATGAAATGAGGAACCTTAACATTATAGTATGGTGATCAGCCTCTTGGATTTAATACAAAAGAAAATATCAATACATAATTAACTAAGTAAATAGATAATGGATAAATGAATAAAAATATTAAAAATTTCCAAATCAAGAGGATAAAGCCTCCATGTATATTTGTAGGTAAAAAAAATTGCTTACTTGGAGGGTTAACAACAAATTCTAATGCAGCATTTGTTTCTAAGGGTCCACTCTGTATCGGGGAAAGGAATTAAAATAGGGAAGTAAAATATCTCTTTTTCACAATGTAGGAAAGCAACAACTACCTCAAATGTAGGAACCAAATTAGTAACATTGTGAATCATGAATGCTTCTCCTGGTTGAAATCCCAGAATATTTGAGGGGCACACCCTAGAACCTGCACAGGCAATAACCATGAACTGTTCTGGGGATTGGTAGTGAATATTTTAACTAATGCTTAAGCAGACAAATTGAACAAAGGGACTAAAAGGAATAAGCAAAAAAAATAAAAAAACAAAACAATAAACTAAAGGAATTTCTTTTAGGCATCAGAAATGAGCATTTCTGACCATGGCTTTTCTTAAGCTTACATGTAGTTATTCTTCTCAAAACTTTTTTTTTGATCAAATTAATCTTAAAACTTAAAAACCTATTCTTTAAGTCATTAAATATTAAATATATAACACTCATCTTCAGCTTCAGATAAAGTCTCTACCATGCTATTATTAAGTTGTTGTGTAAACTCTGGAGGCCCCATAGTAGCCTTTAAAGTAAAACCTTGACCTCTCCTGCAAACATTAGAGCAAGTTATATGAAGCCACATGAAACAAAAAAAAAAAAAGGTTCCAATGATTTCATTAAAATAAGAATAATCAATTAATTTTTTACTTCTGAGTTCTGACTTGTAAGGAATAGCTACAAATAGAAGGGCCCATACAGATTACAGTTAAAAAAATTGCAGCTGCAGATAGATACTGTCTGATTACACTGAAGATGTTCTGAATAGTTGTCGACCCTTCATGTCTAGAATTTAATTGACAATGGAAAAAAATTGCAAAACTCACTTGATAACAACTCCTCCACTGAAAATGGTTGACATTTTTGTTTACCCATTTTGACCCGATCATAGCTATTCATGCCAGTAAGTTGGATATTAAGGATGGCAACCATGACTTCAATCCTAGTTCCAGCAAGAGCACTCATTGTAGATTCATCTGCATCAAAAGGCATCACCTTTTGAATCTCATTGTCCTTCAAAACCTTAACCAATGTGTCTGATGGCAATTTATGTGTTGTCTGGCTTTGAAAGTAACAAAAGAGATCAAAGACCACAGACACATCAACTCCAAAAGAGTGTATCACTACCCAAAATTTATTCAACAGTATACAATTTTCCAAATACTAAAAACAAATAGACCTCCAGAATATCGCTACACACTACACAGCACACATCATATCCCCCTTGGAGATGAACCAAAAATAATCCTACAACCCACCACACGCCTATTACATAATCTTTCTCAATCTTCACTGCAACCAATCTACTCACTTGCTTCACATCATCTCCACCTTGAAGAAGAGCCAACAAACAATCATAATGTATTTTCTGCAAAAATAATTAAGCAAATGAATGTAGTGCCTAAGTTTGACATTGCATCTAATGCATTTTATACCTTTAAGATCAGAATTAAATTGATCTTAACTATTTGTAGTCATAGTTAACTGCAACCACCTAGTATCAAATAGTACTTTATTCTATAATAATATGATTAGCTTAAATTAATTTTATTTCTATATGAGAGTACCTATATTACCATCATCCACGACTCCAATGAATTCACCATGAACAATGTCACAAACTTCCTCAGCTTTTGAGTTGTGTCATTTTTTCACCAAAAATAAAATAAAAGAAGAAAGTACTATCTCTTGGCCCAAACTTGAAGTGAAACTCTAAGTATATATTTCCTCCTTTGTACATCTGAACCAATAATATCCAAAACAATTCAACATTACCAAACACAGACTATGGGCAAAATAAATTCTAACAAAGATATACAATGAAACCCCGAGAAAGTAAAATTGAATCTATATAATTTAAAAAAACGAAAAGAACTTTACCTTTTTGTTCCTTCCATCCAATTGATGGAGCTTGATCGGATCAATAGAAGAAAGATGACCATTGATGGGTATGGATGGATACAGACAACCAAATCGCTCCAATTGTAAAGTGTATAGACGCTGCTCACAATTCCATTCAAATCCTGTGAATGTAAATAAAAGTAATGTTGTCGAAATATCAAGAAAAGGAAAACCAAAAACACAAAAAATAATGCTGCCGAAATATCAACAATGGCATCTGTTGGGAAAATACACAATTTTCCTAAATTAGATTTATGAAAAGTGAAATAAATATGGAATAATAACATATAAAATTGATAACGGAGTTCGGCCAATAATGTCTATGTCTCCGGGCTGCTGCAGATATTTTACTAAAAGGGAAAATATAGAAAGTGTTTACAAAACACTCACAACCTCTCACAACCCAATTATACCTAGAAACTAAAGCTTTTATTTCTAAGCTTTTTGTAACTCTCTAGTTTTTCTCTCGTTAGAATTCCCTCTTATTGGAATTGTTGTTATAAGCTTCTAATGGAGGCTTATTTATAGGTGCAGGAGTTTTCACCGCGTACAAATGTTCTGACAACCAATGCCAATTGGTTTTCCTACTTTTTCTCTATTTTCTCTCAACAAAGGCCTTACCTATTCAGAAAAAACTTGTAGTGGGTTGTACAACAATAGCCAACCTATTATACGTTGAGTTTTACCAACAATCTCCCACTTGAAGACTGATTTCAATCTGTTTTCACACCTCGATCAATGCACCAGCCTTCTTTTGTTTGTCATTCTAGCAGGCCAACTGAAGTTGAACACAACTTCAGCTTGTCAATGGTCACCACCTTTGTTAACATGTCTTCTGGATTCTTACTTCCTTGGATCTTCTTCAATGTTAGCACCTTATCCTCAAGCAGAGACCTGATTAAGGGATAACGAAGATCAATGTGCTTTGTTCTGGAATGAAATGCTGAATTCTTTGTCAGATGTATCGCACTCTGACTATCACTGTGCAAAACACTTTTCTCCTGGATGAATCCTAGGTCTCTCAACAATCCTTGAAGCCATATCAATTCTTTACTGGCTTCTGTTACAACTATACTCCGCTTCTGTAGTGGATAAAGCAACAATCTTTTGTACCTGTGACATCCAACTAACAGCTGTTGTTCCAACAGTGAATATGTAACTGGTGGTACTTCTTCGGTGATCGATTTCACCTCCAAAGTCTGCATTAACGTATCCTTGTACTTTTAATTCTCCTTTACCAAAGTATAAATATTTCCTTGTGGTGCCTCGTAGATACCTCAAAATCCACTTAACTGCTTCCCAATGAGCTTTACCTGGGTTCGACATAAACCCGCTAACAACTCCCACTGCATGGCCAATGTCTGGCCTTGTACAGACCATCGCGTACATCAAACTTCCAATGGCTGAAGCATACGGAATCTTAGCCATGAATTCTATTTCTTCCTCTGTCTGAGGAGATTGGTCCTTGGATAGGCGAAAATGACTAGCCAAAGGTGTGCTTACCGGCTTGGCATCGCCCATGTTGAATCTTTGCAAAACACGATTGATGTACTCTGCCTGAGATAACTGTAAAACTCCTCTTTGCTTATCTCTTGTGATTTGCATTCCAAGGATCTTCTTTGCTGGACCTAAGTCCTTCATGTCAAATTCTTTTGACAACTACGTCTTCAAGTTTCTGATCTCGTCCATATCCGAACCAGCTACTAACATATCATCGACATAGAGTAGCAGAATGATATAAATGAACTTATATCTCTCGAAGTAACAACAGTGGTCGGCATTGCACTTTTGAAAACCTTCCTTGTGCATGAAGTCGTCAAACTTCCTGTACCACTGTCTTGGGGCTTGTTTCAGGCCATACAAGCTCTTCTTCAATCTACACACCATATTCTCATTCCCTTTTTCTGAGAAACCTTCTAGTTTGTGCATATATATCTCCTTAACTAAGTCACCGTGAATAAATGAGGTCTTCACGTCCAATTGCTCAAGGTAGAGCTTTTCACTGGCAACAATACTTAACACCGACCTGATAGTATTGAGCTTCACAACTGGAGCAAAAATTTAAGTGTAGTCGATTCCTTCCTTCTGCTGGAATCCTTTGAAGACTAGTCGGGCTTTGTATCTCTTGGAGCCATCATGCCCCTCCTTCATCCGATACACCCATTTGTTGTGAAGTGCCTTCTTTCCCATGGGTAACTCGGCTAGTTTCCATGTCTGATTGGATATCAAAGACTTCATCTCATCTTTCATGGCAAGCTCCCACTTGATAGCACCTACGGTCTGACATGCTTCCTCATAGTTTTCAGGCTCCCCTCCATCAGTTAACAACATATAATTCATGTATCTCCTGTTAGGCACATGAGGCCGAGAAGACATTCTCAACACATGAGGTGGGGTAGGAGGTGTTGGCGTGTCATACTGTTGCTCGCTATCTTGTTCAGTTGATTCCTCTAACTGAGAATTCTCAACTATAGCACTTTTACGGACATCGTCCACCTCTGCATACACAGGCCCACTATGCTCTGAGTTGCTGGTATCTGTGATATGCCTGTCCTTGTACATCACTCTTTCATTGAAGATCACATCTCTACTACGGATCATCTTTTTGTTTTCATCATCCCAAAGGCGGTAGCCAAATTCATCTTCACCATAACCGATGAAAGTGCACTTCTTCAATTTGGGATCAAGCTTATTCATACCCTGATCACTAATATGCACATATGCTACACAACCAAAAACTCTAAGATGTTTGAGTTTCACCTCTTTTCCGCTCCATACCTCTTATGGTATTCTGTGCTCCAATGGTACCGATGGACCTCGGTTAATCAAGTATGCTGTTGTGTTGACTGCTTCTGCCTAGAACTGCTTCGGTAGGCCTGACTGCACACGCAAGCTTCTAGCTCTTTCAGTCAACGTTCGGTTCGTACGCTCAGCTACACTGTTGTGTTGAGGCGTACCTGGCACGGTTCTCTCCATTCTGATCTCGTGCTCATAGAGAAACTTCTTGAATCCGGTGTCTTCATATTCACCACCATTATCGGTTCTGAGCTTTTTGATCTTCAACCCTCTCTCATTTTCAACCCTGACTTTCCATATCTTAAAAGCCTCGAATACTTCAGACTTATGTTTCAAAAAGTAGACCCATACCTTCCTAGAGTGATCATCTATAAAAGTCATGAAGTATTGTTTCCTACCAATGGATGAGACGGTCGTTGGTCCCCAAACATCAGAATGAACAAGCTCAAGTCTTTCATTCTTTGGGGTTCTTCTACTTGTCTGAAAGCTGACTCTTTTCTGCTTTCCAAGTATGTAATCTTCACACATGTCAATTTCACTGACTGAAGACCTGGTAATTTAACTTTCGAATGCATAATCTTCATCCCTTTCTCACTCATATGGCCAAGTCTCTTGTGCCATAGGTTGGGATTTTCATTGTTTGCTGCAACTGCAATCAGATGATTTGCCCCTGTTGTCTTGTAGAGAGTACCACTCTTACTACCACTAGCAATTATGATTGCACCTTTTGAAATCTTCCAATTATCGCAGTGGAAGACCGTTGTGTAGCCGTCACTGGCCAGCTGGCCTATCGAGATTAAGTTCTTTCTCAAGTCGGGAATATGTCTGACATTCTTCAATTCCCAAACAGAATTGTTGAGCTTAATCTTCACTACACCTTTGACAACAACATCACAAGATTGTTCATTGCCAAGGTAAAATTTACCAAGATTTCAGGGAACATAATTCTCGAAGAATTCTTTATGTGGAGTGGCATGAAAGGATGCTCCAGAATCTAACACCCAAGATTCTTCCTTGCTCTCTAAAGAGCATATTAACACATCATCTTTTCTTGACATGGAGGTAACATTTGCCTCTACCTTCGCCTCATGATTCTTCGGTGCACTCTTGCATTGATTTTTGTAGTGCCCGGTCTTTCCACAATTCCAACACTAGATAGTCTTCGGTCTATTGGAACTACGGTGATTTTTGGACTTGGACCTCCTTTCCTGCGATTTATCGCTACCACTTCCTCTGGTTGAATTCCTTCCTCTTAACTCTGTGTGCAATACTCAAGAGGTTGATGATTCACCCGCCTCTCTCAGTCGGATCTCTTCACTGAGAACTAGATCACGAACATCATTAAATTTCAACTTGTTGCTTCCCGATGAGCTACTCACAGTAGTGACAGTAGCATTCCAGCTTTCTGGTAGGGAAGACAAAAGTATCAATGCTCATACTTCTTCATCAAACTCGATTCCAACTGAACTCAACTGGGTTGTGACTGTATTGAGTTCATTGAGATGTTGCGCAGTTGATGCGCCTTCTGTCATCCGTAAATTGAACAATCGCCTCATCAAATGAACTTTGTTTGAGGTCGACGGCTTTTCATACATACTGGAAAGAGCCGCCATAAGACTCGTTGTGGTCTTTTCTTTTGCAATGTTAAAAGCAACATTGCGGGATAACGTCAATCAGATAACTCCAAGGGCTTGTCTGTTAAGAAGAGTCCAATCTTCATCCTGAAGTTGACACAGGGAAACACTAGAAGGGGGGTTGAATTGTGTTTGTTAATAATTTTTGAAAACAACCTTTTAAAAAACTATTTTCTCACACAGAAAATTTTATACAAAAGCAAGCACACATAAAATGATCTTTTAGAAACTTAACAAAAACAATATCAAATCCCCACAATCAGTATAAACAAATAAAGCTGTAAGAGTATTGGGATAGAAGATTCACACAATAGAATTTATCCTGGTTCACTCTCTTCCAACCAAGAGCTACGTCCAGTCCCTTCGACTAGAAGGTTTTACCCACTATTTCTCCAAATAGATTACAACCAGGTATTCAACACCTCTCCAGGCTACAAGTATTCCTTTCTTACCAAGCCTCTTCAGGCTCTAACTCTAACGAAGAGATTTAACTTATGATCTTCTTAACTCACTATGTGTGAGGATATGAAAGTTTAAGATCTGTTGAATATTTTCACAATATTCAAACTAAATAATACAGACTCTTGCTCTTGAAAGAATATTAGAATGAGAAATTATAGATTGGCAAAAAGTCAGCTTGCAAAAGCTAAATTGAATTCATATTTCTTCAATGGTTGAGGTCTTCTATTTATAGTGACCTTCTTCTTCACTTGAAAAACTTCAACGGTTGTTTTGAATTTACCCGTTTAGATATATCATTAAATGCATAATATCTGTTGTAACTGATAGCTTGATCGTGGCCATTGTGAAATGTACTCTTGGTTATCATTTTGTACGAAATGAAGGGTCACAGCTCTGAGCAATTGCAACTTGAAAAACCGCCTTTCCTCCTTTGTGTAAATTCCAACTATTCCGGTGATAAAGGTGACAGGTTACAGAGCGTTTTGCAATTCCCATTGTACTATTTTGCTTTTTACATTTCCTTGATGGTACTATGTTTCTCTCACAAGGAAACAAAGCATTAAAACAACTAAAATAAATAGGAAGGACCAATATTCGTTGGAAATAAATATCAATCATTTGATATAAATTCAAGTGAACCATATTGCATTTATTCTTCTTAGAAAGAATATATTAGAGATAAAAACTCGTCTACTAAAAATCTCCGTCTACTCAGTAAATGTGAGACTAAGCCTATTTATTCTTCCATTTAACTCGTCCACTAACGTGGCATATCCTCTCGTCTATCAAGTATTTGGACTTGCTATATCTCAGTGAGTTTTCTTGATCTCCGTCTAGTGACGTGGCAATTAGAGCTCATCTACTCATGAGAAAAATTCTCCTCTACTCGTTATTTTATTTCTTCGTCTACTCAATTCTATTAAAGATCTCATCTACTTAAATAAATAAATAAATAAGTAAATAACTTTACTAAACATTTGAGCAGCTTGTTTATGGACGCGGATTCACAAGATCAAATCCAAGCAGATATATATGGTAACTTCATCAAGGTTTTCATAACTTATAAGATTCAAGTAATCCTGCAAAACTGGATAATCTTTTTATATCTCAACTAACACTTTACCAAGCAAATTCAATCTTTTTGTTAACATCAAAACTTAGATATTAATTAAATCCAAATCACTTTGGTTCCAACAATCTCCCCCTTTTTATGATGACAAAAACTAATTAAATTTGAGTAGCAAAGTCTAAGAAAGCTTACAAAGCTCACCCTAAGACAAAGCATTCAAACTTTTAACAGGAAGAGCATATGACAGAAATTCAGCAGCACATGTATATAGCTTATTAGATTAGTGCAACTACCTATCAGATGAGATAGAATCAGAGCTTTGTAGTCTTTATCAAACTTATAGATAAGTTTCAGAGCAAATAAAATATATCGGAGCAATAAACAAATCATAGTAAACAGTATCAGAGCATTCAAAACAGATATAGTATGTCAAGGCATAAACATAAAGAGACATGCATATGCAGACAAGTGTATACTTTTCAAAAACTGATTTTTCATATTAAATTTAATTCTCTTTCCTTCTCCCCCTTTTTTGTCATCAGACAAGAAGGTAAAAGGAGTGGACCATCATTGTCAGTAGGGAAACAACAAAATAAAAGCCTAAGAAGAGGGTGGAGGTGGTGGAGGAGGATTTTGGATTTGGTTTTGGTGGAGGAGCAGGAATTTGAGTTGGCAGATTTCGACTCTGTTGAAATTACAGCATGATGTAGATCATCTGGTTTATCAGACATTTGTTGGAACCAGGGCTTCTGCTATCTGCTCTTTCACTTGTTCTTTAACCTTAGTCTCTACTCTTTCATCTATAATCCTTCCAATAATTTCTTCAAAATTTGGAGGCAGTGAGAGTGAGGGTCTTGAGCTTTTAGCACTATCTTGAGCATAAGCTAGACTTGGAAGAGTGTCCAATGCTCTGCAAGTTTGAGGTTGCCCTGATGGATGAATGACAGTTAGGGCCATTGGCTGAGATGATTGCTTCTCAGAAATGCTTGATCTAGGAGCAGACTCTGCAACTTCCTCATTCTCAGTGACTGGTTTAACAGAATCAATCTCCATAGCAGGGTCTTCAACTATAATTTCCTCATCGGTATGCAATGAAGATGGTGATGGAGGAGGTGAAGTAGCATATTGCAGCAATGGTTCTGGTATCTCTTTGGCCCAATGAATAGTGTTTTCATTTTCAAGATGCAGGTTGGTAATAGGAAGGCCCAAAATGTCCTTGATTATGATGAATCTGCATTTGGAAAGGCCACATTTGCCTCTGACTTTGGGAATGACTCTTTTCTCTTCTAGAGTAAGACCTGAAGTAGATGCCTCTCTAAGGCAATGAATGATGTGAGATCTCCAGAAGTCAGCAACAGGCTCAGTTTCGAAAACTCGTTCAATTGGAAGAGATTCCCAATACTCCAGCAGAGTGTCATCAAAGGGTTCAGAATCAAGATCCGGAATTATTGATTCATTCTCTGGCTTCTTTCCTCTGAATCTTTGCTTCTTCTTGTCCTTATCCTTGTTGAGGTCAATCATAGCCAATCTTGGACATATCATGTAAGGCTTGATCCCAATTTTGAACTTCTCCAAATAATGCCATAACCAAGTTGGAGGGACAAAGTTTGCAGCTCTAACAATCCTGAAGTGCTTAAACCCCCATTTCAGCATTTGATACATAAGAAGATCAACAAAATCAGCAGCTTTGCCTTAAATGGTAGGGTTCCTGAAGATCTGCCATTTGGTGTTCTTGTCCACAATGATGGGGACATGCCTGAAGGATCTGGATCTTTTGGAGATGTCATCAGTGAGACTCATCTTGGCAGGGTCTGTGTGCCAGTTAAAGATGATGTTTCTCTCATCTCCTTCAGTGAAAGGCTTGAAGGGTGGATATTTGACAAGGTTAGGATAGATTTTTTTGGGAGGGAATTTCTTTAGGTGTAGATGGGTGATGAGTGTTGTTTTGGCTTCAACGACTCAAGAAGGGGGGGGGGGGGGGATTGAGTTTTCTTAAAATCTTTCCGTCTTAAAAACTTTTCACAAAACTTTACTTTTTCAGATTTGTGGCCTCGGGATCTTTTACAAAAACAGTGAAGGGCTTTTTATGAAATCTTGAATAGAAGGTGATGAAGATAAGAAAGATTAATCACAGAATACGTTCGGGTTCAAAACTCAGTAATAACAAAATACAGAAACTGATTAAGCCTTTAAAAATTAAGAACAAGTTATGCAAGTTTCAGATACAAGCATTAACAATCAAGAACAAACTTGCAGGTTTCAGTTTCAGTATATGATGCAAGATTCAATTCAAATATTGATCCTTGAGAATAGAATTGAATACACAATTATTATTACAGTTTACTCAAGATTCAATACTGATTATTCAGATCAAGAACTGATATCAATTGAATACTTCGAACATCAAGATCACAGTTATGTGCCCAAGACAGAAATTAAAGAGTTTGAGTTTAGAGATACCACACAACCAAATTTATCCTGGTTCAGTCACCACCACTGTGACTTACATCCAGTTCCCATTCCACCTGTGGGTTTTCACACACTAACACAACAAGCTTTAGCCAGGTAGCTTGAAAAACCTTTACACCACAAAGAACCCCTTCGCCTCGAGATACCACACTCTTGTGAAGAGCCTCAATGTTCTTCCTTAGGGATACCTCACCCTAATCACTCGGAGAGACTCCCTCTCTCTTTACAATCAAATAGAACAAAAGATTGATTCCTAACTCTCAATAGTCAGAAATACAAATTGAAGCACTTATGAGAATGAAACACTCTTTTCACAATAAGCTCAAGAAATATGATGAATAATTTTCACAATTTATCTCTCAAATTGATTTCGTATAATTCTGATATGTTATGATATTTGTATCGATATATTGTATTATGAAAGTGTTACTTTGATCCCTCTATATATAGAAAAGAAGTTATAGCCGTTGGGACAATCAAAAAAGAGTTGGGTCTGATAATAGAATCTATTTTCTTGATTCTAGTTCTTGAAATAAGATTCTACATCGGCGTTGTCTTCAATCCTCAGGGCTCGTAGTTGATAGTAGACGAGCTCCATATGCCGCGTCATTGGACGGATACTCTTTTAACTGGTTGAACGTAACCTAGTAAACGAGCTCCATATGCCACGTCATTGGACGGAGCTTCTCATCAAGGACTTATCAAGTCCAAAGACTTGTGTGGACGAGCGCTTCTGTCACTTTAGTGGACGAGCGCTTCTATCACTTTAGTGGATGACCACTTCTGTCACTGTTGAAGGTTTGGCAAGTGCACCAAATCGTACAAGTAATAATAATGAGAGTAGAGTATCGTCCCACGAGGATTGAGATTCAAGTAACAATGACAACTAAGCAATCGATATTTGAACGGATAAAACTCATAGTTCCAGCATTTAACTGAGATGTTGAATTAAGTGTTGTTACAAAGGTAATTGAAATAGGTTTTCTGTTATCACACAATCAATACAATGGAAAACAAATGAACAATTAAGAGGAATCAAGTATTTAAGACGGTTAGGAATCGGAATCACTCAATCTTCACTTGATGTAACTCACAGAACCCTAATATTCAATTCAATTAATTTAATTGACATTCAAGCCACTGATTTAGATCTATCCCTAATTCCTTAGGTGATAATCCTTTGTTACAAATTATGAACCCTAATTCCTTAGGTGAATCAAAATTAGCACAAGCAGTAAGCACAAGACTTACAAGGAATGCACTGCATTGAAGTTCTATTCCTAGAATCGACCTCACGGTGGTAATCTATTTCAGTTCTAGCATGAACACACATTTTCCAATTATGCATTCATTCATACGATCAATTTCATGAATGGCCAATTCAGGAAAAGCATTAAGCATTGAAAAGATTACTCAATTTGAACGAATCTGAATTGAAATCAGAGTTGGAACGAACTTACATCAAGATCTGATTGAACTCATCCTATCCTAACCTATGGAATTTAGAAACTCATATCTACGAGATGAAATCTAGAAGAAATAGAAGAAATCTGAGGTAGAGAAGCCATGGATTCTTCAATCCTCTCTTCCGAAAGCTCTTGAACTCCATGGTTTCAACACCCTCTCAGAGAACACAGATTAGAATCAGAGTAAAAATGACCAAAAGTCCTTTTCGAATCTGTTCAAAACGTATTTATACTGGTTCGCTTGCCACGCTTTCGCTGGCGCCCCTAGCCTGCGCTGGGCGCCCAAACATCTTCTGCTGCTGAAGCACTAGCGCTGGGCGCTATCTCCTAGAGCTGGGCGCTAGCCCATGCTGCCTGGCGCTGGGCGCTGGTTCACTCCAAAATGCCAGCGTTGGGCGCTGGCCCATGCTCTGCAGGATGCATTTTTCTTCCGTTTCTGTCCGTGCTGAGCGTCCAATTCCAAGGCTGAGCGCTGGGCTACTATTCCTGCACATTTTCAACCTCTTTTAAGTATAATTTCAATATAAATTGAAATCTAAGTATCAAAACTCTATTCAAATGAATGTGTACATTTTCTTATCACTTTTCCTATAATTTCTAGGATTATTTACAAACTCTTTCCTAATTACACTTCCAAACTAACATATTTTACACATTCATCACAACCCCAAACTTAGAAATTTTGCTTGTCCTCAAGCAAACAATTAAATTCAAAACAGGGGTGAATGAGATAGATTTTCATGGTCAATTCTCTTGTGAAGCAAATTACTCATGCAAGACTTCAATTCCTTGACACTTTTGCAAAATGGACAAGCATCACACAATCATTCATAAATTCCAATTGATCACAAGTTTCATGCTTTAGAACAATCAAACATAGTACAAAATTAGCTCCATTGAATGCACAAAATTATCCCTTGCAACCTCTCTCTGTTTAAGTGTTTCACACATCCTCACTTGGTCATGTTTGCTCTCAATTCCAATCATCATGCATTCCCCAATCCTAATCTTGATAAGATGCTAGGAACATACATCACAAATGCCAATGCAACACATATCATGAGGTCTTTTATTTGGATGTAATGGGGCTTAGGTACGGGTGGATGAGAATAAGGATATATATGCTATGCTACTTTGGCTTCAAGGACTATTTGGACTCTTTTGGAATTTTCACTTGCCTAGTCTAGCTACAAGCACATAAGCACACAATTTGTGCTATTTCCTTTTTATTCATTTCCAACTATTTCTTTTTCTCTTTTTCTCTTGTTGCTTCTTGTTTTAATTTTCTTTTTCTTTCTATTTTTCCTTTTTCTTTCTTTGCATACTTTCTCTTTCCTTTTCCTCTTTTTGGCTTTTTCTATTTTTTCTTTTTTTTTTCTTTTTCAGTTTTTATTTTTCATTTTTTTTTCTAGTAGTTTATTTTTCATTTTTTTTTCTAGTAGGCATCTTTAGTGGCCTACTTACCACCCCAAACTTTATTTGCTTGCTTGTCCCTAAGCAAGAGAACAACCCCAAACTTAAGTCCAAACATTCCTCTAAGCCAAAGTAGTGGGACAAAATGGTTTTATCACTTTTTGGCTTGTAATGTGCGATCATACCAAGAAAAATAGGCCAAGGCTCAATTGGGCTTAACAATGGTCAATGATAGGTTAGCAATTATGGCACCAAGCTTAAACAAAGAATTATTGCCTCAATCATTCATGCATATGCAAGAACATTGCAACAATGACAAGCATTCAATGCAAGAAAAGGGGAGAACATGCAAGTGATGGACAATCACACATGAAAGAAACAAGTCATCTGGATAATGTGCCAGAGCATTTGGGCTCAAAAGCTCACAGTTAATGGTTATGTGCAAGAGAAAATCCATGCATCCAACATTGCATCAATGATAGCATGAAAAATTGTCACAAACAATTCACAGGGATCAATGGTTTCAATGAAATCATATACTTAGCCAGTATAAATTGCATCATGTTAAAAATTTCAATCAAGCAAAAGTTCTATGCTCACTAGAGAATCTACACAAGAATCCATTCAACACAAGTTGTGCAATATATGCAAGTTTGGGCAATTTATTCCTACAACTAACTAACAAATGAAAGAGTGCAAAGAAAATTAATAGAGTTCGGAACACCCCTTTTCTTCTGCACACTGGATGAGTATGTGAATTTTTTTTTTTTGATTTTTTGATTTTTTTTTTACTCATTCCAACGCTCAGCCTCCACTTGGGCGCCCAGCTCTGGCTGCCTAGCGCCCAGCTCTGGCTGTCTAGCGCCCAGCGCTAGCTGTCCAGGAGCTACAGAAATTTGCAACGCTCGTCCTTCCTGTGGAGCGCCCAGCGCCACTCATCCTGGTAGTCTCTGACTTTTCCTACGCTGGGCGTCAAGCCGAGCGCCCAGCGTTAGCAGTTTACCTTCAAATTCTCCCACTTCCTCTGCTGCTAATTCTTTGGCCTACTCAAATCTGTACCAAATGTCAGAATGAACTTTACACAGTAAGATGCATCATAATGTGTGATGAAAGATAAGGAAAAAAAAATTCAAATAAAATCTAATCTAATCTTGGGTTGCCTCCCAAGAAGCGCTTCTTTAACGTCACTAGCTTGACGCCGATTATTTAATGCTCAAGGTGGCTTGAATGAACAGAAAAATGGAGCATTTTTGTTGCTTTTCTTGCCACCACTGGTCACATTATTCCCACCATTAACCAATGGTGTATTGCCCTTCTTTGATGAATCATCTTCTTTTGGCCAAAGTGGTTGGAATTGAGATGACCATTGAGACTTCCTCTTCTTCTTGATTGGATATGGCACTTTCACATAAGAAGGAATCTCTTGCGGCTTGCCCCCTTCTTTCAAAAGCTGACTCTTTGTCTTTCTCAAGATGGAATTTTCATCAACTAATTTCAGTTTCTTTTCCTTCCTATCATCTTGAGGTTCCTCCTTTTCTTTCCTTTTTGAACTCTCTTCTTTCTCTTCAGTATCAACTATCTTCTTTCTCAATGCAGAATTTTCAGCATTTTGACTTGAGGAATGCTCAACACCCGACTCTACTAGCTCTCCACTTAGCAACATGATGGTTTTTCACTCCTCCTTTGGATTATTAGTGGTTTTTCCATAAACTCCTGCACTTAATGCACTAGAAAGCTGTCCAATCTGCACTTCAAGGTTCTTTATTGATGCATCGGTATTCTTGAAGTTAGATTGGGTGACTTGAATGAATTGTGCAAGAGTGCTCTCCCACTTGTTCATTCTCTCATCGGTATCACGATGTGGTTGATTTTGAAGTAGTGGTTGTTGTGAAGGTGTATTTTCTTGTGGAGCTTCTTGTGACCAAGGAAAGTTACGGTGCTTCTTCCAATTTTGATTATAAGAGTTGGAGTACAAATTCTGCCCTTGTCTTGGAAAATTCCCCATGTACTTTGCTTCCTCTTGAGAACTTAGAGATGCTTCACAATTACCATTATCATGCCCTCCTCCACAAAAATCACAACTCATGACTTGTTGTCCTTGTGTTGGTCCTAGACTCATAGCCTTTAGTTGCTGTGTGATTTCATCCAATTGATTTGTGATGATTTTGTTTTGAGCTAATATTACATTTTGAGACTCAAGCTCCCATATCCCTCTCTTTGATGTGTTCCCTCTGTCATGGTTCATCAGATAATCATTGGATGCCATAGGTTCAATCAACCTTAAGGCCTCTTCCGCTGTTTTGGAATTCATAGATCCTCCGGCCGAAGCGTCCAACATAAGCTTTGTTGATGGCCTCAATCCATTACAAAAAATCTGCATTTGTTGAAGATCATCAAAGCCGTGATTGGGACACTTTCTTAAAAACTCCTTGAATCTTTCCCAAGCATCATATAAGGTTTCACCATCACGTTGCATAAAGCTTGAGATTTCACCCCTCATCTTCACAAACTTGGACGGTGGGAAATACCTTGCTAAGAACTTCTCTTCCAAATCGTCCCAAGTTGTGATGCTTCCTTGAGGTTGAGATTGGAGCCATGCTTTGGCTCTATCTCTTAGTGAAAAAGGAAACAACCGCAGTCGTATCGCATCATCGGTGGCCCCATTGATCTTGAGAGTCTCACATATCTCTATGAAATTCGAGATATGACTATTCGGATCTTCGGCTTCACTTCCTCCAAACTGATTTTGCTGCATAATATTGAGTAAAGCCGGTTTGATCTCAAAGTTGTTCGCAGCTACCGGTGGTCTAACAATGCTTGAGTGATTCCGGTTGGTTGGACCACTGGAATACTCTCCCAATGTTCTCCGGTTCCTATCCACATTTCCAGCCATGATCACCTCTTGTTGGACTTGAGATGAAGAAGGATTTTCTTTTGCCAAATTTTTATTTCTCTGTTTTTGCTCTCTTGTTTTCTTTCGATTCTTCTTTGCTGTTTTCTCAATTTCTGGATCAAATAACAGCTCGCTTGTTGCTTTACCTCGCATACACTGCACAAAATTTTCAAGAGAATTTCAGAGCATGCACTAATTCAAAATTTTCGCAGAGAAACAGAAAATTAATCAACAGAAAAATAATGTTCAAATTAACAAATGCTTTCGTTTTTGTTGCTATTGATCAACAATCCCCGGCAACGGTGCCAAAAACTTGTTGAAGGTTTGGCAAGTGCACCAAATCGTACAAGTAATAATAATGAGAGTAGAGTATCGTCCCACGAGGATTGAGATTCAAGTAACAATGACAACTAAGCAATCGATATTTGAAAGGATAAAACTCATAGTTCCAAAGATTTATCCGAGATGTTGAATTAAGTGTTGTTACAAAGGTAATTGAAATAGGTTTTCTGTTATCACACAATCAATACAATGGAAAACAAATGAACAATTAAGAGGAATCAAGTATTTAAGACGGTTAGGAATCGGAATCACTCAATCTTCACTTGATGTAACTCACAGAACCCTAATATTCAATTCAATTCATTTAATTGACATTCAAGCCACTGATTTAGATCTATCCCTAATTCCTTAGGTGATAATCCTTTGTTACAAATTATGAACCCTAATTCCTTAGGTGAATCAAAATTAGCACAAGCAGTAAGCACAAGACTTACAAGGAATGCACTCGCAATGAAGTTCTATTCCTAGAATCGACCTCACAATGGGTAATCTATTTGAGTTCTAGCATGAACTCTCATTTTCCAATTATGCATTCATTAATACGATCAATTTCATGATTGGCCAATTCAGGAAAAGCATTAAGCATTGAAAAGATTACTCAATTTGAACGAATCTGAATTGAAATCAGAGTTGGAACGAACTTACATCAAGATCTGATTGAACTCATCCTATCCTAACCTATGGAATTTAGAAACTCATATCTACGAGATGAAATCTAGAAGAAATAGAAGAAATCTGAGGTAGAGAAGCCATGGATTCTTCAATCCTCTCTTCCGAAAGCTCTTGAACTCCCTGGTTTCAACACCCTCTCAGAGAACACAGATTAGAATCAGAGTAAAAATGACCAAAAGTCCTTTTCGAATCTGTTCAAAACGTATTTATACTGGTTCGCTCATGCACTGCGTTGGGCGCCCCTAGCCTGCGCTGGGCGCCCAAACATCTTCTGCTGCTGAAGCACTAGCGCTGGGCGCTATCTCCTAGAGCTGGGCGCTAGCCCATGCTGCCTGGCGCTGGGCGCTGGTTCACTCCAAAATGCCAGCGCTGGGCGCTGGCCCATGCTCTGCAGGATGCATTTTTCTTCCGTTTCATCCGTCTTTGCGTCCAATTCCAAGGCTGAGCGCTGGGCTACTATTCCTGCACATTTTCAACCTCTTTTAAGTATAATTTCAATATAAATTGAAATCTAAGTATCAAAACTCTATTCAAATGAATGTGTACATTTTCTTATCACTTTTCCTATAATTTCTAGGATTATTTACAAACTCTTTCCTAATTACACTTCCAAACTAACATATTTTACACATTCATCAGTCACTTCAGTGGACGAGTGCTTGTATCACTTTAGTGGACAAGAACTTCTGTCACTTTAGTGGACGAGCACTTCTTTCACTTTAGTGGACGAGCGCTTCTGTCACTTTAGTGGACGAGCGCTTGTATCAATTTAGTGGACGAGCAGAATTAAAATCTTGTTCTTATTTCCAAAAAGTCATTTTCATTAACAAAAACTTATTCCTTTTAATGCATGTTATGAAAATGGATTTTCTTCATGTATCTTTTCAAATGAGCTATTTGTGAATAAGAGATTTCATCTCTTAAAAACCATCTAAGACTTAAATCTAATTTCTCCTTTAAGCTCTTGTCTTGATGATTCCTTGATCTTTGTCTTTGCTCTTTGATTCATCCATGTAGTTCTTTTGATTTCTTCAAGTTCTTCCTTGAATATTCTCCTTTAATTTCTCATCGAGCTTGTTGATCACTGCTTGATACCTGTCTTTTTAATTTGACACTAAAACACTTGCGCACACATTAAATTGTATTTATCATATATCAAAATCTCTAAGTCATTGAGTCTAACAAACTCCCCCTTTTTTATTACGACAAATCTTTTAACAAATTATAATATCAGAGTATAAGTGTAACAGAAGCTAAGTGTTTTTGACAGATTTATATCGTGGTATCAGAGCAGAAGTATATCAGAGGAAACAAAAATATTATTAGAGCAGAATTTGATTTACTCTCCATTAATCATGTAAGCTTATAAGCTCCCCCTCAACATATGCATGTATAATTTGTTATCATCCCCTTTCTCTATATCATACTTTTTCCTCCCCCTTTTGGCATCATCAAAAAGGTAAAGAAAAAAAATTCAAAGCAATAGAGATGGCAAGCATTTAAACATTCAAACATAGCAAATAAAATTGTTCATGATAGAGGAATAGGTTCAGCGATAAATAAAAAAGAATAGAAACCATCAGCAAAAATTAGAAACTAAGGCATTTTACCTTTCAAAAACTAAGTTCTAATTCCTATTAATTCCTAGAACTAGTTCTTCCTTTTTGATTTTCTTTTGTTTCTTTAGAGATTAGATATAGGATTGATCAATTATGCCCAATTCTCTTCTAATGAAAAATAAGCTTTCCTTGTTCAAGGGCTTGGTAAAAATATCAGCAAGTTGTTTAGTTGTATCAACATATTCAATCTCAATTTCTCTACTTTGAATACGGTCTCTAATGAAATGATGTCTGATTTCTATGTGTTTAGTTCTAGAGTGCATTATGGGATTCTTAGTTAGGTTAATTGCACTTGTATTGTCACATCTAATAGGAACTTGGTTTAGTTGCACACCATAATCAACTAATTGTTGTTTCATCCATAAAACAAGTGCACAACAACTACCAGCTGCTACATATTCAACCTCTGCAGTGGATAAAGCCACACTAGATTGTTTTTTACTGAACCATGATACTAATGAGTTTCCTAGTAAATGGCAAGTTCCACTAGTACTCTTTCTATCTAGTTTACAACCAGCAAAATCAGAGTCTGAATAACTAATTAAAGTACATGTAGCTCCCTTGGGATACCATAATCCCATGTCTTTTGTTCCTAACAGATACTTAATTATCCTTTTAACTGTTGTTAAGTGTGATTCTTTTGGATTTGCTTGATACCTAGCACACATGCATACACTAAACATGATATCTGGCCTACTAGCAGTAACATAAAGTAGTGAGCCTATCATACCTCTGAATTTAGAAACATCAGCAGGTTTACCTTGCTCATCCTTGTCTAGATAACAGGAGGTACTCATTGGAGTAGCCATCTCCTTAGCATTTTCCATGCCAAACTTCATGATTAACTCATTGCAGTGCTTGGTTTGGCTAACAAAGATCCATTTTTAGTTTGCTTTATATGCAGTCCAAGGAAAAAGTTCAGCTCACCCATCATTGACATTTCAAACTCACTCTGCATAAGACTTGCAAACTCATTGCACAACTGCTCATTAGTGGCACCAAAAATTATATCATCCACATATATTTGTACAAGTAAAATGTTGTGTGCCTTTTTCTTAGTGAACAAAGTTGTGTCAACTTTACCTCTTTTAAATCCTTATTCAATGAGAAAATTACTTAACCTTGCATACCAAGCTCTAGGAGCTTGCTTTAAGCCATATAGTGCTTTAGACAGTTTATAAACATGGTTAGGCAATTCGTTATTCTCAAAACCAGGTGGTTGACCAACATACACTTCCTCTTGTATAAATCCATTTAAGAAAGTACTCTTAACATCCATTTGATACAATTTAAATCCCATTATACAAGCATAAGCAAGTAGCATCCTTATAGCTTCTCATCTTGCTACTGGTGCATATGTTTCATCATAATCTATGCCTTCTTCTTGGTTATACCCTTTGGCTACTAATCTAGCCTTGTTTCTTAAAATTATTCCATTTTCATCTAGTTTATTCCTAAAAACCAATTTTGTGCCTATTACTTGATGGTTCTTGGGTTTAGGCACTAGTTTCCAAACTTGGTTTCTTTCAAGCTGGTTTAACTCATCTTGCATAGCCATCATCCAATGTTCATTAATTATAACATCATCTATGTTCTTAGGTTCTACTTGAGACACAAATGCTATATGATTACAAGCAGGTTGGTAATACTGATTATTCAGATCAAGAACTGATATCAATTGAATACTTAGAACATCAAGATCGCAGTTATGTTCGCAAGACAGAAATTAAAGAGTTTGAGTTTAGAGATACCATACAACCAGATTTATCCTGGTTCAGTCACCACCACTGTGACTTACATCCAGTCCCCACTCCACCTGTGGGTTTTCACACACTAACACAACAAGCATTAGCCAGGTAGCTTGATAAACCTTTACACCACAGAGCACTCCTTCATCTCGAGATACCACACTCTTGTGAAGAGGCTCAATGTTCTTCCTTAGGGATACCTCACCATAATCACTCAGAGAGACTCCCTCTCTCTTTACAATCAAATAGAACAAAAAATTGATTCCTAACTCTCAATAGTCAGATATACAAATTGAAGCACTTATGAGAATGAAACACTCTTTTCACAATAAGCTCGAGAAAGATGATGAATAATTTTCACAATTTATCTCTTAAATTGATTTCGTGTAATTCTAATATGTTATGATATTTGTATCGATATATTGTATTATGAAAGTGTTACTTTGATCCCTCTATATATAGAAAAGAAGTTATTGCCGTTGGGATCAATCAAAACAGATTTGGGTCTGATAAAAGCATCTGTTTTCTTGATTCTGGTTCTTGAAATAAGATTCTACATCAGCGTCGTCTTCAATCCTCAGGGCTCGTAGTTGATAGTAGACGAGCTCCATATGCCGCGTTATTGGACGGATACTCCTTTAACTGGTTGAACGTAACCTAGTAGACGAGCTCCATATACCACGTCATTGGACGGAGCTTCTCATTAAGGACTTAGCAAGTCCAAAGACTTGTGTGGACGAGCGCTTCTGTCACTTTAGTGGACGAGCGCTTCTGTCACTTCAGTGGACGAGCACTTCTGTCACTTCAGTGGACGAGCACTTCTGTCACTTCAGTGGACGAGCACTTCTGTCACTTCAGTGGATGAGCGCTTGTATCACTTTAGTGGACGAGCACTTCTGTCACTTTAGTGGACGAGAGCTTCTGTCACTTTAGTGGACGAGCACTTGTATCACTTTAGTGGACGAGTGCTTGTATCACTTTAGTGGGCGAGCAGAATTAGAATCTTGTTCTTATTTCCAAAAATCATTTTCATTAACAAAAACTTATTCCTTTTACTATCACTTTAGTGGACGAGCACTTCTGTCACTTTAGTGGACGAGCGCTTCTGTCACTTTAGTGGACGAGCGCTTGTATCACTTTAGTGGAGGAGTGCTTGTATCACTTTAGTGGGCGAGCAGAATTAGAATCTTGTTCTTATTTCCAAAAATCATTTTCATTAACAAAAACTTATTCCTTTTAATGCATGTTATGAAAATTGATTTTCTTCATGCATCTTTTCAATTGAGCTATTTGTGAATAAGATATTTCATCTCTTACAAATCATCTAAGACTTAAATCTAATTTCTCCTTTAAGCTCTTGTCTTGATGATTCCTTGATCTTTGTCTTTGCTCTTTGATTCCTCCATGTAGCTCTTTTGATTTCTTCAAGTTCTTCCTTGAATATTCTCCTTTAATTGCTGACTGAACTTGTTGATCACTGCTTGATACCTGTCTTTGTAATTTGACACTAAAACACTTGCACACACATTAAATTGTATTTGTCATATATCAAAATCTCTAAGTCATTGAGTCTAACAATGAGAGGTCCAAGGTGATTGTACAGTTTGGATGGTGGAAGGTCGGTAGGAATGTCAGGGTGAGGTGAATGCCAGGGGTAGATAACAGTTTCAGGTTCATAATCATGCTTAGGCAATGGATAGAAAGGTCTGGTAGAGACAGGTTCAGGTTCATGCTTATGGAACAAAATTTTCCAATCCCTCTTAACTTTGGCCCAGTTTTCAGCCTTATTCTCATACAGAACAGATGGGCTAGTATAGGGAAATCTGATTTTTCTTGTCTTTGGAAGATGTGCACCAGAGCTAATACCAGTGTCTGATTGGTTGAACCATGGATCATTCTTAGATATAATGGGTGGGTATTTTGGTCTTTATGGTGAGGTTATTTGTGGTTGGTCAAGGGAATTTGTTTGTGGTGAAGGCAGTGTAGGAATGTACACATCATCTAGGATTTCAGGTTGGTTCATAGAAACAGATACAGCCATAACCATCATATCATCAAAGCTAGAAACTAAGGCATCTACTGCTATCTTGACAGGATCATTAGCAGGAAGAATTACCTCAGTTCCCATGACAGCTTTGGCTTTTCTCTGAGGTTGCCTTCTCCTGGTTGGAATTTGGACATCGGCAACATCAGCAGAGGCATCAATTCTCTGTTTCTTCAACACATAGCTAATAGGGATCCTGTCCTCATCGTCCTCCTCATCCTCATTGTGAGATAGGATCAAGTTCCTTGTCCTCTTCTGAGAAAGTGCAGATTGAGGGGCAACCATTTGGCATAGGTTTCCTTACTGCAATGGTTTTCTTGCATAGGTTTCCTTGCTGCAGTGGTTTTCTTTCTGACTGTCCTTGTTAATCCAAAAACTTCTGCATTATTTTGCTCAACCATTTCTTCTTTGACCTTCATCATTTCTTCAGTCTTGGCCAAAGCAGCAGCAATGTAAGTGCTTAGATTCATGTTGGCAATATTCTTTTTGCCAAAAACAGCAGCAGACATTGGCTTCTCAGTTATTATTCTTGCTTGCTCTTTAGGTGTCCTAGCAGCAATGAAGTCATACATCCCATGTGACTTGAAGATTTTTGATAAAAGATGGCAGTAAGTGAGTGCAGAGAGATTCTTCCTATGAACAACAGCATCCCTGAATTTACTAAAGAGAATTCTGGGCAAGTTCATCTTAGTCTCTGTAAAGAGATGGCAGAGGCAGAACTTGTGCAAGGCTGATAGGTTGTCCTTGGAACCAGTTTTGTTAAAAACCACCATATTCAGCATCTGATGAAGAATACGGACATGACCCTTCGTTTAAATTGATTTCCAGGAATGGGATCTTACTGTGTCTTCTTTCATCAAAAAGGCAGCAATGACTTCTGAGCCACCAAGGTCTGTCTCCCACGACTCAGTAAATACCACTCCTTCTTGAGCATAAAAGATGGCATCGATAATGGTTTTCTCAGAAACCACGATTTTCTTCCCTAATATAGTAGCGAAGATTTCTATATTAGTGACTTGAAGTCTTCTCCAGAATTCCTTTATCAGGTTGGGATAAATGGAAACCTTTTCTGCGAAAAGTCCTCCCCAGCCAATAGCGTTAATGTTCTTGCTGATATCCAAGTTATACACCTTTTTGCACATAATCTTTTATAAAATGATGTTTAATCTCTATATGCTTAGCTCTAGAATGCAATATTGGATTCTTAGACCAATTAATTGGAGCAATATTATCACACATAAGTGGAATACTACTTACAAACACATTGTAGTCCTCCAATTGATGTTTGATCCATAGAAGTTGATAAGGCAATGGTACTGTCTTTTAATTGACCATGAGACAAGATTGGCTCCAATGAAGTGACATCCCCCACTTGTACTATTTCTTTCAATTATGTCTCCAGCATAGTCAGTATCACAGAAATAAACTAATTTGTAATCTTCATTTTTCGTAAAACATAAACCCAGATTAGTAGTACCTTATAAGTATCTAAATATTCTCTTAACTGTTGATAAGTGAGAATCTCTAGGATCAGATTGAAATCGAGCACACAAACATACCCTGAACATAATATCAGGCCTAGACGCAGTAAGATATAGAAGAGATCCTATCATACCTCCATATACCTTTTGGTATACCTTTTTCTCTTTATCATCTTTGTTCAGTATGGACGCGGGGTGCATAGGGGTATTCATTGACTTGCAATCATCCATTTTGAACTTCTTCAGGAGTTCCTTTGTATACTTGGTTTGATGAATGTGTACCTCGTCCATAGTTTGTTTAACTTGAAGTCCAAGGAAGAATTTGAGTTCTCCCATCATGCTCATTTCAAACTCTTTCTACATTAACTTAGAAAACTCTTTGCACATAGATTCATTAGTAGTTCTAAATATAATATCATCAACATATATTTGCACAATTATGAAATTAGATTTACTGGACTTTCTAAACAAGGTTGTATCAACCTTTCCTCTATTAAATCCATTTTCCATAAGAAATGAACTTAGCCTATCATACCAAGCTCTAGGTGCTTGTTTAAGGCCATATAAAGTTTTCTTAAGCTTATATACATGTTCAGGTTGGGTTTCACTCTCAAAACCCGGAGATTGCATTACATAAACTTCTTTGTTAATAAAGTCATTTAGAAAAGCACTCTTAACATCCATTTGAAAAAGCATAATGATATGATGTGCAACAAATGAAAGTAAAATCCTAATTGCTTCTAACTAGCAACCGGTGCAAAGGTCTTGGTATAATCTATACCTTCTTCCTGAGAATAACCTTGAGCAACAAGTCTATCTTTAATTCTTACCACCTTACCATTCTCATCAAACTTGTTTCTATAAACTCATTTTGTTCCAATAACTGATTTATCCTTAGGCAGGGGTACTAGGGTCCAAACATCACTTATTTCAAACTGATTCGGTTCTTCTTGCATAGCTAGAATCCAGCCATCGTCCAGCAGAGCCTCGTCTACTGTCTTTTGTTCCAACTCAGAGACTAGTGCAAAATCTTCCTGCTCTCTGAAAGTTGATCTGGTTCTTAGCCTATCATTGGGGTTTCCAATAATTTGATCTTGTGGATGATAATTTATGAAGTGCCAAGATCTCTGAACAACATCTTGTTGAGAAGTGGAGGTTTCTGGTTGTTGTGGAGGATCGTCCACTTGATCATCACCTTTTACTTCTGTTGTATCTCCTGAGATATTTAGATCAAGATCTTCAAAAGCTTCGTCTAGCTCTGATAATTTCTTATCAGGCTGCTTCTCATCAAACTTGACATGAATAGATTCTTCTACCACTAGAGTTTTAGAATTATAAACTCTAAAGCCTTTTGAAGTTTCAGAATATCCTAACAATATCCCATTATCTACTTTTGCATCAAACTTTCCTACTAGATCTTTAGTATTCAATATATAGCATTTACAACTAAAAGGATGAAAATATGAAATGTTGGGTGGCTTTCGTCCTTTCCATAATTCATAAGGAGTCTTGCTCAAGATTGGTCTAATGTATATTATGTTCTGAATGTAACAGGCAGTATTAACAGCTTCGGCCCAGAAGTGTCTAGGGACAGAGTTGTCATTGAGCATAGATCTAGCCATCTCTTGAAGAGATCTGTTCTTTCTCTCTACCACACCATTTTGCTGTGGTGTTCTAGATATTGAGAAGTTGTGAATAATACAACTCTCTTCACAGAACTTATGAAATAGCTCATTTTCAAACTCTCCCCCATGGTCACTTCTGATTGAAGTGATACACATGCCTTTTATATTCTGTACACGTTTACAGAATACAGAAAAGACCTTGAAAGACTCATCCTTGTGAGCTAGGAACATAACTTATGTCCATCTAGTGTAGTAGTCTACAATGACTAGACCATATTTCTTACCATTGATAGAAGCAGTTCTTGTTGGACCAAAAAGATCAAGGTGTGGCAGTTCTAGTGGTCCATTGGTACTAACAACATTCTTAGATTCAATAGAACCTTTAACTTGTTTTCCCTTTTGACATGCATCACAGAGAGCATCAGATTTGTAGTTAAGGTTTAGTAACCCTCTCATGAGGTTATGCTTATTTAGCTTTGAAATTAACTTCAAGCTTGCATGACCTAGACTTTTATGCCAAATCCATCGCTCATCTTCAATGGACATTAGACATGAGACACTTTGATTTGAGAGGTCCTCCAAGTAAATCTTATACAGATTGTTTTGCCTCTTGGTAGTGAATAAAATTGATCCACCATTCTTTTTGACATTACACATGTTTTTATCAAAAGAAACAACATATCCACTATTACATAATTGACTTATGCTCAGCAGATTTTGTTTTAAACCATTTACCAAAAGAACATTATCAATGGAGGGAAAAGGATGTTTACCAATTTTACCTATACCAATGATCTTCCCTTTCTGGTTTCCTCCAAATGTAACTCAACCACCATCTTTGTGTTTAAGGTCTAGGAATATACACTTTTCTCCCGTCATGTAACGTGAGCACCCACTGTCCAAGTACCAAGATGTTCGTTTCTTTCCCGTTGTTAAACAAATCTGCAACAGGTATTATCTTATCTTTAGGTACCTAAACTGACTTGGGTCCTTTCTTGTTAGTGGTCACTGGACGAGAATGTTTAGCGTGTTTATTATGTATGCATCCATATGTAACATGCCCATTTTTTCCACACACTTTACAAAAGGTGTTGGACGGGCTTGACTTAGTTATAGCATGTTTATCTAAAGCTTTTGAAACTCTATGCTGTGCATGCAGTTTTGACTTTTTGTGAGATGCTTCATGCTGCTCCTTGTCATAACCGAGGCCAAATTTATCATAATGTGACCTATAATACCTTAGAATGAGACTAAGCTTATCTAAGCCACCTACAAACTTTGATAGAGTGTCCGTCAAATATATCACATCTTGTTTCAGTTTTACAACTTCACAAGAAACATCAGGCTCACACTCCAGTTTGTCAGTTAGACTGACATTCTCTGATTTTAGTGTGTCATTTTCATCTTTAAGGTTTTGTTTTTCAATGAAGACCCTATCATATTCTCTAAACAGTTTAGAAAATTTCTTCTTGAGGCTTCTATACTCTCTAGACAGTATAGACGACTCATGCAACAATTCATCAAAAGCATTTTGAAGAGTGGATGGGTCAGAGTCCATTACCTCAACATCAATGTATTCACTTTTTGATGATGTGTCAGTCATGAGACAAATGTTTGCTTCTTCCTCACCTTCATCTTCTTCATCTAATGAAGACAAATCAAGATCCTCCCATGTAGCCATTAGGCCTTTCTTCTTTTTGAAGAATTTCTTTTTATCCTTCAGCTCAGGGCAATCAGCTTTGAAATGTCCAGGTTTCTTGCATTCAAAGAACAAGGGTGAACCTTTTTCCTTTGAGTCTGACTTCTCCTTGGAATTTTTTTTGTTGAATTGCTTCCTTCTGAAACCACCTTTCTTTCTCCACATGTGTTGAATCTTTCTGGAGATGAAAGATAGTTCATCTTCTTCTGATCCTTCATCACTTTCTGAAGGTTCGGCATCATCTGAAGATTCAGCAGCTTTGAGGACTTTTGATGAGCTTGATTTCTTTGCCTTTAGTGCAATACACTTTCCTTTTCTGGAGTTGTCTTCTTCATTCAGTTCAAGTTCCTGAACTTTGAGAGATCAAAGAAGCTCTTCTAAAGAAAGAGTATTCAGATTCTTAGCTTCCTGAATAGCAGTAACTTTGGGTCTCCATTGCTTGGATAAACTTCTCATAATCTCTCTAATGTGGTCTCTATTTATATAAGTCTTTCCAAGAGATCTAAGACTGTTGGAGATAGTTTAAAATCTTCCAAACATCTGATCTATAGTTTCATGATCAACCATTTTAAATAGTTCATACTGATGAACAAGCATGCTTGTCTTTGATTCTTTTACTTGAGATGAACCCTCATGAACTAAGGCAAGAGTATCCCAGATTTCTTTGGCAGTGTTGCAGCTGCGAACCTTATCATTGTTGCAGCTGCGAACCTTATCATCGAAACATTACAATCTGAGAAAAATAGTATGTAAACCAAAGAACGTCGTCCGCATAATACTCCAAACCATACTACATTACTAACCAACTAGCTAATCAAAGATAACTCTTCAGATCTCTGGATCCTCAACAGCGATGTCCTCGGGCTCTGAAAACAACACTTATAATTAGATATAAAATCTCAGTGCACAACAATACATTTATAAAATGTTTCGAAAATAGTGTTGTTCTCAGCCGGTGCGGTAACCGGAAAAACTGTCCATGGTATCCGCTAATTTCCCAAAATAATATATAAAAAAATACTTTTAATAACAACAAAAATTTTATCAAGTCAAATGCATATAGCATAAGGTCAACTCATCTCAATGCATCACATTCCACATACCAAGTAAATTCTAAATTAATCCAAGTGGCTCGAAGGCCTCATAACTAAACTGGTCTCTTGCCAGCATGCCATAAATCTCACACATCACATGACAATGGTGTCCCATTGTCCACCCCTACTCATGAGGAATGTTTCGATGTCACCCTCCTGTCGGGGACATTTCTATTTCGATACCTCCCATGTTCACATGGCGGTATTTCTCTATTTTCGACACCCCAACGTGTGGCGGTGTTACTTTCGATACCCCTTTTTAGGCGGTATTGCTCTTTTTTGACATCCCAATTATATGGGGATGTTACTTTCGATACCCCATTACGGTGGTATTACTTTACGATACCCCTATCATAGGTGGTATTGCGGGAAACATCATACAACATATTATAGCTCAAATATGTCATGTCTCATGCATGTAACAAACTATTTCCCTCAATTTTAAACATATAAACTTCCACCAACAACAAACAATCATGAATATCACAACACATCATACATGAATAAGCACGTTACAACATTAATTGATCAATTAATTCCCCTTTTAAACAAAACCCCAATTTTAGAATTTAGGTTACTAACAATATGCATCAAGTCAATTAAAGACTCCCAAAACCACAAGGCAATCCCTTATAAACAAAAACAATCATATATACCATGGAAAGGGTTCATAAAAAGTATTGTTACTCACCTCTTTAAGACCTTCAAATAGCTCTAAGCGTTTCCTACTGCGAATCCTAACGTTTGCCAAGAGTTATCATCATCTTCCTCTTCCTAGACTCCCTCTTCCACAACTATCTCTTCTTAATCCTTGAATTTCTTCTCTTCTTAGCCGTTTCTGAGTTTCCAGGTGTAAGTAGGGTTCAAAAACGCACCCTAAGAGTGTTAATATTCTATTTATAGAGCCCCCAATAGGCCAAAACGTGTAAAAACGGGTTAAGCCCGCTTACTCTGCATATGATGATGTATTTCGCACATATCTTGAGTTATAGACATTCAAAAATTATAAATTTTATATCGTTGGAAAGATGAAAGAATTTTATACAACTGTTAAGAATACCATAAAATCTAAAACCGACGTTTAGATAGTCAAAACGTGGATAGAATTTTAAAAAACGGTTCTGGCGCTGGAACATGAATAGTGTGTACGAATTTGGTCATAACTTGAGCTACAAGAATCCAATTTGGACGAATTTGGTGTCTATGGAAAGATAAGAGACAGGGATATATTTCTTATGCAGATCACGAATTCAAACAAGTTCTCTTTGGTTACTAAATATCCTTCTGAAGTTGGGTATCTAGTCATATTATGTGAAATTGGGCTTAAAACACTCAAACTATCTATTTATAATGGGTAACACAGCATGGGCCTTGATATGCTTATGTTTCCTATCATTATTGCCGCAATAATATAGTCCAGGGTAGGTTCTTATCCTTATTTTTATTTTATTTTTTAAATCAATTTCTTTCTTATTAGGAGATCGAATAGAAAGATTTGCTTGGACTGTAAAGTCATACCTGGAGAGAGCTTGACTACCCAACATAGAGTCTTGGTCATGGATGTAAGAGTTAAAAGGAGTGTGAAGAGAAGAGGCCACAAAAAGGTTTCAAGGATCAAGTGGTGGCAACTGAAGGGTGAAAAACAAAGGATCTTCCAACACAAGGTTTTGGAGGGAGGGTTTTGGGAGGCAAACGGAAGTGCAAATGATATGTGGGACAAGATGGCCAAGGGGATTAGGAAGGTAGCTATAGAGACGCTTGGTGAATCAAGAGGATTCGGACCTAAGGGTAAAGAATCCTGGTGGTGGGATGAAAGCGTGCAAGCTAAGGTTCGGGTTAAAAGGGAATGTTTTAAAGCTTGGTCTTTATGTAGAAATGCTGAAAATTGGGAAAATTATAAGGTGGCCAAAAAAGAGACCAAGAAGGCAGTGAGCGAAGCTAGAACTAAAGCTTTTGACGGGTTGTACCAATCCTTAGGCACCAAAGATGGTGAGAAATCTATTTATAGGCTTGCTAAAAATAGGGAAAGAAAGACAAGAGACTTGGACCAAGTGAAGTGTATTAAGGAAGAAGGTAAAGTTTTGGTTAAGGAACAAGATATTAAAGATAGATGGAAGAATTATTTCCACAAGTTATTTAATGAAGGATTTGAAGTTTTATCATGCTCACAGGTGCTTGACATCAGAGAGGAGGACCAAAATTACACTTTTTATCGTAGAATCCAAGAGCATGAGGTAAAAGAAGCTCTGAGGAGGATGAATAATGGCAAGGCAGTTGGACCGGACAATATACCTGTGGAGGTATGGAAGAGTCTAGGAAATAGAGGCATTAGTTGGCTCATAAAGTTTTTTAACGAGATTATGAGGTCAAAGAAAATGCCGGACGAATGGAGGAGAAGCACTTTAGTTCCGATTTACAAGAACAAGGGAGATATACAAAATTGCGCAAATTATAGGGGGATTAAGCTTATGAGTCATACTATGAAGCTATGGGAAAGGGTGCTTGAACGAAGACTAAGAAAAGAAAACAAAATCACCGACAACCAATTTGGTTTTATGCCCGGGAGGTCGACCATGGAAGCAATTTACTTGCTACGACGAGTGATGGAACAATATCGAAGGGATCAAAAAGATTTACACATGGCCTTCATTGATTTGGAGAAAGCGTATGATAGGGTGCCAAGAGAGGTTTTGTGGAAAGCCCTAGAAAAGAAAGTTGTTCGGATTGCCTATATTCGAGCTATCAAGGATATGTATGAGGGGGTCACGACTAGTGTGAGAACGCAGGGTGGAGCCACAGAAGATTTCCCAATAACCATAGGTCTGCACCAGGGGTCAGCTTTAAGCCCCTATCTTTTTACCTTGGTCTTGGATGTACTTACGGAGCACATTCAAGAGCCAGCACCGCGATGCATGCTTTTCATGAGACGATATAGTCCTAGTTGGAGAGTCGAGAGATGATATAAATGGAAGGTTGGAGACTTGGAGACAAGCTTTAGAAGCACATGGCTTCCGCTGAGTAGAAGCAAGACGGAGTATATGGTATGTTATTTTAGCAAAAGGCGAAACACCTCTAGCTTAGAGGTGAAAGTTGGAGACCACAACATACCACAAGTCACTCGGTTTAAATATCTTGGGTCTATTATACAAAATGACGGAGAAATTGAGGGAGATGTAAACCATCGGATTCAATCAGGGTGGTCAAAATGGAGGAAGGCTTCGGGTTTTTGTGTGATAAAAAGGTACCTCTTAAGCTAAAGGGAAAATTTTACCGTACAACTATTAGACTGGCGATGTTGTATGGGACGGAGTGTTGGGCGGTAAAAAATCAACACGAGAGTAAAATCAATGTAGCAGAGATGAGAATGTTGCGCTGGATGAGCGGAAAAACTAGACGTGATAGGATTAGGAATGATAGCATTAGAGAGAGAGTTGGGGTAGCACCTATTGTAGAAAAGATGGTTGAATCTCGACTTAGGTGGTTTGGGCATGTATGGAGGAGACCTTTAGATTCTGTAGTAAGGAGAGTGGATCAAGTGGAGGGCAATCCAATAGCTAGAGGTAGAGGTAGGCCAAGAAAAACTATAGGAGAAACTATTAAGAAAGATTTGGAGGCCAATGATTTAACTGTTAACATGATTCATGATAGAACATTATGGCGCCGTATGATCCATGTAGCCGACCCCACCTAGTGGGATAAGGCTTGGTTGTTGTTGTTTACATTATTGTGGAACCCACTGGATTTTTATTATAAAGAAAACAATTATAATAAACTCTTATACTACCATTTTTTATTAAAATAATTATATTTGAATTTTTAGGATGTTACATTTCTCCCCTCCTTAGAGAATTTCGTCCCCGAAATTCCTCACATACTCACACACATATTGTAACAAATGCTGAAAACCAAACATAAGGTTACCTTACCTTACCTTAAACAACAAGATCTGGGTATTGACATACCATCTTCCATCTTTCAAGTAGTTTCCTTCGGAGTTAATCCTTTCCCATAACACTTTCACCAAAGGAATTGTCTTGTTCCTTAGAGTCTTTGTGCCCTTGTCCAAGATTTGACTAGGCCTAGGCTTATAGATCAAATTATCCTTCAATTGTAAAGACTCAGGAGCTATCACATGAGACTCATCAGGTACATATTTTCTAAGTTGTGACACATGGAAAACATCATGAAGATTTGCCAATTGTGGCAGAAGAGTCAATTGATAAGCAACGGGCACGACTCTTTTGAGAATTAGGAAAGGTCTCATGAAACAAAGAGTCAGTTTTCTGAATGACATTGACCTCCCCATCCAAAACTTAAGAGTGCCTCTCAAGATTACATGTTCCTCTTCCTAAAATTCTAAATGCTTTCTTTTCTTGTCGACATAATACTTTTTATCTATTCTGTGCAATGCGCATCTTTCCCTCAATTATTAATCATAATTGTGATCTCTTTGATTAAATCTGATCTTAACAATATCTTCTCACCTACTTCGCACTATCATAAAAGGGGATCTACATTCCTAATCACATCATTAATATATATATATATATATATATATATATATATATATATATATATATCTGTGTGTGTGTGTGTGTGTGTGTGTGTATATGTATATATGTATATGTATAGTCATTAAATATTCCACCAGATAATAAATGTACAATTCATGGCCCCTTAACTTTTAAAAAAAAAATTAAAGATTTTTTTTTTAATTTTAAAATGAAGTCAATAATAACATTTATATAATAAAATCATGCACTTAAGCATTTGTTTCTATCCATCCGCCTATAATTAGAACACCTTCACTTGCATTTCATGTTTATAAGCATTCTCACAAATTAAATTTAACAAACAATCCATAAAAGAAATTGATGTAATATTTTATATCATCCACACGTAGACATAATATCTTTTATGAACTCTATACCAAATTTCTTATATTCTACACATAATTGAGGAATTTTATAAATTTTATAAATAAAAAAATGTGAAGCAGTAGCACGTTCACATACTAATTTTTAGCTATCCCAAAATGATAATTTTAAAAGAGGAAGAAATAGTTTCACTTTATGTTGATAAGAAGATCTTACTAAAAAAAAATATGTGATAACAAAATGGAGAATAATGTTTAACAAAATTACAATTAAACTGTGCAGACATTATGCAAAAACAACTGTAAAAATTAACACCACAATAGTATAAGAAACCAATTCAATCTCGATCCTTGAGTAGGCACATACAAATAAGAAATAACATTATTTTCGCTTTTTGTTAAGAAATATAAGTTTGTTAGGATTAGACATGCCATTAATCTATATGAAAAACAAATCATAGGGGAATATCAATCGCGATTAGTACTTTGTCACTTGAGAAACAATTTGAAATTTCAAGGAAAGTTATCCTCTAAAAATTATATAACAAAATTATAACATTATAATCAAATTTGAACATATATATAAAATTCTTTAATCTCACTTCCATTTTTATTCCCGTCCACTAATACTTCTTTAAATCTTGATGCTTCTTGGTTATTCATAGACACATGGTTAACGTTCTTTTATGTGTCTCTTCTAATATTTTTTTCCTTCTAAAGCTCCCCTCCTTAGGGACAATGATCCTATTCTTAAATAACACTACACCATTATTATATAACACATAATTCTCTTGATCCAAAAGAGATTTCAAATCCTAGTTTAAAAACTACACTCGCTTAATCTATTTTCTAAGGTCACTACAAATTTTCAACCTATTCAATTCCAAGTTTTAAGCCTTAAAAAGATATCCAAATTCATGTCTCTAGACTCTTCTATTAGGTTCATCTCTTGCAACTTCAAGTTAGACTTGTGTGGAAATTTCCTAATCCGAGTATCGACCACTGCATTAGCCTTTCCCGGACTATACTTCAACTCAAAATTATAGTTCCTAAGAAAATTCATCCACTTTCTTTGCCTTATATTTAAATCTTCGTCTATGTCTCTTAACAACTGTTTAAGGCTCTACTGATCATTAAAAACTTCAAGTTGTATCCTATACAAGAGATTTTCCCTTCCTAATCAGCTTGGTGAGAGGTAAGGCTGGTCTAGAGAACTCGTTTATAACTTCCTATAATATTTCTCCAATTCTAGGAAACTTCTCACACTTGTCATTGTCTTAGGCTTCTCTCACCCTATCCCTGCATCTACTTTACTAGAATCAACCACTACTCTACTCCATTGATCTAAGCCCATCTATCCTAGGTAAAAGATACATATCCATAATAGTTACTTTGTTCAATTGCAAATTGCCCACATATAACTTCATACTCCAATAAATTTTTTTCCACTAAAATCACTCAAAAGTTATTACAAAATCAAGCATATTTCTTACCATTGACTAAAGTGGAATTTGACTCATACTATAATTAAAAAAAAATTTAATTAGGATCCGATAAAAATCACTACAGAGTGAAACCGCAAGGCCAAGATACATGAGCAAATTGTGATTCCAAATAAGTCTAATTTGAATTTGGCAAAGTGAAACTAATTCAAACGTTAGTGACTTGACAAAGTGAAGCAATGCTTCCAAATATGAAATAGAAAAATCAATTCAAGTGAGATTTGCGATTTTGCCATCAAACAAAAAGAAAAGGTTAATTCAAATAGCGTAAACACAAATGAGATAGGACTGCACATTTTGTACGAAAATAAAACTAAGGAGCCACATATACACCACAACAAAAGAAACAAAATCACAATTAAAAGAATCTTAAAAAAATTTATCAAATTAATTCATCAAATAACATTAAATCATTTTAAGAATCCCAAATCAATAATCAAGAATCTCAAAACCTCGATTCTTCATATTAGACAAATATACATGTGAAAACCTCAATTTCCACATAAAAAAAAATCAAAACAAATTAAGAGATCACATCCTTCAATAATTCATTCCATTAAGGTTTTAAGAAAGTGTTTTACTCACATGCTATGAGTATTACTGTCACGTCACTATAAATTCCCACCTTACCAGAAAACTAGAGTATGTATCAATCATTGAGTTTCCTCAACTAAGCACTTATTAGAAGAAATAACCAATACAATAAGGGTTGACACCGAAGAAAAATCGATAGACATTGGATGTGAAGAGATATCAAAAATAAAAATAGTTCTATTAGAGTACTTTATGACAACGAGTCTAAAGACAATCACTCCTTACCAAGAATAGCATCTAACCCAGACATAGATAACAAATAAGATCGAAGGCATAAGGCACGTCCCGATGTACAAGAAAACAATTTAAACAAGAACTGGAAGAAATAAGATTATCCCACATAGAAGTAGAAACACGTGGATCAAAGGACAAAAGAAAGATAGGTAACTCCAAATTTCACACATGAAGGATATATAATAGAATGTGTTGCTCCTGAATCAACAATAGAGTAACTTTTCTCCTGTACGAGTTGAAGAAATTCAACCTCCTTCGGATCTAAGCTGCCTCGGAATGATGGTGGGTTGTTCTTCTTGAATTCGAAAGGTCACACGTGCTAAGGGTCCTAGGTTGCCACCAATCCATTAGAGATTGGCCACCATTCCCATTCTGTTGATGGAGAGTCCCCGCCTGCGCTTGCATAACTCTGGATATACAATCCAAAGCTGGTACAAGTGCAACGTTCGTCCATCGCCTATTAATCGCCATAAATCTGCTCACTACCAATGAAATACTGGGTTGATCAGGTCCAATATCCCAAAGAATAGCATGCAACATTTATAACTCTAACAAGCATCCTATGCGCCCAAGTTTTGTTTTATAAAAGTCCCAATGCCATAGTCCGATTTAGAATCGAACTGCTCTGATACCAAAAATGTAATGCCATTCGTTACATTAGTAACCCAAATTAATTTCAATAAAAATCCTTCAAAACATTTAATTAAAAAACACAAGTCATAAAATTTTTCTCAAATAACTAAGTATGAAAATACCTCGTACTAAATAAAATAATAGTATTTACAAAGTATTGAAAAATATCATTAAATCCAATCATTTGAATAAAAACTAAAGGCCTCAAAACCGGGCGTCTAATTACAATCTGAGAAAAATAGTATGTAAACCAAAGAACGTCGTCCGCATAATACTCCAAACCATACTACATTACTAACCAACTAACTAATCAAAGATAACTCTTCAGATCCATGGATCCTCAACAGCGATGTCCTCGGGCTCTGAAAATAACACTTATAATTAGATATAAAATCCCAGTGCACAACAATACATTTATAAAATGTTTCGAAAATAGTGTTGTTCTCGGCCGGTGCGGTAACCGAAAAAACTGTCCATGGCATCCGCTAATTTCCCAAAATAATATATAAAGAAATACTTTTAATAACAACAAAAATTTCATCAAGTCAAATGCATATAGCATAAGGTCAACTCGTCTCAATGCATCATATTCCACATACCAAGTAAATTCTAAATTAATCCATGTGGCTCGAAGGCCTCATAACTAAACTGGTCTCTTGCCAGCATGCCATAAATCTCACACATCACATGACAATGGCGTCTCATTGTCCACCCCTACTCATGAGGAATGTTTCGATGTCACCCTCCTGTTGGGGACATTTCTATTTCGATACCTCCCATGTGCACATGGCGGTATTTCTCCCTTTTCGACACCCCAACGTGTGGCGGTGTTACTTTCGATACCCCTTTTTAGGCGGTATTGCTCTTTTTCGACATCCCAATTATATGGGGATGTTACTTTCGATACCCCATTACGGTGGTATTACTTTTCGATACCCCTATCATAGGTGGTATTGCGGGAAACATCATACAACATATTATAGCTCAAATATGTCATGTCTCATGCATGTAACAAACTATTTCCCTCAATTTTAAACATATAAACTTCCACCAACAACAAACAATCATGAATATCACAACACATCATACATGAATAAGCATGTTACAACATCAATTGATCAATTAATCCCCCTTTTAAACAAAACCCCAATTTTAGAATTTAGGTTACTAACAATATGCATCAAGTCAATTAAAGACTCCCAAAACCACATGGTAATCCCTTATAAACAAAAACAATCATGTATACCATGGAAAGGGTTCATAAAAAGTATTGTTACTCACCTCTTTAAGACCTTCAAATAGCTCTAAGCGTTTCCTACTGCGAATCTTAACGTTTGCCAAGAGTTATCATCATCTTCCTCTTCCTAGACTCCCTCTTCCACAACTATCTCTTCTTAATCCTTGAATTTCTTCTCTTCTTAGCCGTTTCTGAGTTTCTAGGTGTAAGTAGGGTTCAAAAACACACCCTAAGAGTGTTAAGATTCTATTTATAGAGCCCCCAATAGCCCAAAACGTGTAAAAACGTGTTAAGCCCGCTTACTCTGCATATGATGCTGTATTTCGCACATATCTTGAGTTATATACATTCAAAAATTATAAATTTTATATCGTTGGAAAGATAAAAGAATTTTCTACAACTGTTAAGAAGACCACAAAATCTGAAACCAACGTTTATATAGTAAAAACGTGGATAGAATTTAAAAAAACGGTTCTGGCGCTGGAACATGAATAGTGTGTACGAATTTGGCCATAACTTGAGCTACAAGAATCCAATTTGGACGAATTTGGTGTCTATGGAAAGATAAGAGACATGGCTATATTTCTTATGCAGATCTCGAATTCAAACAAGATCTCTTTGGTTACGAAATATCCGTCTGAAGTTGGGTATCTAGTCATATTATGCGAAATTGGGTTTAAAACACTCAAACTATCTATTTATAATGGGTAACACAACATGAGCCTTGATATGCTTATGTTTCCTATCATTATTGCCGCAATAATCTAGTCTAGGGTAGGTTCTTATCCTTATTTTTATTTTATTTTTTAAAAATCAATTTTACATTATTATCAAACCCACTGGATTTTTATTATAAAGAAAACAATTATAATAAACTCTTATACTACATTTTTTTTATTAATTACACTGGGCTCGCGATTGGAGCGGCGGGATCTATTCGAGAAGGACGTGCGCCGACGATGGCATCGGTTCCCGTGGATCTGGGATGTGACTGGGCTTGCGGCTGCACACGGCGGTGTGAGCAAGCTCTAATTTGCTCAAGAGATATGATTTCAGATCCGATTTTCGCATCTTCTTCTTCGCCGTTGTTTTGATGGATTAGTTGCCACCACCGTTACCTTTAAGCTCCGCCTCTGATTTCTGCATCGCCACGTTTCTTCATCTTTGAAATAGTGTAAACCATCTCAAAATGTAAAAGGAAGAAAAAGAACGAACACAGAAGCAGAAAGGGACCCTATTACACTCAAAAGCTTGACATTGACCTTCTGTTGCCCCATTTGCTTGGGTTCATCTTTCTCACCATGAAAACCCAGAAAGTTTCTGACGAAAATAAAAGAAAAGATTCGTTTTTTTTTAATATTTTATTATATATAATAAAATAAATGTGACATTTAGTTTTGTTTTTAAAATTTTGGGTTAATAAGTAAATACGAAAATACTGAAGGAAAACATATAATACTAAATACCATATAGATACAAATTATAGCATGTGATTCATGTTAATCAATAGGAAAGAGAAGAATGTTCATACCTTGGAGATTCGCAGAATCCATCACAGCAGATCAAAGGGTGAGAAGGAGATGAACAGTGATCAGATTGTTGGAGAAGATGAGAGGGTTACTCCTCTCTTTCTGGTTGGTTTTGGTTTTGTGTTACTGACTGTAAGAATGCCTAATGGGGAGGCTATTCTTATAACCTACCAGCAGAGAGTAGGGACCTCTCAACGGGTTAATATTAGAGATGACCCATCCCATCATAGGGTCACTCTTTAGTAAATACCCAACAACTATTTCACCAATTGGTTATGTAATTAAGAATTAATTTTATAACTGATATATTAATAATTTAATTATAATTCAATAACCAATTAATGCTAATCCACACATTAAAATTTAACATTCTCCCACTTGGATAGCATTAATCAATTATTAAAGAGAAATACCAGTTACGATCAAAGCACACGTTAACCAAAGATATAAGAAATACAAGCTTTAACAATGCGAAATAGTATCCGATAGGAAGTAAATCATACATGCTAAAGACTCATATTTCACATAAAGATTGATGAATATAAAATTGCATATAATTAATAAAGAGAAATATGCAATTCAAAAAATGGTCCAAGCATCTTAAAATGCTATAAGAGATATGAATCCAAGAATGACGTCAATTTACATATCTCATAAAAAAACGATAATGGGCAAATAATGGTTTCAGACTCCCACTAATCCAATACATCAAAAGACTTAACTAAGCCCATATGAATTACATGATTCCGGAATATTCCAACAGTTAAGCCTTTGGTTAGTGGATCAGCAAGCATGTTTCCTGTATCTATATGCTCAATACGAGCACGAAACTCCCGAATCTTCTCTCTAACGAACAAATATTTCACATCAAAATGCTTAGTGCGAGAAGAGCTTCTATTGTTATGAGAGAAGTTCACAACAGGCAGATTGTCACAATATATCACAAGTGGCCTAGATATGCTTTCAACAATGTGAAAGCCGAGAAATCAAATTTTTCAGCCACATGGCTTGACAAGTAGCCTCATAGCAAGCAACATACTCTGCTTCCATGGTAGAAGTAGCTGTAAGCGTCTGTTTGACGCTTTTCCAAGAAATAGCTCCTCCTGCCATCATAAAGATAAAGCCAGAAGTAGATTTTCGGTCGTCAGGGCAACCTGCGAAATCAGAATCAGAGTAACCAGTGACCTGAAGTTGATCAGACTTCTTATAGGTCAACATATAATCTTTGGTTCCCTGCAAATATCTCATGACCTTTTTTACGGCTTTCCAATGACCCAAACCTGGGTTGCTCAAGTATCTCCCTAAAGCATTTACAGCAAAAGCAATGTCGGGACGAGTACAAACTTGAGCATACATTAAACTGCCAACAGCGGAAGCATATGGGACCTTTTTCATTTCATTTATTTCTACATCATTTTGAGGACATTGAGATTTAGAGAATTTTTCTTCACCCTTTTGAACAGGTGCAGCACTTGGGGAGCAAGAATGCATATTAAACCTTTTGAGGACCTTTTCAATATATCCTTTTTGAGACAATCCAAGAACACCACGTGACCTATCACGATAAATCTGGATGCCTAAAACAACAGAAGCATCAACAAGGTCTTTCATATCAAAGTGGCTACTCAACATGAGTTTTGTCTCGGTCAGAATTTTAACACAGTTGCTAGCAAGAAGTATATCATCAACATATAGAACGAGAATGATGAATTCACCCTCACAAGTCTTCAAGTAAACACACTGATCTGAGGCATTTTCTTTAAAGCCAAGAGAAGTGACAACCTGATCAATCTTCAAATACCATTGTCTGGAGGCCTGTTTCAGTCCATAAATAGACTTATTCAGCTTGCAAACCAAGTGCTCTTTCCCTGTTTCAGCAAAACCTTCAGGCTGAACCATGTAAACATCTTCAGTAAGGTCTCCATTCAGAAATGCTGTCTTCACATCCATCTGGTGAAGTTCTAGATCAAAATGAGCTACCAAAGCCATGACAACTCGAAATGAATCTTTCGTAGAGACTGGTGAGAAAGTCTCCTTATAGTCAATGCCTTCTCTTTGGTTATAGCCTTTAGCTACTAGTCTGGCTTTGTACCTTTCAACTTTACCATCTGGAGTACGTTTGGTTTTGAAAACCCATTTGCATCCAACAGGTTTACAACCAATTGGCAATTCCTCCAGACTCCAAACACCATTATGAGACATAGAAAACAACTCATCATGCATAGCATTCAGCCAATCAGAAGCATGAGAGTTAGAAATTGCCTCCTCAAAGGTAATAGGATCATCATCATCATTGAGGTCAAACTCATGTTCCTGAAGATATACAACATAATCATCTGGTATGGAAGGTCTGCGCACTCTTTAAGAACGTCTCAGTGGAATTTCATCAACAATAAGATCATGTTCTTGTTCATCTACAAGCGGTGCTGCCACACTATCTTCATGTTGAAGATTCTGATTAACATCATCAGCTGGAATCAAAACTTCTGTAGGAAAAGGAACAGCTGGTATAGGAACAATGGTGCGATCTTCTTTAAGAGTAACTGGTCGTGGTATATCACTCCCACTATCCAAGTCATCCTCAAAGAAAACCGCTCTATCATATTCGACGACTCGCATAGAATGAGATGGACAATAGAATCTGCTACCTCTGGAACCCACACAATAGCCAATAAAGAAGCCACTAACAGTCTTAAGATCAAGCTTCTTAGACTGAGGATTATAAGGTCTAACTTCTGCCTTACAACCCCATACATGAAAATGTTTCAAACTCGGCTTCTTTCCACTCATGAGCTCATATGGAGTTTTTGGTACAGACTTGCTGGGTACTTGATTTAGAATGTAGACAGCAGTTTTTAAGGCATCTCCCCAAAGAAAGTCTGGCAATGATGAATGGCTCAACATACATCTTACCATCTCCATAAGTGTGCGGTTACGCCTCTCTGCAACTCCATTTTGCTCAGGAGTACCAGGCATAGTGTATTGAGCTTCAATACCGCATTCCTCAAGAAATCTGGCAAAAGGTCCTGGGTTTCTACCCGTCTCATTATATATACCATAGAATTCTCCACCTCTGTCAGATCTTACACACTTTATTTTCCTACCTGTTTTCAACTCAACAGCAGCCTTAAAGGATTTAAAAGCATCTAGAGAACTAGACTTTTCTTGCAGAAGATCTATCCATCCATATCTCGAGAAATCATCTATAAAGGTAATAAAATACCCATATCCACCCATGGCAGTGGGTGTAATAGGTCCACACAGGTCGGTGTGAATCAACTGTAGCACATCGTCACACCTATTTGCAGCTTTATTCCTAACCTTGGCAGTAAATTTGCCCTTGATGCAATCAACACATGTATCAAAATCGGAGAAGTCTAGATCATGGAGAATACCTTCCTTGACTAGCCTCTCAATACGGGGCCTAGAAATATGCCCCAAACGTCGATGCCATAACATAGAAGATTGTTCATTAATCCTACTGCGTTTGTTTCCAACAGCAGAATTGACAGACATGTCATGTAGATCTAACATATAAAGGCCATCACGTAAAACTCCTGAACCAACGGAAACAGAATCTGAATAAACAAGCAATTTCCCACTACCAAACTTAAAAGTGTAACCACATTTATCCAAAGCGAGAAATGTAAATCAAGTTCCTTCTCATAGAAGGTGCATACACAAACATCTCTTAAAAGCAAATTATGTCCGAGAAGGCAAAAGTAAAGAAACAATTCCAATGTCAATAACAAAACTCCAGCTCCATCTCCCATAATAATCTTGGACTCAAAGCATCACTTGGTTTCCTCGAGGCTTGTGAACCCCTCGCAAGGAATTCACAACATGAATGGTTGCACTGAATCTAACCACCAAGTATTTGGAGGAACATCAATGACATTGGATTCAAAGCATGTTAAAGCCAGGAATATACCTTGCTTCTCTTGTTTCTTTTTCAAGAAATAGCAATCCTCTACCTTGTGGCCATACTTCTTACAATATTTGCAGTTACCCTTGAAAAAACTTTTCTTAGCCTGCAGATGCTGCTTTGCATTTTTCTTCTTTCCCTTTTGATCTTTCTTCACAAATCTTGAACCTGACTTAGAAGTTTGATTTGGATCAGATGCAGCAAAATGAGCACTGTGAGATTTACCCTTTCTAATGGAATCTTCTTCTTGTGTAACAATGGCAATCATCTCATCCACTGTCCATTCAGCCTTCTGAGTATTGTAAGAGGTCTTCATTACATCAAATTGTGAAGGAAGAGATTCAAGAACCCGGTAGATTAAAGTACTTTCGCCAATTTCCACTTTAAGAGATCTCGCTTTGTTGTAATAGTGCGTCGCCTTTCATGATATGCTCACGCACACCACTCGACCCCATCATATTTGGTCTTGTCAAACAAGGAAAGATATTGACTTTTCTCGAGCCTTCTCAAAAGTCATAAATTTCTCCCCAACCTTTCGATATTCTTTAGCATTATTGGTCTCTCGTGATACTCTGCTGATGGATTTCTCCATAGTATACTTCATCACTTTCGGGCACACTCTATTAGAGTGTTCCCATTTCTCATAAGCAATCTTCTCGTGCTGCAAGAGATTCATCAAGGAGAGCTGCTGGCTTGTCTTCCCTTAAGGCCGATCCAAGTCAGCAATAGTTAAGTAGAGATCTAGAGACTCTTTCCAGTCCTCATAGTTTGTCCCATTCAGAGTTTTGACAGAATTTGGGAAGGAGGCTGATATAAAACAGAGAATAAGGAATCATTAAGAGTTGAAGGCAATATGATTCCATATATATATATATATATATATATATATATATATATATATATATATATATATATATATATATATATATATATATGTTCAGCCAATCTTGCCCATAATACAAATTTCTTATTCATTATAATTCCGCCTAAGGGTCCCGAATCATAATAAATAAGAAATACAATAAGAAGAATAATACAATGTACTGAACTTACATCACCAAAATTTCTAGTACCGATAGGGTACTTGAAACCATAATTGACATAAGCTTAAGACAATAGTACAATGTATAATAACGAATTACATTAATAATAATACACCGATAGGGTATAATTATTATTAATATAATACCATACACATTAGAATAATTAATTGTTTAACAACACAAATTTTGTATAATTATACCCACGATAGGTGAGTTCATAACTATACAAAATATATCAATAGTCATGCTACAATTATACATTAGAAAAAAAATATTGTATAACAAATGCAGCATAGAACACACAACTTAATTCACATAAAATATTCGCGAGGCGAGAGGTATCTCGCGAGGCGAATCTTGTGAAAAGTCAGCAACGTTTGGTCTTCTCCCGGGTACTCGCGAGGCGAGTAAAGTGTTCGCGAGGCGACCCTGAAACCTTTCATTTTAATAGAACAGTCAGCCTTCGGGTCGCGAGGCGAGGAGCATGTTCGCGAGGCGACCCGAGACCTTTCATTTTCCGAGAACAGTCAGCCTTCGGGGTCGCGAGGCGAGAAACGTGTCATGGGGCGACCCGAGAGAGGATGACAATTTCACTGTTCTTCCGGCTTTCAGGTTCGCGAGGCGAGAATAATCTCGCGAGGCGAATCTGGAATTCCAACTCGTTGTCGATGCCCGAATCGCGAGGCGAGCAAAACTCGCAGGGCGATTGAACCAGTTTCACGAAAAAGGTAAACGAAAAACATCGATTTCTCACGTTTTATTTAATGAAATCCAACGATTTTCGAGTATGTTACTCGAATAACATGTGAGAAGAAAAGCCCTTAAACAATTTTCAAAATCATTGGCCAGAATCATAGTTTCAATTTTGAAGAACAAGCATGAAAACGAAAGTTGTTGAAGGAAAAACTTACAATTTTCATATTGATATAACATGATATAAAAATCCCTAACAATTTTCGAATAATTATAACATGTATCTATCCATGGCTCGATACCAATTGAAGGAAAACATATAATACTAAATACCATACAGATACAAATTATAGCATGTGATTCATGTTAATCAATAGGAAAGAGAAGAATGTTCATACCTTGGAGATTCGCAGAATCCATCACAGAGATCAAAGGGTGAGAAGGAGATGAACAAGTGATCGATTGTTGGAGAAGATGAGAGGGTTACTCCTCTCTTTCTCGGTTGGTTTTGGTTTTGTGTTCTTGATCGTAAGAATGCCTAATGGGAGGCTATTCTTATAACCTACCAGCAGAGAGTAGGGACCTCTCAACGGGTTAATATTAGAGATGACCCATCCCATCATAGGGTCACTCTTTAGTAAATACCCAACAACTATTTCACCAATTGGTTATGTAATTAAGAATTAATTTTATAACTGATATATTAATAATTTAATTATAATTCAATAACCAATTAATGCTAATCCACACATTAAAATTTAACAAATACAGTATATTTTTTTTTACAAATACTTATTTTAGTTTCAACATTTGACCAGTTGAAAAGTCAAATAATCTAGTTGTCCAAATGATTGGTTTAGGTATTAATATGTGGGTGGTGTAATGAGTGGTGTAAAATATGGGTGATGCACCTTAGCCCATTATGTATTTTTTATATGTCCATCATTTTTCTTTTCTATCCTTTTTTCTATTCACTCAAAAAAATAAACCGAAGCCTCACAACACTATGATTTGCAAAAACCTTAACAGAGTGATTTTTTTTGTGCTCAACGAAAGTGAGTTTTATACTCTTATGTTTACATGAAGTTATGGTTGGCTGAACGATTAAATTTTTAAATGTAGTTCACAAGTTTGCTTATGTCAATTAAGTGTGAGCATAAAATATAAGAATTAACTTACAAAATTGCTAGAATTTACATGTGCAATTTATTGAAATTTTGGAATATATAACTTAAATATTTGTTCATGTAAATAAAGTGTACGAGCCAAACTAACTTTTATAATTATATATACTAGCGGCAAGACAGGCACTGACGTGTATGTCTGACTGCATTTTTAATGCTTTTATACGTATTTATCCATGTTTTTGTTGTATAATATTTTATTTGTCACTTGTGTATGTCGGATATTTTTAATTGGTATTTTTTACGAATTTATAATGTGACTTCTTAATGTAAAACCACATTATATATTTATATCATTACATTAATAAGATTATGTTGTGAATAAATATAAAAATAAATAGACCTACGTGCTTGAAATCTTGCATATTCATTGAAAATTTGCTAATCTTGTAACTTATAATTTTTTTAATGTTATGTGCATTTTGCTATTGGTATTTTAATTATTATTTTAGTCAATTGAGTAAAACGTGTATGTTTGATCGATAATTTTGGTGATACATAAGCAAGTAAACAAACAATGAAACTGAACAGAGGGACTAATGTGGCGTGTGTATAATAGATCCGGCTCCTCTAAAGTGAGCCACTCACTTTAGAGGGTAAAGTAAGTTATTCTCCACCCATAAAAAAAACTAATGGTTCAGATTAATTCATATTTTTAAATAATTTTAATTTTTAAGGACACATTATAATAGAGGGAATAATCAATTAATTTATTTTTTTAAGGACAAAGTGTACCCATGTTTTTTTAGGAACCAAATGAGCGTTGAGTCATTAAAAAATGTAAAAAGAAATCAAACTATTGTAAACATTAATGACACTAAACTCGGGTGTTAAAGTTCATGTATTTTTGCTGTAAAAAAAATCATGTATTTATCCTGCAAAGTATTCTTAGTTTTTTTTTTAATAAAAAAATTATGAGGTTATTGATGAAATTTTGTGTCATTGAACACAATCAATACATGTCACCTTAACACCTTCAAAGTTGAAATAAGGAGAAAATTTGAAATAGTTTGGAGTTTTGTCCAAGTCATTCAAAGAAGAAAATTGAGGACCTCATCAATGAAACCAGGAGGACTCAATTTCGCAAAAGAAACGTTATAAATTAATATTGTAACTTTAAAAATCTAGCATTTCTACAATTAAGCAATGCAAACTAATGAAGCAGCACACACCCAACAAATCCCACCTTCTTATTTCTTTCTCAGTCAATGAAATGAATCACCAAGCTACTCTCTAATATCCATAGACTTCTAGTAAAAAAAAATTTAATATCCGTAGACTTGGGGAAAAGACTCACTATAATCTATGACAAATGGTTCATTCAACCGATAAATGTAAAACCAAATTAGTCTAACTACTAAAATAATTTGAAGTTGATAACTTCATTCTCCAGGGATAATCTTCTGTTTGTACGCACTGTTGTAAACGCAAAAGATTATTAGTGACATATATAAGCATTGCATTGACGAGTTTTTCTGTCCACATTTCTAATTCTTTTACTAATAAAGATATGTATTGGTATGCGTGTGTCCGCCTCCCATTGCTCTTTCTCCTTCTAATTGACGGATTCAATGACGGTTATGTTTTTTAAAAGAAATCACAATATGTTACCTGTTTATCCTTTGAGCCAGCAATCATATTTTTTACCATCATCCAAATTAAGTTGATCTTTATCTGTTATTTTTGTGAAAGCCCACCCGACTGAATATATTTTTAGATGATGTACCTGAAAAAAAAAATTAGAGGAATAGGATTCTAACAATGACATAATATGAAGAATGTAATGTAAAATTTTAATTAACCTTTTTCTACTTACTATGACGATGTACCTTTTTCTAATAATATTAGAGTATTAATGTCTTAATTTTAGAGTATTGGTGTTTTGACGATTTATCTTTTCTAATTTAAGGTTCGATCTCACACTAGCTAACATTTATCTACTTACTATACCAGTGCCTGTATAAAAAATTTAGAGTATTTGGATCTATTTGTGAGTTTAGAGGGGGAATAGAGGCGGAAGGGTTTGAGGAGGAGGGGAGAGGGAAAATGATTAAAAAGAAAAGATAGTTCTCCAAAACTTTCACCTTGTTCATTTTTTAGATCCTTCAAACTAGAGGATTTGATTCTTTTATTAAAAAATGAATTGAGAGATGATTTTGGAGTATTATTCTCCTTTCTCCCTACCTTCATCCTCAACTATCTTTCAATCACTGATTTTTTCAAGAGCGTGGAAGAAAATCCAATCATTTCCTCTAAAGCTGGGCTTAGACTTGTCTTCCCTGAGGTTATAAACTTTTCTTTCCACGCATCTACATTCCCAGTAACCATATCTATTTTTATGAAAGATAATACTGCATAGGAGTGTTATCTTTGCATGAAATATACTAGATGGAATCAAATATCCATCATCAAATATCAAAGAAAACTATTCCTATTTCCCCCCCTAAAATATACTAATCTAATATCCGTGTTGTTGCTTAAGTAAAGCAACATAATAAGCCATAACATACTCATCCTATAAAAATAGAAAAGGAAATAGAGATTTATGAATAAAGAAATGAAGGAAAATAATAGTGATGGAGCTTTAAATAAAGAGTAATAGTGGCTATAACGTAGGTAGGCTGGTGTCACATAATGTCCTGAACTTTGGTGCTAGTGGGATGTTTCTTATTCCATTCATGGAAGATGGAGGAAACATCAAATATAAAGATAACTATTTAGTTGGATGTAGACAACAAAATACCAAAAACCAAAGTACTTCATTCCAACCCAAAGTGTAAAAACAAAGTTACAGCATCCCATTTTTCAATTCATTTATATCCTTTTTTTAATTTTTTTTATTATAGTTTAGTTTTTGCAACCCCTATCTTCAATAACCCTCCATTCTCTTTTTTTTTATTCCTATCTCTTTGACCCATTGTTACTTGCTCAGTTGCTCTCTACACAGAGTAGCAAATCGCAAAAACAAGGAAAGAAGAAATTTGGAAACTCCATGCATCCTCCCTCCATAAAAATCTTTGTGCAGAAACAAATTGGCAACCAAAATTATACATATGTGGCAGTAAAAATTTGAAATATATGTATTATAATATACTAAACTAAACCAAAAGAGTACCTATAAGCCTAAAGAGTATTCTATTCTTTGAATCTATCCGACAATAATCAATTAATCATTTACAGGTGTTGACTGATGAAGATTAAATACTTGCCAAATGCCATTAATAGTCAGATGAACAATTTCCCTGAGAAAAAAGTTGTGCAGCCAACATTTATTGTATAAAATTTGTAAAGAAAGTAGAGGATCCTCCAACCTTGCCCCATATTGTAACATCCCTGGCTACTCTACGTGTTGACGACTATCCCCACAAACCAACACGAGTCTTTTCAGCATGTTTTGTCCTCACTCACACGCTTCCTGGGAAAACTTCCTGGGAGGTCACCCATCCCATAATTGCTCAAAGTCAAGCACGCTTAACTGTGGAGTTCTTAAGTGATGGGTGTTGGTAATGGCTACAATCTCAAGAGGGGGGGTGAATTGAGATATTGAAAACTTTTTCAACAATTTAAAACAAAACAGAGTTTTCTTAAAGAAAATTAGTTTTCACTCAATTTTAATTCTCAAGAATCAGGTTATGTAACAAGTAATGATGTTAAAAAGAATTATAAGAAGTAACAACAAGTTTAACACAGATTGCAGATCAAAGATTCAAGTTAACAAGCATTCTTAAAACTCATTCACAACACACATGTGCATATAACAAGTATATGAAGTTTAGAGATGAGTAGAACACGCAAACAGATTTATCCTGGTTCGGCTACCTCCTCTGGTAAGCCTACATCCAGTCCCACACCTCTGTGGTTTTCTCCACTATAACCAGAATTTACAATATCCAATTACATCATTCACAAGGATAACCTCCTTGCTCAAGAATACACCAAAAAGCACACTTGCTTTTCTATACCCAAGGATCCCTTCTATCCCTGTTCAATCCTAAGAGATACCCTCTCTTAATCACACTAATTCACAGAAAGAATTGAGTAGAAGAAAGACTCTAAAAGTTTGATTATACAAATTGAAGTTCTAAGAAATATCACACTTTTCTTCTCAAAGATGAAGCACTTTTGAAAGCTTTTGAATCTTTCGTATTTTGACTTTCAGAATGTGTAAGGTGTTCAAAAGTGTTCCTTTGATCCCTCTTTATATAGAGAACAAGTTATAGTCGTTGGGAACATTTAAACAGATTTGGATCTGATTTAACAAAACCTGTTTTCTTGATTCTCGTTCTTGAAATAAGATTCTGATTGTTCTTGTAGAATTCGCGTCCATCTTGAAAAATAACTGTTTCCATCTAGCCATTAAGATTTACATTCGGATGGGCTAGTAGACGAGCTCCATTTAGTACTTTAGTGGACGGAGCTTCATATGCCACTTTGGTAGACGAGCGCTTCTCGTTACTTTAGTAGACGAGCGCTTCTTGTTACTTCAGTAGACGAGCTCCATGTGCCACATCAGCACATGAGCGCTTCTCGTTACTTTAGTAGACGCGTGTTTCTGTTACTTTATTAGACGTGAGCTTCTGTCACTTTAGTAGACGCCAGCTTTTTAGTAGTTCATTGGACGTCAGCTTTTTTTGGTAGTTCATTGTTGGACGAGCGCTTATATTATTCCATTGTTGGACGAGCGCTTATATTATTCCACTGTTAAGCTCTTGTCTTGATGATTCCTTGATCTTCTTAAATTTAAGTGCTTCACCTAAGAAATCAAATGTGCTATTTTTATAATAGCATCTAAAGTATGAGATCTTCATTGCTTGATGCTTTAGTCCTTGTCCATTGCTTTGTGTCCTTGGTCTTCCATCCTTTAATCCTTGGTTTATCTTTTTCATGAGTGACATTGCATACAACTTAACACATAATAAGTACATAGTCAAAGTCAAAAATCTTATGCAAAATACACTTTGTTTGTCATACATCAAAACATGAATGAGGGCTTAGTCTTACAAACTCCCCCTTTTTGATTATGACAAACCTTACCATACTTAACCTTAGTTATTAAAAATCAGAGTGCAGCTGTTCAGTAAGCATGGTTCTTGAGTCATTTTCATCCTCCCCCTGTGTCATTGATATCTTTCAAAAATCAAGTGTTATCATATCATTATCATGAAAAGTCATCTTGCATTTATTATACATTCAAGTTTGTCTTTTCAATGCAGTTCATACTTAGGTATCATAGAAAAAATTTACAACAAATGCAAGACAGAATTAATGGTTGTAAGGTTCATCTTTCTCCCCCTTTGTCATTATCAAAAAGAAACTATGGAGAATATTGAAATCAAACTGAAAAACAGTCTTGCATTCATTGATTATAAATCATTACAGAGCAGATGCAATACACCAAAACAACCAAAACACTGAAATCAAAAAAAAAAAACAGGAATTACAGACACCTAAGGACACTTAGTCTAGACTGAGACTAGATAAAAGCATCTTGCCCGTGTCCTTCATAATTTTCAGCATCTTGTGCTGCCTCACTTGCCATATTGACTATATCATCAAAAATAACATCTGATATCAATCATTTTGAGAATTAATTATGCTAAGTTCCCTTCTTATTAAGAAGAAACTCTCCTTATTTAGTGGTTTGGTGAATATATCAGCTAATTGCCTGGTTGTATCTATATGTTCAATCACAACATCACCACTTTGAATATGATCCCTAATAAAATGATACCTAATTTCAATATGCTTGGTTCTTGAATGCATGATGGGGTTCTTTGTTAGATTAATTGCACTCGTGTTATCACACTTTATTGGTACATGATCTAGATGAACACCATAGTCAATTAATTGTTGCTTCATCCATAGGATTTGAGCACAACAACTCTCAGCTGCAACATATTCTACTTTAGCTGTGGATAAGGCCACACTAGTTTGCTTTTTACTAAACCAAGACACTAGGGAATTTCCTAATAAATGGCATGTTCCACTTGTACTCTTCCTATCTAACTTGCATCCAGCAAAATCAGAGTCGAAATATCCTATTAATGTGCAAGTGGATCCCTTGGGATACCACAGCCCCATTTCTTTTGTTCCTAAAAGATACTTCATGATTCTTTTAACTGCAGTAAGATGTGAGTCTTTAGGATTAGCTTGATACCTTGCACACATAACACACTAAACATTATATATGGCCTACTTGCAGTGAGATAAAGTAAGGATCCGATAACACCTCTATACTTGGATACATCTATAGATTTACCATGTTCATCTTTGTCCAAGTAGCAGGCTGGACTCATTGGTGTTGCCATTTCCTTTGCACTTTCCATTCCAAACTTCTTTAGTAGTTCCTTGAAATACTTTGTTTGGCTTATGAAGGTTCCATCTTGGTATTGTTTAATTTGAAGTCCAAGAAAGAAGGTATCCTCTCCCATCATGGACATCTCAAATTCATTTTGCATTAGTTTACCAAATTCCTTGCATAAAGACTCATTAGTAGCACCAAAAATAATGTCATCAACATATATTTGAACAAGTAAGATATTATGTTCTTTTGTTTTAGTAAAAAGTGTTGTATCAACTTTTCCTCTTTTAAAGCCTTTCTCTAGGAGAAAATTACTTAACCTCTCATACCAAGCTCTAGGAGCTTGCTTGAGTCCATAGAAGGCTTCAGTGAGTTTATAGACATGATTTGGGAACTCACTATCAACAAAGCCAGGGGGTTGGCTTACATACACTTCCTCTTGAATTGGTCCATTTAAAAAGACAATTTTCACATCCATTTGGTACAGTTTAAATTTCATTATACATGCATGGGCTAATAGCATTCTTATGACTTCTAATCTAGCTACGGGAGCATATGTTTCATCATAATCAATTCCTTCTTGTTGATTATATCCATTAGCTGCTAGTATAGCCTTGTTTCTTACTATTATTCCATTCTCATCCATTTTGTTTCTAAACACCCATTTAGTTCCAATTATTTGGTTACTTTTAGGTTTTGGAACTAAATCCCAAACTTTGTTCCTTTTAAATTGATTTAACTCCTCTTGCATTGCAATCATCTAATGTTCATCATTAATAGCATCATCAACATATTTTGGTTCTATTTGAGATACAAACGTCATGGTATTGCAAATATTCCTTAAAGAGTTTCTAGTGGTTGCCCCTTTGGTGATCTCACCAATGATATTGTCTAGGGGATGATTCTTTGAAACTTGCCACTCCTTAGGAAGATTTTCTTGTTGGATTTCTGCTTGAGGTTCTTTATTGCTCCCTTCATCCTCCTTTTCCTTATTGCTGTCTTTTCCTTCATCATATTTCACTTCATCTTCATGAGCTTCTGCATCATCAAAAATGTCATTTCCCAACCTTTTGGGGTTAGACTCATCAAATGTTATGTGAACAGATTCTTCCATTGATAAAGTACGCTTATTAAACACTCTATATGCTTTGCTAGTTAATGAATAGCCTAGGAAAATACCCTCATCAGCTTTGGGATCAAATTTCCCAAGATTATCCTTTCCATTATTTAGCACAAAACACTTACAATCAAAGACATGAAAATGAGAAATGTTAGGTTTTCTTCCCTTGTAAAGTTCATATGGAGTTTTCTTCAAAATTGGACTTATTAGAACTCCGTTTAAAACATAGCATGCAGTACTCACAGCATCAGCCCAAAAATACTTTGGTAAATTAGAGTTACTTAACATGATTCTAGCAATTTCTTCAAGTGACCTATTTTTCCTCTCAACTACTCCATTTTGTTGTGGAGTTCTAGGTGCAGAAAAATTGTGTTTTATACCATGTTCATCACAAAAGTTATCAAACTCCTCATTTTGGAATTCTCCTCCATGGTCACTCCTAATTGAAACAATTTTCACGTGTTTCTCATTTTGAACAACCTTATCCATTTTCTTAAAAGCTTCATTCTTTTGTGCTAAAAAATAGGTCCAAGTAAATCTAGAGAAGTCATCAACAATTACAAGAGCATAAAGATTTCCACCAAAGCTTTTTATCCTAGAAGGTCCAAAAAGGTCCATGTGCAACAATTGTAAGGGTCTACTAGTTGAAACAATGTTTTTAACCTTAAATGAGATTTTCACTTGTTTACCCTTTTGGCATGCATCACATAAGCCCTCTTTAACAAACTTCTTATTTGTTAAACCAATTACAAGTTCTTTGGAAATCAATTTATTCAAGTGATCCATATAAATGTGAGCTATTCTCCTATGCCAAAGCCAATTTTCATCTTCTTTGAAAATTAAGCAACATGCATCATTGGAAGTTAAATTGTCTAAGTCGACCATATAGATGTTATTGATTCTATTTCCAATCAATTTGATGTTATTATCATGAATAGATTCAATCATACACAAATTTGAGTTGAAGTTTACTTGTATTTATCACATGATTGGCTTATACTTAGTAGATTGTGTTTGAGCCATTCCACATAGAGAACATCCTCAATCTTGATTGCTGGACTTTTTCCTATTGTTCCAACACCAAGAATTCTTCCTTTGTTGTTGTCTCCATAGCTGACATTTCCACCTTCTTTGAGAGTGAAAGATGTAAATTTTGTGATGTATCCGATCATGTGTTTGGAGTAGCCACCGTCTAAAAACCAACTTGAGCTTTTGGCCTTCAAACACACCTACAAAACAGATTTTTTTTATACTTTTCCTTTAGGCACCCAAATCTGGTTGGGTCATTTGGTGTTAGTAGCAACATAAGTTCCTTTTGGAACCCAAATTTGTTTCATGTCAACATGTACGTTCTTTCTAAGTCTACAAGTAGCAGCTGTATGACCTTTCTTTAAACAATAATAACATTTCACAAAAGGACTAGTTGAAGAACTAGGTGCAACAAAAAACTTCTTGAAAGATTTTTCATGCACCATAAGATTATATCCAATTCTAGCTTTATCATAAACACCATTTTGATTTCCTAATATGGCATTCAAGTTATCTCTACCCAAATTAAACTTAGATAGAGTTGTATTAAGTTTTTCAACTTCCTTTTCTAGTGTAGTGCATTTGGTGCAAATTGAACTAGATGCAAGTAATTGTGAATTTTTAGATTCTAGTTCTTTAAGCTTTATTTGTAAAGATGCATAGTCACTACATTGTTTTGCGATGATCTTCCTAGAAGATATAAGTTGTTTACCAATTTTAACATATTCTTCATGCAATTCATCAAAAGCATCTTGTAACTCATCATAGGCAGGAGAAGAATCGTTTACCTCGGTTTCACTATCAAATTTGTTGATTTGCCATGAGACATAGGTTGGCTTTTTCATTTTCAGATTCACTACTAGTGGAATCCATATCATTTTCTTCCCAAGCTATGTATGCTCTTCTAGGCTTTCTTCCTTTCTTCTATTTGTTGTCATTCTTCTCATACTTTTCTTTCTTTTGTAGTTTTGGACATTCATTTTTGTAGTGTCCAAGCTTTCCACATTCAAAGCATTTGATTGTAGAGGAAGATCTTTCACCTTTGTTCGTGTTCTTTTTGGTAGGAAAACTGAATTGCTTCTTGTTTCCATTCTTTTTGATGAATTTTCTAAATTTCCTCACAAGCAATCCCATGTCTTCTTCTTCGGATTCTTCACTTTCATCAAGGTGTTCATCTTCATCACTTTCTATTGATTCTTTGGAGATATGAACCTTGAGTGGGAGTCCTTTCTTCTTTTTCTCCTTATCTTCACGACTTTTCAATCTATTGAATTCCAATTCGTGTTCTTTCAACTTGCCAAATAAAGTAGCAATCTGCATGGTATCTAGATCATTTGCTTCAGTAATTGCAGTAATTTTTGGCTGCCATTCACGACTCAAACATCTCATTATCTTGTTAATCTTTTTCTCATCTGTGATTGTATGTCCGAGTCCTTCTAGCTGATTCACAATGTGTGTAAACCTCTTTTGCAGTTCATCTATCTCCTCACCATTCTTCATATGAAAGAGTTCATATTCATTACTAGTGCATTCATTCTTGCTCTTTTCACATCGTTGGTTCCTTCATGAGTGAGTTGAAGAGTATCCCACATTTGCTTTGCCGTTTTGCAATTGGAGACCCTGAAAAACCCATCATAATTCAAAGCAGCTGTTATAATATTTTTTGCCTTAACATTATAATCAACTCTTCTTTTATCATCATCATTCCAATCATCTCTTGGTTTAGTTTGTTTATTTCCTTTAGCATCAAGAATAAATGGAACATAGGGACCATTTTCAACAGCATCTAATACATCTAAACCTGCAGCCTCAAGAAAGATAAGCATCCTTTCTTTCCAATACATGTATTGGGAGCCATTAAAGGCAGGGGGTCTAGTGAGTGAAGCACCATCACCCAGGATATCATTTGTAGCCATCTCTTGAAGCTATTAAGCTTTGTAACAAGAGTTTTAGCCCTGATGCCACTTGTTGGTAATGACTACAATCTCAAGAGAGGGGGGGGGGGGGGGGGGTTGAATTGAGATATTGAAAACTTTTTCAACAATTTAAAGCAAAACATAGTTTTCTTAAAGAAAATTGGTTTTCACTCAATTTTAATTCTCAAGAATCAGGTTATGTAACAAGTAATGATGTTAAGAAGAATTATAAGAAGTAACAATAAGTTTAACACAGATTGCAGATCAAAGATTCAAGTTAACAAGCATTCTTAAAACTCATTCACAACACACACATGCATATAACAAGTATATGGAGTTTAGAGATGAGTAGAACATGCAAACCGATTTATCCTGGTTCGGCTACCTCCTCTGGTAAGCCTACATCCAGTCCCACACCTCTATGGTTTTCTCCACTATAACCAGAATTTACAATATCCAATTACATCATTCACAAGGATAACCTCCTTGCTCAAGAACACACCAAAAAGCACACTTGCTTTTCTATACCCAAGGATCCCTTCTATCCCTGTTCAATCCTAAGAGACACCCTCTCTTAATCACACTAATTCACAGAAAGAATTGAGTAGAAGAAAGACTCTAAAAGTCTGATTATACAAATTGAAGTTCTAAGAAATATCACACTTTTCTTCTCAAAGATGAAGCACTTTTGAAAGCTTTTGAATCTTTCGTATTTTGACTTTCAGAATGTGTAAGGTGTTCAAAAGTGTTCCTTTGATCCCTCTTTATATAGAGAACAATTTATAGTCGTTGAGATCATTTAAACAGATTTGGATCTGATTTAACAAAACCTGTTTTCTTGATTCTCGTTCTTGAAATAAGATTCTGATTGTTCTTGTAGAATTCGCGTCCATCTTGAAAAATAACTGTTTCCATCTAGCCATTAAGATTTACATTCGGATGGGCTAGTAGACGAGCTCCATTTAGTACTTTAGTGGACGGAGCTTCATATGCCACTTTGGTAGACGAGCGCTTCTCATTACTTCAGTAGACGAGCGCTTCTTGTTACTTCAGTAGACGAGCTCCATGTGCCACATCAGCACATGAGCGCTTCTTGTTACTTTAGTAGACACGCGCTTCTGTTACTTTATTAGACGTGAGCTTCTGTCACTTTAGTAGACGCCAGCTTTTTAGTAGTTCATTGGACGTCAGCTTTTTTTGGTAGTTCATTGTTGGACGAGCGCTTATATTATTCCATTGTTGGACGAGCGCTTATATTATTCCACTTTTAAGCTCTTGTCTTGATGATTCCTTGATCTTCTTAAATTTAAGTGCTTCACCTAAGAAATCAAATGTGCTATTTTTATAATAGCATCTAAAGTATGAGATCTTCATTGCTTGATGCTTTAGTCCTTGTCCATTGCTTTGTGTCCTTGGTCTTCCATCCTTTAATCCTTGATTTATCTTTTTCATTAGTGATCTTGAATACAACTTAACACATAATAAGTACATAGTCAAAGTCAAAAATCTTATGCAAAATATACTGTTTGTCATACATCAAAACATGAATGAGGGCTTAGTCTTACAATGGGCTCCCGAAAAGAAGATGCATATTGTTGGTATAGGTAGTCCCAATCAATTCATATAAGTTCATGCATGTGTCCCTCCGCTTAGAAGCCTGTCAGGGGCGGCTCATAGTTCGTGCCTTCTTGCACCGGTGACCACTCCCCGTCCTCGTCAACCCCGGTGTCACATGCCTACCAGCTTCCGCTTGGTTTGCTCTACCGGTTGACGACTGTCCCCACAAACCAACACGGGTCTTTTCAACGTGCTTTGTCCTCACACACTTCCTGGGAAAACTTCCCAGGAGGTTACCCATCCTATAATTGCTCCAAGTCAGGCACGCTTAACTGTGGAGTTCTTAAGTGATAGGCTCCTGAAAAGAAGATGCATCTTGTTGGTATAGGTAGTATCAATCAATTCATATAAGTCATCCTTTACTGTATAGTCCCATACCTACACAGTCTCAGGATCCCTCTCATTCTGGTGTGTAATCGGTTCATTGACGTGTCCATCCGCTTAGAAGTCTGCCGGGGGCCGCTCCTTATTCGTGCCTTCTTGTACCGGCGACCACTCCCCACCCTCGTCAGCCCCGGGTGTCACACATATGAAAGCCAATGTGTCACATCTGCTAAGCTTCTCATTCCATAATCGTTTCCCCGTGTTGCTATCTGTATTATGACCAAAAAGGTTAACATTATACCATGTACAAGCCAAATAACTTTACATTTCACAATCTTAAATATATAAATGCAACACAAATCTCACTCATTTTACTATCTGTTTTCATCTCAGAAGTCAGGGAAAAAATTATGGGTTACCCTAACAGCATCAGTTCCCTTTTCCATAAGTTCAATCTTTATCGACTCCAAATGTCCTTTCCCCTGAGAAGTTAAAATCAAATAACATATAATTAGAACACCAACAGACCATTTTCTTCGAGCTGTTCAAGTCAATCAAATTGTTCAATTGTTAGAATCTTTGTAAGATTTTTGTATAACACTGATTATTGGGAAACACAAAATCTTCATCAAATGGTATAAATGAAGAGTACTTGAAGCCTACAATAAATAAAATAATTACCAGTGGGATCCACATCACGGGAGAGATGTAGAATCCTAGAAGGGAAGAACAAAAAAATAGAGAAACGGGGGATGTAGTGTAAAATAACCAATGCAGATCAGGGAGATTATAGAGCTCATTTATACCCTTCGAATCCATCTCCTTACTCGTGCTTCTACAACATGATTCAAACCAATATCACCACATTTCAGCTTCATAAATTCTCAAATTGATTATAAGGTTTCAGCCTCAAGAACATGAAGACTTAAGGTCTCAGTCATCACATATCAGCATCAACTCAACTTCTAATGAAGCAGATAAGCAATAACAAAGTCACATGAATAAAAAGATTTAATTGAATAAACACAAATAGATTTATATATCTTAAATACCAAGCATAAATTCTTATATGATAATCCCAAGCCTAATAGTACACAATTTGAACTCTTCATCTTATTACTTCTCTCCTATTTTATTTGTATTGCACCACGTCTCCACATGATTAAATGATTTTATTCACAATCTGATGTAGTGATGCACATAATTACTGAAGGTACTCCAGACAGAATTATGTTTCTGGATAAAATCAAATGGAAAGATGCATCCTGAGTAACAATTACGAAGTTGAACTTTTTTATTCATTAGTGTCTGTGAGTAGAAAGATTATATGAATGACATTCATAATGAGGTATATATTTCATCTTGGTTAAAGTTTTTTTTAGAGTTGTGCATAACTAATATAGCTTTTGTGTCTCTCTAATAAAATCATTGAACCTCAATAAAAGTAATATAACATCTTCTAAATTAAATGGGAGAATAGAACAACTTGTTCTCATTCCTTCTTTCACATTTGCATATTCTTTCCACATGCCCCATGTTGCTACACTTCCTCCACTTAACATGAGGCCTCCACCAACATTTCATTTGGGGGTGATTTGTTTTCTTGCAGTGCGAACATGGTGAAAAATCTCTATCTTGTCAAGAATTTGACAATAAAACAGTGAAAACCATAAACCAACTCCAAATCAATTTTCTTTTAGTGAAAACATTTGAAGGTAGAAGTCCCCAAAATATCATAAACCAATCCAAACATCAAAATATATATCTATATATATTTATATAAGACATAATGGTTGAGGATTTATCTCATACAGCGTGTATGCAATAAAATAAAGAATCACATGCATGGGGTCATCTCATGTCACTTGGTAGGAAGAAGTAGATTACCTTCATTGCTCCCCTACTACACACACTTGACAAACAGATAGAAAGGCAACATCATTAGCGTGCCTCTGCCTCCCTTTTTTGCTCCAATCCTTCTACGCTCGTCTGAGGGTACTTTGGTGCCTCTCTTTTTGTGTCCAGAAGAGAGAGAGAAAAAAAAAGAAACACATGTAATACCCTCATATATATGATCAAATGTTATTCTTCTACAATTCTACTATATAATTACATTGGAGGGCTGCGATGAGGCGTGTTCTGGTTCCGAGAAGCTGTATCAGACTACGCTGCACGATCTGCGTGATTTGGGAATGATGTTAGGGTTTACGCATAGAAAGGGGAAGGTCGTCTCATTATGACTACTCCCGTTCCTTTTCCTTCTCCCGCTATTTCTCCTTCTCTCTTTCTCCCTATATATTTGTCACTGCTACTCATGTCGTTCTCTTTCTCCCCCTCCCCGTCCCTGCGACGCTCCATGTCCAGGTGAGTGTGAATGCACTGTGATTGGAAGTCTGAAAACCGTCAATGCATTGGGTGAAGGATTAAGAAATGAAAGTGGGTTATTCAGTTTTTGTGGGTTAGCAAAAGAGGTGTAACTTCTAAAATCTAACTGCTAGATGTAAATGAGAGAATTCGTTTTGAGAAGAGAGTGGGTAACGGTAGCTTTGTTCAGTTTGAGGGATAAATAAGCAATATAAAAATTTTGTTAACAAAGATTTTAATGGCAAATTGGTAATATTAAAATTAGGATACCAAAATTTCAACTCTGACATTATCTAAAAAAAAGGTATTACAAAATATAAAATATTTAAAATAATAAAAATATTAATAATTCATTTTAAAATTTATTTTTATTTTATAACAATACTAATTTTGTTATTTTATATTATTTTAAAAAATGTAAAATATAAAAAAGTATTATAATAATTTAACTATATGTAAAGTAAAAACAAAAAATGAATATTTAAAAATATAAAAAATTAATTTTAGTTAGACAATATTTAAAAAATTATATGTAATTTTATCACAAGGATAATTTTTTCTTTTTATATAATTTTAAATAATGAAAATTATAAAAAAAAACTAAAATCTAATAAAAGATGAAGACATTTAGAATAAAAACGAAAAATTTAAAATTCATACTTAAATTATAATATTATCTGGTTGGTTATCTGGTGGACACTAAACGTTGGATATGATAACAGCTTATCCTGCTTATACCCTATCCTACTCCTATCATGTTCTCTTATCATATTCGCCTCTATCCTATCCTGACCACCAAACGAGCCCTTAGGATTTTGAGGTGAGAATAAATGAGGGATAAAATGTGCAAAAATGATAGAGAGAAGAGGGAAGTAATTTTTAGGTTAAAATAATATTTTGGTCCCTATACGTGATTTTCAATTTGGTCCCTATATGTAAAAATTTATCAATTTAGTCCCTATACGTGACACTGGTTTTCAATTTGATCCTCGCTGCTAATTGGTTCCTATATAAGATGACAAAATTGCAAATTGTTGTCACATGTAGGGACCAATACAACAAAAAAAAATTGAAATCGGTCCCTACATGTGACAATTATTTTCAATTTTGTCCCTACATGTGATAATAATTTACAATTTGGTCCCTCTTATATAGGGACCAATTAACGGTAAGGACCAAATTGAGAATTAGTGTCACGTATAGGGATCAAATTGAGAAATTTTTTCGTATAGGAACCAAATTAAAAATCAATATCAGGTATAAGGATCAAAATATTATTTTAACCTAATTTTTATGTCCAACACGCCACCTCCCTTATGTGCTACAGTATCAGCTTGGTAAGAGAAACATGGAGTAAGCTATTAACACGGCACCCTTGTTTAAAAAAATAATAATAAACTAAGGCAAAATAACACATTCATTCACTGTATCAATGAAGGAAATAATATAAAATAAATAAAAGTAATCATAGTTGATCACCAAAAAGTTTATCATGTCTCATCTCATTAATTAATATTTGACTTCTTGTATAAGAACCCAAAACATCATAAAATTGTTTAATAAATAAAAAATAAGAACCAAAAACGCAATTAAAAAATGATTTTCTGCAAGTCTAAAATTTTGCACCAATAATTATATTATTGTTAATAATATAAATATTGTTAATTTTTATTATATTAAATTACGGAAACTGATTTTTCGTAAGTGTTAAATTTTACTTACTTGTGAAAAATTCAATTTCCGTAAGTGAGTTTATTTATTTTTATTAATACCTAAAGATATAATTATCTAATTAACTATTAATTATATTAATAATATCATTATTTCTTCATTTTGTTAAGGATATTTTCTATTTTTATTAATTATATTATTTATTAATAATATAAAAATTATTAATTTTTTATTAGTTTTAATAAAATGATATAATTTCAATTTTAATTTTTTATTAATTTTAATTAAGGAAACTGACTTTTCGCAAGTGTTAAATTTTGCACAGTTGCAAAAAAATATAATTTCCGTAAGTGTGTTTATAAGTTTTTTTTTATAAATACCTAATGATATAATTATCGTACTAATTATTAATTATATTAATAATATAATTATTTATTAATTTTTTAAGGATATTTACTAATTTTTGTTAATAATATAATTATTTATATTATTTATTATTAATATAAAAATTATTAAATTTTTATAAATATTTTAATAAAAATATATATAATTTTAATTTTTCATTAATTTTAATTAAGGAAACTGTTTTTCCACAAATGTAAAATTTTTCTCACTTGCGAAAAATACAATTTCCGTAAATGTGTTTATTTTTTTATTAATTCTAATCACTTACGGAAAATATTGTTTCCGTAAGTGTGTTTATTTTTTGTTATTAGTTTTTTTTATTAATATCCCAAATATATTACTAATTATTAATTATATTAATAATATACTTATATCTTAATTTTTTAAGGATATTTACAAATTTTATTAATAATATAATTATATTAATAATATAATTATTTTTATTAAATATATTATTTATTAATAATATAAATATTTTTAATTTTTTAATATTTTTATTAAAATGATATAATTTTATTTTTAATTTTTTATTAGTTTTATTTTTTTATTAATAATAATCACTTACGGAAAATATTGTTTCTGTAAGTATGTTTATTTTTTTTATTAATTTATTTTATTAATATCCCGAATATATTACTAATTATTAAGTATATCAGTAATATAATTATTTCTTAATTTTTTAAGGATATTTACTAATTTTTATTAATAATATAATTATTTTTATTAATTATTTAATTTATTAATAATATAAATATTATTAATTTTTTATTAATTTTAATAAAACGATATAATTTTAATTATAATTTTTATTAATTTTTCAAGTGTTAAATTTTGCTCACCTGCGAAAAATCGAGTTTTCGTAAGTGTGTTTATTTTTTTATTAATACCTAAAGGTATAATTATAGTACTTATTATTAATTATATTAACAATATAATTATTTCTTAATTTTTTATGGATATTTACTAATTTTTATTAATAATATAATTATTTTGATTATTTTGATTATTTATTAATAATATTAAAAATTATTAATTTTTCATTAATTTTAATTTTTTGTTAACTTTAGTTACTGTTCCGTCCAAATATCTCAGATGGGAGATACTCGACCGGAGAAAGTCTAGTGGGGTTGTTTTGGAATTAGCTTGACATAATGTGAATTCTGCTCCTACGTATCCAAATGGGAATCAAAGCAAACGTAGTTCTAAGTGAGGGGGTTGAGCCCCTATTTATAGATATTTTTAGTGCAATCGTTCGAGTAAGACGGTTACTGAGATCCTATTCGTTAGGATCGGATTGTTATTGCAGTTAGACAATGATATGGATAAGGCTTCGAGTTATACGGAGAAATATTTGGACCAGCGAGATATTCGGCCCAGTCAGTTGCGGCTGGATAGCTCGGGGCCGAGATATCTTCCTTCGTGGTCTGGTGTGGAATAGGCCCGAGTAGTTATCCTCGGGTGTTGAGTGTATTAATAGGTCTTCGGCTTTATGGGAGTTCGGGTCAAGGTCCACTTACGAGAATGAGCTCGGTCATATTGACAATCCTCGGCCTTATATCTTCGACCAGTACACAAGCCCCCCGAGCTCCGAGCTTAAATAAGCGAAAGAGCTGATAAGTATTAAACCGAGCTTATTCTTCGGCCACCCAGACTTCCGCATTCCCAGCTGTCATTTCAATCAAATCTTTCCTCTCTGTCAGAGAAGGCAATCATTCCCCCTAATACTTCTGCGGCACGCTTCAGGTAAGAAACCCTAGAGTTCCGCGCCCATTTAATGAGGGGGAAATCAAAAGTCGCGCCTTTGGGCTTGATGGAACGTGGACCGTTGATCGTGTCATCAACCGCAGCTACAAATATCCCCTCTGGCTCCAACTCCCTTCTACCTTGCTTATCCTCCTTCGCCCTTCACCTTCGTCTTCCAAGTTTCTGCCATCACTCTTCTGCCTGTCGTTCTTCAGGTACGCCCAGTCTCCTTCTTTCCCTCGTGCTTCTAAGTTTAATTTCTGCTTACCAGATATGAGTTCGTCCATGTCCTCTGAGTCAAATACCTCGCCTCTAATTGAGCGCGAGGTTTCCCCCATTGGGGGTTTTCCTTCCACTTCTTCAATTCCTTCACAGGAATTGAACATCGGAGAAGAGGAAGCGTCCTCCTCCGAGTCGTCTTCCCCTGGGTCTAATTCCTCTGGGTCTGACTCTAAGTCCGGCTCTCCCTCTCCCCAAGTTTCCAAACCCGACGCTCGCAAACAACGCCTAAGGGTTCCAAAAGTCCCTGCTCCCGATATTACCCTTCCTGGGTATACCTGGGTTAAAGGCGAGGTTGGGACATTTTTCTCTGACTTTCAAACCTCAGATTCGATTGCTCAACTTCGATCTCAGATTAATATCTCGACGTCGGGAGACGAATCCGAGTTTATCTGTTCCCCATGCTCGGGTACCGAGTGTGTCTTTCTCAGGTCTCGTCCTTCCGAGCCCCCTTTCACATATATGTACAAGACACTATTTGCCCAGCTGCGCGTCTCTCTTCCCTTCACTGAGTTCGAGTGCGACGTTCTGAGAACCATGAATGTCGCGCCCACTCAGCTTCACCCCAACAGTTGGGCTTTTATGAAAGCCTTTCAGATTTTGTGTAAATACCTCGGGATGGAGCCCACTACTCCAAAAATTTTGTATTTTTACCAAACAAGGTTTGGTGAGAAAACGGGATGGATTTCCCTTAACGGGCTGAACCGAAGAGGACTGATTAGTTTATACACATCGTCGTATAAAGATTTTAAAGTCGGCTTCTTCCGAGTTCGCCCCTCGGGCTCTCACTCCTCCCACTTCTTTGACGAAAATAGATGCGCCAAGTTTCCTTTATACTGGCAATCCTCCCCCACAAAATTCGTTGGCTTTGAGTACCAATCCCTTCCCGCCGAGGATAGGCGGGATATAGACATACTAGAAAAACTTCCTCGGCCCCTCCATTGTGGACGTCTTCTGAAACTCCCCTTCTCATCTACTCCGAGAACTAACCTGAAAAGTAAGTGCTCGGCTTTTTAGTTTTCAACTATTTTATGTATGCGTTTATGTACTAACAATTCTTTCTTTTTGGCAGTCCTTATGGGGAAATTCGACTTCTCCAAGCTTTTAAAGGCGGCTGCGAAAGAGGGTCAGGGTCCCTCCTCGACCGAGAAGAAGAAAAGACCTCCTGTCACCAAGGCCTCTGCGAAGGGGGCTTCATCATCCGCCCCTCAAAAAAGAAAGAGGGTAGAGGTTGTAGTTGACACCGAAGATTCTCCCCCTCCTCGCCCAAGTCCCCCACACCCTACTACTCAGGAGACAGGAACCGCGGGGCGAGAAGAACAAAACCCTCCTTCTACCGAGGTGAAGTGGTACAATACTTCCCTAAAAGCAGGGACCTCGTCCCTTTGGGGCGAAGACTTCAACCACTTTCATTCTTTCGACTCGAACTTCCTGAAGCCCGCTGATCTCCGGCTAATGAAGCAACAAGGGGCTCAGTCTAGCATGGAGGCTCTATCAACCTACTGCATCCGAGCTGCTGCCTTGGCCCGCTTTTGCAGCCAAGATTTAGTGGATGCTGAGAGGAAGTCTCTGCAACTGGAAGCCGAACTGGCTTCTATTGAGAAGCTGAAGGGAGATTTTACCCGGACCTCCACGGAGCGTGACGAGCTGGCCAAGACTAATAATCTCCTGAATGCCACCATTACCGAGGTGAATGGCCAGAACTCCGAGCTTAACACCAAAGCAAAATTTGCTGAGGAGAGTAAAGCTAGGGCTGAAGAAGGTAGAGCTCGTGCTGAAGAGGAGCTCAAGAAGGCTCAAGCTGAAATTGAGCAACTTAAAGCTGCCTTGGAGGCCGAGACCAAGGCCAGGATGGAGCTCCAGGAGGATGTAAAAGAGGCCACTAACTGCATTATCGTCGAGCATCGGAAAGGTTTTGACAAGGCCATTGCTCAAGTTGAGGTTCTTGCCCCGGGGGTTGATCTTTCGGGAGTAGATGTGAATAAAGAGGTGCTGAACGGGGAACTTGTTCCCATAATTCCCGAAGAGGAGGAGGAGGAGGTGGAAGGGGTGGGAGATTCTCCTGGGGATCATATCGAGGCCGAGGAGAGTCATAGGGACGAGTAGCTGTGTTAGCTTTTTGTCGTTTTCATCCCTTGTAACGGGCTTTTGCCCTTGTAATTTTGATTTGTCTTAATGAAAACTCTTGCATTATTTTGGTGACCTTTCGTAGCTTTTATTTGGCCGAGATATCCGTTGAAGTATTCTTTATCTTCTGACGTTGTGTTCGGCTTGTTTAAACAAATCATCGGTTAAGGCCGAGGTATTCTACCGTCCGCATAAAAAACGGACGGTAGTTGTCACACGTGAAACACATGATTCACGCCTTACGCATGCAGTCACGCATTATATGCTTTGGAAACCGCAGTGGGTTCATGAAATTACTGTTTTTTGCTGAGTTTCGATATTTGTTTTTCCAACAAACCTTTTCCCAGCGCATATCTCTTCCTTTCCAACGCCTCTCCCCCCTTATAAATAGGGTTGTTTCACTGCTCCTCTTATTCATTCTTCATTCTTTCCCACCAGCCCAATTCGTCTTCCTTCAACCCGAGTAGTTCTATGATAGTGTTAGGGGTTTATGCTCCCCTCTCCCAGTTAACATCCTTTTTTGGGTTTCACGGCTGCCAAAAAGGATGTAAGTGGGAGACGGGATCCAGAATTCCTTTTATGATTCAATCCTCCAAGAAGGATGTTAACTGGGAGAATAACAGTCTTCGGGCGTCGAGAAAGGGGTAGAGGCCGTCTACTCCCGGAGCGGGTCGAGCACCTCATCGTCCAGCTTTCGCAGGGGGAAGTGGTTACTTTCCCCCTTGAGGGAAAGTCGTGGTGTCCGATTGGGGGGACTACTGGCCACCTGGTCTTGCCGCTACCCTAATTAGGGGGACGACTGGCAAGCCGGGCGGGCCTTATTTTCAATTTCAGCTCTTTATGTAAGTCGTAGTACTTTCTAGTACTCGACTCGTACCTTGTTTTCACTTTCGGCATTGTACTCGGTTCCATTAAGAAATTTTAATGGCTCGGACTCGGCCTTTAGATTATAATTTTATTCTTCTTACTGCTCGCATTCTTTTTTACTTAAATAATTTCGAAAAGGCTCGAACTCGGCCTTCAAACTCAGACTTGGCTTTAAATAATTAAAACGGCTCGAACTCGGCCTTCGGGCTCAAACTAGGCCCTAAACATTTAATCGTCTCGAACTCGGCCTCCAGGCTCAAACTTGGCCTCAAATAATTAAAACGGCTCGAACTCGGCCCTCGGGCTCAAACTTGGCCTTGAATAATTAAAACGGCTCGAACTCGGCCTTCAGGCTCAAACTTGGCCATAAACATTTAATCGGCTCGAACTCGGCCTTCAGGCTCAAACTTGGCCTTAAACAATTTAATCGGCTCGTACTCGGCCTTCAGGCTCAAACTTGGACTTAGACAATTTAATCGGCTCGTACTCGGCCTTCAGGCTCAAACTTGACCTTAGACAATTTAATCGGCTCGTAGACAATTTAATCGGCTCGTACTCGGCCTTCAGGCTCAAACTTGGCCTTAGACAATTTAATTGGCTCGTACTCGGCCTTCAGGCTCAAACTTGGCCTTAAACATTTTAATATCCGTGAACTACATACATTGGCAAATTAAGAAAACAGAACAATGTTCATAATAAATTCTTTTATTGGATAAAAAGGAAGTCTATGGTGTGCCTCGTTAAAACCTTCTCGGCCAAAACCCTCTTTGGGACAAAATACCGAGGTAGGAAACAAAGTACATCACCTGACTATATACATCAACTATAATAAAATTTTAAATGCGAAGCATTCCAAGTTCTCGGGATAGGCTTCCCGGACAATTCTTCTAACCTATATGCTCCGTTTCCCAAGTTTTCTACCACCCGGAATGGCCCTCCCGCGCTTCTTTGCCAGCTTGCCTTCCGTGTGATCCTTCCTTGCTTCTCCTTTTATTCTCAGCACCAAGTCTCCATGCAGGAAACTCCTCGGTTTCAATTTTGAATTATACCTCCTAGTTGCTCTCTGTTTTCAAGCTTCCTCCCTGATCTTAGCCTTCTCCCTGATTTCCTCCACCAAGTCAAGTTCGACCCTTAAGTTGCTTTCATTCTCATTCTGCTCATGTTGCATACGCCGGAAAGACGGCTCACCGACCTCAACCGGGATCATGGCGTCTGTTCCATATGTCAGCCTGAAGGGTGTTTCTTGAGTAGTGGATTGAGGCGTGCAGTGGTAGGCCCAGAGGATACTTGGCAACTCTTCTGCCCAAGCTCCTTTGGATCTTCCCACCCTCTTCTTCAGTTCTCCAAGAATGACCTTGTTGGCCGCTTCGGCTTGCCCATTGGTCTGGGGATGTTCAACCGATATGACGTGGTGTTTAACACCGAGGTTGGCATAGAATTCTCGCAATGTCTTATCTATAAACTGTCTTCCGTTGTCTGTGACGATTGCGAAGGGAATTCCGTGCCTACAGATGAGGCTTTTCCACACAAACTTTTGTACCTTCTCGACGGTAATCTTCGCCAAAGGCTCTGCTTCAATACATTTTGTGAAGTAGTCCACTGCTACCAGGAGAAATTTGACTTGACCTTTGGCTACAGGGAATGGTCCCAGTATATCCATTCCCCACATAGCAAAAGGCCAAGGCGAGTTTAATGTGTGAAGTCCTTTGGGTGGGGTACAACTTACATTGGAAAATCTTTGGCACTCATCACATTGCTTCGTCCACTCAATGCAATCTGCCCGGATGGTAGGCCAATAGTACCCTGCTCGGACTACCTTTGAGGCCATTGATCTGCCCCCGCAGTGAAAACCACATATTCCTTTGTGAACCTCTTCCATAACAAACCTTGACTGTGCCTTGGTAAAACATTTTAACAAAGGTACCGAGAATCCCCGTTTATACAATTCTCCAGAAATGATAGCAAAGTGACTCGCTATGAGCCTGATCTTCCTGGCCTCAGCGTGATCTGGGGGCAGAATTTTTGAGGATAAATACTCCCATATGGGCGTCATCCATTCTCGGTCAACCGGTTCGTTGGCCATCACCTCCCCAAACGTGATACTTGGTTCATTCAGGGTTTCTTGAATAACTGTTCTATGGTGACCCGGCTTCTTTGTACCAGCTAATTTGGACAACAGATCGGCCCGAGTATTTTCTTCTCGGGGAATGTGCTCAATAGCGAATTTCTCAAAGCTGGAAATTAATTGGTTGACCTTACATAAATACCTGGTAAGCTGAGGCTCTTTCGTTTGATACCCTCCAGATATTTGCCCCGTGACTAGTCATGAATCACTCCGGCATCTAACAGCCTTTGCCCCCATTTCCTTTGCCAGCATTAACCCTGCTATCAAGGCTTCATATTCAGCTTGGTTGTTTGAGGTTTTGAACTCAAACTTTAGTGACTGCTCCAAGACCAGATCTCCCGGGCCTTCCAGAATCACCCCAGCTCCATTGCCCCTGACATTCGAGGATCCATCCACATACAAATTCCACCAGATATCCTCGGTTATCAGCTGCGGATTGAGCTCGGCTACGAAGTCGGAGAGACATTGAGCTTTCAGAGGACCTCTCAACTCGTATTTCAGGCCGAACTCGGATAACTCTACCGACCAAGCAATCATGCGTCCTGCCAACTCGGGCTTTTTGAGAATCTGCTTAATCGGGTGATCGGTTTTGACAATCATCTGGTGACTTTGGAAATACAGACGCAACCGCCGAGCTGCAGTTACCAGGGCCAAAACCAGATTTTATATGACTTGGTACTGGGTTTAGACATCATGAAGAACCCTGCTGATGAAGTACACCGGCATTTGAACTTTCTCTACTTCTTGTACAATGACCGCACTGATGGCATGCTCGGTGGCTGACAGGTATAAGTACAACTCTTTGCCAGGGATGGGTCGAATTAATATCGGTGGTGCAGACAAAAAGACCTTGAAATCGATGAAGGCCTTCTCACATTCCTCGGTCCATGTGAAGGTTTGAGGCCTCTTCAATAATCTGAAGAAAGGCCGAGCTTTTTCTGCAGATCTGGGGAGAAACCGAGATAATGATGCCAGCCGCCCTGCAAGTCTTTGTACTTCTTTAATATTTTGTGGGCTTCGCCTCTCAATCACAGCCCGACATTTATCAGGATTGGCTTCAATTCCCCGGTGTGTCAACATAAAACCGAGGAATTTTCCACCCTGAACACCGAAAACACAATTTTCCGGATTCAACCTCATATTATACTTTCTCAGCTGCTGAAAAATTTCCTCCAAATCTTTCGGGTGGTTGTTGGGGTCATCGGATTTTACGACCATGTCATCCACATAAACCTCCATAGTCCTTCCAATTTGTTTTTCGAACACCCTGTCCATGAGCCTTTGGTATGTAGCTCTAGCATTCTTCAGTCCAAATGGCATTACCCGGTAACAATAATTCGAGCCTTCAGTTGTGAAAGCTGTTTTTTCCTCATCTGGGGGATACATTCGGATCTGATTGTACCCCGAGTATGCATCCAAAAAACTCAAAACTCTGTACCTGGAGGCACCATCCACCAGTCTATCAATACTCGGCAAAGGATAGGAATCCTTTGGGCAAGCTTTATTCAAATCTGTGTAATTGGTGCACATGCGCCACTTGCCATTTGCTTTTTTGACCAGAACAACGTTGGCTAGCCAGGTAGTGTATTCTACTTCTCGAATAAAGTTGGCCTTGACCAACTTCGCTGTTTCCTCTTCCACAACCTTTCTCCTCTCCTCACCAAGTCTCCTTTTCCTTTGGGCTACTGGTTTTGCCTCAGGACAGATTGCCGCTTTTATGGCATAAGAAATCGGGGTCAATCCCCGGATATCGATGTGGTCCAGGCGAACAAATCGGCGTTGCTGCACGAGCACTTCCTTTATCCTCTTCTTTAAATTCGGCTCGAGCGCCTGCCCGAGCTTGGTGCACTCGATCGGGTTGTGATCCGATCTGGAACTTTTCTAACTCCTCAATGGATTGTGGACGTTGTTCCTGCATGTCCATTCTCGGATCCAGTTCAACAGAGTTAACAGAATTCACCGACTTGTCTTTTCCCCTGTCTAGTGTTTCTGCAGGTGTAGGTTTAAGTTTGCTTACATGCAAACTATCAAGATAAAGACTGCCCGGCCATTTTCTGATCAGCCCAGACAGCAACTATGTCTCCCGAGTTGGAAGGGAACTTCATTGTGAGGTGGGGAGTAGAGACCACAGCTCCTAACTCGTTCAAAGAGGGTCTTCCGATCAGGATATTGTACGATGTTACTGCATTAACCAACACGTACCTGACCATGATAGTCTTGGACGCCTTGCCATCCCCAAAAGTAGTTAAGAGGTCAATGTATCCTCGGGTATCCACCTGTTCCCCAGCAAAGTCGACGAGCTTACTGTCGTATGGCTGAATAGATTTTTCTGGGATCCCGAGTTTTTGAAATGTTGAATAATATAAAATGTCAGTCGAGCTCCCCTGGTCGACAAGAGTTCTTTTGACCGAGAAATTGACCAACTGCACTGTGATTACCATAGGGTCGTCCTGATTAGGATCCACCCCCAAGAAGTCTTCGTCAGAAAAGATAATAGGTGGGGAAATCCTCGGGGGTTTGCCGGATACCGAGTTGACAGCCCGAATAGCCCGCAGGTGCTTTCTCCGAGCTGAACTTGTTGTGCCTCCCCCTGCAAATCCACCTGAAATAGTGTTTATCACACCTCGGACCACGTTATCCTCCTCCCGCCTTTCATTCTGGCCTTCTCTGGTCTCTGTTCTTTCATTATTTTGTCGACCGCCGCCCCTTCTCGGGCTTTGGTCACCTCCTCTTCTTCTACTTCTGCCACGCCCCTCGCCATTGTTGTGGTTTCTCCGAACAAAATTATTGAGATGGCCAGCTTGCACCAACTCTTCAATCTTATCTCGCAGGACCCGGCACTCATCGGTGGTATGCCCGTAATTACGATGGTATCGACAATGTTTCTGTCGATCAGCATTCTGGGGCGTGTGGCCACGGTTGGGGAGCTGCAAAAGTTCCACGTTGTAGGCTTCCTCAAACACCCGAGCTCGGTTTGTGTTGAGGGGAGTATAGTGCTCATACTTCGGTCCCCTATGCAAATGCTCGGATGGGCCTTTGAACTTCGGCTTATCACCTCCAGCCCTCCTCTTCTCTCTCCCTTCTCGTCTCACAAGATCATCGCTTCTCCCCTTTTCTTAGACTCCTCAATCTCCTCCATATTAATGAATCCCGCAGCTTTTCTCCTCAACTCATCCATACTGGTTGGTGGCTTCCGAGCTAAGTGTCTGGCGAAAGGGCCAGGCCGTAACCCGGTCAAGATAGTGTGTAGTGCAACATCGGCACTGAGATTCCGGATGAGGACAGTCTCCTTGCTGAATCTGGCCATGAAATCACGCAGAGACTCATTCCTTTCTTGCTTAAAGTTTACCAACGAGGCCGAGGTTTTTTGATGAGCTCGGCTCGTGGCAAATTGAGCATTGAACTTAGTCATGAACGTGTCAAAGGAGTCAACTGACGCTGGCGGTAGCTGGGTGTACCAGCTCAACGCAGCATCCTTCAGAGTAGTTGGAAAGACTTTACACATGACAGCATCATCATCGGTAAGGAGGTACATCTGAGTAGTGAAAGCATCTAAGTGATGCTCCGGATCCAAGGTGCCATCATACCTGTCAATGTTTATGGGTTTGTAGTTGGATGGAAGAGGAACCTCCATGATGGCATCGGTGAAGGGATGTCTAGGCCTCCGCACGTCGGCCCTTTCATTAGGCTTATTTACCGGAAGTGAAAGTTCACGGGCCTGCCTAGGAAATTCCTCCTCGTCTACTCGGTCCATATGATGAGAAGCCCGGAGTTGTGGGCCTCCTTCTCTGCGCGTGTTTCTAGATCCTTCATTCTCAGCTGTCCGACGCTCTCTCTCAGGAGGAGAAGAGGCGGACCTTTCTCTGCTCTGTCCTTGTTCGCGACGGCTGTTCTGCCGCCGAATCTCCTCATTCTCCCTTCTCAGCATGGCAATCTGCGCGAGAAGTTCTTGGATAATGGGGTTGTCGGTCGTCATAGCCGGGTTTATGGACCGCTCCCCATTATCTCCGTTGTTAGCATTCTCTGTCTCCTCTCTCCTGCAGTTCCCGCTCCTAGTTCTCACCATGGTTTGTGGTATGGGAAAGTTTTGCTTCGATTCCCACAGACGGCGCCAAATGTTCCGTCCAAATATCTCAGATGGGAGATACTCGGCCGGAGAAAGTCTAGTGGGGTTGTTTTGGAATTAACTTGACAGAATGTGAATTCTGCTCCTACGTATCCAAATGGGAATCAAAGCAAACGTAGTTCTAAGTGAGGGGGTTGAGCCCCTATTTATAGATATTTTTAGTGCAACCGTTCGAGTAAGACGGTTACTGAGATCCTATTCGTTAGGATCGGATTGTTATTGCAGTTAGACAATGATATGGATAAGGCTCCGAGTTATACAGAGAAATATTTGGACCAGCGAGATATTCGTCCCAGTCAGTTGCGGCTGGATAGCTCGGGGCCGAGATATCTTCCTTCGTGGTCTGGTGTGGAATAGGCCCGAGTAGTTATCCTCGGGTGTTGAGTGTATTAATAGGTCTTCGACTTTATGGGAGTTCGGGTCAAGGTCCACTTACGAGAATGAGCTCGGACGTATTGACAATCCTCGGCCTTATATCTTCGGCCAGTACAGTTACGAACTTTTCTACAAATGTAAAATTTTTCTCACTTACGAAAAATACATATAAACATTTATCACTGGACTGATAAAATGATTGAACTAATAAGAATGGTTTATCCAAGTCGGTAAATACTATAAGTCAATGATACTTTTATTTATTCTCCTTTAAAGTGATCATTTATACTATAAAAGAATTGATTGATGGGTATTACTCGCTTAAAGAATATAAAAATTAAGCAATTCACCATTAAATATTTTATGTTACACAATGAACAATGTAAATATTTGAACATGAAACATCACAAAAGTACTAATATAACTCAAATCATTCTAAATATATCACAAAATAAGTGTCTAAAATTAGTAAAGAATAATATCTTTAATTTACATTATAAAAAAATTGTCATATGTAATTAAGTAGGAGAATAACGTTTTAATAGTATTAATTTGAACGCGTGGATAAAATTGTTTGAAAACAAAATATTTGCAATCTTGAATTTAACTAAAAAAAATAATTGTAAATTTAATTTTGAAATGAAATTACATTTATTATGCTAATTAAAACATAAATAAAAATATAATAAATTTCAACATATAAAATTACTAAAATAATAATTGAAATTATTATTATTTTATTTTTAGAGTAAATAATTGTTTCATTAATTATTATATATATATATATATATATATATATATTCAAACTTTGATCCCCAACTTTTAATCACAATAGCAAATATATAGACAACTGAGTCAGCTATGATATATATTTTAATAAAATTAAAACTACAAACAAAATCAGTAAGCCGCCTCATCTCAAATGATCAAACTCGTAAAATTTTCTACTCTCAACGAATATCCAGTGATCCAAATCAACAATTACATTGCGAAAAAAAGAAGAAAAAAAACAAAAGGAGGGCAAAGGGTAAATTCATCATTAGAAATAAAACAAATCTCCCTTGGCTGCTCCCACTTATAGTCACACACTCAACTCCTTTGTGTGCCTCGCTCATGATCTAAAGCATCATCAGCCATCAGGGTATAACCTCTCATTTCAGTAGAGTCGCCTGCTGTCAAGTTGTTACATAGCCTTCATTTGCTTTTTGTTACCCATCTAAAGTCAGTGTAAAATCTGCATCCAAAACAGACATCATGTCAACCATCTTTTGAATAATGACAGAGGCATACTAATGTAAGCATTCAAAAATAGTACATTTCTAAACTAATACACAACATGAGCATTTTCCATTGACTCATTCCAAAGTAAACTGTAAAAGAATTATTGTACAAATAAACTTTTGCTATTTTTCTCAAGGATGAAACAACAGCTCATCAAAAGGTAAAAGTTGAGCTACTCCTATATACCCTAAATGCTAAAATTAAGAAATTTACTTGCAGTGAAATTAATTGTAAATTGTTATTGAATAATAATTACATTCACTTAATCAGAAAGTGTAACCATATTTTTAATACTTTTATGATCAATCACTTCTTCATGAGCATTGCATACAAATACCGCTCAAGATTAACAAAAACAGACCTTATAAACAGAATGAAGGAGGCAAAATTCACAGTAGTCGTCAAATTCCAACTCGGCTAATCAAAAGGGTTTAAGATAGAATGAAAATAGAGCCAATAATTCGTCATGAAATCTTTACCTTATCTTCTTGCTATGAAGGAAGTAAAGACTGAAATTTGTAAGCATTCATTAGTAAGTTGTGTAGAAAAGATAGACTTGGATCCTTTGGTGATGCTTTGATCAACCACTGAAAGAAGGATATAGAGAGGAATAAGTTTAATGAGTAGTCCTATGGCCACTCATCGTCTTTACCCATCACAGAATCTCGCAAGATTCTTTTTCAATTTTGTCCCCAAAGAGAAAAAGTAGTACATCCTGTTATGGCAGCTTCATCTATAGTCTATCCAAACCCCATTCTGAGGTGTTGATATTTTACAGCTTTCAGACTTTTGACCCTGCATAAAAAATGTTTGCTCATCTCTGTCTCTTTTTTTCAGGTCCACCAAGACATAACAGTACGTATAATTAAAAAAAGGTTACACTTCTCCAAATTTGCAAACCAGCCTTTGGCTCATATAAGAGTACCTAGCATTCTCACCCACTATATACAACAATGGTAGTAACGTCTAGAAGCAACATATCTAGCACTTCTATGACAAATAAATCATCAAGTTCCCATTGATTAACAACACACGTGAACCATAAACATATAAGTTAAAGAATCAATAACTAATATTCATAGCTGCACATAAAACATTAACTAACACCACAAGTACCATCCACTTGGATATCTAGTAAATTGCTATTTCTCAATACACTGCTTTATGCAACCAACACCGTATTGCAAAAAAGTTTCTTCGTTTGTTTCAAAAGAAACTAATGCTGATAGGAATTACAAACTAAACAATTAATAATTGACTCTAAACACAAAATTACAAAAATAAAAAATTGAAACCCAAAATAGCAGTGAAATTGCAAAAAGGTAAGATCATGAATGATCAATGTCAGACATGTACCTCATGAGGAAGTTCTGACATCTCAGCTGTGTATAGATGAAACATGTGCATCAATATCACATACTTTCTTCCTTACTTTAGATGTATCCCAGTTTGCTACTTCAATAACAACATTTGAGGATAATATATCAGTGTCACATTGAAATTCACTTGAGCAAGTTGGATGCATCCTTGTAACAAATAAGTCTAACTCTCAGTCTCTCTGACAATTATTGGGAAGAACCAAGAGCTAGCATTTCTGCTCTCAACATCATCTTGTCAGCATGCAATGATTATGACTGGACTTGACAAAAATATGAATAATTGATCAATCAACTGATACTTAGTCACATAAAATGTAGTACACTTAGTCAATAATTCTAATCCCTAGCTTTGCCTTGATTCTGGATATTATAGAGCCTTACCTGCAAAGTCGTTGACTTAATGTCCTCAAAACAGAAGGTGCCGGAATTCAATTGAAGCTGTAATTAATAAGCCGAAAGATTACATTAGAAATTTACAAACAAAAAGTTGATGATTTCTGTTAACAAGTGAAGAATCCATGGATGTGAGGGATATAGATCATACTCATAGGAGAGATAGAGAGCATATGTATACTCATGGTAACATATTGATTGATTGAAAAAAGATTATGAAAAGAGATACATGAGGCTCTATTTATAGAGCTAGCTAACTAACACAATTAACCCCTAACAAACTATTAACAACTTGTAACAAACTCTAACAAAATTATTTATATTGTTAACAGCCCCCCTCAAGCTGATAGGTCCATCACCAATCAGCTTGAATTAAAAAAAAAACAAAGCACAACAACAAAACCAACCAAAAGATACAAGGCATGGCCCAACATGGCCCAAAAGAAAACAACTAAAATAAAGGAAAACTTGCAGTAGCAAACATGGCCCAATCTGGCCCAATCGTCATCCTTAATGGGCTAGGCCCAGAGAAAGGAAAACCAGCAGCCAGGGAAGCTTCCAGATTCAGATCCATGGTAGCAGTTCCATCCTTTCCTCCCGAGTTGAACCCCAACGCACCAAGTGGGAAAACGACGGCGAAACCAACGGCAGCAAATGATGGGTAAAATCGGTGGCGCACGGCGGAGGTGTCCACCGGGATCAAAGACGAAAACTGAGCGTCGTGGAAGCGGTGGTGAAACAGCAGTAGCTGCTCCACCGGGATCGAATGCAAACATCGAGTGGTGGTTTCCGAGTTGCAGAGGCAGTTGACAAAGACTTGAGCAGATCGTGGCCGTTCCACCGAGATCGAAGGCGAACTCAAAGCAGGGTCGCGGAGGCAACACCGTCGTGGTGGAGTTGTAGACGGTGGTGAGGACTCCACTTGGATCGAAGACAGAAATGACGCGGAGATCGTCGCGACGGCTGTCGAAGGCCGTTGAATCCAGTGCCAGATTCATCGGTTCAGGAGCTAAATCTACCTTCTTCTCCTTCGTTTTCTCAATGACTTCAGATATCAGATCGGCGATGACGATGACGAAAGAATCAGTACCTGATTCAAGATCCAGATTGCAGTTGACGAAGGTGGAGATGATGCGATCTGTGAACTCCTTCGGTTTCTTGGCTGCTTCAGAAACGTTAGATTCAGATGCAAGATCGTAGATGTTGGAACGTGAATTGACGAGGATGCAGGTGATTTCCCCAATCTTGATGGTGGATCCATGGATTTCTGGCTTGGTTGGAATTACCAGAGCAGAAGGAATGCTCTCAAGATCGGAGTTGCCTGAATTTTCGAAGCTGCCGAAGACGATTTCGACATCGGAGAGGGTCGGTTCTTGCTGTGGCCGAGAATCCGAAGGATCTTCTTCACAGTCTGAATCTTCATCTTCGTTGCTGTCTGAATCGAAAGCGGAAGCCTCATCTACATCACTATCCGAATCATCAGTGGAAGCCTCCTCAGGGTATCTCTCTGATACCATGTGAAGAATCCATGGATGTGAGGGATAGAGATCATACTCATAGGAGAGATAGAGAGCATATGTATACTCATGTGGTAACATATTGATTGATTGAAAAAAGATTATGAAAAGAGATACATGAGGGTCTATTTATAGAGCTAGCTAACTAACACAATTAACCCCTAACAAACTATTAACAACTTGTAACAAACTCTAACAAAATTATTTATATTGTTAACAATTTCCATTTTTATCATGCTCACCTGACCATCTCCATATACAGTGTTGCACAGGACCATTGACTCAATATTTCCATCTTTTCTTTTTTCTTCTTTAATTTTGCCACCATGCTCCAAGCACCCCCTTCGCCAACCCAAGAAAACTGGAAAACAGAAAGATAGTTGCTATAAAATGACATCCCTTCCTATTATTGAAAGACAAACACATGCCCGTTGACACTGGTTTTTGGTTGGTGTCCAAAATCCTTTTGTCACAAATAATTTAAGATCAGACGAGTGTAGGGACGGACGAGTTATGCGGTAATCTCGCAAAGGATGTGTATGCGTGTCTGCCAAGTATGAATTTGACAAATCAGTCCTGTTGAATACTGGCAAGGACTTGAAGGAATATTTATATGATGTTTTAATTTTAACAGGAAAAGTTGCTTCTTTAAATAAGAGCGACTTCCTACTTGAACTTATAAAAATTCATGGATTTGAAGGAAAACATATAAATTGCAGGGAAATTAGAAGAAAGTAAATAAAGAACATGAAATTAAAGGAAAGCAATAAACAACGGGAAACTTAAAGGAAAGCAATAAATTTCTGGAATTTAAATAGTTGAAAAGTAAAAGAAAACATTTAAAGTGCAGGAACTTAAAAGAAGGCAAGTAAAAGACGTGAAAGATAAATGGGAAGAAATGAAGAACGTATAAAAGAAATTAGACAAAGAACGTGAAAAGAATGCTGAAGTTAAAGAAGAACATGTAAAAGGAAATTAAATAACCAGTACTGTATTGTAAATTGAACTGGAAATAAAAGGGTGGAGGGAATACTTGAGTATAATCCTTTAATCTGCTGTGTGATCGAGATATGTAGGATATCGCATCAAGTAACCTCCTTTAATTACATCGGGATTCACAGTATTTATAAACATATAAAATAACTGCCTAAAGAAAACTTCCTATCTTTAAAATTGCCACATGTATGGCAGTTTTGCTATGTTCAGATTCAAACCATTTGTCAAGCAAACTTCTCTAACTGCTCATTCCTTTGAATTGCTTTATGTCAATATTGCTTGTTGTCCATGGTTTAGTTGTTTGACGGCTTATCTTGCTGATGCTGTCAGCCTTGAAGACTTAGCCATTTCTATACTTTGTTAGTTTGACAATTCTTATTACCAACTTTGTCAAAAGCTGGGTTTTACCTTTCTGTCACTATTTCGACTTCTCCGTCAGTCAGCTAAATGTATTCGTCGGGAATTCTACTCCTGACGGATATATCTCATTTTTCTTTCTTGACGACTTTATCTGTCTGACATACCAACTCTTGTCAATTTTCTAATATGTCAATTCTGCTGAATTCGACTCTTCATAGTGGTTATCTGACAATTCTTCCTTCAATTCTTCTATCATCCTGTCGGAACCATTTCTGTCAAGAATTGGAAATTCTTCTATTAACAGATGCCCCCCAAATTTTGCTTTTCGACGGCTTTGCCCGAAAGAATAGTAAAATTTGAATTTTCAAATTGCCAACAATTATCTTAATTTTGGGTTCTTATCCGTTAATTAAACCTTGCTTTAATTTCATCCCTACTTAATAGGGATAATCATAACGCCGCAGGTTTCTTGGAATTCGAACCGAAGTCTTTCATTTTCCTTTAAATTGCAATCACATCAATATTGACTTTCTTCCTTTTATCTTTCCTTCTTCCCGAGTAAACTTTTCTAGAGAAAAATCTTTTCTACTTCCTTCGTTTAATTTTCTATGGCCACATCTTCCAGGGTGCCGACCTCCATACCTCATGCTACAGTCGTCCCTCCTAGGGTGGTGGTTCAAGACCCACTTTTGGAGGAATCTGAGTTATGGCAAGAATCCAAGGTAATTTACCCTATTCTTGATCCTTCTGTTGCTTTAAATCCTCCTGCTGCATTTTTGGGTCCTTTTGTAGCCAAAAATGAAATTTCTGAGGGTTTACGTAGTTCCTTTCCTTCCGCTAGCTCAAATGAAGCTATTTTATCCTCTTTTACTCCTATTCCCATTCATATGTTCAAGAAGAGCAATAGGATTTTCAGAATGCCCCCTGCCACTCGGTTCGATGCCTACATTAGTTGGCTTGACCGAGTTCAAGCTGAAAAACGCAATGTATGGGAGGAAGCTGGAATCTTCGAATTCATTCAACTTTCTCGTCATGTTAAACTGGTAGACTTTTCTTTAATAGGAGCATCGGTTTTCTTTTGGAATAAAACAACAAATAATTTTCATTTTCCTTATGGAATGATGGGTCCGACTTTGTTTGACATGTCGGCTATTACTGGCCTTCGTCCAGATGGCCCCACCATGCATTCTGAGGTAGAAATTGAAAATCAAATTGATGTCTATGTGCCGAAGTGTTCTTTTTCCAAATACATAGCAGATTTTAGAGGAAAAGCTCATGATCTTGTGACGGATACTGAGCACGTAGCCTTTTTGTTTCTTTGGCTATGTGCTTATGTCTTTTGTAGTAAATCTGCTTCTTTGATCGCTTCATATGTTCCTTTAGCCAATCTTTTGTCATCTGGTAAAAGAGTAGCATTAGGACAATGTGTCTTAGCCAATCTTTATGATAGCATGAGCATGCTAGTTGACACTGTCAAGTCTAAAAAGAAAACCAATATAGGAGGGCCCCTTTGGCTTCTCCAATTATGGTTAAATGCAGTCTTGGAGCGTCAATTTTCATATAAAGCTCCCGCAGATTTGACAATCGACACTTATGGCTCCTATCTCTGTTATGTGTCTGCCGAGTCTTTGTCAAGGGATGAAACTGCGAACTTCAAGTTTTACTTCAAAATTTTCCACTCACTTTCATCTACCTCTTCAAAGATCAACTTTTCTCCTTTTTCCGACAGGAAATACGGTCCAGAATGGTTTACAAAATTAAGCACCACCGTCTCTAAATCCAATAAATCCATTTGGACCAAATTTCTTTGCCAGAAAATTCTTTTTGTTGATGGTCCTAATTTCAAAACTCATAGGGTCTACCTCCATTTGCCCAACACCGTTGCTTGTCAACTCGGCTTTTGCCAAGCTATCCCTGCTCCTTATTCATCAAATCCTGACGAAAATTTTATTGGTGTCAAAGCCCCAACATATGAGCATATTGTCGACATCAGTGATGCGGACAAGGTTCGTGGGACTTTTTTACAACCTATTTCATTTTCTACCTTCCACGGAGCTACTCAAAGCTTTCTTGACTGGTGGGATGAATACTACTCCAACCACTGTCTAAGTTTAAAGACTTGCTTGAGTTGTATTGAGGACACCGTGGGTAACAATGATGATTCTCCTCTGCAGGAACAGGATCCAGCAACCAAAACTCGAGCTGAACTTCAGAAAGAAATTCGAGCCTTTGAAAAATTTTATAAAATCAAGTGGAATCCTTTGAGACCATTTGATATGGTTCGTCATGTCAATAGTGTTTTAGTTGAAGCCAAAAGGAAGCATGATAATAAGGAATCTGAAAGGCTTGCCATGTATAGGAGTATTCCCAATATGACCAGGGAATACTTAAACAGCTTAAAGGCCCCTTTTCCTAAGCCAGTGCCTATTCCTTGTGCCCCTTTTGGTTTAGCTGATTCACACCCAGGAAAACCGTCGAAAGGAGGTAACTTTTTCTTTTTGGACAGCGTGAGTGATTACGTTGACCCTTTTGAAAAACCAAATCCAGTTACCTTCGCTCGTCGGTTTCTTCAATCTGATGATGACTTTGGATTCCATTCAAGAATTCTAAATTGTATTTCAGGTATTCATTTATCAAATAACTTATTTTTCTTTTCCTTCCGACTGACAATCAACTTATTTACGTCATTATTGACAGCCATTCCTCTTGACAAACCTCTCCCTGGTAAATCTAAGTCTGATGTACTGTCGGGAGAAGCTTCTGAAGACGATGATGAACCCGTAATCCCTTTGGTGGCAAAAACTGTCAAGAAGAGTTCACGGCCAGCCAAAGCTTCTGTTTCTGATCCTCAGTCAAAAGGATCCAAAAAAAGAAAAGAGAAAACGGCTCCTTCTGACCCCTTCTCCAAGAAATCAAAATCTGTCAAGGGTCTTTCAATTGTGACAGCATCTGATGCCGTCAAAGTCTCCACTGGCTTTAAAATTTAGGATGTTATGACTAGTTCCTCCAACACTTCGCCCTCCAATCAATCCAAGGTAACAGTCTAATCTAATCTATCAAGTTACATCCCTTTTCTCATATGCCTTCTTTTCTTGACAGAAAAGCATACCTGCCGAGACTATTCTGGTTACCGAGAAATCGAGTGTTGATGTCGACTTGATGTCTTCAGATTCTAATCTGGTACTTCCGTTAATCATGTCATTTTCCTTTATATACATGCATATACCTTATTTATTTTTCATGTCAGGAAAAATCTCCTCAGTTTGATGATTCAATGACCATTCAGGAGATTCTCACAACCGCTGTCGAGCCGAATATGTATCGATTGAGAGCTGCATCTTGTGAGTAAATTCAGGAAGTATTTTTGTCGATACTAGGAGTTTGACAGGTGATCTTCGGGTTCTCGAATCTCATCCGGAAATATCTCCCATTACTCATCATCCGACTTCAATCATTCCAATTCCAATAGGCGATAAACCAAGAGGAACTGCTGTCATGATTGAAATTCCTGACGAAGATATTGACATGGAGGCCCTACTGGCTGAAACAACTCCTGTCATTCCTTCTCCACCTGCTATCATACCTCCTACTATGAAGTCTCATGATCCCAAACCGGCCTTACACTTTAACACGTGGATCAATATGCTGTCAGAAGTAAGCCGGAAAGAGTCATCCTTTTCTACCACTTCTTCATCGACTCAACATGATTCCAGTGACTCTCAAGTCACCCTCATGCATGATCTCCAAGCTCTTCTGGTCAATCCTTTTGATGAACTTCTGTCTGATATCAAGATTCAAAAAGAACTATCTCGACTTATCAAGGAAATCACTCCTCTTCATTCTAATCTTCCTCTGTCGAGTCGTTCGCTTTTTATCTCTATTCAGACATTTTGGGAACGGCTCTCCAGTAAATTAGAAAGGATGACTTATGTCATTCCTTCTTACGAAGAGGAAGAAAAAACCAAGGATGATCTCTTAGTTCAATTTCAAAATCTTGAATCATCTAAACAAAAGGAACTTGACCTTATCTCCATCGGGACTCAAACTAAGGAGAGCTTACTGGAGTATCGGAAGAAACTGTTGGTCGAGATTGAATTGACGGACCAAAAATGTGCCAAGTTTGACAAAGCGTTAGAAAAGAGCAAGGATAAAGTCAAAGCTATTGACACTGAATCTGTCCGACTTGGTCAGAAGGCTGAAAGTGCAGTCAGCAAACTTCGTGCGTTACTGACATGGATTATGAAGGCTCTCTCTGCCGACAAAACTAACCTTTCCCTTGCATGGGATCAATTGTCTTCCATTTAAACCAAAATTGACAATTGTAACTCTTTTCCTTGTCAACCTTTAACGATAGTCATTGAATAATAATAAATGTTTCTTTTCTTGCACGTTTATTTATTTGATTTGACTGTATGTTTCCAACCAGCCTCGTAACTCATGATTTATCACATCACCATACTTATTATGATAAATCTCGAGACCTCGGTAAATCAAACCATAATAAATGTCCTTCGAATATCAGCTATAAATAGCGAGATCTATAACTCCATGATTTCATAGTTGAACTTTTCACATAACATGCTTTCTCATACAAAAGGCCTCCACCTCTTCTTCTTTCTTCCTTCATGGGAATTTGACCTTATTCATCTTAAAGTTTCAAACCAAGGTTTCTGTCTTAATGGTCATGTCTTCAGTGAAGGTCAATAACCAATGTAAAACATGTAGTGAAGGTCAGTAACCAATGTAACATTCAGAACTGACCTTACTGCACATCCGGGGAAAAGATGATCTTGATACAGAACGAGTGCATCTCGTTCTAGTTCCATCATCTTCATCCTGGAAGGTAATGGTTTTTCTTTGGTGTCATTTCTACTACACCATAGGACAACCACCTTCTAAGTGAAATGATGGTGAGATCTGCTCGTGCTCATCCCTTCCTTGATGCATTTTCGACAAACGAGGCAACTGAAATCTCATCACATAGGGAATGAAGTCTCAACAAATTGAGTTATCCCTCCACATTGTTGAAGGAAAATAAAGTGTTATTGACACACTGCCTTGTATTCTAAGATTAGATTAGATTAGCTTTAATTGACAACTTGATTTCTACCATCAAATGACAATATTTCATTGTATCGTCAATTTAATGAATATATTTGTTTCCTTTATTTGTCAATTCTTACTTCTAACATCTTCGGTTTATATTCCTTCAAGTACTTGCCATTAATTGACTTGATTGTCAAGCCAGTATTGATATTGACAAGCGTGTAAGCATTTCCAGAAAATACTTTGTCAATTCTAAATGGTCATTCCCATTTAGGTGACCATTTCCCGTATTCTCGACAACTTTTATCCATGGGCAATATAACTTTCCAGACTAAATCATCTACCTTGAATGCTTTGAACTTAACTCGGCTATCATAAAATCTTGCAATTCTTTCTTTTTGCCGAATCAAATTCTCCAATGCAATCAATCTGTCATCACTTAATTCATTCAATTCGTCTAGCATTGCATCCCAATCTTGCGGTCGAGGCAGGTCATTTTGCCTTTGAATGCGAGTGGATTGGAGATTGATTTCAACAGGTAGTACAGGATCGTGCCCATACGTTAATCGATATGGGGATGTTCCTGTCGACTGTCTGGGTGAATTTCTATATGCCCATAATATTTGATCAAGGGTATTATGCCAATTCTTAGGTTGTCGGCCCACATGCTTTTTAATAAGATTAATAATGATCTTATTTATGGCCTCAACTTGGCCATTTGCTTGTGCATAATATGGTGTAGATGTGAGCATTTTTATATGCCTGGAACTAGCATATTCCACAACTTTCTTGCCGACAAATACTGACCCTTGATCTGTTGTCAAAGTCTGGGGTATGCCAAACCAACAGATGATGTGATTCTCAATGAAATCAATTACGTCTTGTTGGGTGACTATTTTGAGGCAAATTGCTTCTACCCATTTGGTAAAATAGTCGACCCCAACTAAAATGAACTGATGTCCTTTTGACGAAGAAGGGTGTATCTAGCCAATTAAATCTAAAGCCCATCCTCTAAATGGCCAAGGCTTGATAATAGAATGCAGCTCGCCAGCCGGCACATTTTGTATATGTCCATGTTTTTGACATTGTTCACAAGATTTGGCAAATAAAATACAATCTTTAACCATAGTTGGCCAATAATACAAACTTCTTCGTAGAACCCATTTCATTTTATCACCTGCCTGATGTGCTCCACATATGCCCTCATGGACTTCTGATAGAGCTAGATAAGCATCTTGCTCATTCAGGCACTTGTGTAGAGTCCCGTCAACAGATTTTCTGTATAACAGTCCTCCTTGCATCGTGTAATTCAATGCCTTATACTTTGTTTTTCTATCTACATTCTGACTTGGATTTTCCAAATACTCGATTATTGGCAACCTCCAGTCATTAGGCAGAATTACATCATTAACTAAAATATCTCTTTCTTCTAATGGATACAGCAATTCTCTGATTTCCATTAGTGTCGACAGAGTCTTTTGAGATATTTTATATCCTGAGGCTATCTGAGCCAACTCATTAGCCTCTTGATTTAAATTTCTGGGAATATATTGAACAATTACGTCATCAAATTTTTTCATCAATTTGTTAGCTACGATACAATATTTTGACAAATTGTAGCTAACACATTTGTATTCTTGTGTGAGTTGTTTGATGACTAATTGAGAATCCCCAAAAATATGCACATTTCGTGCTTTTATTTCTATCAATATTTCCAATCCGACAATCAAAGCTTCATATTCAGCTTCGTTGTTGGAACATGGATATTTAAGTTCAAACATGAACTTTGTAGGAATTCCTTGTGGGGTCACAATTAGGATTCCTATTCCAATTCCTCCTTGATGCCTTGATCCGTCAAAATAGAGTTTCCAAGGTAGTAAACTGACAACATTTATTTCTGGCACATCCAGTCCTGGATGGTCTACCAAAAAGTCAGTTATTGCTTGTCCTTTGACAGCTTTAGCTGGCACATATTGTAAAGAATACTCTGATAAAGCAATGGTCCACTTGCCAATTCGTCCATTAAGGATTGGTTTCGACAACATATACTTTATTACATCAGTCTTGGAAATAACTAACACATGACATGGCATCATGTAATATTTAAGTTTCGTACAAGAGAAATATAATGCTAAACATAACTTTTCTATTGCACTATATCTCTTTTCAGCATCATTTAGGACTCTACTTAGATAATACACAGCCCTTTCAACATTGTCATCATCATCCTGGGCTAATAAACATCCTATAGTGTCCTCAGATGCCGATATGTACAACTTCAACGGTCGACGGGGGTACTGCAGGCATCATGACCGGTGGACTGACTAGATACTGCTTAATCTGGTCAAAAGCCTCTTGGTGACAAGGTTCCCAAATGAAGCTTTGTTCTGATTTCAACTTGACCAGTGGTGCAAATACTCTTGTCCTTCCTGACAGATTTGATATGAATCTTCTGAGAAAGTTAACCTTCCTTAAGAAGGATTGTAGCTCTTTCTTATTTGTCGGCGCGGAGGCTTCCATGACTGCTTTGGCTTTATTCTTGTCTACCTCGATTCCTTTTTTGTGGACCAGGAATCCTAGGAATTTTGCAGCCGACACTCCGAAACTACACTTCTCTGGGTTCATTTTGAGATTATGCTTTCTCATTCTCTCGAATCCTTGCCTCAGATGCTCCAAATGGTCATCTTTGGTCTTGGACTTAATGACCACATCATCAATATATACTTCTACAAATTTTCCAATAACATCATGGAAAATTGTATTCATTGCTCGTTGATAGGTGACCCCTGCATTCTTTAAACCGAAAGGCATGACAATCCATTCATATGTCCCAATTGCTCCTGGACATTTGAAGGCAGTCTTCGACACATCTTCTTCGGCTATAAAGATTTGATTATATCCTGCATGGCCATCCATACAACTTAAAATCTCATTTCCTGATGCTAAGTCGACAAGCATGTCGGCTATAGGCATCGGATATTCGTCTTTGGGGGTAGCCATATTCAAATTTCTGAAATCTATGAATACCCTCATCTTGCCATTCTTTTTAATAACGGGGACTACATTAGAGAGCCAATCGACATACCTGGTTGTTCGTATGAACTTGGCTTTAAGCAATCTTTGTACTTCCTCTTTGATTTTATGTACCACCTCTGGAGCAAACCGTCTGCTTGCTTGCTTGACAGGTTTGCAATCTCCCCTAAGCGGCAATCGGTGTTCAACAAGATCCCTGCTTAAACCAGGCATTTCATCGTAGTCCCATGCAAAACAATCTTTGTACTCTGCTATTAATTCGACAAGTTTTTGTTTGTAATCCTCTGGCAGAAAAGCACTGACAAAAATGGGCCTTTTCTTTTCTTCTGTCCCCAAATTTATTTCCTCCAGAGGATCCTCTATTTCCACATTCTGCTTGACTTCGGCTCTTTTTTCAAAACCCAAAGGGCCGTCGTCAATTATAGAATCCGTCAACACACTTTCTAGAGTGTGTACTTCTTTGTCGTCCAGATAGGCCGACAATCTTCTTAAGTGGGTTTCAAGACTCATTGTTGGATTCTGGCCGAGTCTTGTCGGCCTCGCACTGTATTGTAACTCCAAACTGGCTGAGAAGGCTTGCTTCCAACGTGTCCTTGTTGATAACCCCTTCAGTGGCAGTTATAGGCTTCACATTTGGAGAATATACCCGGAAGTCAATATGTGACTGCTGAGCATAGCAAGCACTATCGTCTGCCTCCACAATCTCCACTTGATCTTGTTCATTCCATAAAATCACCTTTTGATGCACTGTCGATGGAACTGCTCCTACAGCGTGGATCCAATCCCTGCCAAGCAAAATGTTGTAGCTTGACTTAGCTGGAATTATTACAAACAATGTCATTCTTTCGACAGTGCCGATTTGTATGTTTAATAAGGTGACACCATCCGACGGAGAAGTTTTGCCACTAAAGTCAGTGACAACCATATCAGTTGGGATTAGATCTGACTGATCCTTCCCTAGCTTTTTAAACATCGCTCTAGGCATCAAATTCACCGCAACTCCTCCATCAATTAAGACCCTATTGGTAGGTCTTCCATCGATTATGGCCTTCACATGTAAAGGCCTTAAATGATTTTTCTGTTCGTCGGTAGGTTTCTCCAACTGAGCCACGTTGTCGAATACAGTAACTAAATTCTCTTGAACACACATCCAGTGATCACTTGGGTCTCCTGCATTGTTGACGACATCACTGTCGTCATCAGAGAGATCAAACTCAAAATATCCCTCGTATTCTGATGGGATGAAAGAAATCAAACCTATCTTCATTCTCATTCCAGGCTCCAGTATAACCTCATTGTCTGGATCCTCATCCAAGAATGCACCTCCGACTGTTCTGCCGTGATTTCTTTTTAAATCACTCTCGTCATCTGACCCTGACCTATCTGACAAAGGCCGGGCAATTCCTGCGCCACGGTTGTCTAGCGCTTCCATGATGTCGGCCCAATCCTCATTCTGGCCGTCCGTGTCCATGGCTCCACTGACGTTCATGTCATCATTCGGATCATTCAATGCTTCAATGACAGCATCGAATGACAACTCCTCTTTGGTTAAATCGCATTCAGGCTTGAACGTAGTTAGTTGTTGCTCTTCTATTCTGGCTTCAACTTTCTTCTCGAGCCCTGCAACCTTCTCCACTTCTGTCAGCCCGACAGGCCATTTGCCTCTGGGTTTTACTGGTGAGAATGCTTAGCCTGAAATCTTCTTTTCTATGAAAACCTGGGATGCAGGTTTACTTTGCTTGGTCTGATTACTGGGTTTCTTCACATCAGCTTCCATGGGGTGATTCACTATTACGCTCTTCATCTTGGTATCTCCTCTCTTATCAACTTTGTTGTCAGTTGTAGCAACTAAGCAACCAGCATCGTGGGAAGGCATCTCTTTTATAATGACGCCTCCCTGTCTGACAAGCTTCATTTTCTGATCCTGTCGGAGTCTCTACAGCCTCCTCTTTTGGCTCTTGGAGATAGCCAATTGAGTCGAGGGTCCTGAAAGACTAGGCCCTGCCATCTGAGCATTTTGAGCCAATTGGCCCTTTCGGTAATTTTCATTCCAAAAGGGTGGCCCCCGTTCATTGACCTTGCTTCTCCGAGTCCATGTCTGTTTTTTCAATTCTGGGTACCGTGCCATGGCTGAATTCCTCACCCATTGATCCACCATTACGTTGGATAGGGGTGTCCTGGTCTTGACAGGATTAAAACTGCCACTGACAGAATTACCTACTATCGATCCTCTGATTGGTTCTTCAAGCCAACCACCGGTGCTGTGCTGTCCAAATTTTGACTGGTGCATGTGTTGCTGACGGCTATTTGCCTGTCTTACTGCTGATCCTCTGATTGGCTCAAGCCAACCTCCAGTGCCGTGCTGTCTGGATCTTGTCTGGTGCACGTGTTGCTGACGGCTATTTGCCTGTCTATTTACAACAGATGCAGCACTCCTCTGTACACTGTTGGACCCAGCATGGCTATTTGAGCGTGAAAATCTGCTCTGGTTATCTTGTGGACGATGCGATGGTGGTTTCTGCCCCCTAGCTTTCTTGGCGACTACTTCATCGTAAAATGCTTCGCATCTTGGGCAAACTTTAATTATGCCCCCATCTTTCTTTTGTGTCATATAGTCGACAAGTGGTTCTCCTGGCTTCGGATAAACATCGAATGGATCTGACAAATCCATTTGGATATTCTGTCCGGCCGTGATGTTGACTATGCCTACTCCCATAGGGACTTGGCGGTCTGCTTTGTTAGCTTCAGGACCGAAGGGTTCTGTATCAATCTTCATTTCCGGTCGCTTATCTGAAAATTTCAACCTTCCGTCTGTCAAACCTTTTTGAATGATATCCCTGAAATGCATACAGTCATTTGTCACATGACCAAAAGTATTATGATATTTACAATATTTTTGATCTTTAATTTCATGGGCTTTCAACAGCCTATGATCATCTGACAATTTTAATTGCGTATCTCTAAGTAATATGTCAAATATTTGATCGGCCTTGGTCACGTCAAATGTGTATACTTTCTTATTAATGAAAGGGATTCTTTCTTTGGCCCTTGCGGGCTTCAAAGCTTGACATATATAAGGTGGACCATTTTTTAGTTCGACATAATCTACCTCATACTCTTCAGAATCATTACTCTCCTCGTCGGATTCATTGCATCCGACAAAATTAACCCTTTCCCTCTTAAGAAATCTCTTTTGCTTAAAAATCTTCTCAGCTCTTAATTGTTCAATCTGTCGAACCTTGTCCCCTAACTGGGCAAGATCTATCAAATGTTGGTTGACCAGTTTCTTTCTGATATGATAATCTAGACCTCCGGCAACAATTTTCACTATTTCTGCCTCTGGAATAGGGGTGAAACACCGACTCCTCATTTGACGGAATCGAGCCAGGTAGTCGTCAACAAATTCGTTATTTATTCTTTTAATTCCAAATAAATCTGTCAACCCTATTTTCAAGTCACCCCTAAAGAATTGGTCATGAAAACTTCTTTCCAATTGATTCCAGGAGTGGATAGAATTAGGCCTTAATGTTGAAAACCAATAAAAAGCATTCTTAGTTAACGAACTAGGGAAGAATTTCATTTTTAATTCCTCCTCTAAAGCCAAATCTCCTAACTCGATGGTATATCGGGCAATATGCTCGACTGTCGACTCTCCACTTTCTCCCGAGAATTTTGACAACTTGGGTATTTTATATCCTTGAGGCATTTCTGCCTGTTGGACCCAATCAGGAAATGCCGATGCAAAAAATGGTTGGTTGGAATCGACAACTTGGTTGATGTTTTGATTTAGAACATTCTGACGGAATGCTCCAACAGCACCCTGGTTTATGATCAAATCCTCGTCTTCCTCTGGTCGTAGAATATGTACATTTCCACGTCTCAAAGGAATCCGACGATGGGCTGTTGTCGCTCATAATCTTGTTCAAATCCGTCAAGTTGCGGTTCAACTTGTGGTTGATTAATCATGTTGACATTAGCATTGAGATTTCTACCAGTATTTTGGTTTTCACCTGGGGTTACAACACCCAAGGCTCTATTTAACCTACGTATCTCATTTGTCAACGCCAAACATGCATTGTTTGTGCTTTCCATTAATGGCGTAATTACTGTACTCATTTGTTGAGTAAATGTATTCACCATGTCATGGTTACTAGAATCAATCTGTTGTCGAACATTGGCTAAAGTAGCCTCCGACAGACCAACAATACTTTGTGGAAGTTGTCTCAATGAGGATATATGTGGCCTTTCTACCGGTTGTTCTTGTCGAGAATGGGTAATTATCATTGACCCCGTTATCCCATTCGCATGACTGGGAATTTGCCCCCCAGTCGATGGTCCCGCCTGTCCAGATGTATGGGCAGCCATCGTCATTCCATTTGGATATGGTATGTATGCAAATGGGGTATTTGGATTGACGGTTGTTGAACCATAAGGCATTCCATACAAAGGTTGTGAGAGAGGCTGCGTAGTCCCTCTTGGGTTTGAATTTACCACACTTCGTGATGACAATCCAGTAGTTAATGCATTTACTTGTTGTAAAACTGGGGAAGTTGGTGACGGGAGTGTTCCTTGACCAACTTCGTCAAATCTATTGACTACTTGGGCGTAAGAAACGCCTCTTCTTGCACCTAGACCACTAGTGTCATTTACCTCTGCATTAGTAGCATTAGCCCCGTTTGCAGGAATATTGTCAACTGGTGCAATAGCATCCACTGTTGACACAGCGGCGTTAGTGTCTACTACGCCTGCATCACTTGCACTGCTCCTATTTACAGAATTCTGGGAAAAAGATGATGTTTAAACCACCTTTCCGCTCCGTAAACGCATACAAATAAATTTGTATGGCAAATTCCTGACACTATACGAGTTACTCTAAACTCGTCCCACCGGGCATGCCAATTTGTTGACGCTGGTTTTTGGTTGGTGTCCAAAATCATTTTGTCACAAATAATTTAAGATCAGACGAGTGTAGGGACGGACGAGTTATGCGGTAATCTCGCAAAGGATGTGTATGCGTGTCTGCCAAGTATGAATTTGACAAATCAGTCAAATCTGTTGAATACTGGCAAGGACTTGAAGGAATATTTATATGATGTTTTAATTTTAACAGGAAAAGTTGCTTCTTTAAATAAGAGCGACTTCCTACTTGAACTTATAAAAATTCATGGATTTGAAGGAAAACATATAAATTGCGGGGAAATTAGAAGAAAGTAAATAAAGAACATGAAATTAAAGGAAAGCAATAAACAACGGGAAACTTAAAGGAAAGCAATAAATTTCTGGAATTTAAATAGTTGAAAAGTAAAAGAAAGCATTTAAAGTGCAGGAACTTAAAAGAAGGCAAGTAAAAGACGTGAAAGATAAATGGGAAGAAATGAAGAACGTATAAAAGAACTTAGACAAAGAACGTGAAAAGAATGCTGAAGTTAAAGAAGAACATGTAAAAGGAAATTAAATAACCAGTACTGTATTGTAAATTGAACTGGAAATAAAAGGGTGGAGGGAATACTTGAGTATAATCCTTTAATCTGCTGTGTGATCGAGATATGTAAGATATCGCATCAAGTAACCTCCTTTAATTACATCGGGATTCACAGTATTTATAAACATATAAAATAACTACCTAAAGAAAACTTCCTATCTTTAAAATTGCCACCTGTATGGCAGTTTTGCTATGTTCAGATTCAAACCATTTGTCAAGCAAACTTCTCTAACTGCTCATTCCTTTGAATTGCTTTATGTCAATATTGCTTGTTGTCCATGGTTTAGTTGTTTGACGGCTTATCTTGCTGATGCTGTCAGCCTTGAAGACTTAGCCATTTCTATACTTTGTTAGTTTGACAATTCTTATTACCAACTTTGTCAAAAGCTGGGTTTTACCTTTCTGTCACTATTTCAACTTCTCCGTCAGTCAGCTAAATGTATTCGTCGGGAATTCTACTCTTGACGGATATATCTCATTTTTCTTTCTTGACGACTTTATCTGTCTGACATACCAACTCTTGTCAATTTTCTAATATGTCAATTCTGCTGAATTCGACTCTTCATAGTGGTTATCTGACAATTCTTTCTTCAATTCTTCTATCATCCTGTCGGAACCATTTCTGTCAAGAATTGGAAATTCTTCTATTAACAATGCCTCTGGTAATTTGAACAAAAGTACCTATATCCAAAAGAGAATAGATACATATACACGCAAAAGATAGTATATTCTTATAGAATTTGAAAACCACGGTAAAAGATAATATCATCGATGTCTTTTAACATTTCTTACAATCAAACAACTAACTAAAACACATGCACACTCGAATCTAAGCCCAACAGAACAGGCGACACTCACCATTAGTTTACAAATTAGGTTCACTGATACACGACCCACAAATGCATGGCAAAGACATATAATTACTGTCTGTAATCAATTCAAATAATCGGGAAGGTAAATTACAACAACATATATTCCATCTTTAAAGATTAGAGCTAATTTATCAGAAATTCACACCAGCAAAGAATCCTAACTATTTTTGTTCCTTAATATTCATAAGATCATTTTTTTAAATTTAAAAGAAGAAATAGACTTATTATCTAGGGTTTACACACAAAGTCATGTCTTAAATTTTGCATTCATGCAGCTTCACACGCATAAATAAGCAATTACAATCAAAAGATGAAAGCAGCAGAACAAAATTACAGGAGAGTAAAATTTTAATTTAATATCAACAAAAATAGAATATATCATTTATGATAGTAGAACTTCACTAAACTTAAGTAATCATGATGAACATAAAATTGGCTCAACCAATAACTGAAAAATATAAAAGAACTTCACTCGGCATAAATCAATAAAGCAGAGTCATAGACAAAGATGAAATTAGTTAAGGGCAGATCAACCCAAACAAAATTTACCTATACATACTAAATTTTCTCATGTCAAAATTACCTAATATTCCCAATCAGGCCAAAAGAAAACCGCAACAGTGAAATCAACATCTTTAACCAATACATGATGTATATATAAAAATCAATATAGATTGAGAAAGTGACAATGAGTGGTTCTGTTCTGGAAAATGCTTAAGCCTTTTTTTTTTTTTTTTGGTAGAAGCTTAAGCCTAGTTTAAACACAAGTATAATTATAAACAAATGCATGTAGGTAGGATTTAAAATATAAAAAAAGAAAAAATACTGCATGAAAAAGAAGAAGAAAAAAATAGTAAAGAATACACCTTTTAGTGGACAACTTCAGCATGATTACAACTGACAGAAAATGCTTTGCCTTTTTCTAAGTACAAAAATTGCTTATGAGCCACCATTCCCTGTACCACAACTTCATTTATTGCTTTGATAATAATTTTTAAGCCAATAAAAGAGAGCTGAGTGCATCAATAAGTCAATTCCCACAAACAAAAAGCGCTAGTGAATTTTAGTGTAGGGCATTTTTAAATTGCCTGAGACAAATCGAAGAGCATCTTAAAAGCAAATGACAAATGAGTAATAATAAAAAATATAATAGCATTTGTTATGCAAAATCAAGGCACCAAAGATCTTTTAATATGCTGATGCATGGTAATATGGTACTCAATTTTGGTATTATGAAATTTCTAAAGAACAACCAAGCATAGTGTCATATTTCTCATACTAATAATGCAGAATCCTAAGCATCCATCAAAGAAAACTGGCCAGCACATATAAGGGAAAACATAGCATATAGTTATAAAAAAAAAGTTAAGCAATAGTGAGATTTAAACTAAAAATAATGTACTAAAAAATTATTCTATCTGCCGTGAACAGAATCATGAAGCTGATACAAACATTTGCTATGCGTTCCATTTTGTTTGTACAAAAAATGGAAGAAAGGAGAGGGAGTGGGGGAAGTCTTATCCAACATGAGGAAGGTCATGTCCACCAAAGAAAAGGAAACGGTGGCCGGAGAAAGCGTAGGAGCGAGAACAGTCGCCAATCATGAACCACAAGGAACCGACACGTGTTGTTGAACAGTAAAAATGGAAGCACAGTTACGAAAACTGTTTTTTCACGTGTGTTGAAAATCTAGTTTCATAAGTATGTTTAATTTTTTATTTTTTATTAATATCTAATGATATAATTATCCCAACTAATTATTAATTATGTTAGTAATATAATTATTTCATAATTTTTTTAAAGATAATTACTAATTTTTATTAATAATATAATTATTTTTATTAATTATATTAGTTATTAATAATATAAATATTATTAATTTTTTATTAATTTTAATAAAATGATATAATTTAGTTTTTTATTAATTTTAATTATGGAAATTGTTTTTCCACAAGTATAATTTTTTTTTCACTTGCGCTAAAAATAATTTCCGTAAATGTCCCGTCACTGTATCGCTTCAGCCATTATCTTTCTATAGATTACTAAAGGCAACACGGTACCTCTGATTGTGTTAGATGATAGACTCCACCTTTTTTTTCAAATAAAATATGTAAAAGAAAGTAGGGGAGAGGAAGCTGCACTTCTGCTTTTTAAAAAATATAGGCAACGATGTGAAGCAGTTATCCTCATTAATGTAGTTTCATCATTTATCCAAACAAAAATAATAATATTATGCAACCAGCAGGTAGTATTTTATTTAAAAAATTGTTCGATAAATAAATAAAGCGGGTCCCACCATGAAATGATGACCACATTCAAGTAATCAACAAAGTAAAAGTACAAAGTAAAATTTTAAAAAATAATAAAATAACGAATAAAAAATTAAAACAAATTATAATATAATAATCCCAAAAATCTATGAGACTGCCACATCAATGCTACAAAGAAATTGTTGGTTCAATCTTAACAAGTGCACTAGGATAAATAACCCGTACTAAACGCATGTATACAGTTTGACAATATCACAATAAATAATTTTTACAATAGTATTGTATAGTGAATAATAAAATTAAGTTTCATTTTTCTTTCTTTAGTTTAAATATAAGCTTTTTATCATTAAGAACTCAGCCCCAGTGAAAGACGCTATTGTACCGTGATTAGTTTTCAATAATATTTTTTATAAAAAAATATTATTTATTTATTTTTTATGCTAAAACAAATTTGAGTACATTAATATATAGAAATGTTTTTATGACACTCCTCCTTGCCAACTGTACGGGACAACCCTATTGTAGCACTTTTTTTAAAATAAAAATATAGTTTTTTTAATACTAATATTTATTTTAATTACGTACAAATATTTGGTTAATCAGGTATAAATATCTGGTTAATTCAGTTTATTATCTGGTTAATGAGTTTTTTTGAGAAATAAATTTTTTGGTTAAGTATGTGTAAATATCTGGTTAATCAGGTACAAATATCTGGTTAATTCAGTTCATTATCTGGTTAATTTAAGTATGTGCAAATATCTGATTAATCAAGTACAAATATATGGTTAATTCAGTTCATTATCTGGTTAATGGGGTTTTTTGAGAAATAAAATATCTGGTTAAGTATGTACAAATATCTGGTTAATGGTTTTTTTTGAGAAATAAAATTTTGGTTAAGTACGTGTAAATATCTGGTTAATTCAGTTCATTATCTGGTTAATGGGTTTTTTTGAGAAATAAATTTTTTGGTTAAGTATGTGCAAATATCTGGTTAATTCAGTTCATTATCTGGTTAATGGGTTTTTTTGAGAAATAATTTTATTGGTTAAGTATGTACAAATATCTGGTTACAACAACAACAACAGCAACAACAACAACATAATAATAATATTAGGTTTCTTTTTTTTTTCTTTAGATTAAATATAATTTTTTTATCATAAAGAACCCAAGTCCAGCAAACTTCACCATTGTACAGAAAGTATATTTCAATGACCCAAACAAATTTACCCATTATCAATGACATGTAATAATTATGCGCCCATTTCATCCATTCGGTCATAGTTGTGAACTTCATACATGTAAACGACCAGTTTCACAACATAGCCGCCATTTCTGGAATGAAAAACACAGTTCTTAAATTAATGAAAATACTCAATAGTATATATATATATATATATATATATATATATATATATATATATGAAATTACAATCTCCATTAAGATCATAAACTTTTTTTGCAAATAAAGTGACTACATAGATGGACATATATATAGCTGCACACGTATGATTGGTCCCACGAAATCCGGAGCTTGGGCGGTTCTGAGCAGAGATTGTGTGTGTCCAGATGGAGGTGGCGCGAGCAGAGGAAAGGAGGCGATTTGATGTGAAGGTTGTGTGTTTAAAAAGAGGAGAAAGTGCGGTGCGGTTAAGAGAGTGGAGGAGATGAAGGAGAAGGAGGACCAATGGGTAGAGGAGGTGTAGGGGTGGTTGGAGAGTGGGAGGAGAAATAGAGGTTTTGTCTGATATGTAAAATGGGGCTTTTTAGGGTTTAGAGAAGTAACTCAATCTCATTTATTCTCTTTTTGCTGATTGTTCTTTTCTCCTTTTTTTTCTTCCTCCTTTCTTCATTATTTTCATTTTCTTGTTTCTTTCTTCACTATTATTTTTAGCCTCCAGTTTGGAAATAGAATTACAGTGAACGGAACCTCCTCGTCCAACAGAAAATTAGGTATGTAATGGACGGAACCTCCTCGTCCAATAGAAAATTAGATAATTGCAGTGGACGGAACCTCCTCGTCCAACAGAAAATTAGATACGCAACGGACGAAACCTCCTCGCCCAACGGAACCTCCTCGTCCAACATTATTATAAAATTGCAGTGGACTGAACAGAACCTCCTCGTCCAACAGAAAATTAGATCATTGCAGTGGATGGAACTTCCTCGTCCAACAAAAAATTAGATCATTGCAATGGATGAAACATCATCGTCCAACATTAAATTATAAAATTGCAGTGGACGGAACCTCCTCGTCCAACATTATTTTCTTTTTCTTCTTTCTTTATTCACTATTATTTTTTAGTCTACCTAAAATATAATAACATAATAATAATAAAATTAGAATAAAATAAAATGAAGGCCGACAAAAATGAGTATTCACAGTGGCCCCTCTTTACTTGTTACATACTAGAAGACATGATTAGTGTAACACCCCCACTAGGTATTACCACGTAACACATGCGGAATTTAAATTAGAAAAATAGTTTGCTGATTGCTTTCGGAAAATAATTTATATAAGTATATAAGCGTCTGAAATTGGGTATAAAAAATTGTCACGACTCCAAACCTAAGCCTTGATCGGCACACCGGCTTACAATCCTAGCTTGGCAAGCCTATTTAATTTAGAGATATACTTGAATAAAAGCTAGTATTTTTACAAAAATTTCGAAAAAATCTCCTCTGTAATTCGAACATCCTAGGTAAAAGAACACCTGCTAAAATAATTACATTTTCATTCCAGAATTCCAGTTACACCAAATACAACCAGGCAATAATATGCAAAAAAAAAAAATTAGTTACATCAATAAGCTATACATGACCAAAAGGAAAAGCTTATGTTTTCATTAAAAAGAGATGATCTCCGAGCCATAAACATTCCATTTTAAAATAAAAACTCTCTAAGCCATACTCATACATGCTATCAAAAATCTAAGTCTCAAACCCTAAGCTGGTCATTCTAAAAGTTATTTATGAGGAAAACTCACGTGGTCATTCCACAATCAAATACTTCATCAAACCACTAGATCTAAGTCTCTGAGTGACTTAGGAAGACATCTCTGCACCATCTGTACTAAAGTACCCAGGGTACAATAGCGAACTAGAAGAAACCTGATATATCTGTAAGGGTGAGATACCGACAAATGGATATATCACACAACAACCATATACATGATACGTACATCACCTTAGCACATTAACATTTAATTATTATTCAGAGATAAAATAACAAGTATTATATCAGTGGGTCTCATACTCGAACAATCAGTTTTATAAAGAGAATGCATGACACTTCAATAATTAGGCTCTAAACTTATCTCCGGAGATCCCAACATCCTCAAAATCAGTTGATCAGGCTCGATACACCGTCTCATTGGCTAGCTAAGCACAACGATAATACACCGTCTCATTGGCCATTTAGGCACAACGATAATACACCGTCTCATTGACCATTTAGGCATAACGATTATGCACGTCGTTTCATTGTCCATTTAGGCACAACGATACACGTACACCATCTCGTTGTCCATTTTAAGAACAACGATAATACACCGTCACATGATACCTTTCCTGTTAAGGTCTCGCGTTAAAACCACGTCGCGCACGTCTGCCATAAATGCAAATGTAAAACATTTAGTTCTCGCTATTTTCTTTGTGTTCGTTCTCATTCGTTGTAGACGCTCAAAGGCTAACGACTATTCATAAATTTCATCATTTTGAAATTATCAACATCAACACGGGACATGCAGTCCGAGTGCTCAATCACAACACCTTAGACCGATGCACCAGTCCCAGGCTTGTGGTCATAGAAAACATTCACCTTTAACAATGTTCATCACAACGTGGTTAGGACACACAGTCCACAACAACATGATTAGGACACACAGTTCACAACAACGTGACACGGATCAAAGATCAACGTGTATATTACAGAATACTAGAAGCGACGTCTCGCGAACCAGATTCAATTCACATGTGCTTACTTTCCACTCAGTGAAAATCAAATTCAAAACAAAACCTCGGTCACTTATCCAAATAACCGGAACGTTTCCAAATCATTTAGGAGAAAATACTTTTCCTTTTCAAAATCTTTTCTAAAACATTTAGGAAATTCGTTTGTTTTTGAAATTCATTGATCGAATAAAGTCAAATATTTTCAAAGGGTCTTTCCTTCATAAAACACGCCGTTCGAAAAGGTTTTCTCTCGTACAAAACTTTTGATCATAAAAAGGTGGTTTCCTTCAACTTAAAATCACTTCAACATTTTTCTAAAAACAAAGATTTTATTCTTCTGAAGTAAGCACTTTAAACAAGGAACTTTTTTAAATGAACCCAAAACCTTCAAAGTTCTATTCAAGGCTTATAATCCTTATAGTCATTGGGCACAGACTCAAGTCCGACTTCTCAAACTTCAATCAACAGTAATATATTCACAACAATAATAATATCACAGTTAATGACAGTTCATCACATATATATAATTCATAACACTTTAAAGCGAGAAATGTTCAACTTCAAGTAATAACCACAATAGTTCAAGTAAACAAGTTATTCAAGTATTGGCTCAACATCACAATAATATTCGCAACACTCAATTACACACATACACACATGCGTACAGTTATTGAATATCCCCAGGCAAGCTCCCCTTACCTTTGAAGACAAGTAAAGGATCCTCGTCTTAATACTCACGTTAGCTCCAAGAGTATAACTATCTACTCCATCAAGCAAGCATAGCCGTGTCAAACGTCTCAGAGGGGGGATCCAACAACGCGCAACAACCAGAAATCAAGAAATCAATTACTCATGATCAAACACACATTCTAATTTGATCTAAACACTTAATCTTATTACCAAACAAGGACATTTTCAAAGAAAATCACGTTTGAAGCTTAAGCTTCACAATACCCTTTGAGGAAACTTTGTTTTGGTCAAAGGATCATGAAAATGAACTTAGGAATCATTAACTAAAAGTCCTAATTTCATAAATGCATACTTAATTTTACCAAACATAACCAATTTCAATAAAAATCGAATTGGGGTTTTAGGGTTCAAAGAGCAATTTGGGGAAAATTTGATTTAAATAGAGAATCATAAAAATTAACCTTAGAAACCGTTAATTACAAGTCCTAAATGCACTAAACTGAACCAATTTCATGATTAAAGTAAGATGAAAAGTTAGGGTTTCAAAATCAATTTGAGGATTTTTGAACTAGAAGAGATTAAGGGTAGAATACTTACCCAAGATGACAAGGAAGAGACAAAGTGGTGGATGTGACGGCAGCCATGGCGGAGGATGGCGGTTCGTGGCGATGGATGTGATGTTTACTGACATGACGACCCAGAACGAGCTCACCGGATCTACACTCGGGTTCGTCTTCTTCCTCCAAGGCACGGTGACCGGACTGAGTCCGAACGACAGCTACGGTGGCGCACCGCGACAGCGATGCGGTGGAGATGTTGATGCGCGATGCGAATGGAAGGAGCGAAACGGAGCAGAGCGCGCATCATCTCCTCCGCTACCAGGCGTGACTGGACGACGAGCGGCATCCCTGCGGTGGCTGTTGGGAGGTGGCTGAGTTGTGGGGAAAAGGAGGAAGAAGATTAAGTTGAAGGGAGGAAGAAGAAAAGAGTTGGGGGGGGGGGGGGGATTACGGGTTTTTAGATAAAAGTAGGAGAGAGAAAATCTGATTTTTGTATTAGTGGGTACAAAATGAGTGATAAATATTAAGCCTAAAAATAAACATGATTTTAGTTTTTGAATCTAAAATTAAAGGGTGACAAATATATAGTTTCAAAATTTGAAATAAAGTAGAGATTGATAGTTGAATTGATCAACTAAGAAAATCCACAGTCCAACATTTAATCTCCGATTAATATCAAACCAGTTTATTTTCAAATCTAAAATTAAATAGAATGAAAATATGGAAATGCTTCTCTCTTAATCATATTATTTAAAACATTTTTCTGTATTACTAATAATAGTGACAATAACATAAATTATTGTCTAGTAAGCGTGCATTTACTAAAATAAGTTAGTGCTAACGCACCCAATAAAATAATTTGAAGAGAGTAATTTAATTACTCAAACTAAACCACATAACAAAATAAACATAAACATCCAAATAAAATAATTAATCATGTGTGTAAAAACTAGGGTGTTACAATTAGTCGTGACTTTTCATGTATTGTAGTAATGAACAAGTAAAGAAAATGAACACATATTTTGTCTGACAAAACGTGAGGAGCTCAAAAGAAAACCTCACAGTTTGAAAATAAAATTGCAGTGGACAGAACCTCCTCGTCCAACAGAAAATTAAGTATGCAATGGAGGGAACCTCCTCGTTCAACAGAAAATTAAGTATGCAATGGAGGGAACCTCCTCGTCCAACAGAAAGTTAAGTATGCAATGGAGGGAACCTACTCGTCCAACAGAAAATTAAATATGCAGTCAGTGATCCTCAGAGCTCAAAAAGTGTGATGGGCCTCTGATCACGCAAAATAGAATGCAGCGAGCCTCCGAGCTCGAAAATAAACTTGCAGTGAGTCTCAAAGCTCAAAAATTAAATTGCAGTGAGCCTCAGAGCTCGACAAAATTCAATCAGTAATCTGAAACTAGTGAGAATCCCTTCCTTTTGAAGACAGCGGAACCAAATGCTCCATGGAAAAACCACCAACCAAACCCTTGTTCACCGACCACTCTGAGTCGAGGCATCATTCATTCTTTTAACAACATGGGTCACCCAAGAATCTGATAACATATGAGGTGGATGTTATGTTTATTCTCCCAAGCTTATTTGCATCATTCTTTTGTTGTCCAATGCATGCTATCTCTTCCATTGAATTTGAAATATTGAGTCCTTTTGGTTCAAACCATTCATTGGTGCTACCATTAGAATTATCAAATCATACCATTAAACTTATATTTACTTTTATTGAGACATGACCATAGTGATTAAACATGATAGTGAACACGACAGAGGAGTATGAAGGAATAACATCTTGCCTTAATACGAGAATTTAGTTTGTTAAGAGAAAACAACAATATGAGAACAAAATTACAGAAGGGATCATGAAGATTAAAAGCCAAGATAAACAAAGAAAGTTACGAGAATCACATAAAATTTGCCCCAGTGTTGGTCATTTGATTTTCATTTAATTGATTCCCCACAGCCTTTTGATGACACAGATCTTGGCTTCTGTTTCTGATTCTTCAAACACACCTTCTTCAATCATTCCTTAACAATTTTGTCCCAGTATACTCAGTCGGATAAAAATGCCCCAGTGTGGTGAGTGCTTACAGAAGTGTTGGACCATATCCTCCCCCTAGGCCGCCTTTACAGGTTTTCAGCCTAAGGTTTCTTTACCCTAACTTTTGCCTAGGTTTCCCTTTCGGGTTTTAAACCTAGCGGGCATTTTCTTTTCTTTTGTTTTCATTGTTCTTTGCCCTAACTTTTGCCTAGGCCGCCCTTTCGGGTTTTCAACCTAGCGGGCCTTTTTTTTTAATTTTTTTTTTCAAGCATAGAACTTTTTCACAGCATCAGAGTTTACTGGCCTTGGTAACTCTTCCCCATCCATGTTTTGCAGAATTAAAGCTTATCCTGAGAATGCTTGGTTGACAATATAAGGACCTTCATAATTCGGCACCCATTTTCCTCTAGCATCCTCCTGATTAGGGAGGATTTTCTTTAAAACCAGGTCTCCCGCACAAAATTCTCTAGAGCGGACATTCTTATTGAAATCTCTTGCCATTCTGCTTTGGTACAGTTGCCGGTGACAGATAGCTGTCAGTCTTTTCTCTTCTATCATGTTCAACTGCTCATATCGAGTTTTCACCCACTCAGATTCTTCTAAATCTGCTTCCATCAAGACTCTTAGCGAAGGGAGTTCTACTTCGATAGGTGAGACAGCCTCCATCCCGTATACCAAAGAGAAAGAGGTTGCCCCAGTGCTTGATTGTATATTAGTCCGATAAGCATGTAGAGCACATGGCAGCATTTCGTGCCAGTCTTTATAATTTACAACCATCTTGGCAACGATCTTCTTAATATTTTTGTTTGCTGCTTCAACTGCACCATTCATTCGAGGTCTATAAGGACATCAATATAAGGTAGGGGAAATCATCCTTTGGACTGGCTTTATTCATATCTCGGTAGTCCATGCACATTCTGACCCTTCCATCCTTCTTTGGTGCTGGAACAATATTAGCTACCCATTCCGGGTGTCTAGCTACTTCCAAAAAGCCAGCCTCTAACTGCTTGGTCACTTCTTCCTTGATCTCATGATGCATCCTCCTTAATTTTTGCCTCTTTGGAAACACATCTGGGTATAAGGGAATTTTATGTGATGCGATCTCAGGATCTAAACTTGGCATATCTTTGTAGGACCATGCAAAACGTCCAGATACTCTTTGAATAGTTCAACCATTTCTTCACGCTCTGGGTTATCCATTATTTTCAACTCTTTTTTGTCTTCCTCGGTTCCCATATTGATCACTTCTGCAACCTCATCATTCGAGCTAATCCCTTCTTCTGACCGTTTCACCATCTTTATGAGTTCTTCAATGTCTTCTTCTTCCTCATCAGATTCAAGGTTGTATTCATCAACGGCCGCGAGGGAATCAATAAATGAGTTTTCAAAGTTCCTCTCCTGAGGTAAATCTTTAGTGGAAGAAGTATTCCTGAAAGAAAAAGTCGGGAATAGGAGAAGTATAGGTGAGAGTCTTATTCATGAAAGAAAAGCTTAAACAAAGTAAAGAAATGAAAGAGAGAAAAAACAAACGATGGAACCAAAAGGAAAACACCAGACAAAGTGATACATTCTCATTCATGTCTCAAACAAAGTAAACATCAGTTCATATTTAGTACAATAAGATAATTACTTCATGGAAATAACATCAACAAACGGTTCAAATCGCCAATTATTGAGAACTTCATTGCTAGCAGGGAGATAAATGACATGGTTCTCGTCCAGCTCCTCTTCAAGTGTGCTGATAGTGAAGTGAGGGGACAATAACTTTTCGGGACTGATAACTTCAGCGGCTACTGGGAAAGTCTCTGTCAGAAGGGGAAGATACTTTCTCTCATCATCTTCTCCTTTCTTATTTTCGAGAGTCATGAATTTCATCTTTTCTACCAAGTAGGGTTGATACCCCAATCCATGCCTTCCTTCTCTCATAGCTTCTTCAATTGGTTGAGAGATCCCTTGAAACTTAGGCCCTAAGCCTTTTCCTCTTTGACACCCATTCTTTTCCATGATGTGGATTGCCACTTCATTCACATTCTTCATTGGCGGCTCCCTTTTCTTGTTCTCTGGCTTCAATACCTCAAAACTACGTAGTGAAGTGATGTGTGGATTCCTCCAGCAAGTGTACCGGATTCGTCGCCAAGTAATAAAAAGATATCGATCCCACAGAGACCGTGATCTCAAATCACAACTAATTATCAAATCAATTAAACTGGACCATATAAAGAGTATTTTGAAAAGGTTTTGATTTTTGAAATAAGAGTCAAGTAACAATCAAATTCAAAATTGCAAATAAACAAAACTGGGAAGCAATTCAAATTGGGGGTTTTCAAATCTAAAAGGGATTCCTAGGAATTGGGTTACCAACAAGATCGTTTATGTTACTAAATTAACCACCCCTTGTTAATTATTTAAATTGCTTTGAAGGCGAACTTATCCTAAATTAGTCAATGCTCCCTCTCGGGTTACAAAAACCGTGCCCAATTAAACCAACCCCTACTCTCGTGGTAGTTGAATTTAGATTGAACCCTTTACGCTTTGTGACAATTCGTTAATCCTCGAAGAACCGCTTCTAACTCTTGTGATTTAAGTCCTAAGTCTGATTCTATAGATCCGATACCTAAGTTCACCGCTAGGTTCCTCCTTAGAATATCTACGACACGCAAATACGTGGCTATCGAATTCACGAGTAATTAAAACAATAGAAATCAGATCTAAAGCAAAATCGAAATTAACAAAGTTAAAACATCAATTCACAACATAAAAACAGATCTTGGGCATAGCCCCAAACCCTAGAAATAAAATTACTACTCAAGCATTGCCATGGTGATGACAAGCTTGGTTAACAACAACATAAAATAAAGCCTAAGAGAAGAGAAGAAGAAGAAGAAGAGAGATCCTAAAAATTTACCTAAGTGTAGCAGCCAAAAAGCTTGGTTAGTCTCTGCCTAATTGCCCTACTTATAGATTAGGGTAATTTGAATCCCAATCAAATACAAATTCAGATTAAATCAGTTTATTCAGATCCAAATATTGCGCATCATGGCCGTGATGGCCATCACGGCCAGGCTGTGATGGATTCTGCCTTGGGCACTGCTTCACTGATTGGTCTGTCACGGACGTGATGCTTATCACGACTAGGCCGTGATCAGTTCTGCCTGTGAGGGTCTGGTTCAGCTGACATATCACGGCCGTGATGGACATCACGGGCTGGCCGTGACCAGTTCTGACTTTACCCTTCTTTTTTTTAAGCTCTACTCGATCACGGCCGTAATGGTCATCACGGCTAGGCCGTGATGGGCTCTGTTTGGCTCAGTTTCTTTACTTTTCAAGCTCCATCTTCGTGCAAGCTCCATCATGGTTGATCCCGAGCATTTTAATTCTTAATTCCTGCACAACAACACCACAAAACCGCCCTACTCGTTCCAAGGTAAAAACTAACCAAAATCAAATTGAATATGCCTAAACTCTATGAAAATGCATGCAAAACGACAATGAAATATGAGGTGGAATCACACTCATCAAATCACCCCAAGCTTAAGACTTTGCTTGTCCTCAAGCAATAACTAAGGTCAGAAAAGATAATCAATCAAAGCATGGATAGTGAACCAAGAACCTGAGTAACTAATCCAAGCAACAGGCATATTCAATAAATACCCAAAAAACAATCAATTTCAAGTCAAATTAGAAGCTTAGGTTTCCTAAATTCATATTCTCACTGATTCGGGCACTCTTCTCACCTCACTCAAGTATTTAAGGGTATATGACAATTCGCTCGATTTCCTCAAAGAAAGTATCCTACCATAAGCTTGACTACTAACCAAATCTCTACTTTATTAATGAAAACACATAAGAATCAAGAGGTCTTTTAATTTGGTTGTAATGGGACCGTGGGATTAATCGTTAGGTGGGAAAATCAAGAAAAGGGAAATTCAAGAAGGCTAAACAAAATATCAATCATTGCAAAGCATGACAACCTTCTAAAATACCTTTTTGGGCTTTAGTTCACTTTTCCATCTTTCTTTTTTTTATATTTTATTTTATTTCTCACTTTCTTTTTGTCATCCCCTTATCCATTTTTTTTTTGTTTATTTTATTTAATTTATTTGGAGAAATGGAGATTTTCAATTCAAGAGAAATATTTCTAACTTTCTCATCCCACAATTCATTTTTCAAACTACCTTTTTACCCTTTTTGCAATACTTTAAAAGGTGTCATACCAAGCATCATTCATCAAAATAATTCAAGGTACCAAGAGAAGTATTTTATTCTTTTAGGCTCAAAATTGGGCAACTAAGGGGTAGCATTTAATCAATCAAAGCTCAGAAGGCCAGAAAAATACATAGTGCCTCAATCATTCTCAAATATGTTTTCAAAAATTTTTAAATTTCAAAACGGTTTCAAGTCAAGTTCTAGAGAATATAATCCAAGAGGAATAAAACACTCAATCACAAAGAATGAGGTAGATTTGGTGAGTACCCCTTTTAGGCTCAAAAATCTCATTTAGTAGTTTAAAATCAATGAGAAACACAAGTCTAAGGAACCACATGCTAATTATCAACTATCAAAAGATCATCTCAAGCATTTTTATTTTTAGCCTTATCACAAGAATAAAAAAAATGGGTTCAAAATTTCACTATCTCAATTTATTTGGCACCAAGTTCTCACAATCGGATGCAACCTCTAAGCAAGGGGCAATCTAATCATGTGATCATGAAAAGCTATGCCTATATGAATGCAACATGAAAAATGCAAAAAAAATTGCAAAACTACCCCTACCCAAGCTTAAAAACTTACATTGTCCCCAATGTAAATAATCAAGTCGGAGAGAGGAGAAAAATGGAACAACTTACCGATGTGGTAGAGGGTGGTGGAAAATGTGACACGGCCGTGATGCTCATCACGGCTAGGCCGTGATCAATTCTGGTCTATAGGAGCTGGCCTGTCACGGTCGTGACCTTCATCACGGCTAGGCCGTGATACACTCTGACTTTATGGTCCTTCTCATCATGCCCGTGATTGATATCACGGCTGGGCCGTGATCTTTTCTGATCTTCTGGGTTAGCTAATCACGACCGTGACCACCGTCACGGCATGGGCGTGATGACTTCTGACTTTATTTGTCCTTGGCGTTTTGCTCTTCCTTCCTTCATAACCTGAAAACACTTGGCAAAACCATCAATCAGCGATCTGTCTTCTCTTAATCTACTCAGATTATTCAAAAACAAAATTCAAAAACAAATGGAAAAGGGAAAGAAAACTTGGGTGGCCTCCCAAGAAGCGCTTATTTACGGTCCTAAGCTTGACCATACATATTTCAATCAACCGGGGTCGGCTGGGCCTAGAAGTGCAAGAACACTTCTCTTCCATGGAAGTCCTTCAAAGAGACGATTTTGTTCATATGGCCAATTGCGCTTTCGCTTCGCTCTCTTCACTCTGAGCTTCATGGCCTTACTTCCTCCTGGCGGAAGTTTTATCTCCACATGATGAGCAACTCCAACTTCATCACCCTTGGGTGCATCATTCGTCATGCAAATCTTCAGAGTTGCTTCCATGTTAAGCTCTTCCTTCACCTCTGGAGACATTATATCGATCCTGCACACATGACTCTCAAAAGGAGGGTTGTTATATGAGTTAGTCAAATCAAAATCTACCCTACCTTCTTCTACATTTAAAGAGAGCTTGTCATTTTTTACGTCTATTATCGCTCCAGCTGTGGCCAAGAATGGCCTTCCAAGAATGATAGGGAATTTAGAATTCTCGTTCATATCCAATACCATGAAGTCGGTAGGAATGAAAAATTTTCCTACCTTTATGGGGACATTCTCTAGTATGCCTAGAGGAGTTTTAGTTGAGCCATCCGCAAATTGTAAAGAGAATTTGGATGGACTCAATTTCTCGGCTCCTAACCTCTCAAAGATGGTAAGCGGCATCAAACTCGCACTAGCCCCTAAGTCACATAAGGCTTGGTCTATTTTCACTTCTCCAATTGAGCAAGCAATGGAGAAACTACCTGGATCTTTTAGTTTAGGAGGCATATTAGTTTTTATCATGGCATTGTGCTCCTCAATTAAGCTCTTAATTTCTGTTTCTACTTACTTTTTCTTAACCGACCTTTGCGGGAAAGGTATTGGGGGTTGGTACGGTGGTGGAGGGACATACTTTGGTTCTATCACTTCATCTTCGCTCATGTCCTGCTCACACTCCACATCCTTTTCAACCACCCCAAGCTTATCATCCCTCAAGTATATGGCATTAGAATGTTCATTGGGATTAACTTCGGGTTATCCCGGAAACGTACCCTTAGGTCTAGAGTATGTACTAGCTTGTTAGGCAATCTGAGTTTCTAACATCTTATTATGGATGGCTAAGTTATCTACCTTAGATGCTAACTCTTTTATTGCCTCGTTGACTACCCTACCTTGTTGCCTAAATTCTTCATTTTCTTTTGTTTGAGTTTCAACAAAGTTTTCCAAGAGAGACTCAAGTTTAGACTTTTGTACCTGATGATACCCCGGTGCGGGTTTCCTATTACCTTGGCCTTCTTGGAATTCGTGGTTCAGGGTGTTGTTGTAGTTCCCGTAGTAGAGGTAAGGGCTGCTCTTCCTTCCTTGGTTGTAAGAATTTGGGGGAACATAGTTTGACAACTTCGGGTTCGTGTAATAGAAGTTGTGACAAGAGTTCACTTGTTCCCCCGAAGCGCCGGATCCATGGGCAATACCTCGTGGACACTCCATTATGTCATGTCCCTGCATTCCACAAATCTCACAAACAATGTTAGTAGCACCTATTGAACTCACATTATCCCTTTCAAGCTGATCAAAGCGTTTATTCAGTGAGTCAATTTTAGACATAATGAGATCAGTGCTATTCATTTCAAACTTACCCCCCGAAATCTTTTTTGGGTTATTACCTCTTTCCGAGCCCCATTGGTGGTAGTTGGTGGCTACGTTTTCAATGATATTGAATGCTTCGGTCAGAGGTATGTTCATAAAGGCTCCGTCAACTGCTGAGTCAAGTGACACCTTCGAAGAGTAGTCCAATCCATTGTAGAAGGTGTGCACTAATAACCACCTCTCGAGTCCATGATGTGGGCATGACTCTAGCAATACCTTGTAGTGATCCCAAGCTTCGGATAAGCATTCTCCATCTTTTTGGAAAAAGCCGGTGATCTGAGTTCGTAGGTAAGCCGTCTTGGATGGAGGGAAGAATTTCTCCAAGAATGCCTGCTCCAGTTGGTCCCAAGTCGTCAAGGTATTAGCGGGCACTTGCTTCAGTCAAGCTTTTGCCTTCCCAGTAAGAGAGGAGGGGAACAACCTCATGCGAATAGCATCAATCGGGGCGCCATGAATTCTAATTGCATTGGTGAACTCCAAGAATGTCTCCACGTGATCAGTCGGGTCCTTCGAGGGTAATCCTCCGAATTGATGTTGCCTAATCATGCTAATTAGCATAGGCGGTGTAATGTAGTTCTCTGTCTCGATCTTTGGCCTAACAATCCCAGTTCACAAACCCCTCGCATTTGGGACTGCGTAGTCCTTCAGTGGCTTCGTATCCGGTAGATTCGCCATGAGTGGAATGGGAATCAACCTCTCTCTATCTCTTTGTAGTCTCCTAAATCTATGAAAGGTCCTTTCGATTTCGGGGTCAACCTCAATAAGGCTTCCAAAGCTTAGGGATCTTTGCATAAAAGAGAAAAACACAGAGATAGATACTCTAGAAGGAAAAGAGATAAATGAGGAATTTTTTCTTTAAAAATATGTAAATAAAAAGAAAAAATCCAGAAAAATCAATTTAAAAATTAAATTGAGATTCAAGAAAACAGTCCCCAGCAACGGCGCCAAATACTTGATGTGTGGATTCCTCCGGCAAGTGTACCGGATTCGTCGCCAAGTAATAAAAAGATATCGATCCCACAGAAACCGTGATCACAAATCACAACTAATTATCAAATCAATTAAACTGGACTATATAAAGAGTATTTTGAAAAGGTTTTGATTTTTGAAATAAGAGTCAAGTAACAATCAAATTCAAAATTGCAATTAAACAAAACAGGGAAGCAATTCAAATTGGGGGTTTTCAAATCTAAAAGGGATTCTTAGGAATTGGGTTACCAACAAGATCGTTTATGTTACTAAATTGACTACCCCTTGTTAATTATCTAAATTGCTTTCAAGGCGAACTTATCCTAAATTAGTCAATGCTCCCTCTCGAGTTACAAAAACCGTGCCCAATGAAACCAACCCCTACTCTCATGGTAGTTGAATTTAGATTGAACCATTTACGCTTTGTGACAATTTGTTAATCCTCGAAGGATCGCTTCTAACTCTCGTGATTTAAGTCCTAAGTCTGATTCTATAGATCTGATACCTAAGTTCACCGCTAGGTTCCTCCTTAGAATATCTACGACACGCAAATACGTGGCCACCGAATTCACGAGTAATTAAAACAATAGAAATCAGATCTAAAGCAAAAGCGAAATTAACAAAGGTAAAACATCAATTCACAACATAAAAACAGATCTTGGGCATAGCCCCAATCCCTAGAAATAAAATTACTACTCAAGCATTGTCATGGTGATGACAAGCTTGGTTAACAACAACATAAAATAAAGCCTAAGAGAAGAGAAGAAGAAGAAGAGAGATCCTAAAAATTTGACTAAGTGTAGCAGCCAAAAAGCTTGGTTAGTCTCTGACTAATTGCCCTACTTATAGATTAGGGTGATTTGAATCCCAATCAAATACAAATTCAGATTAAATCAGTTTATTCAGATCCAAATATTGCGCGTCACAGCCGTGATGGCCATCACGGCCAGGTCGTGACGGATTCTGCCTTGGGCACTGCTTCACTGATTGGTCTGTCACGGCCATGATGCTTATCACGGCTAGGCTGTGATCAATTCTACCTGTGAGGGTCTGGTTCAGCTGACATGTCACGACCGTAATGGACATCACGGGCTGGCCGTGACCAGTTCTGACTTTACCCTTCTTTCTTTTAAGCTCTACTCGATCACGGCCGTGATGGTCATCACGGATAGGCCGTGATGAGCTCTGTTTGGCTCAGTTTCTTTACTTTTCAAGCTCCAACTTCATGTAAGCTCCATCATGGTTGATCCCGAGCATTTTAATTCTTAATTTCTACACAACAACACCACAAAACCGCCTTACCCGTTCCAAGGTAAAAACTAACCAAAATCAAATTGAATATGCCTAAACTATATGAAAATGCATGCAAAATGACAATGAAATATGAGGTGGAATCACACTCATCATGAAGCATCTTCCATTTGCTCTGTACTTTCTACATAAGGTATTACGGCGGGCTTTGTCAGCATAATTTCCTTTTCACTACGGACAGTAATATGGACCCATCTTGAATATACTTCAAACACTGATGCAAAGTCGATGGAACAACTCCTGCTTCATGAATCCAAGGCCTTCCCAGAAGCATAGTATAAACTGGTTGGATCTCCATGACTTGAAAGAGGACAGAAAAGCATCTGAGCCCTATTTCAAGGGATAGAATTATCTCCCCTAAGATTCCTCTTGCTGTCCCATCAAAGGCTCGTACAATCATTTATTGTGGTGTCAAATCCGCCATGCTTATGTTTAGTTGCTCGAGAGTGGACATTGTAACCACATTCAACGTCGAACCACCATCTACAAGCACCTTTGCAATCACAAACCCTTTACACTTTAGGGTAATGTGTAAGGCTTTGATGCTACTGCGGGATTTCGAAGCCACTTCATCTTCCGAGAAAGTGATCATGTTGACACGCCTTATTGGGTCCACCATATTTACCACATTCTCCGGAGTGACGTCAGGCTTCACATACGCTTCATTCAACACCTTCAATAATGCCTTACGATGCGACTCTGATGTCAAGTCAAACGATAAAAGAGATATCCTTGACAGAGTTTTCTTTAACTGTTCTACTACATCATATTCACTTTGCTTTAAGATCTTCACAAACTCTTCTTCTTCTTTTCCTTTTCCTTCATCCATGGTTTCCTTTTCTTTGGATTCCTTCATCATTTCTTCTTCAACAGGGCTGTAGCATTACCCGCTCCTTGTAATGCCTCCAATTCTCACAATATTAGTAACTTGGGCCTTCGAGGTCTCTCCCACAACTCCAGCTAGTTCAACCTTCTGTTCATAATTCCATGGTACAACATGTGTATAATCATAAGCAAAATGAGTTGGCTTCTTCACCTTTACAATGACTCTTTCTGGGGCTGAAGCTTTGTTCATGGGTGGTACTCGGAGTACAACTTTTTCAACTACATTAACTTCCCCAGCAACACCCCGTCTAGCTTGAATCACCCCCAAGGTGAGTAATCCCCGAACCCGGACTTTGAAATCCCAACAAGTTTCGATGTCATGCCGTACTTGCCCATGATGATAGTCACACCTTAGATCTTCGGCACACCTCCTTTCTTCTCTTGGAATTCTTACTGGTGCAACAATGTTATATCCCGCCTTTTTTAGTTCTTCGAAGATCTTTTGCATTGGCACTCACAATTCCAGTACCTTCCTGATTGGGGACCCTCTTACCTCCAAATTGTTCACCCGATTTCCATCATTATGATTCGGGATTGGATTTTTAACAATATTAGGCCCGACTTCTTCTTCAAAACCTAGCTTCCCACAAGCAATCAACTTTCTCACTGCCGTCTTAAAAGCTTCGCAATCCTCAATGGAATGTCCTGTGACATCCATGTGATACTTGCAAGTCTGATTTGGATTGTACCAAGCAGGAAATTGTGGTTCTAGGGGACGTACAGGGATCCCCACAATTAAGTGGCGGTCAAACAATTGTTGGAATAAATCCAAATTAGAGATGGACAATCTTGGGAAGGGTGGCAGATTTGGATTTTGGAAACATCCTTGGTTTTGGAAATTTGGGCGAGGCGGAGGATAGTTTGGGCGGTTTTGTGGGGATGCAGGTGGGTAACGTGCGTATGACGGGCGAGTAAGGTTATATGGTTGGGGGGTAGGAATATTGTGGATTTGGTTTTGTGGGTAAGTGTTGGTTTGTGAGGATGATTGTAACGGGTAAAGTGAAGTTTGTGTCTGGTATGGAACATGTGGATTAGGGTTATATGATGCTTGATACTGAGGATTAAAGTTTTGTTGGCGTTGTACATAATTCGCCTTAACATTTTTCTTCTTTGGTTGGAATCCTTTCCGGGATGCACTTCCTTCAACATCATTCATGGGAAGCTTAAAAATTCAATCCTTTCACCGGCAGCGATCAAGTCGGAGAAATCTTTATAGGCTACCCCAGTCATGGCCCCTATAAAAGGCGCTTCGAGGGTTCCAAAAAAGTATGAGCACATTTCAGATAAAGTCCACGGGGGTTGAACTTGTGCAGCCAAACTCATCCACCCTTGGGCATATTGCTTGAAGGGCTCCTCGTTTCTTTTCTACATTGTAGTCAATTGTTCACGACTCGGAGCTGTATCCAGGTTGAACTTGTACCGGCCCATGAATAAGTCAGTCAATTCCGTCCACCGCGAGATCTTGGAATGGTCCAATTGGAGATACCATTCTAAGGCGAGGCTAGTCAAACTTTCGTGGAAAAAGCTGATAAAGAATTTGTCATCCTTGGACCAAATTGCCATCTTGGTGGCATAACTGATGAGGTGAAATCGTGGATTCCCACTTCCATCGTATTTGGAAAAATCAGGAATCTTGAAGTCCTTGGGGATCACGACATCTGTGACGGGACAGAGTTCTTATATTTGAAGAGGGCCGTAGGTATTCGCACCTTTTATTGCTTTTATCTGTTCTTCCATTTTCTCCATCCATTCATCTTTCATCTTATCCTTACCAGCCTGAACTCCCGTTGACTGACTGTGAGTAGATACATGAGGTTGCTCCCATGTTGGTGCGGTATAGCCCGGAACTTCATGATTGGCATTTTCAAAAGGGGGATATCCTTCTCCAATGGGGAGTGTTATTGGTACCGTGTGATGTATTTGGTCGGGGCCAGATATTCCCTGAATGAGACCCGTGCTAATGTTTGAAAACATCGGTGCTGTTACCACGGAAGAGATCCGTCGCCTACCAGGTTCATTTGCATCTCTGTTCGCACTAAGCATGCTGAGAGATTCCCTCATCCTGCAGTATGGCTTCTAATCTTGCTTGGGTTTCAGTCATTTCATTTATCCTTCCCCTCACTTCATCTATTTCAGAGCTTAAGTTTCTTTGTTCCTCAGGCATGCTGGTAGCCATCCTGGTCCGAGATCTGGTATTGTGAACTCGGGTTTGATTGGTGTTACCTTTCCTAGGTCACGTAATGGTTCCCGGATTCTCAGAAGTATGCGACTCTGTAAAATATCCAAGAATCTCATTCATAAACCCAAATTTTTTTGTGTGTGTGTGTGTGTGCATGTGCAAGTTAAAACCCTTTGTTTGATTGCGAGAGTGCTCTTAGGAAGACTGTCGTATACACCTATAGCAAGAATATTCATCCTGCAATCGAATCTAGTGGTATGGTTCCCTCTAGCTTGAATGCAGTTGGTGTCAAGTCCAAGGGAGAATCCACTCTCGATAGACCACACCCGTACTAGCAGCGTTCTTATTTTTACGCAGAAAACACGTCGGTTTTAGGGTAAAAATATAGTTGATGACGTATCTAAGGGAGAACGCACTCCTCGATAGATATCATCTAAAAACGCTCGACAGACATTGATGAAAACTCCCATTCCATTATAAATATTTCGATACAAATCATGAGTCTTTGATCAAAATAAAAGAAACACATTGATAGTTTCCATCTCTCTCTGAGGTCCACAAAGCACTATGTTAAGAGTCTCATCTTCTTTTTCTTGAACCCTTTGGCAAGTTTCCCAAAATAATTGAAGAACTCGGTCACCTTTGGTGGTATCTGAAGGAAATGGTTCATACGAATGTGGATGGATGCTTCTTCAAATTGCTCCACCAGCTGGGAAGTGTGATATTGGAGCTTATCCATCATGTCATCGTATTTTCTTTTTCATGCTTCCTTTTCATTCATTACATCATTCACTACCAATTTTCATCCCTTTACCCATTCTGCGTGACGTTGAGCTTCACCACTTTCAGTGTCTTTGATTTTGGCTCTGAGCCAATTTTCTCTCATGTTGGCCTCCGCTAGTAGCTCGCGATACTTGGCTGCTTCGTTCCATCCTTGATCAGAGTACAGTTCTGTTTGGGCCAAGGATTCTTGCAGGGATTCAACTCTCTCTTCTAGTATATGTATTGTTTCAACATGAACCCCTACATTTGTCTTGAGCTCTTTTTTCTTCCTTTGAAGTTTGACAATCATCTTCTCTTGATATTATATCTTTGCCAACAACTCTTGAATTTCTGCTTCTTTTTCTTTTCTTGCCCTTTTTGCACGACTCTGGGCTTCGTAGGCATTGGCGCATTCGTCTTTCAAATGCTCAATCTGTAAACTTAGCTTCTGCACTTGGCTTCGAAGCATGACAATAGTATTTCGGCAGCTTGGTTCTTTTCTTCCAAAACCCTCATCCGGGTTTTTAAAATTTCGATTTCTTTCAACATTTGATCTTCGGTAAGAGGATTATTTTCACTACAGAGAGGGGATGCAAGTCTTGGGGGGTAACCTCTTCTTGGTTTTCTCCATACTTCATATCTTTTTGTGTGAGCTATGATTCGCCTTCCTAATTCATCAGGTTCTTTCATATGAACATCTTTCCATGCTGACCTTACTGCTATTGTTTGACTCTTGATGCTTTCACTTTCTTGGTATAGGAAGAATGCCCCACCGAGCAGCTCTTCGGGGGGTTCATCCTGTGTCCACTTGAGCTGACGCATCACCAAAGCTGGTGAATATGATATACAACCTCTGGGACCCATCAATGGAACATTTGAAAAACTTCCACAGTTGAATACAACTGAATCTCCATTGTACCATGGACACATCCAACTAAGTGACCGTGGGTCGATCTGATCAAACTCTTGTTTCCATTCATATAGCTTACGTGGCTTTAGCTGCATGCAAGCGAATCCTTTCAGCGGGTCATCTGTTCTATCAATTTTATCGCGAGCGTACAAGTGAGTCATGATCCAGACATACAATATTGATGCATAACATCACAGTTTCCCTTGTTGATTCTGATAACAAACCTGTAGGGAGAGGAAAGTTTCAGCTAAGATAGCAGGGACCGAGTTCACACCATATTCTTCAACCCTATAGAAAACATCCATGGCTGACTGATCAATCAGATCTGGTACAAAAGGAAAGAGCATCAGCCCATATATCATGAGGGCTAGTACTTTGTTGAAAGTAACCCATCGTTGTTGCTGGGCCAGCTTGTTGAGATACACTTCCAAAAATCGCTTCTTCAATCCATTGGTGGTTCCTTTTTCCGCTTTCTCTAGCTGTTCCGGTTGAAGCTCCAATAGACTTGCTATCTTCCAATCTGTTACATATTGGCCATAATACATGTAGACACGTGTCCTTTTTTGAATTGGCAGTCTTAGCATATAAGCATACTCTTCTATGGTCGGAGTGATGTCTAAGTCAGGCAATTCAAAACACCTCAAAGTTAAATTCCAATATTGGGCCAACGCACTCAGAGCGGGGGCTTCCACCGGAACACGCAATAGGTCCAATATTCTACCATACTTGCTAACAAAGCCTGAGTGCATGTGCTTTTTCTGGCATTTGCTGGCTAAGTTCACATAAACTCTTCACGTCATTGAGTGTCACATCGATCTTGATACTTTTCTTGGAACAGCTCGCATTGCTAGTACTCTTTTCGGAACCAAACTTTTCCATTTTCTTGCTATAAGATGAATACCAAAGTCTTCCAACAAAGAGGCACAAACAAAAAACGAGTATAGTGAAACAAATATATCTTGCATGATTCATGTCGTATGAGACCCAATGGGGTTGAAAACCCTGACGGGTATGCTGCCAATGCATCACCTTCATTATGACATAGCGCCTATTAGATGTGCAATGATATTCTAATATGTCATTCAGGTTTGAGGCGGCAATGTGACGCCCCTAGTTTTGTGAATATTCACAATGAACATGCATGACAATTTATGCTTATGATGATAGAGAGAAAAGAAAAGTATGCCCCCTTTTGTCCTAAGCCAGGTAAAACCTAAGGATGGACACACCCTAAGTTAGGACTCTAAACAGGTCGGCCACTAGGTTTTCTCTATTAGTGAAAATTGGGACGGGTCTAGACCTCTAAAAGTCATGATCCCTATATTGTCCTTATAAGGATCTGATTCATGAATCTAGCCACAAGTAGGGATAAACCCTCTCAATATGACTATTCCATGATCTCATGTACAATCTGAGTGATGAACCAACAAGTATCAGGGAGGTACAAGACCTCTTCAATGACAATGTCGGAGCACGGCCTAATCCTTGGGTTTTGAGCAAACTCGAGTATAGAGCCGAAAGTGTATGTAATATGTGATAGTGATATGTGTGAATGGGGCATACAAACCTGTAACACTTTTTAAAAAATAAAAAGAAAAGAAAATACAAGAAAAACCTGCAAAACAAAAACATAGGTATATATAAAAATGGTTATAGGTCCTCTATCCTATTGTTAAAATATAGGAAAAAAGAAAAGAAAGGAGGAGGAAACAAAAACATTGTTAGTGAAACATATACAAAAATAACATGAGCTAAAATATATATACAACTAATTTTCTCATTTTTATTTAAATAAAAGGAGAACCCAAACAAAAACGACAATCCAAACAAACATCACTAAAAATAAAAACATTTTTTGTTTTTGTTATTTAATTATTGTAAGGAAAAAAACACAAGATATAGCAATAAAGAAAGGTAAAACAAATAAGCTACAAGTTAAAAATTTGCAAAACTAATTTTTGCAGGCTTGACTCTCTTAAAAGTTTCCCCAGTGGAGTCGCCATCTTTAGCGACCGAGATCGCGACGCAACGACGAACAAAAAGAAAACCTATTTTTCTTTTAGAGAATAAATATGGAGTCGCCACCAACTTTATTTAATTTCGGGAAAGTTGGAAAACCCCTTTAAAAAAACTTTGGGTTCGGGAGTCGATTACGTATAGGGAAGGTATGGAGACTTAACCCCACGGCATCCTAGAACATCCATAAAAATGGTTACCCAAAATTAGTTGTGTAAATTATTAGTAACTTTGAAAATATTCGTTTTATCCCGAAAATCATTTAAAGGAAAAAAAACATTTTTAATTTTAAGATATTTTGAATTTTTTATCGGTTTTTATTTGTGAAATTTTTTTGATTAAACCTAAATGAGGTTGAACATGACACGTAAGTCCACAGGGCAACCTCAAAATCTAAAGGGTTGAGCATGCCACTAGTTATAAAGCAACCCAAAAATAACATTGATTTAATTAAGTATTTTAGAAAAATGTCACATAGGAATTAGGAAGAGAAATGTTATTTCATGATCTCATTTTTTTATTTTATTCTACCTTTTTGATTAAATGTTGAAAAGTCCTAAATAGGTTGAACATGGCATATAAGTCCATCGGACAACCTTTATTCTAATGGATTGAATATGGCAACCAAGTCCATAGGCCATACCTAAATAAAACAAGTTCAATTATTTATTTGTCAAAAGACAATTTTCTTTATTTTGTAAAAAGGGAACAAACCGGTTGAAGGGGATTTAAGTGATCATCTTTTATTTTTATGTTAAAAAAAACGGTTTTGCCTTATGAAAATAAAACAAAAATGAAACATTTTAAGTGTTTAGTAACAGTATAGTCATATGAAAATTACTAGTGTATCATGCATTTCCGCATATGACGGCAAAAAATGAAATAAGAACCCTACGATACACCACTTCTGAAACAGGCATAAGAACTCATATAGCAAACATCATACTAACTCGTTCAGTTTCAACATCCATAGATTTTCTTTTCATCATAAACAAAGACACAAAAATAAGAATGTCAAGAGAAACTCATGAATAATATCAACAAAGAGAACAAGGATTACCAAACGTGAGCAGAATAACAATGATTTTGCTTTCTCCCAGTAGTAAAACTTTAAGATCAAAACCCTCACATTTCAGTTTCACTGACTCTTTTAACTCTCTCTTCTTCTAGAAATTTGGAACCACTCTAGTGATAGAGAAGAGAAAAAAACTCAAATCCCTAACCCAAAAGTCAACTCTTTCCGTTTAAAAAAACGAAGATCCCCTCCATTTCTACCTCAAACCCAATCTCTTTTCTTCACAAAGAAAATATCAGGTAAAAATCTCTCTCGCTGTCTTCGTATCCTTCCTCCGTATCCTCCCCTCCGTCTCTTTCTTTCCTTTCTTTTTTCGTTCTTCCCCCCTAGGCCCTTTCTTTTTTCGTTCTTCCCCCCTCCTTTCACTCAGTCAAGCTAAAGACATCTTTGGATCACCAGGTAATTTACTTATTCTTTTTCTTCTCTTTAAATAATTAAAAATGTGTTCTAAAGAAATTTGATATTGGACTATGGAAAAAACTGCTTTATGGTTTCTCAAAGGTCCATATGAATTAATAAAAAACATTGTGAGTCGGCCTCAATACCTATAGGCTATACGGCGTTCTCTGTTCATCGTATTATTTCTTGTTAACATAAAATTTAGCTTGAATGACTCTATTACCTTGTAACATAGAAATATAAGTCAACAGTTTCAAACACTGCAAATCAAAAGGAAGGCATAGAAAAAATAATAATGATATTTACAGATAATAAGTCAAGCTAAATACATTTATGCTTCACAGAGTAAACGTCTCAGTCCATTTTTTCAAAAAGAATGCTTAAATGGGAAAATTCTTACCCAGCTTTCAAAGGGGAAAGTAAAGAGATTCAAGCCCTTCTCGAGGATGATATTTTAGAAGGTATCATTCAATGATGTAATGATCCAAAGTAGTTATTTTGCTATAATGTAATGTACTATCAAAATTTCAATCCAACTTATATCACATAACCACATCAATCTCAAAGAGAAGAGAAAACTTAAGGATTAGCATATGATGGAATAACATGGGATACAGGAATGCTGAATGCACTTCTTTGTACGATTCTTATATTCTAATTTGTAAATTTTAAAAAGGATAATTTAAAGATGAAAATTTTTAAATGATGTATAAGCTAATATAATGATAATTATTAGATGTAATAGCCAATACAAACACATAAAGTGGTTGTATTAGTGTTTCTCTAAGCTCATATAAATTCACAATATAGCACCTATGCTTAAGTAATCTTGATGACGCTAGAAATTGGGTAGAAAATGAATAAAAGAAGAAGGGAGGCCTTACCGAATGGTGTCCTATTCAAGTGGTTTCGTTTAACGCCTCCCTCCCTGCCGCCGCCTTGCTGCCTTATTCGCCACCATCTTCCGACTTCATTTGTGCGTGTCCCAATAACATATCCGCATCATACCACTTCCACCGTCGAATGTTAGACGTCGGTGATCTTACCTGCAAGCACCCACACCATTAGTCACTTGAAATCATACAAAAATGGTTAGGAAACTCATCATTGACAACTTCAACTCTTTAAAAAGTAGGATGGATTTAACCAAATTAAACACAATATAGTTAATGGTTAATAAAAAGAAAATCATTGTACGTGATTGTAAGACAATACCGGAAAAATGTCATTTTGTAGTTGAGATAAAAATAGTGTTCATTTGTTGCGGATTAAAAAATATTTCTAATATTCAATAATTTAGAGATTATTTTTTAGAAGTAGAAATTATTTTATATTTTTTTTATAATTATAAAAAAATACTTTTTAATAAGTAGTTATTGAATTTGATGTTTTTTTAAAATAACTGAAGTAGTTTTACATTCTAAATTTCAATATGGGTTTCTTTTTTGGTAGAGTACGTGTTTCTTTGTAAAAAAAAAAAAACATGTAAAACATAAATTTTTATGTAAAACATGAATGAAAACAATCAAACCACTTAAAAAAGTATCATATAATATAAAAAATCTATTAAAATTATAATATTATTATTTTAAAATACAATTATCATTCATATAAAATCAATATAATATTAGAAATTTTATTTTGTTAGATTAATTATAGTCATTCTTCGTATAGCGTGGCAATTTATATAACAATTTAACCAAATAAGAATTTTGAAAAATAAAATAGCACACACATTGTAACCTATCAATAAAATCCTTGAAATTTTTTTAATTGATCATGATGACCATATAATATCAAAATAAACTAATTGAATGAAGAAAATATTTATAATCAAAGAACCTATTATTAAAATAAAAAAAATTTAAAGCAACATTACCCTTAATTTTAAAAACAAAATATAAAAGATAAGAACTGTCACATAAACATCAAACACATAAAAAATAATACTCCTTCTGGATCTAAATATAAGCAAAAAAAAAAACAACATTCTTTGGACTCAAATATAAGCAAAAATCAATTAAGTCAAAGACTATTAAATGTTAGTATTGCAAAAATCAATAAAATTAACCAATCAAACCAATTATCCATTTACTTTTCAAAGGACATGATGAAGTATATAATTTTGCATGAGGTAAATCTTCCCATGTAGCCTACTATTTCTATTTTGGAAGGGGAAGAGAATGCTTACATCAACTGTAATAGTACCATTGTCGATAAGATCAATCATGTCAAAACTCCAAATGTCCTTACTCCTGAAAAATCTGATAACTGACTTAAGTCATAATGTAATAAAAAAAGTAAAAAACATTTCCCTCAACCAATGCTCTATCATAAAAAGAAAAAAGTATGTTCAGCATCTTACCTTTAGGACCTACTTCACCAGAAATCTTAATTGCATCTGAGGTAGCAAGATCTTGATTGGCATGAGATATTGTCAAAATGATGCAATTTGACTGCAAAGAGTGATAATTTTCAGTATTACTTTCAATGCATTGCACATTTACCATCATGGTAGAAAGAGTGTTTCCCAATGCCTATATGAGCTTATTATATGTTGGCAAAGCTAGAAAATTGTTGCATCTAATTCTATTTTCCAGAAAGAAAGAGAAAGACCGATGGAGAGGATATCCTTTGGAGACGAAATTAGATTAATCAATATAAATGCCAATCCTAAGCAGATATGAAACAGTATGAAATATTACATGATATCGATATTTATTAATTTGAATGTGAGACTACACATAATCATGGACCTGCAATCACAATGCATCTTATAAACATAAGGGAGATATCACATGCAACTTCTTTTTTGCCTCGATAGAATAGAAATGAAACCACTAAATCCGGGATACATTGTGATATAGAACCAACAATTATAGCTCCTTGGAATTCTCACATTATCTGCCTAAATTTCTGCAATTAAAATAAGCAGATTTTAATATGGAAACTATCCAAGCTAACAGAATAAAAGCCCAAGTACAATTTGTTGACAAAAACTTGTGTTTTATGTATGATTGGTTTAAAAGCTTTATAATAAAGTTACCGGAAAGATAATGGTTATTTACTTAGTGAATAAATGCATTTGTGCCAATAATAAATGTCAATGAAAAGATCTCAAATAATGAACATAGAACGGACAGAATCATAGGCCTTGATCTGACCCTGTTAGTTTCATTGAAATGTTCAATGCCTTACACCTCAAGGGGCTGTGAGAGCCAGATAGTAACTTAAGAAATTAAAGATGGATCAGCTGGAAATGACCAATGGAGCCACTTACTTTATTGGTGATGTCATGGGAGTAATTTTTCTCCTGTTTGCATCCTGATCTTGGCTGTTATTTTTATATAAATGTATATCTTACCACCTATTCTTAAGATGCCTATTCACAAAAATAACAAAACTGCTTAGAAATGTGATCTTTTAAACACAACTTAAAGAAACATCTTTAACTGCAATATTTATTTAAAGGTCTACTTCTAGAATCTCATAATGATAAAAAAAGTTTTAGCTCCTTGTATATGCATGAAGCATTGTGATCTCTACAAATGTTGTTGGTTACCATTGTCTCAAATTACACGCTCTATAAATATGCTCTATTTCTTTTTGCCATTGAACTACCAATTTGAAACCACAATATAAGTTTGAGATGACTCAAAACAAAATGGGATAGTTGTCCTGTGAAGAACGATCTGCAGTGGCTTTCCTATCTGTCATCCTATCCTAGTGCTTAAATACAGTTTATTTGTGTGCATATATAATTACTTTCATATATAGTATGGAAATGTGAGTTACACTCAAACAAAGTTAAAATATAAGAGTTACTAACCATTTGAATGATTACATGTCACTCCTGCATGTGTTTAGTATCAAGTGACCTAAGCATTATCACAAAGACAGATTCTACCTATAGAGAGACCTTATGACATCTGAAGTTTAAACCCTTATGAATGTAAATGGTACTTCTCTATTGTGATTGACATCAACACAGTAAGTTGCATGCATCAATAGAGGAGAGAAGGAGGAGGATTTCTGAAATTCTAATAAAATAAACTGATAAAACAAAAAGCAGAAAAAAATAAAAGAGCAATTTGCCTACCTCAGCTGATAATGCTACTGCATCAAACCATTTATCACAATTTAATGCCCGTAGGAGAGGTCTTAATCTTGTGTCAAAATTTGACACAACAGCCAATTGTACACCTGATTTTCTAAGAGCTCTAAACACTTCTTCAGCATCAGGATCACGGAGATGCCATGCCTGGTAGATGATAGCCGGTCAAAAATATCAAAACCAAACATAATTTTAAAAAACAAATCAAAACAAAAGTACGCATGCTAAGAAAAGGTAACTATAAGTGCTCTGATCTTGTCTGTCATATAGTAATTATAAAGTTCTTCAAAGTACTAAGAATCTGAACAGCCAGTGATATAACTAACTATGTATTGCCAGAAGGGCTTACCATCATTAACATATCTGCAATGTAGAAAAAAACAAAGATACTTGATCATACAAAAGATGACAGTGGTGAGTGCCTTTAATCCTATGATTAAGGGATTACCTTTTTTTAATTCAGTTGCAAATAGTACAAAGACTCAAAGAATGATAGGAAGTTCTTACATTTAATTGAGGAAGAAGCAAAGAAAACCACAGGTGAAGAAGCAAGAAAAATTTAAACACCAAATGTGGATTCCCCTAATTGTACAAATGCATTGAAAAACACATGCATAGCACATGTAAAGAAAAAAAAAAGTCAATCCCATTCTTCACCATCATGCAATCTACAAAATTTCTTCTACCTAGAGTCGATTTTTGCTATGTTTTCTTCTTTTTCCTTGCAAGAATGAAGCATACTACTTCAATGCCAAATGGTCCTTGTAACTTTGACTGGTGCATTACCTAACTTTAGTACATGATGAGCATTCTTCACAGGAAAGTTGCACGAAATGGTAAAAAAAATAAGTGCTTAATAGATTGATAAAATAAATCACAACCAAAGAATACATCATAAAAAGAACAAATAGATTTGTCATATTTACTTCAAAAGACATCAAACAATAAGGAAGGAATAGGAAAAACAGAAAAGAGGAAGAAATAACCATGATATTATAAAGACCCAATTACTTAGCAATAAGAATTCTGCACACAAAGAAATTCTATGAAGTGATATACATATGTCCACCAAGAGTTACATAAGAAGCTGGCATTTTGTTACATGAAGTTAGTTAAACCGAAGACGACCAATTTAGCTTAAAGAAGAAGAAAAATAAAGAATAGACATATGTTAGGTGAGTCACTCAGTCAAAAATAACATTTATTCAATCTTATCTGAACACTATCTATCTATAAATTAATCTTTAATGACTTGATATTATCAGTGACAATCTCATTGCAAACTCCTCAAATAATAGAGAAACCAAATTCCTTTGAGGGTGAGGACTTTTGCTGCATCAAACAGTGTCGTTATGAGTAAAAGTTTCTTCTAAATATAAGGGATAGACATATAATATAGCTAGATAGCTGGATGTATGTGGACTACAAATTTTTCCCCATGGTATTATGAATGGCCTTTTTCTTCAAATTGTGAAAGCAAATAGCACTACTCAATGTAAGCAGGTGTAGTCAGGGGGTTCAAAACTTGAGTGAATCTGAGAAAAATGCACACTTAGTCTCCTCATTTCTGTCATGTCAAAAATTAGTCTCCACACTTAGCTAGAGTTTTCCTTCCATAAAACCAAGGAAAAATACAAAAATAATCGGTCCCATAATGCTGCCTAACATGGATGCAAAATCAGTCTCAAATTTATCTGACAAACATGAATGCAAAATGCTGCCTTGAATCTTTCACTTGGTATCAAATTTTATAATATTTGGCAGGTCACATATCTTCACAACTAATGTGTGTTAGCAATCATAGTGGTGGATGTGGGGGAAAAAAGATAGAAATGAAGCAACGATTAGTAGCACCAACTAACAAAGAAGTAAATACTTTGTGGCAACCAAATATAGGTTTTGAGTGCCCCACTCCCATGATTCGCAACTCAGATTGCAACATTCTACAGGATACCATTTTGTATAACAGCTAGACACATCAAGATTCACTAAGATCCCAAATATAGGACACACAAAGCATAACTGGACACAATAAAAAGCACTCGCAACAAAAAATAATGATAGCATTATTTCAAATAATGAAAACATGAAGCAAAATCAAAAGGGTTTTCATACTCACCTCCCTCTGTAAAGCCTCATCAAGCTCCTTCTGTTAAGTCTGCTCATGAACCTTTCCCCCCAAAATTAGACATTTCCTTCAAAATGAAAAGGTTCAAAATATGTTATAATTGCAAAAAATCAGAATGAACCAGCTTACAATTTTAGTATTTGTTCTTCTTGTAACAGAGGAAGATAACAGTTTAAATTTTATGAGCCTGGTGCAGATCAAGGTGTAACAACTTACAAAGAAGAATACATCTTTTGAGCTATTAATATTAAAGACAATAAAAAAGGAAGAGTACAGACAATCAAACAAAGACCATGGCCTTCCTCGAGACACAAAAAATGTAGGAGAGGATGAGGTAGCCAGAAAGAAATAATGGTTATTAGACTAGCTACTATCCTTTTCAGAAGCAAATAATCAATAAAAGATTAATACCTTTTTTAAATCACGGTTAAGCTGATAAATAAATAAACAATAAAAAAACACCCAACAGTCATTATAAAATTATGATTATATATATATATATATACTTTTTATTTGTCCATCATTTTTTTTATCTTTTAAAAAAAAATATACTGAAGTTTCTCGACATTGATTTGCAAAAACCTTATCAGAGTGATTTTTTTTTTTAATCTGTGCTCAACGAAAGTGAGTTTTATACTCCTTATGTTTACATGAAGTTATGCTTGGCTGGATGATTAAATTTTTAAATACAGTTCACAAGTTTGCTTATGTCAGCTAAGTAGGAGCATAAAATATAAGGATTAACTTACAAAATTACTAGAATTTACATGTGCAGTTTATTGAAATTTTGGAATATATAACTTAAATATTTGTTCATGTAAATAAAGTGTACGATCTTAACTAACTTATATATATATATATATATATATATATATATGTATATATATATATATATTATTTTCCAGTAAGTAAGTAAATAAATAAATATATATATATATATATATATATATATATATACTTTTTATTTGTCCATCATTTTTCTTTTCTATCTTTTTTCTATTCACTCAATAAAATATACTGAAGTTTCTCGACACTATGATTTGAAAAAACCTTAATAGAATGATTTTTTTTGTGCTCAACGAAAATGAGTTTTATACTCCTTGAAGTTACGCTTGGCTGAACGATTAAATTTTATATGTAGTTCACGAGTTTGCTTATACCAACTAAGTGTGAGCATAAAATATAAGGATTAACTTATAAAATTGCTAGAATTTACATTTGCAGTTTATTGAAATTCTGGAATATATAACTTAAATATTTGTTAATGTAAATTAAGTGTACGAGCCAAACTAACTTTTATAATTATATATACATATATACTTTTTATTTGTCCATCATTTTTCTTTTCTATCTTTTTTCTATTCACTACAAAAAATAAGCTGAAGTTTCTCGACACTATGAATTGCAAAAACCTTAACATAGTGATTTTTTTGTGCTCAACAAAAGTGAGTTTTGTACTCCTTATATTTACACGAAGTTATGTTTGACTGAAAGATTAAAATTTTAAATGTAGTTCACAAGTTTGCTTATGTCAACTAAGTGTAAGCATAAAATATAAGGATTAACGTACAAAATGGCTAGAATTTACACGTGCAGTTTATTGAATTTTTGGAATATATAACTTAAATATTTGTTCATGTAAATTACGTGTACAAGCCAAACTAACTTTTATAATTATATATACATATATATGCTACATGATAACTATCGACTTTGTTTCAGTGATTTTATGCTATATAAGAAAGATGTCTAAATGTAACAAGGTTGAAATATCTTAGACGTGCGATGCACGGGCATAAAAACGAGTTTTGCTAATATGAATAAAATATATAAAAAAAAACTCCATCAAACAAGATCCGATAATCGATAAGTAAGAACTTTTATATTATATATAATATGTATACTAAATAATAAGTGTCAAAGTGAGTTTCAATTATATTTATGCTATCAGAACTGAGGGTTGAAGAATCTTACTCGGGGCAAAATTTCAAATGTAGGATGAGACAACTATGAAGAGATGATGAGGCTTACGTCATAGATGAGTGAGGTCATTTATTCAAGAATCCAATCTTTGTCTTTATTTTTTCGATTCTTTTTTATTTGTTTTAAAAAAATGATGTCTTCGAGTTTTGTGTTTATGTTTTTGTTTTTTCATGGTGGTAGGGATTTAATAAAGTTTAGACTCTGCCCTTTCCTATTTTCCCCTCTTTGCATCAGTTCTTTAGGTTTAGCCTTCTCTATTATATGTGTTTGTTCTATTAACAGATCTTATCTGTTAGTTAGGTTCCTACTTTCTTGCTTTCTATTAGCCTAGAGTTTAGCTTTGTTAGTTAGTCAGTTTTCCCTTGTAGCTATAAGTATAGCATCCTTCTTTGTATCAATTCTCAATTTTCAACAAAGAGTAATATTCAATAATTGCTTTATTTTAATATGGCACCAGAGCGCGACGATTCTGGGAAGAATGACGAAGAGTCGTCGGAGAAGAGGGAGAATGCCTTTTCCGATGGCAGGAACAACACGCCCTCTAATCCTGCGTTTCAGCTCAATGCCTCTGATAACCCCGGAACCCCCTTGGTTGCTGCTATGCTCAATGGGGAGAACTATCGCACATGGGCCCGTTCAATGAAGACAGCGCTGCGTGCAAAATTGAAATTAGGGTTCATCAATGGAACCGTCAAAAACCCAAACATCGATAGCTCCGATTATCCACATTGGGAGAAGGATGACTCAATGGTCATGGCGTGGATCATCAATTCTGTTGATCCTAGCCTCCATGCAAGCATTTCACATGCTACCACTGCGAAGGATATATGGGATGATCTTGAGGAACGTTTTGCCCAGACAAACGCGCCAAGGGTTCATTAGTTATGGAGAACCATTTGCTTGATTCAACAAGAATTGGGTGTAAGCATTAAAGACTTCTACACCCAATTCAAGAGCTATCTTGATGAACTCTCAGAACTCCAGCCCCTTCCGGAATGCACTTGTGGAGCTGCAAAGGCATTAATGCAGAGAGAAGAAGAAAATGGGGTCTGAGACACCCCGACGTCCCATTAAAGAAAACCCAAAATATTAAGACCTAATTTCGTTATTGTCATTATGCGAGTATAGTAAAACAGCGGAAAATTTAAAACTTACAAAACATATACAACTCAGGTCCTGTTACAGTACAGTAGAGGGAATCCCATCAGTCGGATCCCAAAATGTACAAGATGATAATCAAACAGAAAATAAAAAAACAACATCCTAAAGAGACAAGACGCGCTGGCCATAGACTCTATACTCAACTATGAGGATCCACTGCTCGTCCTCCAACGTCGGGCTCATATGAGGTCCCATCAAGTTCCTCTATAGCTGGCTCCCCCGTAGGATCTTCTCATCACGATCACAAAAAAGAAACATATGTAACATAGAGAAGACAGGGATAAGAAACCATATAACATCAAACATGGAAAGGGTTTGGCAACATTTAATTAAATAACGACACACTAAACATCCGTTTCCCCAGTATAAATATATGAAACATAATCATCCTCAATCCACATCTATAATCTTTCCTCTACCCTCCATCATGATGCAATGCAAATGTTGTATGAATAATCTCTTCAGGTATCGACCATATCCGGATATCACAACAATATAATCGACACGTCCCAGAGTCCCTGGCGCACACCCTCGTCCGCGGATGGAGGGTGCCCACGCAAAACAATGGCACTATAGCTACACAACCCGGTGCACACCTCTGGACCACAATCCAGGATGCTCATGCAATGCATGAACTATAACTGCGACTAAAATGAAATCATCTCTGGACGGTCTGCCGTTAGCCTATCCCCGGGAATTTTCCCTCCGAGGCATAGACCCCACTCGACCATGTTTCAGGTCCACTCGACCATGTTTCGAGTCCTTCATATCACAGACCATGTTTCAGGTCACCCCCTAGTGCCCTAACCGGTCATCTTAATCTCATAGATAACCTCAAAATAATCCCATCTCATTAATCTCAACATCATCGCACGATAATTATCTTGGTTGGGCACTGCTATCAAATATTGTATGCAATCCCCAAATACATCCTCGTGTCTCACATAACTTATGATTTACTCAATCCTCTAAGCACAATCATTACACTCATTTTATCATCATAATCATCATCATGTTATCCAAAATCATCATCATATTTTCTCATATCATAATATCATTTCCAACTGATAAATACCGAAATATGATGATGATGATGATGATGATGATGATACTCAGTATCATCCCAGTAGTATTAGTAATAATATTAAAATAATAATAATGATAATAATAGTAATAATAATAATAATCATAAAAATAAATAAAAACACTTCCAAGTAATTACCACACTCATGATATTATATACCAAGTATCAAGTTCACATCAACCAGTCAAACAGGCAATCATCACGTAATAAAATAATCTATGTATGTAGCATAATGACGATAAACGCACAATTTCTATATCATCATCGGTACCACTAAGTAGTCCCTAATGTAGTATAGACATTGTCCGTTACTCGCTCTCGTGTAGGGTTTTGGTCGCCCAACACCATTATCTAATTAAATGTAACCGCGTCATTTCCGACGTTAAATAGTTTCTTTCCCCCACCTGGGATGTCTTAGGCTAGCTCTGGGGAAACGAAATGGACACTCCCTATATTCCCTCAAATCTGCCACACAAAGTTCTACACTCTCCGGGGCTCCAAAAATTCACCTGAACACATCATTGTGAAGCACACGTTACGTGTAGTCCAAATCCGAAGACAGAATTGAAAACCAATAAATGAATTGAAAGATAACCTTAATACCGTCGTCGACGGCATTTAGGCATAAAAAGGACATAGGCTTACCTTAGCCTAATCAAGAAAAGAAAGATAGGATAATGAAGTAGACGTCGTGAGGATCACAACGGTATAATCAGAATTTTGATAGGACGAACGGATTGACCGGAATCGGATCCAGAAGCTCTACTCTCTCTCACGGCCTTTTCTCTCTCTCTATTTTTCTATGTCATTCTCTTATTAATTTTTTCTATCTCTGCGTTACTTTAATGTGGAAGAAAAAGGGACATAACATGAATGGCAAGCTGATCATGCAATGTAGAACTTTGGGGTGAATTAAAGAAAGGAAGTCAAGCAGCTGCATGGTTTTTTAAATGACCGTAAAATTGCATCAATTAATGAAAGGAAAGGCAGCAGAATACGTGGCCATTTTGGTTATCATCCATATGCTGAAAATTTACGTGACTTAGTAACAAGCCCAAGCAGGAGGTGCCTTCCCACTAACAAGCGGCAAACTTTGAAGGTCTCAGGTGTCTAAGGATTTATTAAACTGCCATATACCCCTGATCCTAAGCCCAAAAGTTTATTTGAGTTAATTTAATTTGGTTAAAACTTGTAACTAGGGTGTAATTAATTAAGGCTAGTGCTATTTACTCATAATGAGTAAAAAATTGAGTAAATTAATTACAATCATCTAGCTATGATTAAGATTTATATACATGGCTAATTATCTTTTAATGTTGTTGATGATAAACCACCTTAATTAAGAATTTAAATTGAGGTGCTTCCAATAGGGGTTTTTGACGTACTTGCTTGAGGTGTTTACCTACTGAAAAATTTGGGTTGCTTGAATTTTATTTTGAACTTGCATATATGTTTGGATTCTTAAATAAATTTTAGATTTATCTAACCTTCACTCCCATCTAATTAAAATATTTAATTTCCCTAAAGATAGGATGTTACAGGGTCCACTTGTTTCTTGGAAGCCTTGATAATGAGCAATTTGCTCATATCAAGGCAACAATCCTGGATTCAGATCCTTTGCCTTCCCTCTGTGCTACCTTCAACCATATTCTAAGGGAGGAGTCTAGATTCATGGCAGAGAAGGAGAGGAGCATAAAGATTGAGTCTGCTTCAGCCTTTTACACAAACAACACCAACAGGCAGAAGAATCGAGATGGGGGGAAACCCAAGTGTGATCATTATGGCAAGATTGGTCATGTAAAGGCCAAATGCTTCGAAATTGTGGGATATCCCCCAAATTGGGGCACTCGAAGGACTCAAAGGAACAACAACGGATCTGGAGGACAAAACTCAGCTCATTTTGCTTGTGCTGAAGAAGATAAAGGGGCTAAAACAGAAGGCAATTCAGCAGGGCATGCCCTACATGGCATTCACATAGGAAATGGTCATGAATATATGGCGGGTAATGTAGGCTTAATTAAAAGCCAACAATGGGTTCTAGACAGTGGTGCCTCACACCACATGACCCACTTGCTTTCTCAATTGGAGGAAGTAAAGGTTTTAGAAAGACCTTTCCACATATTAGTTCCCACAGGGGACTCTGTTCTAGTAGAAAAGAAGGGTTCCATTACCCTCAGTAAAACCATAAGACTGCACAATGTTCTTTTTTTTCCTAGTTTTAACTGCAATTTAATTTCAGTTTATAGATTAACCTTTGATTTAAACTGCATAGTTACTTATCAGGTTAATTCTTGTCTCATTCAGGACCAAGCCACGAAGATGATGATTGGCTCGGGTAAATTGCTAAATGGAGTTTATGTCTTCCAGTATGAAGAAGCAGGATCTTGCTCAGTTGCTCATGGAAAGGAAGATCATACACTCCTATGGCATGCTAGGATGGGGCACCCCTCAAGTCAATCTCTACAGCGTATTTCTTCTTTTCTTAGTAGTAGTTTAGATATTAGTAAACTGAATTGTTGTGATGTTTGCCACAGGGCCAAACAGTGTAGGCTATCTTTTGATCAAAGTGACAATAAAGCTGTTGAACCATTCAATCTAATACATTGTGACTTATGGGGCAAATATCACACACCTACACATAATGGTGCACAATTCTTTCTTACTATTGTTGATGATTACACTCGTGGGACTTGGGCCTATTTGATGAAAGAAAAGTCTGAAACAACAAAGATTCTAATTGATTTCCATAATATGATTAAAACACGGTTTAATAAAAGGATTAAGAGAGTAAGGAGTGATAAAGGAACTGAGTTTATAAATTTCACTCTTCAAGAATACTTTAAACAAGAAGGAATTCTTCATGAAACTTCATGTGTCGCTACCCCTCAACAAAATGGAAGAGTAGAAAGGAAACATAGGCATATACTAAACATAGCTAGGGCTTTGAGATTTCAAAGTAATGTTCCCATAAAATTTTGGGGAGAGTGTGTCTTGACTGCCACATATATCATCAATAGAACACCAACCATAGCCAATAAAGGTCTTACTCCTTATGAGTTACTTTTTAACAAGGTCCCTACCTATAATCATATGAAAGTCATTGGATGTTTATGCTATACTAGAAATGCCTCAAAGCATAAGGATAAATTTGATTCCATAGCAGAAAAATGTATCTTTGTAGGGTATCCTTTGGGTCAAAAAGGATGGAGGGTATATAACCTAAAGACTAGGGAGTTTCTAGTATCTAGGGATGTTTTGTTTTATGAGATAGAATTTCCTTATGCTGAAAAATAGAACAAGAAAACTGATGAGCATCTCAGGCCAACTTTCATTCACTGACCAGAAGCTCCTGAAAGGGAGGAAACCATGAGTAGGGACAGTCCAGAGGATTTAAGCACTAGTAGAGTCATAGATCTCACTGAAACTGAAAATGATGCACAGAACAGTGAGGCTGAAACTGGGAATTTTCACAGTGAGGGGGAGAGTCAGGGTCAGATACATGAAGCTGACTGTCCTCAATCTAGGACAAGACAACCCCCTAGTTACTTAAGAGACTACTACTGTCACTCAGCTATTCGTAACCCCACATATAGATCCTTTATGCCTTCATCCGAATCTGACTTGAACTATCCTATTTCTAAATACATGAGTTATGAGCAGTTTTCCAGGAAGCACATAGCTTACTTGGCTGCCATTGCTCAAGGTGAACCAAAATCATATATGGAAGCCATTAAGAAAATATAATGGTGTATGTGATGCCATGAATAAGGAATTGAAAGCCTTAGAAGAAAATAGGACTTGGGACCTAGTACACTTGCCTAAGGAAAAGAGAGCTGTGGGTTGTAAGTGGGTGTACAAACTTAAATATAAAGCCGATGGAGAAATAGAAAAGTATATGGCAAGGCTTGTGGCTAAGGGATATACACAAGTAGAAGGAGAGGACTTCGATGAGACCTTTGCACCAGTTGCAAAGATGACAACTATTAGGTGTCTCTTGTCCATAGCTATAGCAAAAGGTTGGAGACTCCATCAAATGGATGTGATTAATGCTTTCCTTCACGGAGAACTTGATGAGGAAGTTTATATGGAACCTCCACAAGGATATAAACTTCCAAAAAAAGGCATGGTTTGTAAATTGAGAAAGTCCATCTACGGTTTAAGACAAGCTTCGAGGAATTGGTACTCCAAACTCTCACAATATCTCACAGCTTATGGTTTTATTGAATTTGAGTCTGATCACAGCCTGTTTACATATTGTTTCAAATCAGTTTTTATTGCTGTTCTTGTGTATGTTGATGACTTAATCATAGCTGCAAATGATTCTGTTGCATGTGAGAAGTTTAAACATCATTTAAGTGATTGGTTTCATATGAAGGATTTGGGATCTCTTAAATACTTCCTTGGCATAGAATTAGCCCGTGGAAAGCAGGGTCTGTTTTTATGTCAAAGAAAGTATACCTTAGATATATTAGAAGAATGTGGCATGTTAGGATGCAAACCATCCAATTTTCCTTTGGAACAGAACCATGCTCTTGCTTTAGATAAAAAGGATCTTTACTTTAACCCTCCTCTGTATAGGAGATTAATTGGTCGGCTAATCTATTTGACAATAACAAGGCCAGAACTAACTTACAGTGTGCACATCTTAAGTCAATTCATGCAGGAACCTCGACAGGGACATTGGGAAGCTGCCATGAGGGTACTCAAATACCTTAAATCAACTCCTGGACAGGTCATTATCCTACCAAAAGAAAATGATCTAAAGTTGGTGGCCTTCTGTGATTCAGATTGGGCAGCATGCCCCTTAACTAGAAGGTCTATTTCAGGCTACTTGGTCAAATTGGGGAATGCTCCTATATCTTGGAAAACAAAGAAGCAAGTGACTGTCTCAAGGTCATCAAGTGAGGCCGAGTACAGGGCTCTAGCACATGTCACAAGTGAAGTTCTGTGGCTTAGAAGCTTGCTGAAGTGTCTACAGATTGAGAGTGATTCTCCAACTGTTATTCACCGTGACAATCAGGCAGTCATTCAGCTAGTAGCAAACCCAATTTTTCATGAGAGGACTAAGCACATAGAGGTCGACCGCCACTTCATCAGACAACACATTCAAGCTGGCCACATCTCAACTCAATACATTCCAACTCAGGAACAGGAAGCTGACATTTTTACTAAAGCTCTAAGAGCAAGAGTTTTTCAGAAGTTTGTTAACAAGATAGGAGTTCACAATCCTTCTACCTCCAATCTTGAGGGGGAGTAATAAAGTTTAGACTCTGCCCTTTCCTATTTTCCCCTCTTTGCATCAGTTCATTATGTTTAGCCTTTTCTATTATATGTGTTTGTTCTCTTAACAGATCTTATCTGTTAGTTAGGTTCCTACTTTCTTGCTTTCTGTTAGCCTAGATTTTAGCTTTGTTAGGTAGTCAGTTTTCCCTTGTAGCTATAAGTATAGCATCCTTCTTTGTATCAATTCTCAATTTTCAACAAAGAGTAATATTCAGTAATTGCTTTCTTTTAATAGGATTGCCTTCATTCTTTACGGAGAAATATAAGAACATTTTGACACATAACACCGACATCCTTATAAGAATAATTTGTATTTAGGTTTAACGAACTTTAGTTCTTGATGAGTAGGTGAGTTTTGGTTTTAGTTATTGCATTCTTTTTTCGTTGGTTTTGGTCCCTGTAAATTTAAAACTTTTGATTTTAGTTCGTACCGTCAATTACAATCTGTTAAGTGCTGACGTGGCTAACAAAGGACCATGTCAGCATTGCCATGTCAGCAAATATGCCAAGTTGGCTTCCATGTACGAAAATGAAGTTTGGTTTTAGTTTCTGAAAAGTGAGTAAATTTTGGTTTTAGTTCATGTACATTTTTTTTCATTGGTTTTGGTCCTTATAAATTTAAAACACTTGATTTTAGTCCCTACTATCAATGGCACTTTGTTGGGTGTTGACGTGAGTAACAGAGCGGCACGTGCCACGCTAGCATTGTCACTTCAGGTAAACTGTTATTATTTTAAGCCACATAGACTACCACATGAAAAAATATTACTTCAATTATTATTATATTTAACCATTATATTATGTGATATTTTGTTTTCAGAATCCATATTTGATTTAACTGCTATATAGATTATCATGTTATATGAAGGATAATTATAATTAATTTAAACGTATACAAAATTTATTTTATAAAATTTTTATATGAATGATGTTTATATTTTTTAAAAAATGTGAAATTTGACAGTTAAAACTTATATTTTTTTCTAATTTTTAGATTGTAAATAATTTTTAAAAAATATGTCCTTTTATATTGTCGTCAATTATTCATGTATCTATGCAACATACGGGTAACATACTAGTTTTTTTTTTAAAAATAAATGTAGGAATGGATGAGCAATTATAGGAGTATACGTCGCAGCTACCTTATTACTACTATATTATCCATTTCATGATAAAAGATTGAGCTGTGCTATTTGGACACAGTTTTTTGCGACATCGTATGCTACACTCTACAATGTTATATATGTCGTGAGCCGTTGGATCTATGATCTTTGTTAATCTGTCCATGTATTTAATTTATTAATTATGATTTTTATTAAATCTATTTTTCTATCATATTCTTCACAATCACAATACTCACAGTGGTATTCCATGTGTTTATTACATGTATCAGTGGCTTCATCTTTTAATTCTTGTATTAGTCTTTTTAGTACTTCTTGATTTGTTAAATCAAGCATACTTAATTCGTGTACAAATTTTTCTATATTTTGAGGATTCATTAGTACTTAGCTCTGGTACCAAAATGGTACCACCCTATTAATTTTTCTATTAATTTTCTTTATTGTTTTATTTTTATATTCAGGGTAGTATTTATACATAATTTGGGTAGTGTTCATGCATAATTTGGGTTACTAATAATTCATACCCATATTCACTTATAGATTCATCTATTTCTATTAATTCTCTGATTATCTGTGTTCGTTCTTCTTTGCAAAATGCTAATTGTATTCTTTGTTGTATTTGTTTTAGGTAAAGTTTTTCTTACCAATATTGGTGTTTTAATTTGTTAATTATTATTTGCTTACAATCTTTGGGCATTTTCATAGCCAAAATACATAATATTTCTTGATCCATTTAATCATCTAATAAGTCATATTCTTCATATATATCAGAATCAGATAGTATATCATATTCAAAAGCTAGTCATATTTCTTCCATATAATTCCATTCTATGTCTAAAGAAATAACTGCTAGATAATAATCTTCTTGTCTAAATTGGGCTATTATTTTTTCAATTATTAATTGTTTACAATCAGTGGGTAAATTCATTACCAGTACACTTATTATTTCTTTTTCAGTCTGATCATCAAATTTGGAGTATATTTCCATTGATTATTCGATGTCACTGTCCTCAAAGGATGGTGCAGTTAACCTAAAATAATTAGATGATGGTTGCGTTATTTTTTCTATTTTTTCTATTATTTATCTTTTATACTTTTCTCTTTTATTTCTTAGATTAACGAGTTCCTTTTCTTTTTATAAAATATATCTTTCTATCTGTTTTCGATTTTTATCTTCTTTATCCTTTTTAAGATAATTATCATAGATGTCCATAAATTCTTTTATATTCTTTTTATCTTGATTTATTTTATTATGATATTTTTCATAAATATTCCTTAATTCTTTTCCTTTATTCATATTTTATTTCTTAAGTATTGAGTTAAATCTCTTACTTGGTTTGATAATTTATTTATATTTTCGTCTTTATTTATTTCTTCTGTTTCAGGAAAAGTAATTGGTTTAGGAATCTCTTTAAAACTTAGTGATTTTGGATTTCTTATAGATATCCCTAGTTCAGTTAATTCATTTCTTTTGGGGTAGTAAATATTTCCCATTTCTTCAAAAAGTCTTGGTATATCGATTCTATCGTTATTTCTAAAAGTAATACTATGATGAGAATTTGTTAGTGCAAAATTGACACAGTAAGTAATTGAAAAGATTTTATCTCCTGGTCTCATTAAATTATTTCTCAAAAATCTATGTTCCATGGTTAAAGATTGATCTAGTCTTTGGGTATCTAACGGTATTCCAATATTTGGATGTATTTCGAATTTTAACTTAACATAAGCTAAGTTTCCTTCAATTACTCCTAATATTTTGTCCTTTGGATCTGTTATTCTATCATCCTTTAAAACTAGTTCTATAGGTGAATTTATTCCTTCCTGGAAAGTTGCTTTAATTAAAACTTGTATAGCTCCTATATGAATATATCCTATCTTCTTTCTATGTGATTCTTTCTTTAAACTTCTTTTTAGATCTATTAATTTCTTTTTATTTAATAATTGTATGCAAGTATTTCCATTTGTTTCTGATATATCTATTGGTGTTTCATTAATTATCTTTCCATAGTATATTATATTCTCTTTCTGATTAAATCGTTTCATTATTCCTCCTAATTTCTTCATGTTTGCATCTTTAGCCAAGTTTAAGTCTTCTTTCTGTATTTTTTGAAATAGTTTTGGATCTATTAAAATACTTCCTTCATAGTTTCCATCTTCTTCAGTAATTTGTATATGTTCGACATCAGTGTTATCAATCTTTTCTCTTTCTATTTCAGAGATTAATTTCTAGTAAGAACTGAATGAAATTGAATAGGTGATGAGTCATACCTGATTTGGGTTCTTCGAAATTATATCTGAGTTCTTTGGTCCACCGCTACTTCCGTTTAGTCAAGTTGAGATTCGATTACAACAAGTAGTTGAAAGTAATGAAAGTAATTAGAAGTAGAGAAATATATGAAAGTAGTGTTTATTTATGATCAGTGGTGTAAGTACATAGAACTATTTTGAATCCACTCTCAAGGATTCGACTAGCAAAAGCTAGAACTTCTCAAAGAGAAGAGAGGTGAGAATTCAAGTTATTCGAAATTCTGATTTGCCTCGGCATAAGAGGGCTTATTTATATGCATAAAAGGGCTAGTATATTTACAAAACAGTCCTTACATTATTACAATCTATCAGACTTTCAATAATTCATGATGACGTTAGTGCTTACGTCATTCCTTTATTATTGCTTCGTCTAAGTCCTTATCTTCTTGCCAACAGTCCTTTTTTGTTACGCACCTTTCACATGCGTGGTTTCCATTTTCTTTAATCATTGAGCACAATAAGTCGAGTACAGCTGGCTAATAGTTCATAGAAAGTCCTTGGAGCGTGTAGAAGGGTAATTCAAAGTTTGTCAGTATTGCCAAGTCCGTTTCTCTGATCAGTTTTCCACTAGCCTTGCTTAGAAGCAAAGTATGTGGTCCTTTATATAGTGCTTTGATAAAGGAATCCTTCCCAATAATTTGACATTGAGTAAAAATACTTGCTAATTGATTAGCTAGTATTGCGGTAATTTTTTCTTCATTATAGTCTTCACCAGTTGGTTCATCTCTCATGGAAAAGCTGTTATTGCTTACTCCAATAAAGATTAAATTCTTTGGTGGTTGCTTAGTAGTGAAGTCAGGATAGGCTGAATAGAACTTCAAGAAGATAGTTCTATCATTCGCAACATTTCTTCTATAATTATGGATGGCTTCTTTGAGATTATATGGAAACAAGCTGATTTCTTCTAAATCTTTGTTTAAGTAAAGACATTTAATAAGTCCAAATTGGAATGTAAGAATCGATGATGCTTCTGGAGTAATTATGGCTTTAACCCCGAAAATGTTTCGGTTTACCATGTAGAAACAATTAATTTTTTCTTTTTCAGACTAGTTGGGCAAGCTTTTCAAGTTTTCATGAAATTTTTCTTTGGAAAATTGGATTTGTAGTTCATGATCTTTTCTGGAAGTAATTGGGTAGTTGTCAATGAAAGAAGGGATTCTTCCAAGTATTTTTAATGAAGTCTTTGGTTTTGGTGGAGTTCTTATTGTTTCTGAGAAAGTCCTTGGGCCAAGATAAACTTCTTTGCCCTTGTCACGTTTTTTTTGATAGTCTATCAAAGATTTTTCAGCTTCTTCCTTGGTACGAAATCCTTTGTGATGAACTCCTGAAAGTCCAATGCAATGAGGGGCTGCTTTATGCCATTCATCATAAACACCTGGGTGTGGTCCATTAAAAATAGCGTACCATTTTTCTTTAGTATTTTCCTGTACCTGTTGTTTTATATTTTTCATAGGATCTTCTTTGACAGATTCTCCTTTTGCTTGTAGTTGAAACTCCAGTACTTCAATGTTGGCTTTGATTATGTCGAGCTCCATTATTTTTTGTTTCTCCAGCATCCTTTGTAATTGAATTTGCTTCTTTATATCTTCAATTGTTTACTGCTCCATTCTCTTGATAATATATCTGCAAGAACATTTTTATCTCCCTTAATGTGAGAGATTGAGTAATTGTATTCGGCAAGTTTCATTTGCCATCTAATCAATCGTCCTTGTTTGTAAGTGCCTTTATGATTTAAGTTCTTAAAACCTGCAACGTAAGTGGAGTCCATTCGGACAATAAATTATTTATCCAGTATATAAATCCGATGTTTTTCTAACATACGGATCAATGCCAGTGTTTCCTTTTCATGAGTAGGATAATTAATTTCACTGTCTGAAAAAGTTCCAGACATGTATCGACACAGTAATTCATTTTTGTATCCGGGGGTTTTTACTTTCATAACATCTCCCCAACAGTCATTTGAGGCATCAGTCTCAATAATTATTATATCATCATCCGATGGATGATAAAGCTCAGGAAGATCCTGGCATAAGTCTTTCATTTTTATAATAAGTCTATCGTCTTCATCAGTCCATGTCCAAGGGACATCCTTCTTCAGCTTTTGTTGGAGTATTCTTCTCTCCGCTGCAAGATTCCTGATGAAACCTTCATTTGAAATATATGTTAATAGTCCAAGAAATATTTGTAAATCCTTTTTATCCTTTAATTTCGTTGGAAAGTTCTGAAGTTTTTCTAATACATGTCGCTGCATTATTATTTTTCCTTTTTCAATTTCTAATCATAAATAATTAATTCTATTTTGAGCTAAAACAACCTTTTTCTTACTTAGGACTATTCCATGTTCATAACATTTATTGAGAACTAATTCTATCTTTTTAAAATGATCATCTAATCCTTTATTAGAAAATATTAGTATATCATCTATATAAATAAGACAAAAATCTTTGAATTCTTTGAGAATTGAATCTATCTTTCGTTGGAAGATTCCTGGTGATTGTTTTAATCCAATTGGAAGTACATTTCATTCATATTGTCCTTGAGGGCAACTAAATGTTGTTAGTGCCTTTGACTCTTCAGTTAACCTTATTTGGTAAAAACCTGATTTACAATCAAAGGTACTAAACCAATCCATATTTATAATTCTTTCAATAATTAAATCTTTTCTCGGGAGAAAATAGGCATCTCCTTCCATGGCATCGTTGATTTGTTTATAATTAATTACCATTCTTCTTTTACCTCTTTTAATTTCATTATGATTATCTACATAAAAAGCTGGTGCTGAGTGCTTGCTATTTGATGACCTAATCAATCCCTTTTGACACATTTCTTCAATGTCTTTTGCAAATTCATCTCTATCTATTTTTTTATAAATCATTGGTTTACATTTTACCTCTTTCGTTGGGTCTTTTAATTTCAGTTCGACTAATTCAGTATTTTTGTTTATTTTTGGATCTAAAGGGTTTTCGCTACAAACCTTATCCAAAAGTTCTTCTATATGAGCTGGAATTATTCTATTAGGTTCTAAATTTATTAGTGCATGGCGAATTTTTGTACAAATTAAGCTAATAATCTCTCCACCTTTCAGCTGTTGAAACTTTGATGAATAAGTACATGCAGAAAAATGAATAATTGGTATTTTGATATTTTCTCGTTTTTGCTTCTGATAAATATATGGTGTTTTCAGAGTAATATATTTCAGATATTGGTAAAATGGTGCATAAAGTCTTAAGAAATTATTTCCAATAATTATAACTATTCCAGTTTCTTGTTTATATATCGTAGGTATTATAAATATTTTTCCTTCTATTATTAGAGTAATTCTTTTTGCAATCCAATACAGAGCATGTATCGATCCATCTGCAATCTGTATTTTTAGTGGTTTCTCTAATCTTCCCCAATTATTAAGCAGTGCTTCTGTCGCAAGACAAAGACTTGCTCCAGTGTCAATATAAGCTCCTGTTTCCTTATTACTATTTTCTAATATTATTTTTATATATGTATTATTCGGATTCTCTTTCTTCTGAAGATAATTCATCTTACAGTATATTCATATATACTTATTTCCGAATCACTTAATTCTTCTTATAGAGGTTCAAGTTCATATATCTGGAAAACTTGTTTTATTAATTTTGATTTCTCCTTAAAATCTTTATCTTTTCTTTGAGGGCATTCGTTAGCATAATGTCCTTCAATATTGCATATCCAACAAACACATTTCTTTTTCCCCTTCGGATAGTATTTTCTTGGTGTTGATCTCTTTCTTCTAAAATATTTCTTCTTATTATTTTTATAATAATTCTTTTTCTAGGATAAGTTTTTCGTAAGTTTGATTTCTTATAGTATTTTTTCTTCTTTATTATTTTTTCGCAACCATATTTTCCTGGTTTTTCTATCTCTGGAATGTCACAACAAATGACATTACTTCCTCTATTCAATTATCTAATTGTTTCTCTATTCAAACATTGTTCTCTAAGTTCTTGGTATAGAAGTTTAATAACTCCTCCTAAAGTATTTGCAGTTTCTTCAGGTCTTGATTCCCAAAGCCTATTAATTTTTGAATTCAATGGATATGGTAATTTATCTATAAAAATATATTTATATATTTCTTTAGTTTCTTCATCCAATTGATAGTAGTATTTTTGATATTCGCAGATAAAACTTTCGATCTGGCACATATCACAAATTTGCATTCTATTAAGATGTGACTTAGCATTCTCAATTAGAGTTTTATTTGTTCTTTCTCTTTGTTCCATCAGATTGTATCCTAAGAATTCTTGATGTATTAGTGTCATTATTAATTTAACATAGTCCGTGCTATCATCTACCATTCTTCCAAAATTAATCCAGTTTGCATCCTTAATTCCTACTAAAAACTTTTGTACATTTCCAGATGTTTTAAATGTTACAAAGTTATTGGTTTCTATAAAGTTTAATTGTTTAAATCTTTCATCAGTCAAGATCATTGATATTATCTCATTAGTCCATTTTAATAAGACTTCTTCTTTATTTCTTATACAATCAAGGTCAAGTATATTTCCTATATTATGGTATCGAGGTTTAAATTCTTCTTGAACTTTCGTCCATTTATTATTATTTTTTCTTGCGTATCCTTTATTATACATAGTTTCTTCTTCATATTTATCTCAAGCTCCTTCGGGTGTATATTTATATTCTTCCCATTTTCTCTTAGGACTTTTTCCACTATATTCACATTTTTCCATTCTTATATGATTTTCTTTAGATTCTGAAGACGTAGCTATAATTTAAAATTAATTCTTCATTTTCATTATTTTCTGTATATTTTTTATCGATCTTTTCAATTTTGTGTATTTGATTATTTTCTTCTTCAACTATTTTAAGTTGTTCTAATAATTGTTGAATTTCCTCTAAATCATTTGATTTTTTTTAATGTTTCTATATATTCATCCTTTATCATCTCCATGCGGATACTGGTGTAGGTATTTTTTGTGGTTCTTGATCTAATTATTTTTTAATTATTATTTTATTTAAATTATTTGTTTCCAAAATTTCTTCTAGTTCATTTTTTGTTATGCATCTATTATTTTCTTCATGCCTTAAAAGGTCTTCTAATTGTTCTAGAATAATTTTTATTCTATCAATATCTTCATTTTTTATTTATTTCTTTTCCTCGGTTTATATTATATAATATTTCTTTAATATATTTTATTTCATTTTGTCCTTTTTGTATTCTATTGCAAGTGTAATTTACAATTTTTTCTGTAGTTTCAATTAGTTGAATAACATTTCTGTTTTTTTCTTTCATAAGTCTTTTTAATTCTTTAAACCTGATTCTATTTCTCCGGATAATCCCATTATCCTATGTAATTTTTTAATTCATGTTTTAATCTTTTTATTCTTTTTCTAACTAATTCTTGTTGATAAATAATATAGTTATTTTGTTCTAATTTTTCTAATATTTTTAAGTATTTTCTTAGTTCATAAATACTTTGTTTTATTGTTAAAATTCTATTCATTATTTAAATAGTATTTTGTAATATACGATATATGATGTAAGTGTTGGTTTTATATGTTCGTTTAGCATTTCTCTGAAAGACTCATCACCTAAATTACTTGACAGATTTGTAGGAAAATAGGATTTCATAAAACACAATACTTTTTTCACGTCCTACAAGAAAATAAGCCGATGATGGTGGTAATGGCAGCGTGAGGTTGTATTTTGGGCGAAAAGCGTAGGTATTTCTTTTTCGGTCATGTCATTTCACCACCAAATTTTAAATATTGTATTATATATATATATATATATATATATATATATATATATATATTTTGTTGTATGAAACAAAAAAGATATCAAAAAATTGAAAGGAACATCAAAGACTGTCCCACAATTGATGTAGAAGAAACATTAGTATTATTTTTTCCAGGCCATTAAGATGTATAAGAATAGGGTGTGGATGTGAATTTTTTATTTATTTTTTTTCCAAAAATATCCTTCTTTCCAAGATAGAATCACACCTGATTTGTTTATGTTTGTACTGTTCGAAATTTATTTTCCTGTACACTTCCAAAAATTAATTTTCGATGGTGTAAAATGACATTCTAGAAATTAAAATTCGGATGTGTAAAATGACATGTCGTATATTTCTAGAGTTACTGGAATTTAGCTTTCGGAAAATTTTACACATTCAAAATTTAATTTTTGAACGTGTATAATGATATTTCGTAAAATTTTATACCTCTGGAATTCAATTTCAGGAAGTGTTAAATTTCACACATCTAAAATTTAATTTCTTTTTTGGATGTGTAAAATGACCTTTCATAAAATCTTACACAACCGACATTTAATTTTCGGATATGTAATATATCTATTATCACGGTATAAAATATCCATTTTAAAAAAGATAATTTAGGGATTAACAAATATTAAAAAAAGAAAAGAAATCCAAGATGGATGATATAGTTGGGCCCTATTTTTTAATTTTTATCGTAGTCCTGTTGATAACGATCTTTTATTTTAATCCTCTAAATATATATAAATAAATAAATAAATAAATAAATAAAAGGAATCCAAGGTATATGATATAGTAGGGCCCTATTTTTTATCGTAGTCCTATTGATAACGATCTTTTATCTTAATCCTCTAAATATAATAATTTTTATTTTGAATCATTTTTTCCATTTGATTGTTAACGTCCAGATCAATTGAATGTAGGACTTCAGCGATACAGAGCATCTGTACTATACGGTGTAGAAAGATAACACAAATGAAAGGGCCCAATCGGTTGAAGACGAAAATGCTCTTTAATTTTTGGCGTAAAATCTGAAATCCCTAGAGAGTGAAACCCCCTTGCAACAACTTCAATGTCGTCCTCATCGGCTTCATCTTCATCTTCGTCTTCGAACCCACCACCCAATTCCGAAGAAGCCGAAATCAGGAACTGGCTGGAGCTCCCGCGCGACGTTACGGCGACGATTCTGTTGAAGCTTGGCGCAATCGAGATCCTTACGAACGCTCAGCGCGTTTGCACTCAGTGGCGGAGCATCTGCAACGACGCCGTTATGTGGCACACCATCGACATGAGCAATTTCGGGGATATCCACAACCTAGAATACGATTTGGAGATCATGTGCCGCCACGCTATCGACCGTAGCCGCGGCAATTTGCTTGATATCAATATCGAGTATTTCGGTACCGACGATCTTCTTAAATACATCACTGATTCGTAAGTTCTCAATTTTCTTTCTTCTTTTTTTTCCCCTTCCGATGTTATGATTCTTTTGTTTCGTGTCTGTTCTGAATTTCAATTCATATGTGAATGTGAACTGTGATGAGTTGTGCTTGTAAGTTTTTAGATGGAATGGGATTAATGAAATTGAATAGGGATGGAATGAAATGGAAACGTAAAGAATTGAATGGATAAGAGTTTTCAACTTGCAGCTTGGGTGAGGGAAAAGGTTGTAACGTGTTCAAGTGTAAAATTTTAAAATCGTTCTCGCTCGTTCTTTTTTATAAACTAAATCATGAGGTGAAACCGTAAATGACAAGTGTTTTAAATTAAAGCAAAGCTATTCCCCCTCACTAGTCACTACCCATGATTTGAATTTGGATCTGGAAAGTAAAATGTAGAATTTCTTAGGGCCTAGTTTTTGTTTTCGGTTTCCTGTTTTCAAAAATATCGCAAAAATACAACATTGTTTTCATTCTATTATGTTTTCAAATATTTGTACTAATAAAAAAGAGTTTGTGGAGCAATAGATTTTTCTTGCTATGTACCGTTGAATGTGTGACATATCAGCTTAGTGGGCCATCGTTGTCTTCGACTTCACACTAATTTGTCAAACATATATGATGGTACCAAACAAGAAGAATCTCTTGCTCTGGGAACAAGAGAATCTCTAAAAAAAAAATAGATAGTTTGAGAGGGAATGCTTCCATTCACTTTCTCCCCTTCTAAACTTTAACTCTCAAACAAGTGGAATTAATCCCTACCATCATCTCCATTTACCCTCCTCATCCGAACAAACTCTAGTAGAAGGGTTGATTCTTGACAGTAATGAAACAGAGTGTTGACATGGATATGAAGACATGATTGTCTATGAAGGCGAAGCAGCTCTATTTGATGGAAGTGGGTGTACAGGTAACTTGCTAAAAGTGGCTGGCTTTTGTAGCAGGTTTGTTCACTTTGTTGGGTCAGAAAATCCAGTCTGGGTTTTAGACTAAAGTGTACAAGGAGTAGGAGATCGGACTTAAATGAGAAGAATGATGGAGTCTAGTTTTGAGAAGAATTAAAAGAAAAATAAATGAAACTTAAAGTACATATTAATTTCAATTAATTTATGTCCTCTAAGCGACTGCTGTTATGTGCTTGAAAGACAACAAAGAAAGTTCATCTATCTGATTGTTCAAGGCTTAATTATCATTTTTAATTATACCTTTCTCCATTTTTCTGATAGAATTCATACCCTTTTTCCTCATTGCTTGGGATTGTGTTTAGATGACTATGTTGCAAAATGATAGTTTGATAGAATTTTGGGTGTGAATGGTTGTATGTATGGCTGAAATTATGTATGTTTCATACCATCTTACAGTACAAGTCATCTGCGACGTCTGCGTCTTGTATATTCCTATAGCATATCAGATGAAGTATTGAGTGAAGTTGCAAAAAAGCTTCCTTTGTTGGAGGAACTTGATATTACCGTCAGCAACTTGTCTAATCCATCACTAGAAGCTATTGGTCAATGTTGTCCTCTTTTAAAATCTTTGAAATTCAATATGCAAGCTTACAGACATCCACACATTGAGTGTAATGAGGAGGCATTTGCTATTGCACGAACCATGCCTGAGTTATGCCATCTCCAGCTTTTTGGAAACAAGCTGACTAATGATGGATTGCTTGCTATTCTTGATGGTTGTCCTCGCCTTGAATCCCTTGACTTACGACGGTGTTTCAATGTTAATTTGGGAGGAAGCTTGGGGAGGAGATGTGCTGAACAGATCAAGGATTTACGGAATCCATCTGCTCCCACTGATGACTACCCATTTGAAGCTGAAATCGATTATGATGAATCATTTGATGATGACTACCCTTCTGGGATCTCAGATATAGATTTATTGTCTCGTGATGATGATGACTATTATGGATTTTCAGACGGAAGTGATTATGATTCTGGTGGTGATTATAAATATGATAAATATAAATATGGATTGTGCTAAATTTGAAATATTTCAGCATGAGGAAAACAGGTGAAGTGTATAATTTTGGCTCCGCTCATCATTTTCTCCTCTAGCATTGGGATCAATGTACAGCCAGAAGAAGCTTATCTGTGCATTTCAATCTTTTAAAGAGACTCTAATGTATTGATACTCTTTTAATGGATTTTGTAGGTAGAGACAGCGTGATATTTGATAGGGCATATTAGCCCCCTTTTACATTGGAAGATTGCTGATAATCATCTAGAACCTTTGTTGAGGTGCATGCACTGTTTGGTAGCTTTTTTATATCAAAATATGCAAGAAGCCTTTTTTTCTTTCTCCATATTGAATTAATAATATATTAATATATTAATAATATTCAATTATATAATAATAATAATAATAATAATAATAATAATAATAATAATAATAATAATCAATTCAAAATATTATAGTGTTGAAAAATGAAATTGCGGAATTGGAATTGCCGAAAATTTCGGAATTTAAACAATCCCACTATGAGCTGGAAATCGCAAAAAACAATTGTGTGCATTTTTTTTTCCCATTTGTGTCTAACTTAGTTAAAATAGAAACCTTTTAAGAAGTTTAGTAAGGATGTTATTTCTCGAAAGATGACGTATGTCCAAACTTGTCAAAAAAATTGAGTTTCAAATATAGAGTATATAGATATAGATATATAGATTTTAAAAAATGATATATTTAGTTTTTTATTTTATTTTATAAAAGATTACTTCTTTTGAATTCGTTAATAAGTATCTTAACAAGACTTTTTTTCTTTTTGTCTCGCGTTCATTCATATATGAAAGTTACAAGGTAAATACATAAAAAAAAAATAATCAGACAAGCTTAAATATAATTGGATAAGCTTAAATCATACAAACTAGCTTGTGTCTATTTAGCCTTTTTTTTTTTCATTATGTACATTTTGCTTTGGGTTTGTTATTTTGGTGATTTGAACAAGACATATATGTTAATTGATTCTTTTTGGTGGTTCTATATTAACGTGTATGTTTGATTGATTATTGGTTGTTTCTAGTTAGTTATTTTTTGAAATAAGGATATTTTGAACAAATAAAGAAAGAAGTTTTTTTTTTTTTGAGAGAAACCAAATCACTTCATTTCACTAGCAATAATTAAGGAGATACAACGTGGAATAAGTTGGAAATAACGGAGGCCGGGCAGTAAAGGCGCTTCTCTTGCTAGACAATGTAGTGAAGGCGCTTCTCTTGCTAGACAATGAGCAGCACCATTGGCTTGCCTCCTAATAAACCTCATACTAAGGTTTGGCGAAGAAAAAAGAATCCTATAGCACTCTTTGACAATAAGACCAAACTCAGACAGGTCAGCTCTACACTTAATAATAGAGTCCACAACATTTTTACAATCACTCTCAATAATCACATTGCTAAAATCAATCTCAGCTAACCAATGAAGTGCATGAAGAACACACATTGCTTCCCCAACGGCCACACCCAAACAAGAAAAGCTCCACATAGTCTTGGCCGCAACAAGTTCTCCCCTCTCATTCCTAAAGATCATTGACTTCACCGAAGGATGCATCTAAATTGCATTTAAGGGAGCCAGTAGGAGGGGCACACCACAAATTATTAGATGCTAAATCTGGTTTGTTCAGATTTTCTCCATGCAATGATCGAGCATCTCTACGATCATCAAGGAAACTTGAAACCTTGCTGCACATTTGGTAGGAGGAATGATTCTCATTATCCCAAACTTTGGTATTCCTAGAAAGCCACACTTTATATAGTTGACGCAAAAATAGCCGCAACATCACTGTCTAAAGCTTTGATCATTTGAAAGCACCACTCCTTTAACCTAAGCGCTTCATGCTTGGCAGCATTAACATGAGCAACAAGACCAAGACGCGACCAGCATGCAACAGTTACAGGACACATGACAAACAGGTGTCAGGAGCTCTTGGGAGCAGTATCACACCTTACACAAGACCCATTGCAATTTACTCCTCTAACTCGAAGCTAGTCACACGTTTGAACTGCATTCTTACACAGGCGCCATAATTATTAGATTAATAGATAATTGTATTTGATTAGTATTTGTTAATTAGATCCATTATTTTTGGTTAGTTTGTTAGTCAGTTAGATCCATTATTTTTGGTTTAGTTTTTTAGGCTTCACACTAAAGGTGTTATATAAACACCTTTCTACTGTATTGAATTCCAAGTATTATTTTCAATAAACAATTCATATTTTCCTTTCTTTTACATACATTCAACATGGTATCAGAGCTATCCTAGATTCATTATTGGGTCACCCACCATGTTATCCACGCACCAAGCCCAATAGTGCTGGGCATGAGGGGGTGTATTGGGAAAAACCCAAGTCCCACATTGACTAGAGATAGTATCTAATAAGAGCTTATAAGTAGTGGGTAATCCTCATCCTATGAGCTAGCTTTTGGGATTGAGTTAGGCCCAAAATCTAACATGGTATCAGTTTTTCTTTCTCATCCCTAAGCTTCTGCATTATCATCATTTTCTTTCATACCCTCATTCCAATTCATGCCCTTTCTCTCATGACTGAAACTTCCCCAGACAGCCCAAGATCCACGAATGACAATGGCTCTGGCCAAAACCCTCCAACGGCTCCACCACCCCGGTGAAAACCCTGGTTACGTCCTTGTTTCTCCTCCTCTCCATGGTGACAACTATTACCACTGGAGTCGTGCCATGGTTCGTGCTCTCTCTTCGAAAAACAAAATCAAGTTCATCAATGGTTCTCTTTCTTCCCCTGCCGCCTCGGATCCCCTTTTCGATGCTTGGTAACGATGCAACCACATGGTTGTCTCTTGGATTACGCGAACTTTATCACCACGAATTTCGCAGAGCACGGCTTCCTTTGACACAGCTAGGGATTTGTGACACAATCTTCAAATACGCTTCACTCGCGGAAATCATTTTCGTATGTCAGATCTTCTCCAAGATCTCCATTCTATGAAACAGGGTGAGCGTTCTTTATCTACCTTCTTCACTGACATGCAAATTCTTTGGGATGAACTAGAATTTCTTCGCCCCATCCCTTCTTGATCTTGTCTCCATACTTGCACCTGTGATTTGAGCAAATCTGTTCAACTCTACAAAGACAAAGAACATGTTATTTGTTTTTTGAAAGGATTAAATGAAACATATCAACCTATTCGTAGCCAAATTCTTATTATGAATCCCCTACCATCAATTAGTGAAACCTATTCTATGGTTCTTCAGCAAGAACGCAAACCCTCAATAATCCCTGATTCCACAGCCCTAGCTACCCCCAATTTTACCCAAGGACGCAGAAATTCCTCTCAGGGACGAGGCAGAGGCCGCAACAATAATAGGACTCCAATGCTATGCACTCATTGTAATCGGAGCAATCACACCATTGACACATGCTATTTCAAGCACGGCTTCCCTCCTGGGTATCGCACAAAAAATACCAATTCCTCTCCCCACTTGGCTGCAACAACTTCCAATAACATTCCAAGAATTGAATACCCTGCAATTACTGCTAACCCTACCCAACATGAGCCTTCTTTCTCTCTTTCAAAGGATGAATATCAATACTTGCTGCAGATGATGCATTCTTCCAAGCAAGACTCTCATTCAGCAGTCAATACTATCAGTAAGCCATCTACATCAGATGCCCCCCATCATTTTGTTTCGGGTACCACAAAGACAGGTAATTACATTTCCCCTTTTTTCACTTGGATCCTGGATTCAGGACTCATAAACCAATTTCTCCAATTTATGTCAAGTTACCAAATGGAACCATTCTTTCTACAAATTATTCAGGCACAATTTTCTTTACCAAAGACTTCTTTCTGCATGATGTTCTCTTTATTCCAGCATTTCATTTCAACCTCATTTCCATCAATAAACTGACTTCCTCTTTACATTGTCAATTGCTTCTAACTTCTAATTCTTGCATCATACAGGCTCAGTCTACCCTGAAGATGATTGGGCAAGCTGAGGTTGAAATAACCTTTGCATCTTCCACGGGATTCCAGCAGCCTTCAATAGTAAAAATAACTCCTTTAGCATAGTTAATACAGCTAATAATGTGCCATCCATTTCTTTTGATCTATGGCATTTTAGATTAGGTCATCCTTCTTCCCCCATTTTGCAACAACATTGTATTGAATTTCCTTATATCAATTTCAATAAACGTCTACTTTGTGATTGCTACCACTTTGCCAAACAGGCTCGATTGCCTTTTCCAAAGAGTGATTCCATTAGTATGCATCCTTTTCCCCTTGTACATATGGATATTTGGGGTCCAATTGGTATTGAATCTATTCAGGGACATCGTTATTTTTTAACGATTGTTGATGATTACAGTAGATATACTTGGGTCTATTTGCTTAAATGTAAATCTGACACTAGAACATGCATTGCTCATTTTTTCAATCTTATATCAACACAATTTTCTGCCAAAATTAAAATGTTAAGGACTGATAATGGCAAAGAATTTTCCACCCCTTCTTACTATTCCTCTCTTGGGATTATTCACCAAACCTCTTGTGTGGAAACCCCTCAACAAAACTCGATTGTCGAAAGAAAACATAAACACTTACTTAATGTTACTAGGGACTTACTTTTTCAATCTAATTTACCTAAATCCTTCTGAAACTATGCTCTTTGTCATTCCATTCATTTAATTAATAGACTCCCTAGCCCTATTTTGAATAATAAAACACCCTTTGCTATGTTACATAACATGCCCCCAACCTTTATGGACCTAAAGGTCTTTGGGTGCCTTGCATTTGCCTCTACCCTCCTCCAACATAGGCAAAAGCTTGACCCCAGGGCTAAAAAATGTGTTTTCTTAGGTTATAAACCTGGAACTAAAGGCTACATTTTCTTTGATTTACATTCTCATGATTTTTTTGTCTCTAGAAATGCTATTTTTCATGAAACTTCCTTCCCTTACAAATCTGCATCTCCTTCTTTGCATCATGACTATGTTTCCTCACATGATAACGTTTCTTTTTTATTTGATTATGCTAACCAGTCTTCTTTGCAGCATTTACCCTCTACATCTTCACCACCTCCACATTCCCACACTGACTTGAATGCACGCCCCACTACACCACAACATCCTATTCCCAACATTGATTCACCCACACAACTTAATGATAACAATTCTCAACCACAAAAGGATGCTGCCCCTGTTAGAAGATCTGCCAGGTCTCGGCATCCTCCCTCTTATTTGCAGGGTTTTCATTGTAATTTCTCCTCTTCTAACATCAACACTTCAGTTAGATACCCTTTATCCAATGTTTTATCTTATTCATGGTTATCTCCTTCCCACATGCATTACATTCTTGCTATCTCTTCACACACTGAACCTAGCACTTACAATCAAGCTATTCAACATGACCACTGGCTTCAAGCTATGGATCCTGAACTTGCTGCTCTTGATTCTAACAAAACCTGGATTTTTACTGAACTTCCTAAGGACAAAACTGCCATAGGTTGTAAATGGGTCTATCGGATTAAGTATAGAGCCGATGGATCTATTGAAAGGTATAAGGCTCGTCTAGTTGCTAAGGGTTTTAATCAAATTGAAGGGCTAGATTACTTTGATATCTATTCTCCTGTTGCCAAGGTAACCACCATTAGACTTTTATTAGCTATCGCTTCTTCCAATAATTGGTTTCTTCATCAATTGGATGTGCATAATGCTTTTTTGCATGGTACCTTGGATGAAGAGGTTTATAGGCAACCTCCTCCTGGACTTTCTACACCCCATCCTAATCAAGTTTGCAAACTCCTTAGGTCTCTTTATGATTTGAAACAATCTAGTCGCCAATGGTTCGCTAGATTGTCATCCTTTTTACATAAACATGGTTTCTCTCAATCTACTTCGGATTGTTCACTTTTCATTAAGCATTCAAATTCATCTTTTACAGCTTTACTTGTTTATGTCGATGACCTTATTCTTGCAGGTAATGACCTAAACAACATTGAAATTATTAAAAATGAATTAAAATCTACCTTTAAAATCAAGGATTTGGGCCATTTAAAATACTTTTTGGGATTGGAAATTGCTCGTTCTAAACAGGGCATTCATATTTGTCAAAGGAAATATGCCTTAGACATTTTAGAGGAGTGTGGTCTCTTGGCTTCTAAGCCTGCTACCACTCCCATCACCAAAGGCACTCGGTTAAGTGCCACTTCTGGTATTCCCTTATCTAACCCCACTTCTTATAGGAGATTGATTGGTAAGTTACTTTATTTGACAAATACTCATCCTGATTTAAGTTTTTCTGTCCAGCAGCTTAGCCAATACATGGCTCATCCCACCAACTTGCATCAGGATGCAGCTGTCCATCTCCTTCGATACATCAAATCATCACCAGCCCAGGGTCTCTTTTACCCATGTGGTTCGGCTATTCAGTTAAAAGGCTTCAGTGATTCTGATTGGGCAACTTGCCCGTATACTCACAAATTTGTAACAGGTTTCTGCATTTTTCTTGGGCAATATCTTGTATCATGGAAGTCTAAGAAGCAGGCTACTATCTCTAAATCCTCTTCCGAAGCTGAATACAGAACTCTGGCATCAACCGCTTGTGAGCTGCAGTGGTTGACTTATCTTCTCCAAGATTTTCGAGTTCCTTTTATCAAGCCAGCATTGCTGTACTACGACAGCCAGTCTGCCCGCCACATAGCCTCCAACTCTTCATTCCATGAAAGGACAAAGCACATCGAGCTCGATTGCCATGTCGTTCGCGAGTATCTCCAATCCAAGCTGTTTCATCTATTACCTATCTCCATCTCTGATCGACTTGCGGACTTACTGACTAAATCTTTAGATCCAGGGCCCTTCCACCGATTCATCACCAAGCTTGGACTGCAAAATATTCACTGTCCAGCTTGAGGGGGGCTATTAGATTAATAGACAATTGTATTTGATTAGTATTTGTTAATTAGATCCATTATTTTTGGTTAGTTTGTTAGTCAGTTAGATCCATTATTTTTGGTTTAGATTGTTAGGCTTCACACTAAAGGTGTTATATAAACACCTTTCTACTGTATTGAATTCCAAGTATTATTTTCAATAAACAATTCATATTTTCCTTTCTTTTACATACATTCAACAATAATAGAAGCTTCACTCTAAGGGGAGCCTTTAGATTCCAACGAGGTTCCACTCCCCTTCACTTCTCAGGTAGCTACTATCAATTAGAGAGTTCATTGCCAAAAAATAACCACTCTTGACTGGATAAATACCATTGGAGTTATGCATCCATATTCGCTTGTCCTGGGAAACAGAATCAAATAGAGGGGGGTTTTAGCATATTAACTGCTTGGTCATGAGAGAAGAGTAAATTCACAAGACCAACATTCCAAACATTACTCCCTGGATACCAAAGATCCTCGACCTTCAAATTCTCCATGCCAGCCGCAACCTCATCACTCATAACGCAATGATTACTACCACATAACCAGGGCTCATGCAAAACTTTAATATTGTGCCCATCCCTAATACACCAACGGACTCCTGCCTTCAACAGACTTTGGGACTCCTTAAGGCTTCTCCAACTGTAACTTGGATTGGATCCTAGGGGGGCATCCAAAAAATCACAGTTAGGAAAATAACGAGCCTTAAAAATGCGAGACACAAGAGAATCAGGGCAGTCAATAAATTTCCAGGCCTGTTTAGCTAGCATTGCTAAGTTAAAAGCATAAATATTCTTAAAGCCCATACCACCAAATTTTTTAGGAATTGTTAGTTTGTCCCAATTCAACCAATTAATACCTCTAGAGTTCCTTTGACTGGAGCCCCATAAAAAAGAATTCATCATATGTTGAATTTCATCCCCGAGGGAAAGAGGAATGTGATACATACTCATACAATATGAAGGGATGGCTTGGACCACTAATTTGATGAGAACTTCTTTACCTGCCATAGAAAGCCTTACTTTTCCACGAGCTAATTTTATTCCAAACTCTATCTTTTATGAAGATGAGAGTTGTTTTCCTGTTTCTACCAACCAGGGAAGGTAGCCCCAAGTATTTCCCTGCTCCAAGCCTTTGGGTAACCCCTAAAATATTAGCAAGAGCCATACTGTTAGCCTGAGAGACATTAGAACTGAAAATAACCTCAGACTTCTGGAGATTGAGTCTCTGGCCTGAAGCTTTTTCATAAACTGAGAGAATATCTTTCATAGCAAGGAACTCACTTTCCTCAGCTATCATAAACAAGAAGCTGTCGTCAGCAAAAAACAAGTGGGATATAACTGGAGCTCTTCTACAAATACTCACCCCATGAATAGTTCCAAAATTCTCAGCATTTTTAATGAGAGAAGTCAAGCCCCCAGCACATAAAATGAAAAGATAGGGAGATAAAGGATCACCATGTCTAATACCTCTTCCTGGAGTAACAGGGCCAACCTCCCCATCATTAACTTGAATTGAGTAATGAACTGAATTGACATACATAAGAATCCAATCCAACCATCTAGCAACAAAGCCCATTTTTAGCATGACAACTTTCAAGTAGTCCTAGCTTAGTCTATCATAGGCCTTGCTAATGTCAATTTTCAGTGCTTCTTCACCCCTTCTACCATTCCTCTTATACTTAAGATAGTGCACTACCTCTGAAGCAATCAAGGCATTATCAATAATGGATCTACCAGCAACAAAAGTCGACTGCTCCTAGGAAATACATTTAGAGATTACTTTGGCTAACCTGATAGCTAGAGCTTTAGCCAAAATTTTGTAAGCCATCTTACAAAGGGAGATAGGCCTGAGATCTTTCATGGACCGAGGTTGCTCGCATTTAGGAACCAGTGCAATTCTAGTTTCATTCATTGCATCTGGGATTTTACCCTGGTCAAGCCAAGAACAACAAGCAGTAACAATATCCCCTCCACAAGTGTTCCAAAAGTGCCTGTAAAAACCAGGGTTAAGACCGTCCGGACCCGGGGCTTTATCTGGGTGCATATGGAAAGCTGCTATCCGAAACTCCTCATCAGTGAAAGGTTCTATAAGAAAAATATTATCAGCATCATCAATTTTTTGACTGATCAAGTTCACCACAACACTAACCTCTGTCATCTGAGCACTAAACAAATCCTGAAAGTAGTCTTGTGCAAGTCTTCCAAGACCGACTTGGGATGAGACACACACCCCCTCGGAATTATTCAGCTTCTTAATTTCATTCTTATGTTTCCTAGCCGAGGTCGAAGCATGAAAAAATCGAGTGTTAGAATCGTCGTCATGCAACCAGTGAGTTTTGGTTCGCTGCCTCTAGTACTCCTCCTCTTGAACTAGCAGCCTGTTTAGCTCCTTTCTCACCTCTCTCAACTCAATTTTGGATTGATCATCATATTTACTAGCAAGCTCAGATATATTCCTCTTGCAACTATTAATGTGCCCACTAAATTTGGCACGAATGGTTTTCCCCCCATTAACTAACACAAGATCTAATTTTTGCACAAAGATCATTACCAAAGCAACGATTCCAGCTACCTTCCACTACTATGTTAACACCTTCTTCTAGTAACCATGCATTCTCAAAACGGAATTTATGATTTCTAGTTCTCATCTGGTGACCGTCGGTATCCAGAAGGATAGGGGAGTGGTCGGAGGCCAAAGTCACCAAATTGTGAAGTCGAGTAGGGTGATAAAGATTCCCCCAGTGAGATGAAACAAAAGCTCTATCCAGTCTCTCTTCTACCAAATTATTTGAACTTCTGCCATTAGACCAAGTAAACGGATGCCCTTCTAGAATCAGATCATTAAGCTGGAAATACTGGACTGCTTCTCTGAACTCCCTCATGAGCCAAGGTGGGTGGGCCACACGTCCTTTCTTATCTGCTGTGGAAAGAATGTCAATGAAATCACCTATAACACACCAAGGCAGGTTAGACATATCTCTGAGTTGCTTCAACATCTGCCAAGACTCACCCCTTCGACCTCTCCCCGGAAAACCATAAAAACCTGTGAGTCTCCATTTTCCTTTCTCGGTATCAGTAATATCCGCATTAACAAAATTTCTAGAATAATTAATTACCTCGTATTGGATTGAATTCTTCCAAAGCAAAGCTAAATCGCTACTTCTCCCCACTTTATACACCGACAGAGCACTATCAAAACTAATCTTCCTCCTAACCTCCTCAATCTTCCTAACATTAGCAATCGTCTCAATCAAGAACATCACATCCGGGTTATGAAATCTAACAAGATTCCTAAGAGCGGGAACTGCCTCAGGTGAACCCAGGCCTTGGCAGTTCCAACTTAGAATTTTCATTGGTCCTGGCAGGCCTGGGAGCTAGGTCCTGCCATTAAAAAATGGTCCGCCTCAATGTCACTCTCTACATCACCCAAAGGCCAAAGGATTGGTTATAGTAGAAAAACCCAACAGCTGGTTTGTATGTCCAGCCATCTCCTCTAACTCCTTGCGTCTTTTCTTATCCAGGTAGTCACTATCCATGCACTCCCCATGCACATGAGTTTTTGAATGAAACTGCTCGGCCCCACTTGCGAAATTAGTTGCCAAAAAGTGCGCAACACCCCCATACTGAGATAACCCAATCCCGAAATCTTGGCCTTTCCCTTATCAACCGTAGCATTCAAATTGCTATTAACTCCAGATAGGCTCCTAACCAAATTATTTGATACACCTTGAGGAGAATTAGTTTCAGCATTGATGGTACCCACAAATACTCCAACATTTATGGGATTCGTTGTAACTCCTCTTGGATTGCCATTTGAATTTGAATTCAAATTTTCAACGCTTCCCCCACTAGGGTTCAGCCTGGTACCATTCTCATTGTTCACCCACCTTGCACCGTCATCTCCTCCTTGCCGCCTTGGGTCCGCCCGTAAATCAGCGCTCCAGTCTCGTACTCCATCATCAAACTCTTTTGCAAATAGGATTTCACACTTATGTTCTGTGTGACCTAGGCAGCCACAGGCAAAACAAAAGATGCTTAGCTTCTCATATTTGAACTTAGTCATGCACCACTCTCCTCCAGTCCTCCGAACCCTCCGTTCCTTCTTCAGCGCAAGTCTAACATCGATACGGACTCTGATTCTCATGTAGCTGCGCCAAAACCTGGAATTGTTTGAAGAATCATACTCCAGAAACTCCCCAATATAATTACTAATATGCATTCCTACCACTTCACTCATGAAACCAACTGGCAGATTGTGGATCTGCACCCAGAAATCCACATGGTTCACAGCAATATTTTGTAGAGCCACCCCGATTTGCGTCCTCCCCAACACCAATAGATAGTTGTCATGGGTCCAGGGTCCGCCATTTATCACTGCCTCCGAGTCCTTCCGGTGAACAAACTGGAATAAGAAGATGCCAGGGATACCTTCCTTAGCCGCGACCCCTCTCACTGGTCGCCAGATACTCGCCATTCTATCCTCCATTATCTTTGTTTTGATAGGCTTGTCAGTTAAAAACCTACCAACCAAGTATAGTTGGACGTCCGCTTGTTGTTCCGCCGCCCCATCCACTCCGAAATTCATGCCAAACTCCTTATCATCATCCAGAGAAAGGCCACCCATGTTAATGTTGGCAGCCATAGTAAGAACGTTTAGGTATCAGAATGAAAAAGATCACAGTCTCAAGGTTGATAGAAGAAAAGAGACTCTCAAGGTCGAGAGAAAAAAGAGAATACAAAAAAATGTACTTAGACACCAAAAGTAGGAATCAAATTTATATAATGATAGAGAGATGCCAACACACACTTTAATGCTCTTTTTCCAATATACTTTGTCCTATTGATGGATTGAAATTCACGTGGATGTCTTACAAAATTCAAGTGGAGGAGAGTGTTAGAGAGTGTGTTAGTAACATTTTTAACAATAGTATAGAGGTGTTATCTACAATACACCTTCATAGTAAGGTGTATGGATGCACTTTATATCGTGCGCCATTGATCTGAAAAAATAATGATCAACGGGGAATTTTTTTATGTTTATAGTGCATTTTCATTGCAAAATTATCGAAGTAGTATAGTTTCAAAAAAAAAATATCAGAGTAACGTAAGTCATATATAAGATATATATGAAAAATGATAAGTAAGTCGTATATGAAATCTACTGCTAATTGTTATATTCATTTTGATAGAAGAAAACTTAAAAATTGGGCTAATCATGCATCTCAAACACGACTTTGCTATTTTATTTTAATTTTTGGGCATTGCTATGGTACCCATAAACATTGAGTGGTACTAGTACCCTTCACCCATTTAGGTAGTGAAGTTTAATATGTGGAATGAGGGAATATGGTAAGTTTAATATTGTATTATATATATATATATATATATATATATATATATATTGTTGTATGAAACAAAAAGATATCAAAAAATTCAAAGGAACATCAAACATTGTCCCACAAATGATGTAGAAGAAACATCAGTATTGCTTTTTCCAGGCCATTAAGATGTATAAGAATAGGGTGTGGCCAGTGCTATTAGATAGCATTGGGCTACAAATAAGCCCGAAATTAGCTTCGTGGTAAAGCTAAATGAAACTTGACTTTAGATCCAAGCGAAAACAAGAAGGAAAGGGAACTCGAGTGCATGGATTTGTTTTGGATTATTTTTTAGGGCCTTTTGGCACCTGATTTTTCTCCACACACTTAGTGTGAATTTTTTATTTATTTTTCTTTTCCAAAAATGTCCTTCATCCCAAGATAGAATCACACCTGATTTATTTATGTTTGTACGGTCCGAAATTTATTTTCCTGAACACTTCCACAAATTAATTTCCTGACGTGTAAAATGACCTTACAGAAATTAAAATTCGGATGTGTTTTGGCATGTCGTATGTTTCGAGAGTTACCAGAATTTAATTTTCGGATGTGTAAATTTTACAGATTCAAAATTTAATTTCCGAATGTGTAAAATGGCATTTCGTAAAATTTTATATATCCGAAATTTAATTTCAGGACGTGTAAAATTTTATATATCTGGAATTTAATTTCTGGATATGTAAAATGATCTTTCGTAAAATTTTACATAATCGAAATTTAATTTTCGGATATGTAACATATCCATTATCATGGTGTAAAATATCCATTATGAGAAGGATAATTTAGGGATAACAAATATAAAAATAAATAAAAAAAGGAGTCCAAGATGTATGATATAGCTATGCCCTATTTTTTATTGTAGTGCAAGGTCCGAGCTTTAGTTCTATTGATATTTGAAAGAGAATAGGGGGCTGCCACATGTACCCTACAAATACCGGTAAATTGACCAAACTGGGTTCCTTTTAGAAACTATTTATCAGTTTAGGGTTGTTCTGAAACTATTTACCAATGGGGGGTCATTTTGAATATTTTATTATTTTTCGGTCTAAGGGTCAAAGGCGCCACTGCAGATGGCGCCACACTTTTTACAAAAAAAAAAAAATCAAAAGGGGAGGCGCCAACTGCAGTGGCGCCTCACCCTGCAAGATCGTTCTGCAGAGAGCCATCAGCAATTTTTTTTTTTTTTTTTTTTTTGACTTTTTTAAAAAGATAAAAAAATTATTTATAAAAAAACTCATTCACCAGATAATGAACTGAATTCACCAGATATTTGTACCCGATTCACCAGATATTTACACATACTTAACCAAAAAAATTTATTTCTCAAAAAAATCCATTCACCATATAATGAACTGAATTCACCTGATATTTATACCCGATTCACCATATATTTGCACATACTTAACCAAAAAAATTATTTCTCAAAAAAACCATTCACCAGATAATGAGTTGATCATGTCTAATCCTCTGATCCTAATAAATGAATCCCTTCCTGATCAAGCAACCAACAAACAAAATAAATAAAATAATAGAAAATAATAAAATAACCAATAAAACAGACAAAATAATATAATAATTGAAATAAAAAAATCCCAAATATTTGTGAGGCCGCCACCTCAGCACTACAGGATGCATAAAAAAACAATAGCAATAACAATTTACACCAAAAAGCATTCGCTGCCTTCTTCCCACAGATAGAGGAAGCTTTTTACTGAACTGAACAAAATACAAAGAAAAATGTTCGCGGAAGAGAATGGTCTGAAGGGAGACCCAAGGCTCCCAGCAATCTCCCAAGCAAGGAACTGATCTCGATTTTTTGACCAAACTGGGTTCTTTTTTGATAAAGTATCTATATAAAAAAACAATAAGTAATAAAAAAAATCTCGTAATAATGAGTAGCAAATAATATCATAGTAGGCATAAAAAAATAATAGCAATAACAATTTACACCAATAAATATTCATCAATTATTACAGTAGTAAAAAAAATTTATTTGGTGAGAGCATTGCAGAGTCACATACAGAGGTTTGCTTACAACCATTTTGCCATTCATCTCCAAGAGCTACCACACAATAAAGGGAAAAGAAATCATTTTTAAAGTAAAAAACCACTGACTATTCTCAACATGAAAATACCACCTACTTACAGCTTTGGATGCCTCATCAGGAGTTGAAAATGCAACAAATCCTGATCCCGATCCTCGACTTATGCCATTGCACATAGTTTTTTTTTATTGAGATTGCACATAGTTAATTATAATGAAAAATTTGGAGGATCAGATGTTCACCTCCCCTTTTCTTTTTCTTTTTCTACACGTTCGTTCTGCTATCTTTCTTTTTCGGCTTTTTGACCAAATCATGTTCCTTTTAGAAACTATTTACCAGTTTAGATATCTGGTGAATGAGTTTTTTGAGAAATAAATTTTTTTGGTTAAGTATGTGTAAATATCTGGTGAATCGGGTACAAATATCTGGTGAATTGGTTCATTATCTCATGGAATGAGTTTTTTTATAAATAAATTTTTATCTTTTAAAAAGTCAAAATTTAAAAAAAAAAAAAAAAAAAAGGGCTGCTACAAAGTAGCGCTCATCTGGAGATCTTGGGGGTGAGTGAAGGCGCCTTTGACCCGTCAGACCGAAAAATAATAAAATATTCAAAACGACCCCCCATTGGTAAATAGTTCAGAACAATCCTAAACTGGTAAATAGTTTCTAAAAGGAACCCAGTTTGGTCAATTACCCACAAATACCTTATCAACCTCCACACTTAGAGTTTCAACATGTGAAATGACAATTATATCCCCCCATAAACTTAAAAAAACCCTTCTCCTCCTTCCTTTCTCTCTCAAACAGATGAAACCCACCCCCACAAGTGTAGACCAGTTCTTCATTCTTCTTCTCCACCCACCTTCTTCTTTTCTTCTTTCTTCTTTGTCAGACAAGGCACACCACTCATCGTTGCCCTCTCTCTCTCGGCAACAACAATCGACCATAAAAGAGTGTTTGGAATAGTCCGCGGCAGCAAGATATAGATGAATCATGGATGAAATCTCACCCTAGGTATCTCTATATAAAATTACACAATCTCTGGATTGAATGCCTTTGTTCTTTTAACTCATTAGAAAGGTCCCTGGTCCCTTCATTTAGGTGATGTGTTTCACCTTGTAGATAAGAAATTGAGTGGTTGGTGGTGTCCCAAATAGGGGGATAAAAGATCAATAAGAAAAAGATAAAAATGAGTGACAGAAAATGATGAGTCCCTACTACATATCCTGATATTTGAAAACAAATTGATGAGAATATGCAGTAGTAGAAGATGAGAGAGAACAGGGGTGGATGGAGGCGAGGGATAAGATGGGGTGAAGGGAGACGAGAGAAGAGGGGTGGGTTGTAATTTTTACCAAGTAATTAGAGTAGATAGATTTATTAAGGATAGTTTAATAATAAAAAAGTTTTAAAATATTGTGTGGGGTGGATGTTTACATGTGGGGTATAGGTAGCAGCTCCCTTTCCAAATTTAATATTATGAACTTATGGTTAATTTTTCGACCTAATACTAATTAGGTATTACCCCGAACTCTAATGTTCATAAAAAAAGGCCCAAACTCTAATATGGTCATATTTTTGTCGGGCCTTATCAGAAATTGTTAGCTTTCTTTTTAGCCCAATGGTATCATGAGACCGAATATAAAACAAGGGGTGCTGCTACCTACACCCCACACATGCTCCATCCATCCCCATACATTTTTTAAAACATTACCGTCGGAGGCGACAATCATATATTCAGGCAACTCATTGTCGGTAGGTAAAAACTTGAAAAATTATATTCCGATAACTAATTGCCGGAAAGTAAAAAACATGATGGCAATTCGTTGTCGGATATTAAGTGTTGCATATTTCGGGAACTAGTTGTCGGTAGGCAAAAATTCTTGAAAGATGATATTCCAACGTTTAGCTGCCAGTAGATAAAATAATTTACAGGGGCAAGATTGTCATTTCACACTAAAAAATTAAAAATGTGGGGGTGAATGGAGCATGTGTGGGGTGTAGGTAGCAACATCCTAAAACAAGTCAAATGAGCCCACCTGTCAAAAGAAAAGACACAATTAAACTATCCACGTGAAGTCTTGAATGGGATGGGCCATCTTGGACCTTCTCTGGGTCATTGTATGGGTTGTGGCTGTTTTGGCAATAATACCACATTGCCCTATTCCTATAGTTGGAAAAAATTGAAGCACAAGTGTGAGCCCACCTAGTCACCTGCAACCCAATCCTGAACCAAGATCTAATTCGCATAGTCATAGATTAATCAAATAAGTAGTTTTTTTTTTTTGATAAATCAAATAAGTAGTTAATTTATACTAGGTTTGGTAACTACAATTTTAATCTCTTACCTTAGTATGGGGTACAATTACAAAGAAGGAAGTTGTTTGATTAGTTTGACAGCAAAGAGACTTATTTTTTTGGACATGGGAAAGAGACCCCAAAAAAAAAAACCTAGGAGCAAATAAAAGGATGGCTGCTGCATGAGTTGCAAGAAAAGTTCCCAAACTAGCAAGAGGGGAACTTTCTGAGTCATTGGCGCCCTTCTTGGCCATGCTCAAGAAAAACTTCGCCTTCTAGCAAGAGGGGAACTTTCTTGACCATATTAAATTGTTACATTACATGTTATTATTCTCTATGGATTTAATTATTAGAATATAATAACAATCAATATGTACTGTCACATCATTAAAAATGTAGGATCCATATTTTCTACATCCAAAAAATCACGTATTCATGTATTTATACATTAATACACCGTTGGATCAATCATAGACTTTCACTCGATCCCCATAATCATTGATTATTCTACGGGAGCAAGTTAATTATTGAAAAAAAAAATAACCATTAATTTTTTGTTGTCCTCCCATCAATTTTTTTTTTGATACTATAAAATTTATGTGAGTTTGGTCCCGGGGACTCACCAGGGTCAGAGCAGGCCTCAGAACTCAAAGAGCACGTTATGAGTCATATCCTTACTAACTGGACCAACTTCTGTTGATTCCTCTCGTCAAATTTTAGTAACTAAATAAATATTCAATAACCATAGTATAGGTTAATTCTTTATTGTTTTCATAAGATTTTTGAGGGACTGATTTAATAGTTTACTCTCTTAAATTTATCTAGGAGAAAATATCATTATCTTAACTCAATTTCTTTATGATCAATTTTTTTATTTATTATAAATTAAATTTAGGTATCCAAAAAATATTAGAAATGAAATTTTAAGACCAAACTTTACCTAATCATTTGTAATGAGGCTATTAATTGAATCTTAAAACACCACATTTTATCTGATATCCAAGTGGCAATCATAATAAAATACCAATTATAGTTTTGAACGTTTGATATATTATTATGTAAAATTTGTAATTTTAGGTTGACATCTCATTTAATGAATTAATAATAGATAAAAAGTCAAATTTATTAAAAGATGTGACAAGACATTAAATACAAGCATAAAGTACCTTTACACTAAAAATAAATTCACATAAAGTATTCCATACCAACTTGGCACCACCAATAAATTCAATGTTTATATAGTACTTTATAGCATCAACCGGTGGGTTTTGTCAATGGGTGATTTCTCTTTCCTGGTGTATACCCCTTTATCTTTATCTTCTAGTTGTACATTAATTAATTCAAAAGTTGGTCTATAAAACCATGCGCCACAATCACAAGTTGAGCCATTTATTAGTTTTTTATTACACTTGGAAACTACTTGTTATCCTTAATGAAATACAGAGTCTTTAGAGTTAAAAATTCTGAGGATCCCGGTTCCAAAAATCTACAAAGTTGCATGAGCCAGAAGTAACAACTAACAACTAGTGCTTATCAATGAGAATGACAGCAATCCTGCAAGTTGTGGTTTAGAAATTGCACCACTCTAAACACAAGTTACACAACTTGTGAGACAAAACCCGACCAATTATTGTGCATCAGGGACCCACAAATCACAACTCCAGCATTGAAAATATTTGGCAACTACTTGCTTGGTCCCAAAAGGCTTTCAAAACCAAAAGTGAGCTAGAAGTGTGTATATGAATATCTGCTTTATTTTGTATTGACTTGTTCATTGTACTCTCCTCAAGTTTCCATAGCAAATTAAAGAAGCCTATGATTCATACAATACTTATTTGGGTCCCACATATGGGGTCTCCCCCATCTGCTGTAGGACCCCTCCATTTATAAAATTTATAACCACCACCTGCCATTAGCATTTGCTTGGATTCATCTATCCTTGTCATACAACCATCACCTCTAATAGCTCCACTTTGTTTTCATGATGCATGTTGCAAAATATCTCAAGTGATAAAGCAGATCACATATCTTACAAGTTACAACATATGAAACAGTGATTTGGCTAACATGACAGTCAATTAGTGTCAGGTTCTGTTATCACTTTCTTTCCCTTGTCAAATTTAGGCAAATCAAGTAGAATATTCCCTTCAAATTGAAGTGAACATGAAGAACTGTACCACATCACTGCAATAAATGGCTGCAAGTGTTGAACTTTTGACTAATTATCTAAAAGAAAAAATATAATAGCAATCTGCATGAATGAAGATGCTAATTGATTCAATTCAAAAGTGGTAACACAAGTGTACAATTACAGCCATGGATAAAAGAGATTGAAGGTGTGCCACTACCATTGCATTTGCAAGGCATGGCAGGAGGATACAATGACTTGGAACTAATTTGGTGACCTTACTACTGAGTACTTATATAAACTATGCTCCTCCCTAATCCATCATTTTCCCTCTGAATTTTTAGTTGTATAATTGCTAGTATCTTCCAATGAAATCACAAATCTTCCACCAGCTTTGCAACATGTCAAGATTTAGGATTTCTCAGAACCAGAATGCAAAGGTTGATGCACAATAACTAGCATGCCATCAAGTTCATTACTTAGCAGAAATGCCAGGGTAGTCATTAGAGGAAACATCATGGACATGTGAGATTTTTTGCTTTCTACCACGCCTATGTCTACTGTTACCTCCTTCTTCTAGGATTCCTCCCTTTCCCTTCTTGATATCTTGAAGGTGCTCCACCTGTCTTCACATCAAGAACAAGTACTGAATCAAAATGAAGCTATATGTAGTGGAATAGTTTCATGACAAAGCAAGCCACATTTGCATTGAAGTCCAGCTATAATGCATTAATTATGCCATGTAAATGTCTGATACAGATATAAAGACTTTCACAAACACTTCATTACCAGTCAGAGGTGATATAATGAAAGGAAAATACTAAAGGGAATCACTTACCACTTCCACATACCTCAACACATTCCATTGTTTTGTACCCTCATTTTTTGGTAATGATAATTTACAAGACCGACCTTGAGATCATGAACAACAGGAAAGATACCACTGATTAACAGACTCTTAAGAAAGATTCAACACAAATAAACTACCTTTCCTTTTAACAAATTACTCACGAATAAAGTATATTTCTGGTCCCTATACATGAGTGCTCATTTTCAACTTAGTCCCTATACGTAAAAAAGATTGCCACATGTACGAACCAAACATAATTTTTTGATCTCTATATGTGATAATCATTCTCACTTTGGTTCTTACATGTGACAATCATTCCCACGAGGGTCTCGTATATGGATCAAAAATAAACTTTAACTTGACTCCATCTTAGCATAATTTGCAAAGTTGGACATCCAAACAGATCAAGCAAATGTTAATTTATTCGTCCCCATTGCCTCAAAAATCAGGTCTGCTTTAAACTATAGTGCTCAATTGCATGGTAAGCCTATACTTATAGTTCTCAAAACTGACTTTTTGGCTTTATTGACATTAGCCATTTAGCCTAGATTGGAAATAATCGCAAAATGCCCCCACAATCATATAAAACACATGTAAATTGCAGAGGACACAAACAGGGTTGAGCATGTAATTTTTGGGACTCTAGGGGAACTTCATTTCTCATAATCATTATGTATGCCATGGATGGTGTATCAAATGAAAAATATATACTTATATACTAACCCCTAAACAGAAGTTCTGGTAACTGGCATTGAAGTCAAAAGAATTATCTGCCTTCCCAAAATTCATCTCAGTGGAATTGCGTTTATTTGAATTAGAAGTTTCACTATAAGTCATGTAGGTAGATGAAGTAGAACAACCAGCAGCAGCAGTTGTAAGAGAGGTGCTTCTATCTGATCCAATATCCTCTTGAAACATGTCTTCAAACAGCTGTTGCAACTCCTCAAAGCTTTCCTCTCCATTTTCCTGTTACATACAATTTTTTGTTAATCCTAATTTAGACATGAACTTCAAAATATGTTGCCTGCCTATCTTATGCACCTCATTCAACAATTCACTTATATAAATACTCCCTCTGAGGAAAATCTTGTTTATATTTATCGGTTGTCGTAGAAAACTGATAAAGATTTAATTCTTCTTTTTTAAATTACTAGTTATTAATAAGTGATAAAAGATTAATAAAGCAACAATATTGTTTAAAATATTTTCATTCCAGACAAGTTCAACTACTTCTGGCGGCTGTTTTCTTTATTCATTTCTTATTGGTATGGTGTACAGGACAGCATTATACTTCAACAGTAGCACCTTCCAATTTCCAAAGCATTTAGACCAACAAAACAAAATACAAACATCATTGGGGCCCAAAAAAGAAAAAGGAAGACCCGTGACCCATTCGAAATAACAGAAAAGCTAACTACATAGTATTTGACAAAAGCAGGAGACTGTTTAATTGTTTATGCCTAAGCTTTATCCACTAAACAAATAAAATATAAATATAAAAAAGTGCATTCACCCAACATTCCACTAATCACATGCAAAATATGAAAACAGAAAAAAGATTGCAATGAATTAAAAGGAGCTCACATTTGGTTTTGTTTGGCTCATCATTGTTACCATTTCATTCAAGAAGTCCCCCATGCCCTGCATAGGAAATTAAAGTTTACTATTAGCTCATAGTCATCAGTCAACACAATTATTGGATCATGAACATTCTTCTCTCTGTGTAGTGGAGGCAAGAACCAATGACACCCCTCCCCCTAAACCAAACACAACTCCATTCAATGAATTATTCCCTCTCATTGTAAGCTATAAGCAACAAGTCCATGTGCAGTGTCACACGCCAAGTGACCTGACTTGTAAGAAAGCTTGTGCCTTTGTGGCAATCCCATGGGTTCTTATTAAAATCCCAAAGATATACCCCTCCTTTTCTAGTAAGTAGAAAGAAAACAAAAATGAACGGTGCAAAATTCAGAAACAGGACAAGCCTGCAGATGACATGACAAACGGACAACACCAATAAACCAAAAAATAAAATAAAAATTAAATAACAATTTGAAAAGAGTTCTAATATTTGGATCACAAAATGGTGTTCAACACCGAATATTTATACTGTACAACATTTAAAAGTGATAATTTACTCCCTCTCTTTCTCTAATTCATTGGTCATCCGGTGTTGAACAACATTTTGTTTTCTAAATATCAGAACTCTTTGAAAAAGACTGATGCCTAACCCATTAACCCAACATGGTTACAGTGAAAATAGGTCAAACTAAGAAACTGAGGATAAGCATAAGGGCATGTTAAGTTGTCAACTATAGAGGCTTATGTGAACTTACATTTTCGTCATCATCACTGTCGTAGACTCCTACGTCGTACATTAACCTTTTGTTTGCGTCAGATAAAACTGTGCACAGATAAAAACCATCCTTTTAGACCAAATAGATACCATAGTCATAGAAATAATTAAAAGTAAAAATTAAATAAAAATTCCAACTAGAGTTCAATTTGGAGGAGAAAATGAAAGGGTGAATCATGGGTCAATATTCAATTATCAAAATATGGGGGAAAAAAAAGGAAGCAAATGAGAGTGGAATTTACCAGAATAGGCTTGTTGGATTGCCTGGAATTTCTTCTTAGCTTCTTCCACGAACTTTGAATTCCCGGATGCTGAACAACGATCTGGGTGCCATTTCTATATCCCATAAAACAAAAATATTTTTCTTACTATACAATTCCAACTTCTATGTTAATCATAGTTGGATTGTTTCAACCATGAAAAAGGTGATTTTGAGATGACCCATGTGAGAGTTTTTGTTTATTTTTGAAGAAACAGGGTTAAGAAGGAGAAAAAAAATGAAAATTCTAGAAAGAAGCATTAAATTCTAACCAGTGCAAGTTTCTTATAGGCATTTTTGAGCTCTGATTCAGTGCACTCCTTATTCAATCCCAGGACTGCATACAAGTCATTTCCTTTATCTCCTTCATTAGCCATTGTTCCCAACAACATAAAACCCAAACTTTCACCGTCACCAGCTCTGAAAAGCAGCACCAACCAACCAGACCAAACGAGAAACCTCCAACAGAACCAATCAAATATCAAACTAATGTTTCTTGTCGACGAATTGAATCAACTTAACCCAACCAAAACACACAAACTCCCTACAAGTATAACATGAAAAAGAGAGAGGAAAAAGCGTGATAATCACATACACACCATCACAATATATATATAACTTCCTACTTTTATTATTATATAATATAATATAATTATATATGTTACACAACCTGGATGACAACTTGAGTATGGGGGCTACATATTTGTGGAATTGGGACACGCAATTTAGCATTTTATTATACTTTTAATTCCGTGGAGTGAAAGGTGCAGAGCGAAGGAAAAAATTCTGCTAGGCCTCATGAACAATCCAGAAACCTCCCCACTTAATCACTTATATAGTTTATTTTATTTTCTTATTATTTAAATTTATTTATTAGAAAAAACTTATGTTTGAATTTTAATAATTAAATTAAAGATACAATTTCATTGATAAATCAGATATTATTTCTCAATAATAATATAATATATGTAAATGTTAAACATATTATATTTTTATTAATAAGTTATTGGATATGCTTTATTGTTATTATTGAAAAATAACAGGTAGTATGAGATTATATCTAAATATTATCGTTAAATTAATCGAAAGTAATTGTGTGTGGTGATGTGGGGCTGAGATTTGAAGTTGGTACAGATATTTTGGGGGATTGTGTCTCCGGAAGGTTCTGTCAGTTGTGAATGTGAAAGTCGTTTTTAATGTGTGCGACCATGGAACAGTAGAAGTAGAAAGATGAAACTCCAAAGTTGAATCCAGGCACAATATTATTAGGCTGTTTAACAGCTTGGTGATTCCTCACCCTCCTCTCTTTATTGTCATTGTCACGTAATTTAGAAACTGGAAAACGCCTGTGGAAATTGGTTTTGGTTTTTCATTTTTTATTTATTGTTGAAAGCAATATTTGTTTTATTTAATATCGACCAACAAATAAAGTGACATGGGCTACAACAAGCCCACAATAGATGAGGCAAAGCACGGAAAATTTTGGATTTGGACCCTTAAGAAAAAAGAATGAAGAGATATATATATCTCGTGTTCTTTTAAATTAAGGTGCTTTTATAAAGAGTTATATAAGGAATTATTTATACCCTTTAAAGGATACAATACTAAAAGTCACCCTATTTATGTCTTAAAAAACATTGGTGAAAGGTAATGTTAGTTCATCAAAATTCTATGCAAATATAAAATTGTAATTCTTTATGGAATGATAGTTTAACAAGCATTGATGAATAGTAGTGTTGGTTCACGAATCAATCTCTTACACTTGGAATGTTGTTTTGATTTGAGTTCTAGGAGTACAAACCAACTCAAGGTCTTCACTATATCCTTGAAGGAAATTCACCATTAACCTAAGTTGCACCAGGTAATCTAAGTAAAGGGAACAAAGCAGTTAGTATTAGTTAAGCTTTAGTTAGATCAGTTACTATTATGTAGTTATAACTAACTGCTCTAATTAACCTATACTACTTGTATACTCTATGTAAACAATGCAACTGATGTAACTCTACAAAATTGAATATACAATATTCTACTCTTTACGTTCATTCTCTCTCTCTCTCTTTGATCTCTTCACTAAAAAAAAACATAAGTGGAAAATGATATGAATTTAGTGTAACCCAAGAAGCCCTCTGACACGTGAAAAATGGTAAAACTCTCCCTTCATCTTCTCTGCCAAATATCAGTCATTAGATTAATTTAACGATAGTGATATTTGGTTGAACAGATGATGACAAGAGAATTTTGCTTTGGAAAGCATCCAGATCCTTGCATGCTACTATATACACCCACCATGGAGCATCTAGGTTACGCAAGAACATATAATACAAACTCAATCCACTTTTCAAAGTATTCTTATTTCGTTGATCGTGATGGATATTTTTAATATACACATACATTTACATGAATTAAATTTAGTGATATTTTGAACGATTGGTTTAAGACCCTCTTGCATTCTAATCAACTTGACTTGATGCATGATCCCGTAGGACCAAAGAGTAGGGTAGCATGTATTCAACCATACAGTTATGGCGTTGACAAAGACAAACAGGAATTACTGACTTACTGGCTACTGCTTAAGGCTTGGATACATATCCTTGAAGTGGTGGTCCCTCAAGAAATGACCACGTGGCCCTATTGGATTGGAAACCCCTCGAAAATCACGTACCACACCACATAATATGGTTATAATCTGAATTCTAAATCAGGTAGTCAATGCTCATCATATAGGGTAGAGAAATGATATTTTGACACTCAATTTTTATTGGAATCTAGGTATATACTCATACTCTTAGAAACACAGCAATGAAAGAAGAAAAAAAAAATGAGCGAAGAGATAGATAAAATTCTATGTAAACTGAATAATACTTCTATATTATTAGAACTTTCACAATGATCACAATGCACACTTTTACACTTTTTACATTCTCTTCTTAATTGCACACTATCACCAAATCTGTTTATAGACTTCCACACTTCGCTTTAACTAACACAAGCTTACAAATCTCAACAAACTAACTAACTCTTAAACTAACTAACTGAATTAACAAAGTCAACACACCTCCCTAATTCAGTTTTGGGAGAAAACAATGATATGCTAATTGCATCACTAAGGAGACTAACATCCCAACTATGTTGGCACCCTAGCCTCCATCTATCACTTGCAACATATCATTTGTGTGTTAAATCAGCTAGTGATACAACAAAAGCTTGGTTCTCAAGTCTCTGAACTTTTCTGGCTTCAGTGGTTTTGTCAATATGTCTGCCAATTGTTCTTCAGTTTTGCAATACTCCAACTTCAATCTTCCTTTGGTTACTTGATCTCTAAGGAAGTGGAACCTTGTCTCTATGTTTGCTTCTTCCATGTGCTATCGGGTGTTTGGCAAGGTTAATTGCAGACTTGTTATCTACTAATAACTTCACCGCACTAGAATCCTTTATCCGAATTTCTGCATCGAAGTGTGTCCAACCGAGTGCTTGACAGGCATTCATTGAAGCTGCCACATACTCAGCTTCACATGAAGACAATGCCACAATTGACTCCTTCTTTGAACTCCAGGAAATCAAAGCCTTCCCACATAAGAAAACATGCCCTGCAGTGCTTTTTCTATCATTTTTATCACCACACCAATCTGCATCAGAATATCCCATTAGCTCATCTTCTCTCCTTTCATCTCCATTTGGAAATAAAATTCCAAAATCAGCAATGCCTTTTACATATCTCAGCACCCTCTTGGCAGCTAACAAGTGTAGTGTTCTTGGCTTTTCCATGAACCTGCTAATCAAGCCAACACTGAAGGCTAGATCAGGTCTGGAATGACAAAGATACCTCAATGATCCAACTATCTGTCTGTAGTAAGTAGGATCTATCAGCTCTTCACTTCCATTCTTCTCAAGGTTTATGCCAGTTTAAGCGAGAGTTGATGCAGGGTTGCATTGCAGCATTCTAAACCTCTTTAAGAGGTCATTAGCATACTTGTGTTGATGCATGGCAATGCCTCTTTCAGTCCTCACAAATTCAATTCCTAAGAAGTATGATAACAGCCCTAAGTCTGTCATTTCAAACTCCTTCATCATCTGCACTTTGAACTCAGCTATCTTAGCCTCATTGCTTCCTGTGACCAATAAATCATCAACATACAAGCACACCAGTAGTAAGTCAGGAGCATTGGTTGTTTTAACATAAACATCATGCTCAAAGTGCATTTTTCAAAACCACCTTGTATCATGAAGCCATTGATCCTCTTGTTCCAAGCTCTTGGAGCTTGCTTTAAGCCATATAAGGCTTTCCCGGTTTCAGCACTTTTCTTTCATGACCAGTTATTACAAAGCCTGGAGGTTGTGATACATACACCTCCTCATCAATTGGACCATTTAGAAAAGTCGACTTCACATCCAATTGATGCAAAGTCCAGTTTCATACTTGCAATTGCTACAATCAATTTCACTTGTCTCAAATCTTGCAACAGGTGCATAGACTTCATCATAGTCTATCCCCGCCCTTTGTCGAAAACCTTTTGCCACAAGTCCGGCTTTATACTTGATCACCTCTCCATTTGGACCTACTTTGACCCTCAGAATCCATTTGATTGCAATTGGCTGTTTCTTTGATGGCAATGGGACAAGTTCCCAAGTTTGATTCTTCTCAATTGAACTCGGTTCATCCTCCATGGCACTAATCCATTTTGGATCCCTCATAGCTTCTTCGAGTGTCACTGGTTCTCGCATCACGGAATAGTGCAAATTGCACTAAGTCACCTTCCTTGTTATATTGGAATCAAACAACATCTCATAGTCTTGTAGCCTTAGGGGAACTTGTCTCGGTCTCCGTGGCCTATTGCTTTGAGAAACTCCCGTAGGAATCATCACTTCTTCATCAACATTGAGATCTAATAGTGCCTTTGATTGCAGTTCAATGGCTTCGTTTCCCGAGTTCCAAAAGATCTCGTGTTTATCGGTGATCACATCTCTACTTGATAACAATTTGCTTGGTCTTTGGATTGTATAGTTTGTATCCACCAGCTTGAATGGTACCCTACAAGTATCAATCGCTCTCCTTTATCATCCAGTTTTCTTCTCACATGTCCGGAATGTGCCCAGTAGCAAACGAGCCAAAAACTCTAAAGTGAGTCACACTTGGCCTCGTTCCCACTCCATGCTTCTTCGGTGTTACTCCATTGAGTCTTTTGGTTGGACATCTGTTCAAGATGTATGCAGCAGATGAGTGCTACTTCTCCCAAAACTGGTTTGGCAAGCTTTTGGACTTCAACATGCTTCGATCATGTTGACTATGGTTCTGTTCTTCCTCTCTACAATTTGTAACGCCTTGGTTACATTAGTAACCCAAAATAATTGTGTAAAAATCCTTTAATACATTTATTTAAAATATGTTAATCATAAAAATTTCTCAATTATTTAAGTCCTGGAAAATATCTCATATTAAATAAAATAGTAATAATGTATCAAAGTAATAAATATAATATTAAATCCATACCTCGAATAAAACCAAATCAAATAAAAGCCTCAAAACCGGCGTCTAACTACAATCCGAGAAGAAAACTAAAAATAATAAATGATGTTTGCATGGCACTCATAAGCCATGCTACAATACTAACCAACTAAGCTAAAAAGAAAGTAGTTCTTCAAGCCTCTGTCCGCAATGTGATGATGTCATCTGCTCAAAACAACACTTTTTAATGAGATATAAAATCTCAGTGAACAACAATACAGTTATAAAATATTTCGAAAATAATGATGTTCTCAGTCGGCACGGTAACCGGAAAAACTGTTCATGGTACCCGCTAATTTTCTAAAATAATGTTCATTAAAAAAATACATTTAATTACAGCAATCGCGTAAAGACAACATAATCAAATATCATATATTAATTAAACAAAGTAACCACACATCACACAATAACACAATCATCCAGTGGCTCGATAACCCCACTTCGTGTTGGTTTCTTGCCCAATTCGGTGACTCGAGAACCTCATTAAATTGGTTCATTGCCCCTAGTCTCATGGGTGACTCGGAACCTCGTTCTAGAATTGATTCCTTGCCACCCTCTTTATTGTGACACGAGAACCTCGTTCTAGAATTGATTCCTTGCCCCGATGGTGACTCGGGAATCTCGTTCTAGAATTAATTCCTTGTCACCCTCTTTATGGTGACCTGAGAACCTCGTTCTAGAATTGATTCCTTGCCCCTGAGGTGACTCGGGAATCCCATTTTAGAATTGACTCATTGCCCCTATGGTGACCCGAGAACCTCGTGAATTAAATGGGTTTCATGCCTCTCATTAACGGTGACCTGAGAGCCTCGTTCTTAAAATGGATTCCTTGTCCCTTATCTTAATTTCGACATCCCATTAAATGGCGATGTTAAAAATCAATGCACCTATCTTAGGAGGCATAACAACAAACTTCACTCACATACATATATCATTTATATCCCAAATAAAACATGTCGGACATATTTAAAATTATAACAATCAAATATACTTATTCTCTTTTAAACCATAAGCAAAATGGGATTTAATACATGCTATGACTAAGCTATTAAAGCTCATTTAAATAGAATTATATGCTCCCAGAAGGTAAAACCATGCGTCAGTGGAACACCGATGCCTATTGAATTGAACTTGGCATACAGGAGACTTCACAAAAGTAGTTAAAGATAAAAAGAAAAATCTGCTCCTGTGAGGTTTTGGACGCACAGTACGAAACTTTAGTGATTTTACCATCTGGCTTAAACACAAGAATTTCGTACACAGAATGCAAAATTAGCAATAAACAATTTCTTTTTGATTTAGGGGAACACACTTGCTAAATCAATTCATCCATCAATAAAAAAAATAAAAACTGTCAACACAAACAATCATTCATACCATGGAAAGGGTTTGTAAAAAAAAAAGTATTGTTACTCACCTCTCGAAGACCTCCAATGTGCTCTAAAAATTATTTATGATAAGAATTAGTGTTTCCCTAAAAATTCTTCTTTCATTTGGTGGCGTTCTTGGATCTGTGTTGTTACGATTGCACTGGCAAGCAAGAAAAGAACGTCCGAAATCGCTACACTGCAGCGCATTGACTAGAGTAATATGGCTTTTTGACCAAACTGGGTTCCTTTTAGAAACTATTTACCAGTTTAGGGTTGTTCTGAAACTATTTACCAATGGGGGGTCGTTTTGAATATTTTATTATTTTTGGTCGACGGATCAAAGCGCGCCATCAGATGGCGCCTTTGAAGGCGCCACCGCTGCGTTGGCGTCTTTGACTTTAAAAAAAAAATGAAAAGGGAGGCGCATTTCGCAGTGGCGCCTCCCCCCTAGCTACGATGAGCGCTCTGTAGTTGGCAGCCCTTTTCCTTTTTTTTTTTTTTTTTTTTAAATTTTGACTTTTTTTTAAAAGATAAAAAATTTATTTATAAAAAAACTCATTCACCAAATAATGAACTGAATTCACCAGATATTTGTACCCGATTCACCAGATATTTACACATACTTGACCAAAAAAATTTATTTCTCAAAAAACTCATTCACCGGATAATGAATCTGAATTCATCGATATTTATACCCGGTTCACCAGATATTTGCACATACTTAACCAAAAAAATTATTTCTCAAAAAAACCATTCACCAGATAATGAGTTGACCATATCTAATCCTCTAATCCTAATAAATGAATCTCTTCCTGATCAAGCAACCAACAAACAAAATAAATAAAATAATAGAAAATAATAAAATAACCAATAAAACAGACAAAATAATATAATAATTGAAATAAAAAAATCCCAAATATTTGTGAGGCCGCCACCTCAGCACTACAGGAGGCAAAAAAAATAATAGCAATAACAATTTACACCAATAAATATTCATCAATTATTACAAAGAGTAAAAAAATTTATTTGGTGAGAGCATTGCAGAGTCACATACAGAGGTTTGCTTACAACCATTTTGCCATTCATCTCCAAGAGCTACCACACAATAAAGGGAAAAGAAATCATTTTTAAAGTAAAAAACCACCGACTATTTTTAACATGAAAATACCACCTACTTACAGCTTTGGATGCCTCATTAGAAGTTGAGAATACAACAAATCCTGATCCTGATCCTCGACTTATGCCATTGCACATATTTTTTTTTTACTGAGGTTTCAATTATTATATTATTTTGTCTGTTTTATTGGTTATTTTATTATTTTCTATTATTTTATTTATTTTGTTTGTTGGTTGCTTGATCAGGAAGTGATTCATTTATTAGGATTAGATGATTAGATATGGTCAACTCATTATCTGGTGAATGGTTTTTTTGAGAAATAATTTTTTTGGTTAAGTATGTGCAAATATCTGGTGAACTGGGTATAAATATCTGGTGAATTCAGTTCATTATCTGGTGAATGGGTTTTTTTGAGAAATAAATTTTTTTGGTTAAGTATGTGTAAATATCCAGGAATCTGGGACAAATATCCGGTGAATTCAGTTCATTATTTGGTGAATGAGTTTTTTATAAATAATTTTTTTATCTTTTTAAAAAGTCAAAATTTAAAAAAAAAAAAAAAAAGGAAAAGGGCGCTAAGTATGAGCGCCATCAGAAGCTAGCAGGGGAGGCGCCACCGCCAAATGCGCCTCCCCTTTTCATTTTTTTAAGTCAAAGACGCCAATCCAGCAGTGGCGCCTTCAAAGGTGCCATCTGCGGTGGCGCTCTTTGAAGGCGCCATCTCAGCGGGCGCTTGACCTCGTCGGATCCAAAAATAATAAAATATTCAAAACGACTTCCATTGGTAAATAGTTTTTAACAACCCTAAACTGGTAAATAGTTTCTAAAAGGAACCCAGTTTGGTCAAAAAGCCAGAGTAATATATATATGGGTACAGTAACCTAGCGTATAGGATTTTCTTTTGGTTTTATGATTTATTTTTTCTTTTACAAACAGGTGATATGCGTACACTATATATATATATATATAATTCTCTTTTTTTTTCTTTTACTTTTTTTTATTTTAATTTAGTATTTCTTTTGTAATTATTTACCAATTCTAATAAGTTTTATACTAACATATCCCATACACTAAACTTCTTAATTACATTGTATTTTTATTATATCATTATTTACTTGTATTTACTATTATTATTTTTTATAACTTAATCCTTTTTTTTATTAATTATATTAGAATTTTAGGATGTTACAACAGTTCCATTGTGCTGAGGGGTGTATGAAGGAGTGATCTCATGCACTGTGCCTTCAGCTTCACAAAAACTGTTAAATTCCTCAGCTACATACTCACCACCTCCATCAGTTCTTAAGCATTTGATAAAGCTACCACTTTGTTTTTCAACAAGCAATTTAAACTTATTGAAAGTTTCAAACACATCACTTTTCTTTTTGATCAAGTATAACCACAACTTCCTGGTTTTGTCATCTATAAAAGATACAAAATACCTGTTTCCTCCGAGTGATTCAATCTGAAATGGTCCACAGACATCAGAGAAAATCACCTCAAGTTTCTGTGAGGATCTGGTTGGCACTTGCTGGTTGAATGCACTTCTTGGTCGCTTACTCTCCAAGCATTCTTCACACAGCTTCATTAGGTACTTGTATATGAGGAAGGCCATGAACCATATTGAATCTTTTCGAAAGATTCAAGTCCCCGAAGTTTAGATGTCCAAATCGAAAGTGCCATAGCCATTCATCTCTATTCACAAAGCAGTAGCTAGGCATTTATGTTCCATTATACTAATCTCAACTTTAAAGATTCTATTCTTGGTTAATGGAGCTATTAGAATCAGTCTCTTACTGTCATCATTCACCTTTAAGGCATTGTCCTCCATTCTCGTAGTAAAGCCTTTCTCTAATAATTGACCAAGGCTTAAAAGGTTTTTTTTCATACATGGAACATATAGTACATCTGTAATGAGAGCATGCTTTCCATCCTTCCTTTTTATCAACACTGAACCACATCCTTCTGATGTGAGAGTTCTGTCATCAGTAAACTTGACTTTGCTTTTCAATGAAGCATCAAGTTTTACAAACCAATCTTTCCTTCATGTCATATGAGTGGAACAGCCAGTATCTAGGTACCAAGAACCAGTGCTATCACCTTCATTCTTGGCAGTAGCCAGAAGCAGCACTTGTTCTGAGTCATCACCATCTTCCTGTGCAAGTTTTACTTCATCTCCCCTTGGTTCTCTTTTGTTATTACTCCAACATTCATCAGCAAAATGGCCCCATTTTGAGCAATTATAACACTGCACATTTCTCTTATCCAACCTCTCACCTTTCCTTTTGCCACCTCTACCTCGAGAGCCACCTCCACCTCTTCTGTTTTGTTGATCACTGCTTCTCTGGTCTGAGTGACCTTTGTTTGATTCAAAGTTGTTCTGGTGCCTTCCCCTATTAGCCTTCCATCTGCTCCTCCCTTTCTTGTTTCTATTTCCTTCTCTGGATTCTTTTCAGCTTGACTGAACCTGCAAGGCTTGCTCAGTAATCTTGACTCCAGTTCTTGCATTTCTTTCTTGCTCCATTTGTTCTTAGCCTCAAATGCGGCCTGTAGGTCCTCAATCTTTAACCTCTCAAGATCTTTTGATGCCTCAATAGAGACAACAATATGATCAAATTTGGAGGGCATTGATCTTAGAATCTTCTCTACTATCTGTTGATTTGATAGTGTTTCTCCACAATTCTTCATTTGGTTGGTCAAGGTTAGAACCCGGTTGAAGAAGGCTCCAACCCCTTCACTGCTTTCCATCTCCATCAGCTCGTATTGCCTTCCGTATGTCCAAGCTTCACCTTCTTGGTTTTGTCACCTCCAAAGACAAGTCTTTTCAAGAATATTCCATGCCTCTTTTGCAAGAAGAGCCATGGATATCTTTTCAAAGTGTGCAGGGATCCACACATTGATGCAATATGAACCGAGCCTTGTAATCTTTCTTTTCTACTCCTTGAATTCATTCTTTTCTTCCTCGGTTGTGTTTCTGCCTAGTTCCTTCACTCCACCTACTGTCATCACCTCCCACATGTCTTGAAAGCCACAGATTGCCCATATTTGAGTGCACCATTTGTCATAGTTCTTCCCATCAAGAATGGGAAGATTTGCTGGAAAATGACTACTGGATGGAGCCATGATTGTTGCCACGATTTGCAACAAGATCACTCAATCAAGAATACAATTTCTCTCAGGATCTCACAAAGCTCTGATACCAATTGTTGGAACCTAGGCATACACTCACACTCATGGAAACACAGCAATGAAAGAAGAAAGAAAAAATGAGCGAAGAGAATAGAAGAGATAGATAAAACTCTATGTAAACCGAATAATACTTCTCTACTATTAGAACTTTCACAATGATCACAATGCACACTTTTACACTTTTTACATTCTCTTCTTAATTGCACACTATCACCAAGTCTATTTATAGACTTCTACACTTCACTTTAACTAACACAAGCTTACAAATCTCAACAAACTAACTAACTCTTAAACTAACTAACTGAATTAACAAACTCAACAATTTTGACACTAACTTTTGATATCATCAATTATGGTGAGTTTAGAAAAGAAAATGATGAAAGATAAGAGATAAATAATAATTAAATATATGAGAAAAATATAAAAATAGGTGTTAGTGTTGGTTTTGGTGTAAAAAAAAAACACCACTCGATGGTTAAATGAGACAGGATTCACTGTATACAACTACACCTATAAGAAAAAAGTTCATCCATATGTGGACTACTAAGGGCCATAGCTTGCATCAATTGTCCGTAGTGTGCAATAAAATAATCTCTCTCACTTTCCAATCATATTCTCTCGTCCCTCACCAATTACAATTTACTACCTAATAAAATAAAATCATAGCTCATTAATACTTATGTACATTCTCAGCTTTTGATTGGTTAGGGACATCGAGACACCATTTTTTGACACAGCAGATTTGTATCCCATCCCTGCACCCATATAAAAGAGAATGCTTTCTTTACCACACTAGACAATTGTTATTACAAAACCACTATAGTGTGCTATATATAAATTCCCACTTACTCAATTAATTGAGTTTGATAATTAAGTGGAGATACTAATGTCATTTGACTTCATAGTGCAAATAAATGTTACTATTTGAAATCATTTAAGCTAATCGAGCTTAAATGTATACAATAATACTTAAACTAGAAAAATACAGCCAGTTAAAGAAAGAAAAAAAAAGGGAAAAAAGTACTAGAAAGAGCAGAAGTAGGTGGATAACGTGGAGAAGCAAAAGCCAAAGATTCAAGTAGCCAGTAAACCATTTTAAGTCCACATCCTTCACGAAGAAACAGGCTCTACAGCTCAGTTAGTATTTACTGCACATTTGAACCAGAAACAAAAGGCTTGGGACCATCCCCTTCTTTTCTAAGCAGTTGTAGAATTTTTTTCATAAATAGTACAAGTGTCATATATATAAAATCGCTCTTTTTTTTCTGTGCAAAAATCCTGAACAAAATTAGATTACCATATTTCTAAGAGAAGAATAACTAATCCTTTCCTAGCTTGTGTTATTGGAAGAAATTGTTTGGAGATAATATAAAATTCTCATGTGTGCATCTCAGTCGTCTAAAAGTTTTTGAGTCACACCATACATCAACATCACCTAAGTTTTGAGATTCAGCATGAGACCACCCTTTTTTTTTCCCCTTTCTTTCTTTCTTTTTGAGTTCAGCTGACTAAATTTGACTAACAAGGCAATAACTTGTCGACAGAACCAATCAAAAGAAGGAAGAAAAAACGTTGCTTATTTTTGGTAGTGAGACGTATATGGCCCAAATACAAAGTACAAACATTAACCACGTTTCCAACTTGGTAATGATGCATAGAACGGAAAGAGAAAAGAATTCAAAATATCAAGTTGCAGTAAGAATGGTGAATTAACTGTCAAGTGGCTCTAGTGTGACAAAGGAAAGTCTTTCTTCATTATCTGAATCAATTCACAAAGTCCCTCTCAATCCTAAAGTTTACATCAAAGCTAAACACAACTTGCTCGCAGTTTCGCTCTAGTTTTCAGTAGATTCTATGGGCAGAACTGAAATTCCTTTTATGCTATGATGCAAAATGCCAGTATCATACATATATGTGTGTATCAATTATGAACAATTTATGACATGTATTGGACCCTGTTGATCAAGATAAAAACCTACCTTTCAATTTATCATAAATTTTTCAGATAATTAATGTCTATTATAAACACTTAATTCAATTTTAAACTAGTATAATGTTTGTCGGTCATGTTAAAAATACCCGTCTCTAAAATATGCCATCGCCTACTAAGAAATGTCCCACAATTCATCTTCTTTAGGGTCTTCACCATAATTTTGTAGGTTACCGTTTAGTACTATCATGAGACGAGATATTTCTTCAAAAATAATGCCAAGATCAGACAAGTCTTACGAATAATCAATATCCTATCTCCCTATCAGTTTGATTGACCTTTTGTCATAAGCATATTGTCTGGCTACTATCTAATAACTAATAACAGTATTATCTATTATCTACTATATAGTTGGGTAGAGCATGTACTGAAGGAAGAAAAAAATCTCTAATATGCCCCAATTTGAATCCATGATATATCGAAGTAGTTGGCACTTGTTAATTGGTTCTACGTATGACAAATGACAGTATACTTTCGGAGCAGAAGTTATCAAAGTCAAAAGCCCTCTCTGAAGTCCAAAATAGGAAAAGAAAACTTACAAATAGATTCTTACGGCAAGAACCATTTGGGCAAACCAGGGCAGTTAGCAAATATCCTATAGCACGAGGCGATTTCAATTGCTGGAAATCATCTAGCTCTGTTTTAGGCCATCATGGATACATGAAAAGTTAATTGATATGACATTTGGCCCTACTACAAGGTTAGTGGTAATGCACCTTTCTTTCATATTCACCCTACTTGATGATTGACATCCTCATATAGCTCTGTGATAACCAATTAAATTCAAAGTGACAATCAGTCTTGTTTCTTCTGAACATCATGAAAATAACAAATTCTGTTATCTGCAGATGCTCACATTCAATCTGAAAACCATTATTGGAGCCGCACTATAGCAGCCCAGCCCAGAATACCGGAAGAGCATTGACACTGATTACTGGAATAACTACTGATCATATTTTTCCTTTATGGAACATAAAAAAGATACATTATTATTACCAAAAAAAAGGTCAATTTATCACCGTAAAAGAAGAGAAAAAATCTTGATTTCTAACTGTAAACTACACTTCATTCTGTTCTCAAGGCCTTAATCCAATCAAGTTCAACTCTGAAATCACCAGGCCCAGTTCTAGCACCTGGGACACCACCGTCAGCATTGATAGACAGGGACATGCCCAGAACACGGGATGGATTCATCTCTATTTCTGCATCTATAACATTCCCTCTCCAAGTAGGCAAATATCGAGCTAGAGGAATCTGGTCAATCAATGAAATTACTCATAATCGAACTGTTGAAATTCACAATAGAAAAGAATGCAACCAAATGTGCAAGCATCGCCACTTCACTGTTCAACATGTATATGGGCCACAATGATACCCAGCACTCCACTTTCACAGTTATAGAAAATCAACAAGGTACATAACCTAGCAAAAAGTTATTCTATCATATGTTTTGTACAAAATTTCAAATAGTAAAGATTAATGCCCAGACCTAGTTTACTCACTCCAATGTCAATATTAATGCATAACAACTCATGACAAACGATGATAAGATTCACCAAAAGCAGTTCCAAATATAAGCAAGACAGAAATTCCAACATTAAGCATAAAAGTGAATCTTATAATGCCTCAAAAGCTTTACAACTTACAAAATTCTATGTTCATCTATTAAACAGATTAAACAGATAACACTCCAGAGATTTGTATAATCAAAGCAAAAAGCATACTATTCCTATTCACAACCTAGACCTTTTGTAACATTGCAGTGATAAGCTTCAAAGAAAACTAAATGGAAAGCTATAAGAGCAATGTGCATGGGCTTTTGATGCATTTGAGTTGTCAAGTTCTGATTCCCAGAGAAAAAGCTTTCACGGTAAGGTAATTCCTTGTAGCAATTTAACTTGGCATGACTCGTAAAGTTGAGTACTAGGCATATCACAACACAATATGAGAGCCTAATCCATCATGAGTCATTGCATAGTAACTTGTAAGCATTGAGACGTAATGGAAGTTACCTTTGCAATATACCAGTTGTCCTTGGGCACATAGACAAATGCTTGCCACGAATTATCTTCCATCTGTGCAGGTGAATTGACCCAATTCTCCGTGTAGATCTGCACCAAAAAGACTTGTTACAACAGTTGCAAGATTCCTCAGAAATTAAAAAACCCTCTAGATTCCCTTGGTATAATATTTTGGCTATGACAATGAAAAAGGCACTCACAGTAGATATATAGGATCTGCCATCTCCTTTAATTTTCATTGCAATAGTATCATATGAATCCAAATCAATGAAGCCATTAAACTGCAAAGATGCAAGTAATTGAGAAAAGATCATTTATTCAATATATAAAAAAATTTAAATAGCCACCAAAAACATAAATAATTTTTTAGGTTTCCAGGTTAGTCTCACCCAAAAAGGGCATGGAATGATATGAATAGCAAAACCAACACAGAAACTTTAGAAACTAAGCAGAGAAAACGAAGAAGATCAAAGCTACAAATTGCAAATGATTCCTCTTGCTTCATTCAGCTGATACCTTTCGGTATTTATAAGCACAAGCTTAGCTGAGCTAACAGATTCAACTATGCCAGCTCACTAAACGGTTATTACAGCTCATCAACTAAAACTAACTTTGACTTGAGCTAACAGAATTATTACATCATTGACTAATAAACTGGAAAGCATATAAATCGGTCAGTGTAATAAATAGGTCTCCAGGTCTCAAACCTTTGTTGTCCTATGAAATTGCATTTTGCTTACCACTGCGCTCAACCATTAGTGGGTACCAATCATATAATTAATTCCAATATGTACTAGGCATGCACATTGCAGATAAAGAGAATAAAAGTATAAAGTCAAAAGTAAAGTTGTATCTACCCTTAATTAGTCAAAATGAGTTAGCTAAAGTGAGTATGGATACACCATGACTTTCTCACTTTACACTACTGCTCATTGTAGAGAAGCTTGATCCCCGCATTGCACAAGAGATAAGAGATCGAAATCACGAATGATGTTGTGAAGTAAGAAGAGATGTTAAGCAACTAAAGAAGCTTAATTGTTTAGCAATTGAAGATAGTGAGAAAGAAAAAAAGGGACCTTCTTTGAACGCATACCACAGAAGCCACCACGTTTAATGTTCCATTTAGAACCCTCAGTGACATCCAAAGAAAGGTTTCCGGAGAAAATCCCTGTGGTTAGTCCATTTTCAGATTCAGTTATCTCCAGAGACACAGTGGACAAACCTGAGTAAGTAACAATCAATCGATCAATCAAACAATAAACATCACAATTCACAATTAACAACCTTATTATGATGATAATAAAATTGCATACTAGTAGTAATATTAGCAAGATTACCTCCTAATTCAGAATCAGAATACAAATGCCACTTGTTTAATTCTTGCTTGGAATCGAAACTGAATATATATCTCTCCGGTGGAGGCATCAAATCATCCAAGTTCCCAGACAAAGCTTTTGTTCCACATTGGATTGCAAACAACGCAAAAAAAAAAAAAAACTTCATGTGAACCTAACAATAACGCAAATGAATGAATATTGATAAAGAATAGAAATATAATACCTCTCCTAGTAGCATTTACAGAAGCTTCCAATAGTCTTCGAAATCTCGACATCTCTCTCTCTCTCTCTAAAACAGTAAAACCCCAGAGAATGAGAGAGCAAGTGAGCAACCCCAACACGCGGCGACAGCGAGTGTCAAGACCCAACTGAACCATCACTATAATTGGGCCTAACTCCTTCTACGGGCCTTCTTTTGGGTTTCATGGTGGTGGTTGGCCCAACTTTACAGTCCTTCAAACTGTTTGTACTAACTAGTCGGGAGACCGGGTAACCAACTTCAATTTTTTTTAACTAAATATTTTAATTAATGTTTTACATGTTGGATTAATAATATTAAAAAATTAATGTTTAACCTTATATTCTACTTTATCAAAAAAAAAAAACCCTTATATTCTACGATAACAATATTTTGGATATATATAATAAAGGCATTGTTTATTCATATTTAAGAACATCGTGTGTTGATTAGATACGGAACTCTGTCATTGATTGTTGTTTACATTCAAAAGTCCTAAGCCTCCACTGGCACGCCTTTCTTAATTTCCCTCTCTTGAGTTTGTTCCATGGGAAAATGCTCATTGGTACGAAACTAACTGCGGGTTTGGTTATGATTATTCCTAACACAAATGATGCTTTTTTCGTTTGGGACACTGTTCATGTATTTAGACACGGTTAATGCGTTTGATCTCAAACTCGCTAGAAATAATTGATTCCTGGTGGGTCAAAACTGAGTTTTATGAAAGCAAAAATTTCTAGCTTTTCCGTTGAAAATAATTGATTCTAGATGTAGGACCCACAAAATTCTACATATTTACATCTCAAAAGTGATTTTACTTTATCATCCAAACAAAATCAATTCTTCTAAACCTACTTTTAAAATATTGTTACCAAAATCAATTTTTTTAACCTTCATTTTTCCAAAATCAATTCTATCAAAATCTAAAAGAAACAGACCCTAAGTTCCTGCATGTGTTCTACATGTTTTCTCTCTCCTCCATCTAGCATTTATCTCTCCAACTTTATCCTTTTACTCATATTTTAATTGATTGAAACGAGATTCGTCAAAAATTCGTGTAAAAGTATTTTTGTACCGTAGCATTGCTCTTGCTATCTTTTTCACTCTATAGGCGTATGATGGATAAAGCTTATCTTAAGTGAATAAGTAATGATGTATCCATCGTTAATTAGTTAAAGTATATTAAGTTTTAACTCATTTTAACTAATCAATGGTGTATCTCTGATTGCTTACTTTAGAATAATCTAATCCTTATATCATATATACCTTTAATTGCTTTACTTCTTAATACCGGTTAGTTATTAATTTCTCTTGCAGTTGCTTTTTTCAATGCTGAAATGAATGTTTGGGAGCTTTGAGCTAATTTCTTAAAAAAAGATTATCATTTGTTACGTTTCATTAGGTTAATAATTAAAATTCATACTCATAACATCCAACAGTAAAATAAAATGAAATGGACTATTGGGAATTAGTATACAACCAGATCAAAAGAAACAAAACAGTCACTATTGTAGTTTCAGGAGGGTTCTATGGCCATGCAACGACCCATGATTTCCCATAACAATGATTGCACGCCCTTGATGAGACCGAGACCAAGACAAAATGTGGTTCAATGCACCATGATAATTCAACATTGGCAGAAGGATTAGGGAACAAAAGTACAAAACCAAGGGAAGCAGTATATATATGGTAGAAAGTTTCATTCTTGAGGCAAAGGGAATCAAGGCAACCACACAGAAAGGACAATTATGAGATCAAGGCAGTTATAATAGCAAGAGCCATAAAGCGAATCTTGGTGTTGGGACAACAACAACAACCAAGCCTTATCCCACTAAGTGGGGTCGACTACATGGATCATACGGCGCCATAATGTTCTATCATGAATCTTGGTGTTGGGACACCTAGATTAAATTAATTTGTTGATTTATAAATATAATTACTCTATCTCTTATGTTCCACAGTAACGTGAATACCTATAATAGCGGAGTGACATTCTTCATGTTTGCTTTAGATTATTGATGTCATGTTGCGGATCATTGCCCCATAGTACCATCCCAATTCAGCTTTAAGCCTTCCAAGATCAAGTAACGTTTGCATCTGCGGCACCAACAATGTTTTGTAACATGAATTGAAAGTGATCCTTTTGTCCAACTTTTCTTTCCAAATTAAAAAACACTGTCCAGTTTATGCTTTAATTGAAACCAAAGGAGAATAATCATGATTTTAAATTAACTGCACAGGCTCACTTCTTGAATCCATGTCCTACTTTTAGGAAACATTATTTTTGAATTAGTTTTTTCTTTTCAACGCACATCAAAGGTGCCTCTTATACATCTAGTCACCACCATGATCAAAATGTTCACACTCAACACATGTTTACACGAACACTGCATCTTGGAGTATCCCTTTGCAGGCAAAACATAACCAGAAAGGAAACGAACCTAGAGAGGAAAAAAAAAGGTTGGTTATGAACTCACAGACATGCAAGACAACCAATAAGGAATGAGATTTCAAAAGAAAGCAATAAGATGCGGGAAGCCAAGCCAAACCCAAGTTACTCTTTGATAGCGATTGATAACATGATAAATGATAAAGAGAACCAAGTAACCGTAGTTCTAATTATGGTGTATATTGATCACTCTGCATAACTAAAGAAAGATAGTAAAAGAAACTTCAAACCCTGCATGAATATTTCATCAAATTACTTACCACCAAGAAATCTACAAAATCTGGAAAGTATTCAATTGCATTTTACTATAGATATTTTGTACATAGACTGTGTGTTATGAAAAGAGAAGCAGGTTGAGCGCAAACAAAAAAGCCCTTCAAAAAAATTAGAGAGAAAATAATCTTTTTAAACTAATATCGATAATTATTAAAAGCATTAAAACTCTTGAGGGAGAGCTTTGTCACCCTTGTGGTCCTGCCAAACTCGAGAGATAAGTCTCCGGAGTTATGCGCGGAAGATACCATGGGGAATAAAAAACTAATATCTATAACTATTTTGTATTGAACAACTTGAAAAAAAATATTAGAGATGAAAGCATGAAAACCTTAGACAAATGAAAACCAAAAATAAATGTAATAACTATAATTAGAATAGCATGCAGTTAGAGTTGTCTATAGCCATCCATAGCTAGAAATAGAGACCATGTAGATTAGGTGCCATTCTAAATTGGTGAATTTTATCAATACTTGATGTTAAAGTAATTAATAAGTTTTATCTAATCTATAGACATAGTATGCCAAATTTAGATTTTAGTGTTTGATTCTAAATTACTGGCAATTAAAAACATCTCAAACAAAACCAATGAACAGAGTTGCACCTCCTGTTTTAATGTTACAGTTGGGCATTGCCACCCAAAAATGATTGTGTTAATTCCATCAAATTCACCATTCTGAACTGATAATTTGAGCAAGATTCATTTGGCTAGTCTTTGCTCTTGGATTTTGAAGATTAATGTGGGCATTAACTCCATGCTAAGAGGTATCATTCCTTTTCTTCGTGTAGAGAGCTGCATACTACAAAATAGCAATTACATGTATTCATCCATAAAGTTCAAAGCAAATTAAAATGCCATGCTCTGCCAAGTGATTATATATTTGAACAGAAACTGAATACTTGAATAGCAACCCAAAATGAATAAAAGTAATGTAAATAAGAAAACTTTCATGATCACCAAAGCTAGGTAGCCAATCCCGGATGGCAGCACGCAACGGCTGACCCCATAACCACTAAAGCGGGATGGCCGCTACAACAAAGATTAGGGAAACAATATAAATAACTTATACTATCACATCTAAATGCTAAAAAATAGAAAAATATACAAAATTAAAGACATCTCATAATTAATAATCAAAATTCATTGTCACGAACATTCAAATCCAATATAAAATAAGTTTGAGCCTCTAAGGCTCAAACATCAAAGTAACTAAATACTAATCTAGGCATTCAAAATGTATCACCATCTCCATTTCCTAGATCTTCCTCATCATCATTCTCTTCCACACTACTTGATTTAAAGATCCTCCTCCTCCTCTTCAGTTTCAGTTTGTTCTTCTTTTTCCTCCTCTGGATCCTCCTCCTCTTCAGTTTCAGTTTGTTCTTCTTTTTCCTCCTCAGTTTGTTCTTCTTTTTCCTCCTCCTCCTCTGGATCCTCCTCCTCTTCAGTTTCAGTTTGTTCTTCTTTTTCCTCCTCAGTTTGTTCTTCTTTTTCCTCCTCCTCTGGATCCTCCTCCTCTTCAGTTTCAGTTTGTTCTTCTTTTTCCTCCTCTGGATCCTCTTCCTCCTCTGGATCCTCTTCCTCTTCTGGATCCTCTTCCTCCTCCTTTTCCTCCTCCTCTCCAGTTTCAGCTGCTTCTTCTTCTGAGACTTCTTCCTCTTCTTGTTGTACAACTTCCTTTCCTTTCCTAGAACTAGAAGTAGGCGCAACTGTCTTTCTCAATCTTGTTTGTTGTCTAGTGAGTTTTGTCGGCTCACTAGCCCCAGCCGCATCAGCAACAATTCCTCGAGTCGGGCCATCATCACCAAAAATCAACTCATCTCTAGCCGCTTCTCCATCTCCATCCATTTCTCCTACCAACCACTCATTACAATCATCAATGTTGTTTAGGAGGATTGGATCAACTAAATCATGGTTGTCAAAGCGGTCTTTGAGAGCCTGATTATACTTCAAAAACACCAGCTCTTGCAGCTTTTGACGGTCAAGTTTGCTTCTTTTCTTAGAATGGATCTATTTTATTATTTACAAAAAAAAAATTGTTAGTTTCACAATCACTGTATCACACTTTATTGGATAAAATCATTTACATTTACTTACTTGCTCGAATGTACTTCGGTTACGCTCACACCCCAATGAGCTACATGTCAAGCTTAATATTTTAACCGCAATGGTTTGCAAACTTGGAATATGTTTTCCAAACATCCTCCACCACTCAGCTGTAATGCAATAACTAATTAACATTACTATTAAAACTAATTTGAATTTATCAAAACAAATTATGCATTTAACTTACCTGGAGCTAATATAGCTCTCTGTCTTATTGCTACGTTCATGCTAAAGAGCCCTTCAGATCTCCTATATATGGCCAACTGTTGTATAGCTTTATCAACCTCATCCTCATTTGGACTAAGCCTCTCGATGCACTTATAGAGTGCTGCAGACACTTCAGGATCTTGATCTACCCTTGGGTCACTATAGAAGTACTGAGGGTTAAGGAAATGACCTGCTGCATACAATGAATGATGGAGTTGACATTCCCATCTTCTATCAATTATAGCAAAAATTTCTGAGTACTGGGCTTCATTTCCCTTTAAAGATTTTTCAATAGCTTCCTTAGCCCTATCCATTGCTACATAAATGTAACCCATAGCAGGTTTTTTTTCATCATTAACCAGCCTCATAACTTGCACGAGAGGCCCCATCGCCTTGAGAGTGAAGAAGACATCATTCCAAAATGTTGTCATAAGGACAATGTTAGATGCCCTTTTTCCCTTAGGCTCTTTAGCCGTTCTAGTGTTTAGCCACTCATCCGAAGTGAACATCTTTCTAAGGTTGTTTCTTTGTTTGTACAACCTTTCAAGGGTAAGGAATGTCGTGACAAACCTTGTCACCCCACTTGTAACCAATTCCATTTGGTTAGTGAACTTTCTCATTTTGTTTAAGGCCACGGAATGATTGTTGATGAAGCCTACAAGAAAGAACCCTCTTTGTATGACACTCTGGACTCTTGGAATCTTCCCGATGTCTTCTAACATCAAATCCACAGAATGTGATGCACATGGAGTCCAAAAGAGTCTTGGTCTCTTGGCTTCTAAATGTTTACCTAAGACCAAATCAAATGAATTAAATGAGTAACCGATTATCACATGAAGCATTAGAAAATTTAACAATTAGTGATAAGATTCTTACCCGCCAAGGCATAGTTGCAACCATTATCAGTCACAACTTGCACAATGTTTTGTTCTCCAATCTCTTGAACAAAATAGTCCAATAGCTTAAATAGCTCCATCCCAGACTTTATACGCTCAGAAGCATCAACACTCATTGCAAACATGGTCCCACGTGGACAATTGATCAAGAAATTCATGAATGTCCTACCCTTTCTGTTCGTCCATGCATCACACATGAGTGAACATCCATATCGAGCTATCTCTTGCCCCTTCAACATGTCTTCTACAAGCTCTAGCTCCTGTTTCCGAATCGATGTGTCTTTTGTGAAGATCCATGTGTAGATCTTGCTTCTTTATCACAGTCATCATTTTTGCTTGCTTGGCTTTTAGCATTTCCCAATTTGATTGATGCTTCTGGATTTTTAAATAGAACCAAATCCATAGAGCCTTTCACTGTTTTTCCTCTCTTGGCAACAGGGGTAGAACCTGATATTGCACGTTTTTTTCCTGCCCCAATCTTATAAATTTCTTCCTCGTCGTCATCTTCCTTCAACTCAGATGCATCACTTACAGACTTCTTTTTTTTATCAAATGCTTCCTTGATTTTGGCCTTGACTTCAGCTGGAGTTTCAGTGCAAGCAAAAACATCTCCCCTCACTCCCAATTGGTGTTTCTTGGCTCTGGTGATTCCTCCACTTGTAGTCTTGCCACAAAAATCACAAGTGACAGCCTGTCTGTTGTTTATATCCTTCAAGCTATTCCACTCCCAACCCATATCAAGGTTGTTACCAGTGGGTTTTACCAATTCACACGAAGTGGTTGAGGATGCAGCGCTCCGGCAAGTCCGTTGTTGAGATCGAGATGATGCCATACCTGAGACTCGGTTGCAGATGACTTTGATTTCAGTTGGAGAGAGCAAAGAAGAAGAAGATAGCACACAACAGAGTAAAGGAACTAGCGGAAAACGGCAAGAGATGCAGAGAACAGAGAGAGGAGCGGCTGCTAGGGTGATAAGTGTATAGGGTTTTGTTCTCTTCACCCTTATATTATCGAGATGTTCAATGTGTGTGGGCAAATCGCAAAAAAACAATAAAAAGAAAGGGGGAAACGGCTATAAGTTGAAGTAATAATTTTGGCTTTATCTCCTTGCACCGCTAAAGCAAACGCGATTTCCGCTCCAGCCAACTAAGGTAACAAGTCATTACTATCAATCACTTGGTCATAAAACAATATTATTTATCAATTAATTCATAATAATAAATATTAGTATTTTTTATATTAATGGGTTTTGAACAAAATTAAATGCAGCTGCTGCAAACTGGGACACTTACCTTCAACTTGCACATGAAATACAATAAGCATTCAAGCCATTTTTGCCTTCAACCATTCAAGTACAGAATCCACATACCTTGATGCTTGACAACCTTCTTCGGTGGAACTAGCTCAGCCATTGAAAAGAGAGGCAGCACTAAGTTGGCAAATAAATATGTTCCTAAAGTCTTCAAGCTTGTGCCCTCGATCTAAAACTTTGTAGAGCTCTAAGAAGACAAGACCAGTGGCCATAGCAGTCAATGTTGCAATTGCAGGAATGAACAGTCCAGCAGTAAGCATGACTTTAAGCTTGTCAACCTCAGGAATGCTGTAATTCATATGGTAGTTTGTATCATCATCCTGCAGTTTTACAGCAGAATAACAATTAATTAGATAATTAAAACTAATTGCAAACAATATATTATAAATGCATATCAAGGAGTTTATATATCTGAATCCGCTCCTAGCAAATATACTGTGAATTAGTGGCTGACAAGCATGTAAATAAAGTTGCATCAGTGACCTCTGGACTCAAATCACCAACAAATATATTGAAGTAGCCTGATAATTTTAAAATAAAAAATAAAGGTATATACAATTGAAAATAAAAAGAAAAAGAATGCCTCCAAAAAGTGAAATAATCAAAACCAACAATAAATAAATGGAGTGTTCTTAAAAGTAACCTGAAAAATCCTCCCTACTGTTATTGGCTTGACCGCATCTGCAAATGGAAATAAAAAGGAAATAAATAGCGGAATGTTGCTACATAGTTAGGAAAATTCTAAGAATCTTGTCAAGATTTCATAGAAACCAGCATCTATGGAGCCATTACAATAATATTTACGTTGCCAACTACAGACATGATCAATGATAAGTCTTAGTAAAAAGGGAAGAGTACAAACATACCCTCTAAACTAATCCCTTTTGCAAATAGGCACCTTCAACTATTTTTTCTTCCCAATTAGTCCTTAAACCCCTACTATTTGTAAAATCAATCCTTCAACTAATTTTTCGTCCCAATTACTCCTTAAACTTTTGTTGTTAGTAAAATCAATCATTCAACTAACAAGTCCCAAGGTTTTGTTCTTATTTTTCTAAAAAAAATAAAAAAATTAAAAAGTATCATCAACGGATTAGATTTAAGCGAACTGAACAGTTAGATTTATTCACCGTTAGTGATCTAACTGGGAGTTAACAAAAAGACTAATTTTACTAATATCAGGAATTTAAGAACCAATTGTGACGAAAAATAGTTTAAGGATTAATTTTACTAATAGTAGGAGTTTAAAGACTAATTAGGAAGAAAAAATAATTAAAGGTACCTATTTGCAAATGGACTAAAGTTTAGGGGGTGTTTACACTTTTCCCTGAGGCTATGTTTGAAAGTTTTTATGGGGATGGAGTGGAGTGGTTAGTAATGGAGTGGAGTGGAAAGGCAAAAGTATCTCACTCTACTGTTTGGAAGTTTCATGAGGGATATAGAAGAAAATCACAAACCCCCCAAATTTGAGGGTATAAAAATGAGGGTTTTGGATGGAGTGGAGTGGTTTGAGTTACCATCCTAAACCATCCCACTCCATTAATGAAAAAACTCCCAAACAATGGGTTAAATGGTTTACACCACTCTACTCCATTACTAACCAGCCAACCCCATCCTCCCAAACATAGCCTTATGTTTGGGAAGATGGAGTGGAGTGGTGAAAATTCATTAATCCATTGTTCGGGAGTTTCTTCGTTAATGGAGTGGGATGGTTGAGGATGGTAACCCAAACCACTCCACTCCATTCAAACCCTCTCATTTTCATCTCCTCCAAATTGGGGATTTGAGATTTTCTTTCGTTCTCTAATTAAACTTCCAAAATCCAAATAATGGAGTGAGATGCTTTTATCTTTGCACCCCATTCCATCCATAGCCTAATAAAAATGATTGGAAAAGTGAAAAATGATAATGATTCCTCTTTCATCAGAAAAGCCATATGCAGAAGGATTTCACAGTTCCCATCCTATGCAAACATGTCAAAAAACCAGAATAACAACGCATAAAACATCATGCTTGCAGTCCATTCAATGTCATTATAGCAAGGGATGCAGATGCTTGAATAGGGTAGTCCACAAAACCATAAGAGGGGAATTGGGGGAAAATGTTGGAAACCTAGAAAAGAGAAAGTAAGAGAAAAGGGAAGCAGTGCCATAACAAATCACGAAATATGGAAAGGGAATAATCAATCCAAAACACCCACAAAAAAAAGGAAGAAAATGGCATAAGATGCAAGAAGCAGCAGTTTGAATAGAATCATATGTGATTTGAATGAACAAAATAAAGAGGGCTGAAGGAAAATAAAGGAATCAAAAGTTATTCAAGTTTACCCTTGCATAAATCTCATAAATCAAATCAAATACTCACACAGATATGCTACGATGAACACAGAATGAAGGGGTTTTCCCTGAGAAAAAATACTCACTTTTCCATAATGAAACAATCCAATCCAAGTTAGAAACGAAAGAGAACGGAGTCCTTACCGGAGATTGAGATCTGCAATTTTGGCATCTGGAAGTCGTGAAATGAAAGAGAAGGGAATGGAAGAACAGAAATAGGAACCTCCATCTGAGGCTCTACGCTTTTCTGCTTATAGACAGAGGAGAGGAATAGTATTTTTCTTTTTTCCACTGTATATTTATTAAATCTTATTATGTGGCTTATTTCAAAGTGCGCTTATTATGACTAGAACTTTATTTAACAGGAAACTTTGTGAGTTTGATCAGAATTATGTGGAGAGAGGCAAAAGCTACAAATCTGCAAATAGTAGCTTCATATGAAAGTGCTTCCGAGAATTCCTAACCCACATCCAAACACACTATTACTCGAACTATTCTTGCTAAGCATGTTTATCAAAATGGGACAAGAGTACAAGATGACTTCAATTGAATTAGGCAGCTAGTCATGATAGCTACAAATAAGTAAACAACAAAAAATTCTCCGTGAAGAAAATTCCGATCTATTTATATATGTTAGAAAATATGGTAAAGAAGAGAGCAATAAAAGAGCTACGAGAAAATTAGAAATTAAAATGACTGAACGAGATAAAAGTGATTATATCAACCCAATTATGGAGAGTATACATAATATATAATGTGAGTAGGCAACTATCTTAATAAAATAGAATACAATGTGTGAAGATAATTAAATTGAAACATAGCCAACGTTGTTGTCACGGCATTCAGCATATCTCCTAGGCAAATAAAACGAAGTATAAGTACAAATACTGAAACAAATCACCATCATGGTCATATTAAAAACAAAATTTATTTCATTAGTTTATGGTATATGGAATGTGAAATGTAGCAAGGACATCAAGTACCTCACGGCCAAATACATTTGTGTGAGATGTATATATATTTAAAGCTGTTTTACAAGTGTCTGAAAATCTATAGCCAGAAGAGTAAGGGATTTTGGTAATGGGAGTTGGGGAAAGTAAGTTATGGAAATGTGTTGGTGGTGGTGGCAGTGCTTTCAAGCGCATAGAAGGCCCTATGTTGGCATCTTCTAGAGGTTATTTTCCAATTTGTGTTGGTACAAATGAGGACACTTGCAGGCGATTTATGGTTCACACCAGAGTACTTGGTAATGCAGATTTTTGTGAGCTGCTGAGTAGGTCAGCAGAGGAATATGGTTTTAGGAATGATGGGGTTCTGAGGATCCCATTTGAAGCACAAGATTTTGAAGAGTGGTTGATCAGAAAGTCCAACAAAAAGATTAAGAGGAAGGTAAAACCAACTTGATTAAAGGCATATATAAGATTCTTTTTATTATCTGTCTCATGGTGCCTCTTTTTTTTTTCCTTAGCTTTTGTGTATCCCATTCCCATGTATGTATTCTTACTGTAGTTAATGCAGGGTGTGGTGATATTTTTTCAGTAAAGATCAAAATATATATTCTCCAGTTAATACTTTTCCCGCCACTATCTATTGTTGGCATTTAAAGAGATTAAATTGTCTCTACAATCTAATGAACAGTACAAATTCAATTCCAGCTTAATCATATATTGCGAAAAATTGAATGAAAGTTGTGTCTGACATTAATTTGTCCATGAAAAGCATATCATTCTCACGTTCTTAAATTAACATTTTAGAGCCACTGAATTTTGATAATTAATTGGTGGAATATGTAAGATGGCTCAATTAAATATTGCATTTAGAATAAATTTATCGAAGAAAGGAAAACTTAGGGATTATAAATTGCAAGGTTAACATATTATTTCGGAAAATGTTCCTCTCTAAGGTGAGAAAAAATATAAAATGAGAAAATAAGTGTGTATTCACCCTTTACCAATTAAAATACATTGAGATCTCAACTCACTTTAGTTAATTAATGATAAACACGTCTTTATTTTCTCACTTTACACTTTTACCCACTTTAAAGGAGTTTAATCATATTTTTTGGTTATACAATTGACTATATAAATGGGGTGAAGAAGCAAATCACTAGAAGGGCGCAATGTTCTTTGTCCGGCCTACTTGAGCATATGAACTTTTGCTAGATGACTAGATGCACTTATCCATGTATGTATATATAAGGAAAATTTCAGATTGAGGATCAGGGAAGAGAAAAGGTCTCAAATCGCTACCCAAAAAAAGTGCAATAGGGAAATAAGAAAGCGATTGTCACTATTTTCTCCTGTAACGTTGGTTTCTACTTATAAACAGCTAGCAGCTGGTTGTATTCTATCAACAACATGGTCCTCTCTGCATTTCGTCTTGTTTCGTAGTTGATTCTTCCTTCAGTGACATACAAACAAAACATTACTTGCACTCGAGTCACGATATATAAATATTCCCATTTTATTGATTATAGTGATCAGTTTTTGTTCGAGCATTAACAATAATCCGAGTAGAGTCTCGGAGGTTGATGAAAACCTAGTATTCGATCTTGATTGCCTTTTAGCATTGAGTCTTTGGCTAATTAGAGACTGGACGGGTCATTTTTGGACATAACTTGACAGAATAAGTGTATTCTGCTCCTATGTATCCTAAGTGAGAATCAAAATAAACATAGTTCTAAGATAATATCGATGTACTACTCGACCTCTAGGGTATGAAGAAAATGATTTCTATGTGAGGTCTACCCATCTAGGCCTCATATATATAGATGGGTTGGTTGTTTATAACATTAGTAAATCAGAATAAGTGATTAAGAATGCCATAAATGTGGGTGGTTACAAAACCGTTATGGATTATCAAAGTAATTGTCGTGACCATTTGTGTTACTTGTATTCCGTCAACCCTTTAATGTTGCAAGATAATCGGCCTTGGTTTTTGTCGTCTAGTCGGCTAGCCTGGAACGATCCTGGTCCATCAGGCCTCGTCTTATGCTTGGGCCAAGGTCCGATCTATGTAGCAACATAAGTCCCCCAAGCTCCGAGATGTTTTGCAGCGATGGGGCTTAAAAATGAAGCGACCCAGTCTGAGGTCCAATTTAAGTAATAACAGAGAAGTCTCCCAAGCTCCGAGCTATTTATTTAGCGAATGGGCTTTAAGGGAAAGCGGGTCGGGTCGAGACCCAATTTAAGTAGTAACAGAGAAGTCCCCCAACTCTGAGTTATTTATTTAGCGAATGGACTTTAAGGGAAAACAGGTTGGGCCGAGACTCAATTTAAGTAGTAACAGTTTTAAATAAAGCAACACATATATACCAATTATATGTGGTTGTGACAATAATGTTTTTTTTTTTGGATCAAGGTTGTGACAATAATGTTGTACATACAATATTACACCACTAAAGTTTGATGCCCCCACTTAGCTCTAATCTAATATCTTGTCACCTCATCCACAGCTAGTATGATCGAATCTCTCACCAAATCGACCTTATCAGTATCACTCAATCAAGCCCATGATGCCGTGGACTAAAAGTCTGAAACTAGCTAGCCACCACAATTTTGGTCTTCAACACTTCGTGAAGAAAAGTAACGGGCACGCAAGGATGATGGATAATACAAACTAGTGCATGGGATAATATAAATCCCCCTCATTATTGAGTAATATTCATGACCATCAAAACGGTGGGCAAGGCCCCCGGTAATATATGCCAAATGATCCACCCGGGTCAGAAGAAGGAGAGAAAAAAAAAACTGGCCCTTTCTACAAGAGTAGTGGACCCAAGTACTGAACTAAACTGTCAATGAAGCATGTAAGACAGGCTAGCTTGGCTGCATTTACAGTTGTGTGAACTGTTAAAGTTCTGCGGCTTTGGGTTTGTAGACAGAAAAGGAACAAAACTACAAACTGTCAAGGATTATATTATACACATGCATACACAGACTAAAATAAACTAAAAATTCTGGAAGTGAGATTATATATACATTTATTTATTTATTTGTATGTGTTTGTTGATTTTTAAAAACAAATATAATTTTACTTGTTCCAACATAGGCCGAATAGTACTCGACCCACTCACTTGATGGCCCTTAAATTCAAATGAAGGTTCCCTCCCAAAATAATCGAGCATAGTTTAGGAATATCAGGATTCGCCTTAATTAATGAAATTGCGATCTTAACACCTAAGAATAAGGGATTTGCTGATAACATAAAGAGAGAAAAGCACCCAATATAATGACCAGTAAAGGAGGATCCATTGATACCCTAGGCTGCTATATAAGACGGCTCAAGTGAAGAGACGAGGACATGAATAACATACTAGGAAACATTTTTACTTAACATTATTTTATTAGGAAACATATATGGAACCAAAAACTAAGTTACCTATCAACGGAGGTTGACACGAGTGGTTGGGATTCGAATATCAACTCTTACGTAATCCCGCTTTCAGGTGTCATTCACTTCCCCGTAGGAGTTAATTGAACATGCTTGAAACAGCTAGTAAAACGTCTCTTTCTAGATAATGATTCATTTTATTTATCTTATTTAAATATTGATTCATTGCTTAATTATTTAACTTCTTTATGGTTTGTTAGGGGGGAAAAACCTTCTTTATGGTTAATATATAATTCCCTTCTATTTATTGAATTACAATATATATTTACTTGTTCAGGTAAACAAATATATTTATCTGAGAGATGATATCAACCTTTTTTTAACTTTCCCTTAAAGAATGACGTGCAATTTCATTCTTAATTTTATTGTTTCTAAAAAAAATAACATGTTTATTTCTAACTTCATTATACCAAAAGTTACTTTGAAATAGTTAGTATTAAAAGTGAGAATTATTGTAACTTTTTTTTATCAATCATAAACATGTGCAAAAAAATTATTCATGCAATAAAAACTAAACTGTTATAATATCTACCGTTTTTTTTTTCTGTGTGTGGATAATATCTACTTTTTTTTTGAATACTCTACTGTTTTGATACTACAATAAAACTAAAATAATTTCCCTCAATATATTATATCAGTGTCTCATTATTTTCTATTGATATATATATTGAGCTTTAGTTTAACTACCACATAACTGAAACTGAAATTGAGGCCTATATTTCTCATTTATTTAATCTTAACGCATCCCCAACATATTTTCCAGTCCAGCATCAAATCCTACCCCCGTTTCTTAATACGAGCTCCCCTTGGCAAGATCCTGTAATTTCGGTATAGATCTTCGTTAGTGTTGCATCAAAAACACTTATGCTTGCGTGTAATTAGCTAAAATTTATCGCTTATTAGTTATTACTAATCCTCATGTTCCTAAGTACATTTACTATTCGATCGAAGTACGATTTAACAAGACAATTCTCTGTGTCCAACACTTTCCATCCGAGAATCATAATTCTTAATTCATGGTCAAATTTCCTTGGTGAGAAAAAGTAAAGTCAAACATATCACTGTTTCGATTTTGATCGATCCAATTAGATTTATCGGATCTTGGGGACATTCGATCCGTTAATGGTTGAGCTAAGCAATCATATGTAGAATGAAAAACCTCATCATGCATGTACCTAAAGCACCATAGATTGGTTTACGAAGAATAAAAAAATAAAATTAACGCCGCTTTTTTCTTACTTTTTATCTACAAATCTCATCTATCTTTTTTACTTTCTGTTGTTTGGATCACTTCTCGGTGAAAAGTAGTTGATTAATGATTATATATAATAAAATTCTTGTCTATGGTTGAGCAAAAAAGATCAAAAGTTTAAATGTTGTTAACCGTAATTTAAATCTTATATCGTAGACACTTTTAGATGTCCCCCATGTAAAACTATATTAATTTTTTGTCTCCAACATGTAAGATAAATAATACGAAAAAAACTGATAAGTCAGATGTAAACCATAGAAAACTCCAGGGTACTTTGTATCATCACCTAACCAGTACTACTTTTTATTAAATAGATTTTATGTAAGATTAATATTACTTTAGGTTGGGTAAGATAGGATATCAATGCATCAATGCATTATATAAAAGTAGTAAGGTATATTGGACTATCAAGTACTAATGTGCAAGGGAAGAAGGGAGTAAAAGATGATCATAAAAAACCAATAGGGTGTTGATGAAGAAGAAGCAAGTTGTACTTACCCACAAGGAGAAGAACCCGTGTTCAAATCCTTGTCGAGAATCAATGGATAAAACATTTTTCAATCAATCGAATCAGATATTAGTTTCATAACGGGTCCGAATGACTCAAGTAAGCAGTGAGAATACATACTCTGATGAATTCACTCAACCCAAAGAGCTAATTAAAATGGGTTTCGAGAAAGAAAAAAAAAAAGATCATCATTAATAAAATTGTATTTTCGGGGCCCTCAATAGATGAATCACCGGAAGCTTAATTTAATTGCTCGCCAATGTTTGCCACTTTCAATAGAAATTTTACAGAGTAAGACATTATAATAATTAAGTAGAATAATTACAATTTCATAATCAACATGAACATGAATCATCCTCATTAGAAAAAAGTAACGGGGGCTAAACAAATCATCCTCACTTTGGCCACAAGCAACCAACCAGCTAGCACAACTCAATTACACCTCTGTTTGTTTTCTGGGTACCAAAAGCCTAGCTATAATAATTTATATTAATCTTCACCTTCATAACATATATATAACAATTGATATCAATCTCAATTATAACTAAGTCACCATAGAATTAAAAACAATTAAAGTCAGTTACTATTATTTGTTTCAGTATGCACAGTTGTAAAACTCAACCAGCTCATCCATGGACCCCAACTGTGTCTCATTGCTCTCAAGCATCCACAGCAAGTGCTCAAACAGCACCACCTCACAAGAAACCACCACCCCATCATCACCTCCACAACCACCACCAGAAGAAGAAGAAGAAGACTTGTCCACTAGCTCCTGAAACACGGGGTGGTCGATGATGTCGGAGTTCACGAGGTAGCGGCGCCTAGACTTGCCAACATAGACGGCGTGGAGTTGTCGTTCCTGTTCATGGTCTTCTGGTCTCTTGGAGGCGGCGGCGCCTTTGTTGGAGGAGTCGCTGGCGGCGGAGACACAGCTGTTGTTGCGGCTGAGCTTGGTCAATGATGGTAACCTTTTGATAGCAGACTTGAGCTTTGTTAGCTTTCCCAATTTGGCCATCTTGGGAAGGTGTTTGATGAATGTCTGAATGAGTAGAGAAGAGAAAAGAGAGTGAGATGAGAGGTTGGGGTGATGGGGGAAGGTGGGAGGGAAGGTGCAGTTATAAAGGGGATAAAAGGGTGCTTAGGGGAGAGGGTAAGGGGTTAATCACGTTCATGGCCCACTGTTTAGAACACAGCTCAGAATATGAGATATTTGGTGGAAATTTGGAAAACCAGTTGCTTTTTTGTTTGGCGTTTTGTGTTGAGGGTTAGAACCGGGAAGCTTTGCAAAAAAAGACATTCGTCTTTCTCTGCTTCTTGCTTCTTGAGTGCTTTTACATGCATGCCCTCTTTGTTCTCACCTCAAACTGGAGGACCACCACCTGAGGACAAATATTGTTTGCTTAAACATGATTTTAGTCTGTACTGTATAACTTTTTAACTTTTTAATTATTTTTTTTTTCTAAAAATATGAAAATACCTAAATTTGGTTCCAAATATGGGGAAGACTGAAAGAGGAAGAAAAAATGTGAGATGAGTACTAAGATGTGCTTCATTGTCACATGTCATCTCATGTTAAAGTGATTATTTATTTGTCAAATTAACACTTACCGTAATCAAATTAATGTTTCAGACTAAAATATTAAACGTAGATATGTTTCTATAGTTTTAAGAATAAAAAATAATTTTTTATGAACCAAAAAAAAACCATACTTTTTAGAGAATAAAAACATATCTAAGCAAATATTATTAACATCTTAAGTTAATAAGTTGTGCTTATTTTAAATTAATTATATTTTTATTTTTATTTTTAAAACATATAATTAATTGATGAATTATATGATCAATAGATAACTGGGGTGTTCATAAAAAAATAGATAATTAAGAATATCAATAATCTATTGGGAAAAAGTTTCTAATTTTCCTTTCTTGAAAATTGTTTAATTTGGTGAAAAATGCCAAACATTTTTTTCTTATTTTTTTGCCTACAAAGGCAAATAATCTATGATTGTATAGACCTTACATCATATCAAACTGATACAGATCTTACCACTAAATGTTAGCTGCAATGTATATACACATCACAATATCACGTACTCACCAAAATACAAAGAAAACTTTACACAAGTAAAGTGTAACTATTGAGTAGGTCCCTGAATTATTTGGGAATTTTTAAATAGGTTTTTATACTAAAAAAAATTATAATTGGATCCTTGAATTTTTATAAAGTTTTCAATTGGGTTCCTATAGTAAAAAATTTTCTAATTGGGTCCCTGAATTTATATAAAATTTTCAATGAATTCCCCGGGGTAGGGTTCCGTGAAGAGATCTTTAAGTCCGCTGATGTGAAATGTGACATGAAATTCCCTCAAATTTATATTTAGAGTTGCAAGAGAGACCAAAATGTTGAGTTAGAAAACTAAAATGTGACATGCGATTGTTTTTCCTTCATCTGAACAAATAGTTCATTCCTTCCCCGGTTTATGTTTTACGGTTGTATATCTCGTTCTTGAAATAATTTCGTCCAAAATAGTTCCCTCACTTGCAACTTACTATATCTCACTTCATCTTGTTACATCTTGCTACATTTTGTTGTGACAATATCTTAAGGTTCATCTTCCAGTCAAACTACTCATAAATGGCCAGTTTGGATGAAATCAGTTATATTCCGTCTAATTCAACATATCACTAATGAATTTTATAATTTACGGACCTCATTGAAAATTTTATACAAGTTCAGGGACCTAATTAAAAGCTTTATAAAAGTTCGAGGACCCAATTATAAATTTTTTTAGTATATGAACCTATTTGAAAATTCTCAAATAGTTTGGGGACATACTCAATAATTAAACCTACAAACAACTGTGGAGTGGATAAGCCGAGTTTTATTATTTGTAACGATATTTTTAAATATTAATATTATATTTTTAGAATTCAAGATAATTGAGATATTCATAAAAAAAAATAGATAATTGAGAATATCAATAATCTATTTTGTTCCTTTCTCGAAAATTGTTTAATTTGGTGAAAAATGCCAAATATTTTTTTCTTATTTTTTTGCCTAGAAAGCCAAATAATTTATGATAGTATAGCCCTTACATCATATCAAACTGATACAGATCTTATACTAAATGTTGGCTGCAATGTATACACATCACAATATCACATTCTCACCAAATTACAAAGAAAACTTTATTCAAAGAGGAGAGGGGATAAGCCGAGTTTTATTATTTGTAACGATATTTTTTAATATTAATATTATATTTTTAGAATTCAATATATTTGTTTATTAGGTTATGATTTGAAAAAAACCTAGAGTCGTCTCTTTCTCTCAACCTTTCCTCTACTCATTTTTTTCTTCTTCCTCATCCACCGGAAGGGATGGTTTTGGGCCATTTTTTGGCATGTAATCACCCATTTACATCGTTTTTTCTCTCCTTTTATCTAAATAAGTGATTTTTTCCACATAGATCTGGTTTTTCATTCGTCTTTTTTCGTGTTTTCGTCATTTGCGTGCGGCAGTGTTTTGTTCGTTGTCTTGTTGCGGCGTCGTTTGATTTCCCGTCATGTTGCGGTGTTTGTTTGGTTCAGATTGGCAGATCAGCTTCGATCAATTACAGATTCAATCAAGACTTGGTCGTCGATGTTACAGATCCGGAGGCATGAGTATTCCAGTTACTTTGATTTTGTCACATTTGTAGGCATTTTGTCGTGTTATGCTATTAACCCGGGTGCCGTGAGTTTGTTCGCAGATTCATCTTTTCGATTTTTAGCGATGTTGAATTTGTGTTGTTTTCGATGTATTTTACCAATTTGAATTATTGAATTTTTTTTTAAGTAAAAAAAATCATATTATAAGACAAAAAATAAAAAGTGATATTTTTATAAGGATCTATAAAAAAATGAACAAATTACTTTTCTGGATAAGTTTTGTTGGAACCTTGGTCAATTGGGTGTACATATTAGGATAAAAAACATCAAATCTCACAAGCTTTCGAAAATTCTAGAGAATTCAGGATAGAAAATTATCAATTGAATAAACTGATAACTTAAAAAATTGTTTGAAAAAAAAAAGTTGCTACTTTTTAATAATTTTTTTCCTGTCGTATTTTATTAACAATTTCAAGCTTATACCATACTGTGGAATATTAATTAATAACATGAATAGACTATAACATGCATGTGTTGTTATGAATGGAAGGAATTCATTGTTGGTTTGGTCTAAAAAGTCATGTGTATAGAAAATTTATCATTCAGAAAGGTCCTCCCTCCTCACTCAAACATTATCCCAAGATTTAGTTTTCCAACTACGAGGATATAATATAATACTCCCCGAAAGAAAAAATTAAGTTAAAGTAATATTTTGGTCCCTATACGTGATACGAATTCTCGATTTGATCTTTATATATAAAAAAAATTATTAAAATGATCCCTATACATACAGAAATTCTCCATTTGGTCCATATACGTTACCCGTTTGGTCCTTATATACGAGCAAAAAATTATCAGATCAGTCCCTAAATTTTGTATGGCGTGGACCAAATGGAGACTTTCTTTATGTATAGGGATCATTTTAATAATTTTTAATGTATAGTGACCAAATCGAGAATTCGTGTCACCTATATATTAGTTTAACCAAAAAAAATTAACATCAATAGACGCGGCAATAGTTTACTGTAGACAGAACCCTAAATCATAAACCCTAAACCCTAAACCCTAAAAGTAGCATAATAGCATTACAATATGAATAATTTTCTTATTATATCATAAAAATGGAAATAGAATTCTATCAAAAAAAAAAAATCGGAAATCGAAAGTAACGAGGGTATTTATTAGATTTATAAATTTCTTTTAGGTTGTTGGACCTGACTTTTATTTTCGTTGTTGTTCTTAAAAGCCTTAGAAGTATAATATTGCAACACAAGCTTCCGTTATAATAATAATAATAACAATTAAAATAAATAAAAAGAACAAAATTAGGTACTAAATTAGAAATGATTTAGGTATGAATGTTGGTTTTCTTGTTCTAGTTTGTTAATGGCATTGGCATGGGAGCATGGAACAGCAACGAATTAAGGTGTTGGTTGGTAAGCAAGCCAGCAAGGTTCGCATGCATCTGTAAAATGCACTCAACTAGGTTGCTGGTGAGGCTTCGGCATATTCATCTACATTTGCAAACAACAAAGCGATGGTGCCCACATCTTGTCCTTCACTTGTATGTGCTTTACTAACTTTCTTTGGTACAGAGGTACCATTAGCTAGGTTCTAAATGCATATGGGTCCAAGGAACCTCATCTTGCAGAACACTAATAACAACTCCAATTATGGACTTTGTCAAGTTCTCAGAAATTCAATTTGAAGGACAATTAATGAAATTTCTTAGTAGTCTCAAATATGAAAAGTAAGTTAACAAATACTCTAATATACAAATAAATGTCGCATACAAAATATTTGCATCAAGAGTTTAGGTAAGTTCACTGTAATTCAAATTCTAGTATGTATACAATTCAATTACACTCACCCATTTTTTAGGAATATATTAGCAGATTATAACTAAAAAAATAAAAAATACACCCTAAGGTGTATCTGTAGATATAGGTATATTGATATAGGCATGCACATACACAATTAAACACAGGCATATGCAGAGTTTTCAGAGGGAAAGAAACATAAATTTGGACGTGTCATGAGTGATGTGTGAGTCCTTGTTGTGGTCCAAAAACATAGTCGGTCAAGTGTAAAAACAAGAGTCCTAAGCAGAGCAAAAATCATGTATAGTTCGCAGACCAGCCGCCAGTGGTCCAGTAGTTCCTATCCCCGCTGACTAAGCTGGTGCATCTAGACCACCTTGAAGTTGAGACTTTTATTCAACGTTAGACGCTAGCTGTAGTTTTTTCTTTCTTTCTTGATAAAGTGATTATAAGATCGAATTTAATTTGATACACTATCGATTAATCATACATGTATTAACATAATGAGTTTAATTGATATACACTATCAATGTAAAAAAAAAATTATATTATCAATCAATAATAAATCTTCACGTTATTGAAAAATTTTGATTCTTATCCAAGTCATCTTAGAAATCATTCATTTCATGATTTGTGATGGATTGATGGTGTAAATTAAAAACTTTACAGTGATAGTACATAACATTTAAACTCTAAAATAATTATTACAAAAATTTAAGTTTAATATTTCGTGTTAATTATTCGAGTCGGGATTATTTGTTAATGTAACATCCTTTTATTGCTCCTTAATTGGACAAGGCGTCTCTGATTGCTATTTGCTAGCCCCAATAACTATAATTAATCAGCAAGCTTAAAAAGCATTTAAGGTTTCAAATTGAAAAAGATAAGGGTGAAATTTTGACTTATAATTGATCTTCCAAGAGGTATGATTGGATACATTTATCGAAAATTAGGAGAAAGACTAAGAAAATATGTGCATCGAAAAATTATACTTTTGTGCATTTTGGCTAGAAAAATGAGTCTAAATAATATTATGTTATTAACTAAATTGTATAAAAAAAATAGTTTAATTGATATACACTGTTAGTGTAAAGATTTTTTATACTGTCAATCAATAATAAATCATCACGTCATTAAAATCTTTGATTCTTATCCAAATCACCTTAAAAGTCATTTATTCCATGATTTGTGATTGGTTGACAGTGTAAAAACTTTACACTGATAATACATACCAATTAAACTCAAAAAAATTTAGCCTCATTTAATGCCATTTGCAACAAATCATATATTATAAAAGTCTAATTAATAAGCCAATGTCATATCACATGTTGGTGTACCAACAAGACTCAACAGAGTTGATAGATAGTTTAATTCCTTCAACATAATATTAAGGGTTTGACTCATATCATGTGTGGAGGATACCCTTGATGTACATAAGAAGAAGAAAAAAACATAAGAAAACGCCTTCTCGCATTCTCTCACCCACATACATGTATATGATGGTTTCATAAATATTGAAATATGGTCCCAAATCTTTTGAGGGGACCTATATCGTAACTGATCATGTGCTTAAGGATGGAAATAGAACACTAGATTAATATGATATTTGAACATTTAGGAAATAGCACACAATCAATAACTTTTTTATATTGACATATAGTATATTCATTTCACCCCAATCTCATATCAGTATATAATACTTCTACATTAATTCAATGGTAAAAAATCATTTTTGTTAATTTTAGAAGTTTGAACCCTCATGTAGACAAAGAGATGCATTCAATTCGAAGATCGCATTTGGATTTGCTAAATACAAATCATGTGCCATGAAATTATGTAGCGTACAAGATGTCAAAATCATTGTCAGTTCAACCATAATTGAACAAAGAACCAAGTAAGCAACTTAATTAACATAGCATAAATGCTGTCTGAAAGCTAATATAATTAGCAGACATAATATCAAAGACTTAGGCAGTCCATTACCGAAAAAAAAAAAAGGCCTAGGCAGTTGTTTTGGTTTCTTTGGAGAATAGTCTTTGAACCAAGCCGTGCTCATATAGATTTTAGACCTCTAGATTTTTATAATAAAAAATATTTAGATTTTTATTTTATTTATTATATTATCTTAAAAATAAAAATCATAGAACTCTACAGCAATTTCAATAGATGATATGTTACTTGGAAATAGATTCATTGCCATTACTTTTTGACTGACGGGAGATTTTGGTTATTGATTAAATTTTATGTATTATAAATATATTAATATAAAAATAAATATATGAGATTTTGATCATAAATTAAGTTGAAATATGTGAATGTGTGGATTTCCGACGTAGAAAATTCGGGTCCATGTTAGTCATTACTCTTGAAGTCTTGTTTAAACACTTTATTTTAGGTTTAATTTGTCATCATATTGGTGCTGGAAGCAAATGAATATCAACGAATTTGTTTGATTTGCTTTAAAATAAAGACAGCACAGAATAACAAAAACAGCACATGACAAATAATTGAGTCACGGCACAAAAAGTTGTGTTGTATGATGTTTGTTAATCGATCCAACGTAAGGATAGAACAACATGAAATTTACTAAAACATCATTTGTTCTATAAAATATTAAATTAATTGATTAATTAATATTTAGAATATTATAATAATGATAATTTATTTATTATAAATATTAATATAAGATGGTCACATGCTTTTCACATGACCTCAAATCTCATCTTCCTCCCAGAACACCAATTTGTAAGGGTTACGAATTTGGGTCCATGACTGTGAAGGACTGTTGGTGGGACTACGCGACGACGACGGTGCTGTATGGTGAAGAAAGCTGCTATGTGGCGTGCGGCTTGACATACGAGGTGATCTGGTTCGAGTGCTGGAGGGCGGCGGCGACATGACGGTGGCGTGGTGATCTGATGAATTCACGATGGAGCTCGCGGCCTGGTGCGACGGTTCGACGGGGTGCTGTTGTGCATGGATCTAGTTTTGGTTTGCTGCATGATGTTTCTGTTCATGGCGATGGTCAAGCGGATCTAACATCTCTGATCTGCGTTTCGTTTTAAGAGATAAGGGACCGCACAAAATCATGAAAGTTTGTTATCCACTTGATTAAGGGACAAAAAGTTGTGCATACACAATACAAATGAAATATCATATCTACCCTTCTAATTTCCCCTTTCTAGGGGTGTAAGTGGATCTGATCCGATCCGTGAGCCCGGTTGATCCGAACCTATTTTGGTGGATTGGTTCTGATCATCGGATCGGATTCCAAAACGCTGATCTGAATAAGATCGGTTCGGATCTCGGATCCGAAAAATCTAATTCGATCCAATCCAAACCGATCTGAACCCTATAAAATATTTATTTTTAAATTATTTTATATAATATTAATATATTATTACATAGATATTTAATATAATTAATGATTAAATATGTATATTTTATTTTATTTTTCTAATTTTTTATTAAGATTTAAGTGTAAATAAATAAAAAAATTTAATATGCAATCCGATGATCCGAACCGAAATGATCCGATTGTGATCGGTTCGGATCCATAGTTAAAAAATTGATAAATCTGAACTGATCCAAACCGATTAAATTTGATCGATTCGGATGATGAAACCCCTCAGACGCACGTTTGCCCACGACACCCACTCTCTCTCTCTCTTCACGTTGCGTACGACTAATTGACTATTGTCGTATCCCACAATCACATACAACCGTAGAATATAACCCTTTTTTGACTGACGGGAGATTTTGGTTATTGATTAAATTTTATGTATTATAAATATATTAATATAAAAATAAATATATGAGATTTTGATCATAAATTAAGTTGAAATATGTGAATGTGTGGATTTCCGACGTAGAAAATTCGGGTCCATGTTAGTCATTACTCTTGAAGTCTTGTTTAAACACTTTATTTTAGGTTTAATTTGTCATCATATTGGTGCTGGAAGCAAATGAATATCAACGAATTTGTTTGATTTGCTTTAAAATAAAGACAGCACAGAATAACAAAAACAGCACATGACAAATAATTGAGTCACGGCACAAAAAGTTGTGTTGTATGATGTTTGTTAATCGATCCAACGTAAGGATAGAACAACATGAAATTTACTAAAACATCATTTGTTCTATAAAATATTAAATTAATTGATTAATTAATATTTAGAATATTATAATAATGATAATTTATTTATTATAAATATTAATATAAGATGGTCACATGCTTTTCACATGACCTCAAATCTCATCTTCCTCCCAGAACACCAATTTGTAAGGGTTACGAATTTGGGTCCATGACTGTGAAGGACTGTTGGTGGGACTACGCGGCAGCAGCGGTCTTTGTATGGTGAAGAAAGTCTTGCTATGTGGCGTGCGGCTTGACATACGAGGTGATCTCGGTTCGAGTCTTTGGAGGGCGGCGACATGACGGTGGCGTGGTGATCTGATGAATTCACGATGGAGCTCGCGGCCTGGTGCGACGGTTCGACGGGGTGCTGTTGTGCGTGGATCTAGTTTTGGTTTGCTGCATGATGTTTCTGTTCATGGCGATGGTCAAGCGGATCTAACATCTCTGATCTGCGTTTCGTTTTAAGAGATAAGGGACCGCACAAAATCATGAAAGTTTGTTATCCACTTGATTAAGGGACAAAAAGTTGTGCATACACAATACAAATGAAATATCATATCTACCCTTCTAATTTCCCCTTTCTAGGGGTGTAAGCGGATCTGATCCGATCCGTGAACCCGGTTGATCCGAACCTATTTTGGTGGATTGGTTCTGATCATCGGATCGGATTCCAAAACGCTGATCCGAATAAGATCGGTTCGGATCTCGGATCCGAAAAATCTAATTCGATCCAATCCAAACTGATCTGAACCCTATAAAATATTTATTTTTAAATTATTTTATATAATATTAATATATTATTACATAGATATTTAATATAATTAATAATTAAATATGTATATTTTATTTTATTTTTCTAATTTTTTATTAAGATTTAAGTGTAAATAAATAAAAAAATTTAATATGCAATCCGATGATCCGAACCGAAATGATCCGATTGTGATCGGTTCGGATCCATAGTTAAAAAATTGATAAATCTGAACTGATCCAAACCGATTAAATTTGATCGATTCGGATGATGAAACCCCTCAAATCCGATCCAAATCGATCCGATTACACCCCACCCCTTTTCTATTCTTTTCCGGACGCACGTTTGCCCACGACACCCACTCTCTCTCTCTTCACGTTGCGTACGACTAATTGACTATTGTCGTATCCCACAATCACATACAACCGTAGAATATAACCCTTTTTTTCAGAGAATTTCAATCGTTAATATACCTACGACCTACCCCACCCCATCATATCATCTATATAATATATAATATATAATATATATAAAATATATAGTACAATATATTATTACGTATTATATATACTACTTATTTAATATAATGTTATAAATTATATAATATACTTATATATATTGTATATAATATAGTATGCATATAAAAATATATAGTATTATATTACATTATATTCAATATTATATAATATATTATAAAAGATATTTTAATAAATTTTATATTATTTTACTTGTGTCATGTAATACGAACCACACGAATCCTAAATGAGTAACAAAATTTAACATTTTTATGCTGTCCCTAATCTCCTTTCTTATGATCTCCCTTAACCAATTTTAAAATCAAACATTGAACAAGCTTTCTTATCGTGCGCTGCCACTTATTTTATAATGAATCAAACGACCCTCTTATGATATAAGGAAAAACATTTAGTTTGCTTTGCACTAAACACAATCAAACAAATAAAATTGTTCATCAAAAAAAAAAATTTCAAACAAATAAAATCGATGATATCTTACAGAAAGTTAATTCTCAGATAAACTCTTTGCACATATATAGAAGAAAATCTAAGATAGAATTTAGATTATATGAACTCAAAATATTGTTCTTAAATTTGACGGAGAATATCTTTATCTAAATTTAGAGACCTCGTATTAATCAAGAGAGATACAAATACAATGTTCATGAATTACTCCCTCCAGTCCACAATATATGAGATAGATATATCCTTTTTTTGGTTCAAAATATAAGAAACGTGTATTAATTTTCAACATATATTAAATGTTAATTTCTAATATTGTCCTTATTAATTACTATCATTAATTATAACTCATCATAATATTAATTAAAATTAGAAGAGTGTTTTTGAAAATTTATATATATATTAATTATAATTAACTTATTCCAATATATTTTTTTGTTCCGTGTGTTTTAGGGTTTTATTTTTTATATTGTAGATTGAAGGGAGTAATATCACTTTCTATAATCACATTGGCATCCCGTGGCATGTATACCGTTGATAAATCGATGACTTTTGACCGATTAATTTGTGAGTGTCTAAAAAGTTATTTTAATCACACTCCAATTGATGAAAAAAATGAAGGAAAACATACAATCTAAATACCATATAGATACAAATCATAGCATGTCATTCTCATGTTAATCAAAGTGAAGAGGAGGATTCCATACCTTGGAGATTTGCAGAATCCATCACAGCAGATCAAAGGATGAGAAGATGAACGGTTTCACAATATTGGAGAAGATGAGAGGGTTACTCCTCTCTTTCTGGTAGGTTTTTGGTTGTGTTACTGACTATAAGAATGCCTAATGGGGAGACTATTCTTATAACCTACCAGCAGAGAGTAGGGACCTCTCAATGGGTTAATATTAGATATGACACATCCCATCATAGGGTCATTCTTTAGTAAATACCCAACAACTATTTTATCAATTGGTTACGTAATTAGGAATTAATATTATAACTGATATATTATAATTTAATTATAATTTAATAAATAATTAATGCTAATCCACTGTTATACATATTAAAATTTAACATTCTCCCACTTGGATAGCATTAATCAATTATTAAAGAGAAATACCAGTTACGATCTAAACACACGTTAACCAAAGATATAAGAAATACAAGCTTTAACAATGCGAAATAATAGTATCCGATAGGAAGTAAATCATACATGCTAAAGACTCATATTTCACATAAAGATTGATGAATATAAAATTGCATATAATTAATAAAGAGAAATATGCAATTCAAAAAATGGTCCAAGCATCTTAAAATGCTATAAGAGATATGAACCCAAGAATGACGTCAATTTACATATCTCATAAAAAAAAACGATAATGGGCAAATAATGGTTTCGGACTCCCACTAATCCAATACATCAAAAGACTTAACTAAGCCCATATGAATTACATGATTCCGAATATTCCAACAGTTAAGCCTTTGGTTAGTGGATCGAAGAAAGCATGTTTCTGTATCAATATGCTCAATACGAGTCTGAAACTCCCGAATCTTCTCTCTAACGAACAAATATTTCACATCAAAATGCTTAATGCGAGAAGAGCTTCTATTGTTATGAGAGAAGTTCACAAGCAAAGATATTGTCACAATATATCACAAGTGGCCTAGATATGCTTTCAACAATATGAAAGCCGAAAATCAAATTTTTCAGCCACATGGCTTGACAAGTAGTCTCATAGCAAGCAACATACTACTGCTTCCATGGTAGAAGTAGTCAGAAGCGTCCGTTTGACGCTTTTCCAAGAAATAGCTCCTCCCGCCATCATAAAGATAAAGCCAAAAGTAGATTTTCTGTCGTCGGGCAACTGCGAAATCGAAATCGAGAATAACCAAGTGACCGAAGTTGATCGGACTTCTTATAGGTCAACATATAATCTTTGGTTCCCTGCAAATATCTCATGACCTTTTTTACAGCTTTCCAATGACCCAAACCTGGGTTGCTCAAGTATCTCCCTAAAGCATTTACAAAGAAAAGCAATGTCGGGACGAGTACAAACTTGAGCATACATTAAACCGCCAACAATGGAAGCATATGGGACCTTTTTCATTTCATTTATTTCTACATCATTTTGAGGACATTGAGATTTAGAGAATTTTTCTTCACCCTTTTGAACCTGGTGCAGCACATGGGGAGCAAGAATGCATGTTAAACCTTTTGAGGACCTTTTCAATATATCCTTTTTGAGACAATCCAAGAACACCACGTGACCTATCACGATAAATCTGGATGCCTAAAACAACGAAGCATCACCAAGGTCTTTCATATCAAAGTGGCTGCTCAACATGAGTTTTGTCTCGGTCAGGATTTTAACACAACTCGCTAGCAAGAAGTATATCATCAACATATAGAACGAGAATGATGAATCCACCCTCACAAGTCTTCAAGTAAACGCATGCGATCCGAGGCATTTTCTTTGAAGCCAAGAGAAGTGACAACCTGATCAAACTTCAAATACCATTGTCCGGAGGCCTGTTTGAGTCCATAAATAGACTTATTCACTTGCAAACCAAGTGCTCTTTGCCTGTTTCAAAAAAACCTTCAGGCTGAACCATGTAAACATCTTGATGAAGGTCTCCATTCGGAAATGCCGTCTTCACATCCATCCGGTGAAGTTCTAGATCAAAATGAGCTACCAAAGCCATGACAACTCGAAATGAATCTTTCGTAGAGACTGGTGAGAAGGTCTCCTTATAGTCAATGCCTTCTCTTTGGTTATAGCCTTTAGCTACTAATCCGGCTTTGTACCTTTCAACTTTACCATCCGAGTACGTTTGGTTTTGAAAACCCATTTGCATCCAACAGGTTTACAACCTATTGGCAATTCCTCCGGACTCCAAACACCATTATGAGACATAGAAGACAACTCATCATGCATAGCATTCAGCCAATCAGAAGCATGAGAGTTAGAAATTGCCTCCTCAAAGGTAATAGGATCATCATCATCATTGAGGTCAAACTCATGTTCCTGAAGATATACAACATAATCATCTGGTATGGAAGGTCTGCGCACTCTTTGAGATCGTCTCAGTGGAATTTCATCAACAATAAGATCATGTTCTTGTTCATCTACAAGCGGTGCTGCCACACCATCTTCATGTTGAAGATTCTGATCAATATCATCAGCTGGAATCAAAACTTCTGTAGGAAAAGGAACAGCTGGTATAGGAACAATGGTGCGATCTTCTTTAAGAGTAACTGGTCGTGGTATATCACTCCCACTATCCAAGTCATCCTCAAAGAAAACCGCTCGATCAGAACTATAAATATGTTGATGATATACTTCTCATTTTTATTCTCATGATCATTTGATAAAATTCCTACTTTACCATACATCTCATAAATATGTCATTTTACATTATAAGTTAGTTCGACCGTTAATTTTATTAAACACTTTAAATTCAATCAACTAGCTTTTCAATTATTAGCTATAAGCTTTCAGTTAAAAATTAGTTTGTTATCTATAAACTAGCTTATCAGCCCCCCATATATGCCTAGCAAAAATTAAGAGGCTTATTCCTTGCTTGCACTCATATACTGTCAACAAAAATCATGCATATTCATTTTTATTTTCTGATTTACTTATTTATTTTTTTAAAAAAGTTGGTTAATAACTAAATATGTTAACACACTCTATTAAGTTGGAGAAAATTGTAAACACAGCTAAAATGAGATAGGTAAATTGTGCCATTTGTAGCAACTCCTTCGATTTATGTGCTGCTTATGAGATAAAAAAAATGTATTTATCAAATCTAGGTTTTCTAGCTATAAACCATGTGTCACGAAACAAAATTATATTAAAATTATGTTAGTTCTACTATTATTGACCAGACCATATAATATGTAATTATGTACATTATGTAGCTTAGCATTAAACATAGCATATATGCTGTTTCAGAACTGATTAGTAGACAAAATATCGTATACTTACTGGGATAGTGATTCTGCTGCATGTATTTAAGAGGCAAATCTTCCTTGCTGGTGATTATGTCTACACTCTACAGTCAACAACTAGCATGCATTTTGGTATTTTGTGCCTCTTTCTTTTTCTTCTTTTGGCTGATCTTTGTATGCATATTATTATAATTATAATTATAATTTGAAGTACTCTTTGCATTTCATTCTTTTCTTTTCTAACCGACCCTTAAAAGTTAGAATTTTAAATTTAAGAGCTCCTACTAGTAGAGCCACAATTGAGTTCACCAACTTTCATTTTTCTTTGCTTAAATTTTCTTCCATTTCTTCATGGATTAATTTCTCTTGTGGCAGTTGATTTAATTTTTCCCAATAATTTTATATAAAAGTCATATTTAAAAAATCACTTTAAAATAAAATGTATAATTACTGTATAAATATTCGTTATAAAAATTTAATTCATTAATAATCGAATAATGATATTTAAGGTGCAATAATATAACTATTAACATTTTATGCATCTACAATGTAACACCCCGATTTTCACCGTTCTTTAATATCGATAAATATATACATATATTTGTTTATATTTTTATCCGAGACCTAGAAAATGATTTTGAATAAAACAAAATCATATTTATACTCTACTTGATCGTAGAGAGTTACGGTGAAATTTTACGTTTAAAATTCAAGCGGAACCTAATCTGTGTTTTTCACTAACAGTAAAAGTTTACTGATTGGAAAACCTAATTTGGACGTCAAGATGTGTCTTCTGTGTTCTTTTGTAAAAGTTTACTGATCAGAAAACCTAATTTGGCTTTGTGTCTTTGGTATTCTTTTGAGAATATTGAGACGTCAAGATGTCCCTTGACCAATGCATCGTAGAGATTGAGGTCCGAGCATGTGGACGTTATGTTGGAGTTTCCGGTGGATGTAGTCTTCCAGACTATCGATAGTTCGTAGGTCAAGTTTTTCTCTTGGAAGAGGAAATGTCTTAGTTCGAGAGTTACTATTGTAGTAGCTCTGTAGTGTCTTTTGTGACGACGTCGGTAGTTGACTCAAATAGAGTTTTCACTAGATCTCGTCAGTGAGTTTGTCTTTCTCAAGATGTATGAGAAATGATTGTCTTTTCTATTTTAGTTTTAGCCAGCTGGTTATGTTTGAGAGTTAATGTAACTGTTTATGGAGCTGCGACTCCAAGTATCTTATATTTTAGGAGCTGTGTCTCCATATCTTTATACTATATTTGTGTATGGTTATGATTTATGTTTATGAGTCGGGTTGGGTATCATGTAAACGATTTTTGAACATATAATCCTAATTTTGATAATGGAAAATTTTATTGTTCATTCATTTAATCAAAGTAGTTATATTTATGACTAACGAAAAAGAAAAAAAAATTACCCCATTATTTTATATATAGTCAATATTTAATTAATCTACTTTTCGATTTTAAAATATCACTTACGATGTAGCACCCGAGAAAGGTGTTACACACCGCGCTATATCAAGCATCAATGAAGAGAAAACAATGAGCTTTGTTTTGGTTTAGTCTTCAGATTTTGAGGATAGCGGGTTATCTCCCAGCTCTTAAAGTAGCTCCCATTACAATATATAAGCTTCTACTTCCTACAATGCCCAACAAATCCTATAGCCTGATGAGACATCCTAATTCCCCTGATCGTAATGGGCAGCAATGATGGATTTCCCTTTTGAAAGAAAAAAGAAATCGTTTTTTTCCCCCTCTTTTCAATCCACTAGATTACTCTGAAACTATTCTGCCTAGAATGCCTTAATTCAATAATAAGGAAAAAATAATTTGCATTATTACATTATTATGTCTGTGTTGAGCACTTTAACTTAGATAATAAAGACATATATTTGCATAATTGTACATAAACATGGCTGTAATATTGTGTGAATAATTATTATGTAAAAAAAGTGAATAATGCGGATCTTAAAAAAGGATGGAGATATTCTGTCCTACTTTTCTGTCACATTTTCTGTCCCCCACCAATTACATAATAAAATAAAATCTTAACTCATTAATATTTTTGCACATTCTCTATTTTTTATTGGTTGGGACACCGAGACACAATTTTTTGGGACAGCATATTTGTATCCCTTAAAAAATGCCCTATAAATTAATTGTTAAATCAGCCCTTACAGATATTTAAAACCATGACCATCATCATTTTATTTATTTTAGAATTGTTGAAAGAAAATATTATCTTGGTAGATTGGGTTGGTTTGTAATAGATATGTGAATCGTGTTGGCGTGTATGCATTCGAATTTCCTAAAAAAAAAATTTTTGTTAATATTTGCTTTTATATGCTTAATAGCTTAAATTTGTGTAATATGTGGCCAATCACTCAATGGGTGTGGCTCACTTGGATGTGCATGCGGAGCTTGTGGTGAGGGGGGATTGAGTTCGAATCCCGTAAAATACATCTTTGAGGAAGGACGAAGAATCACGGTAGGTTCCTACCAAAAAAATATATGGTCAATCAATTGCTACTCTATGCTTTCCTTTAGAAGAAGCAACATCCACAACAAGCGAATCTGCTTTTCATGTTCTTCACCCCATAATTTGTTTTCAACCGCTCCATCTTTTGGAGGTTTGCTCTAATATTTATCGGTTTAATAATGATAAGTTCTTACAAAACTTTATTAATTTATTTATTCTATCACTTAAAACAGATGTGATCATGCTTATGGGATATCATCATATACATGTACTCATGAAAGCATCTCAATAACGTCTCTCTGTGGTAAGCTTCAAGCCATGTGCCATTGATAGTATAGTCATCATCCTGTATTTCACTGGATGACCAGGCACCAAGTTGAATTTGTAAAATCTGCACAAAATAGCCAGTACCATCCTCATCTGCAAATATGCCGAGTCCTTGCCAAGGCATATCCTTGGCCCTGCCTGTAAAATCAAAAGAATAAATAAATATGTTGGAAAAGCAATTAAATTTCCAAATAAATGCAAGTGAGTGGGATTTTAAGAGATTAGTTGGGAAGGTGAAACACTTGACTCTTGGAGTCATATCATAAAGAGAGATTAGTTGGGAAGGTGAGACAATTAATGTCCACTAGTCACATTCATGAATGGAAGCCATGTCCCTTTACTATATAAATGGGTCATGTGAGGAAGAGTAGAATCATCCCAACCAAAGCAAGAGAGAGCAAGTGTGTGAGTGATCACTTGTAGAGAAAGTCTCTTGTGTGAGTGAGTGTTATCATTTCTTGTAACTTGAGTGTGGTACTTGAGTTTGTAGAGTGATACACAAAAAGTGGGGTGGGTTACAAATATTGTAATCACATATTTGAGATAGTGAATACACTTTATTGGAGTGTTTCCGTGGACGTAGGCAAGAGGTGCCGAACCACGTTAAATTCTTGTGTTCTCTATTATTTTTCTGTAGTGTATTTTTATTGTGTTCTTACGATCCTTTATCGTGTGAGAGATACCCAACAAGTGGTATCGAGCTATGGCGGGAACACATCAAGGTTTGAGATCCCATTATTTGATGGGAAAATAAATTTTATGATCCGCGGTGTACCATTCAAGATCTCTTGGTGCGAGAATGGTCTTGATCGGGGCTTTAGAGAAGGAGAAGCCGGATACCATGAAGGAAGAAGAATGGACAAAAATTCAAAAGAAGGCTGTAAGCACGATTCGGTTAGCTCTAGCTCCTGAGATAAAGCACAATGTGTTAAAGGAGACAACACCAACGGCTTTGTGGGAGAAGCTCCGAATATCTATGCGTCAAGTCGCTAACCAATCGTCTCTGTTTAAAGATGGAGTTATATCAACTCAAAATGGAGATGGGAGGAAATCTCCATGACCACATCAACAAGTTCAACCAGCTAGTAAGCCAATTGTTGAACGCCGATGATAAAATATCCGATGAGGAGCAGCGCTTCTTTGTTATTGTCATCACTACCAAGGTCCTACAAACCTGTGGTTCAAACGTTGCTTGTCGGGAGAACAACTTTGAAGATGGATGAGGTGACCGTCACTTTAAGGGAAAATGAGAGGATGATGAAAAACGAGAATATCAATGATGAAAGTGAAATAGCAATGGCGGAGGAATCGAACGAGGGAGGAATCATTCAAGGAGGCATGATGGGTCAAGAGGAAGATCAAAATCGCAATCACGTCCTCAACGAGATATGACAAACGTGCAATGTTATTATTGCGGGGAGAAGGGTCATTTGCAACTAAGGTGCACACAAATGAGGGAGGATTTGAAGAAATTAAGGATGATGAGAAAGGATGATGACAACTCTCAGACAAACGTGGTCAAAATAGTCAAGATGAAGATATATTTTTAGCAACAACCGAGGATGTTGATAAATCAAATTGGGTGATGGATTCTCACGCCTCGGAGCACATTTGTAGAGATCGAGCAATGTTTAACACCTTGAAAACTAATGAAGAGTTTGGCCATTTCAAGTTAGGAAATGGTGAAAAAATGAAGGTTGAGGGCATTGGCAGTGTGAGAATGAAGCTCCATGATGGTGCCATTAAAACTTTCCAAAATGTGAGGTTTGTACCTTCTGCATTTGCCAATATTATTTCTTTGGGGGAGATGGCATCACAAGGGTACAAGTATGTTGGTTCAAAGTGGGGATGCAAGGTGTATAAGGGAAGACGCTTGGTGTTAAGAGGGCAGAAAAGTAAGAAGAACCTTTGCTACTTGGAAGGGCAAGCTTTGAGAAGGGAAAGCGGCCGTAATAGCAAAGGTGGAAAGAAGGTAAAATTTCTTGATGATGTGGAAATTTGGAAATTTTAATTGAGGGAGGAATTGTTGGAAAAGCAATTAAATTTCCAAATAAATGCAAGTGAGTGGGATTTTAAGAGATTAGTTGGGAAGGTGAAACACTTGACTCTTGGAGTCATATCATATGGGAAGGTGAAACACTTGACTCTTGGAGTCATATCATAAAGAGATATTAGTTGGGAAGGTGAGACAATTAATGTCCACTAGTCACATTCATGAATGGAAGCCATGTCCCTTTACTATATAAATGGGTCATGTGAGGAAGAGTAGAATCATCCCAACCAAAGCAAGAGAGAGCAAGTGTGTGAGTGATCACTTGTAGAGAAAGTCTCTTGTGTGAGTGAGTGTTATCATTTCTTGTAACTTGAGTGTGGTACTTGAGTTTGTAGAGTGATACACAAAAAGTGGGGTGGGTTACAAATATTGTAATCACATATTTGAGATAGTGAATACACTTTATTGGAGTGTTTCCGTGGACGTAGGCAAGAGGTGCCGAACCACGTTAAATTCTTGTGTTCTCTATTATTTTTCTGTAGTGTATTTTTATTGTGTTCTTACGATCCTTTATCTGTGTGAGAGATACCCAACAAAATAAGGGTCTTGCTAACCCGTGAAAGAACTTTATATTGTAAAACTAAGAATACTATTTTTTTTTTAATGTAAAAAATAGAAAAGTTTCCTATATAAACGGCCTTGGTTAGCATTCTCCTAATAAATAAAAATAAGGGGTTTGTTGCACATATTGGTTCAAACTTGCAAATGTAAAATACCTGCTTTGTATTGTTTTTTGTTATTTAGATTCCATCCATGACAGATGAACTTACCTGAAAAGCAGTGAATTTGAATGGTGATTCATTTTGGAGACTACCATCCTTGAACCATCTTTCAGGTATAAATGAAGCTGCATCAGGGCCCCAATTATACTCCATCCTTCCCATAGAGTATGGAACATAAGTTATCATGCCCCCTGCTTTTATTTTGGTTCCATCTGGCAAGACATCATCCTCCAGGATGCCCTTAGGATCCTACAATTAATCATCGATATTTACACAATAAGTTTATTAGTAAATCTTAGGCAACAATCAACCTTATTAAACCTCCTCTTCCAAATTACATGTAGGTGCTTTCCTTAATAATAAAATTGAGGTAGCCCATGCCATTTCATAGAATAGCTTAAATTGGACTGCCAAATTCATTTTATGGCAGCAACAAATGAATTCTAATGGCTCACTTTTCCTGAAACTTTTGTAACAAGGCACCAATTGAATGCAGAAAATGCATACCTGAGGTACGGCTGGAAACAATCGTAGGGTCTCCGTTATGACTGCGTGCAAGTAGTGCAGTCTCTCTAGTGAGTCTTTATTCAATAACCTTGAAAATTGCTCTACTCTTTGATTGAATGATTCAGGGTCCTCTATGTCACATTGAAGCAAAGAAATATTCTCCTCTTTTGCTCTATTCTCTTCAAAAGTTTTGAGCTCTAAGTAAAGTTTGTCTGCAACATGAGCATGTGTCATTACCATATATATGGCCCATGATAGGGTAGTCGCGGTTGTGTCCCGACCCGCAATCACAAAGTTCAAGACAACATCTCTAAGACTCTTGTCTGTAGCATTGCTCTCTCCCAGTCCTATGAATCTTGACAATATATCATGCTTTATCTGTTTGTTAATAAGACAAGAGTGATCAATTGGTATGTAAGCTTAGGATTTGAACTTCACTGTTAGGATTGGATACATTGTTTCTATGATGCTACCTTATCTTGTTGGCCACTCTTGTTAGCATCCTCTATCTCTTCCTTCCTTCTTCTAATCACCGAGTAGGTGAAATCATCGATGACTTTGATGCTCCTGTCAAGTTGTGCTTCTGATCCTATACTAAGAATTTTCTTAATTTTCCATAGTGGATCAATGAAGCGAAGTGTTACTATGATGTTTGCAGTGTCAAAGGCGCGAGCAAAACTATTGTCTGGAAAATTGGGTGCCAAAGTTCCAATTTCCACACCAAATCCCACCTTGCATATGGAGTCTAAAGTCATTCTCATCAGCAATTCCTAGAAATTGACATTTCATCAAGCATTACCAATTAAAGCCTCCACTACCTCATAATGAAGAACTAAGGAAAAAAAATTGTAAAATTTCAATAAAGAATGCATGTAAGTCACCTGCATGTCTATTTCTTGGTTGAGGAAAGATGCTTGACTGAGAATGGAAGAGAGTTTTAAGGCATACTCCCTGAAAACTTTGGTGCTGAAATCCCTCAAATTTCTGGATGCAAACTCTAAGCTTGCAGTCTTCCTTTGTTTCTTCCAAAGCTCGCCATCAACATTAAATATTCCATCTCCAAGCAGCACTTCCATATAGGAATGGTACACTTCACCCTGCAGTTAGAACAACAAGCTTTTCCATCAAAAGCATTAATTATGCAAGTGAAAAAAAGAACATTAACTTTGATTCAAACCTGATTCTACATCAAAATCTGTATAAAAAAAGAAGTAATGTAGATTACCTTTGGATAATTATTGAAGTTGGTCTTAAGTACATGTTCCACATTAGCAGGATCAGCAATGTAAGTATAAGTTGTGAATGGCATTGGGACCACAACAGTTCTGGAATTGGACAGGTATTGAACAAGCCAATCATGCATCCTATCATAGTTCATCAATTGTTCAAGGGCAGCTCCGAGAAAAGGCCAAGTTTTGGGGCCTTTCTTGTTCCTTTGACTCCATCTATGTGCAACAATCCAAGAAACAACCATGCAGATCAATAGCACTAACACTCCCATGCTGCATCCGTCCCTAAGGGGAGTATCTAATGCAAGGTTCGTTTCTTCTCCCATTCTTAAGACATGAAAAATTACCTGCATATGAATATGAAATGTGTCACGTAAGATGAATGCTAGAGTGATTAATTGATGAGAATCATATATTTATTAGGGGAGGTCAGAGGTAGTTAAAATGCAGGTACGTAATCGGTTTATAATATATATATGGTTGTAGCTATGTATTAGCAACATTTGTCACAATCTTTAAGTGCTTATGAATTATGAATTTGTAAGATAAAGAAAGGGTTCATTTGTTTCGTGCCATTGACCTAAATTTCCTATAATTACTAATATGATCAGAAACTGAGAGGGTGGAACTTTGGCAAGTCACTGTCACGGTGTCACCCATTAGAAAATATTATTAAAAGAAACTGCTCTTACGTTGCAGCAAAATCTCGTACTTTGGGGTATAGTGTGCATACAAAGGTTTTTTTTTTTTTTTTCAAGCAACTCCACAAAGGTTGTTAGATGTCCATGTTTAATGTTTTAATCTCTATATATTATATATAAATACTATAAACTAGTAAAGAGATCCGTGCTAAGCACGGGTCTGATAAACTTAAATATTATATATTAGAATAATTTATTCGCTTTAGATATTGACAATGTATAATGATTCACTTGGAAATCAATTTATTGTGTAATACATATTTGAAAGGTTTGACGTTTCGAAAAATAATGAATGGGATTTGGATGGATTGTACATTGACATTGAGCTACCGATGTCGCAACTAATTAAGGAACAATATTTAAAAAGAAAAAGAAGAATTAATTGTTAAAAGTAAATAAAAATAATAAAACATTAAGTAGGAGAATAATTATGAATAAGATAATTAATATAATATTAGAAAAAGAAACGTGAGAATAAATCAATTAGTCTTTTTGATGAAAATAATAAACAATTAGTCTAAAATAACAATAGAGAATGAAAAATAAAATATACAAAACATTAAATCCAGTTCGATAAAAATAAATAGCTGATGAAAAAAATTAAATTATAGCTAGTCATATACACTCAATGGTTGAATCTCCTGATATTGCACAAACATTCCTATTTCCCCAAAAAAAAAATATTCGTATTTCCCCAATTTAATATTCCTATTCATATGGATTTTTTTTAAGAAAAAACATTTGTATCCAAATTGAGTAAGGATGTATTCATAACAATTAGATAAATATTTACATGCATGGGCAATAATTTGGCAAATCACCCAATACTTTTGTAGTATTATTAAGTATTTTGTTTTTTTAAGGCATATGAAAATGGTATTTGTTAAGTATATTGTTTGTACATTCAACGAAATATAATTGACATGATACAAATTTAACAAATGAGTGAGAATGGATTAGGATTATTTTGAACGTCGTTTAACAGTTTGGAGCAGGAAACTAAGATGTTCGATGTTGGTATTTTATATTTCTCATGGACTAAAATATGTCTCTGTGTATTTTTATTAGGGACCAATTTGAGTCAACTTATGCATTATTATGCAGTTGCTGGTTTGGGAACCTATGTAGAAGCACTCAGGCGAAAATATGACACAAAGCAGGGGTGGATGAACATACAAGTGAGTATGGACACATGCACCCACTCATTTTTTTTAAAAAAAAAATATATTATTATCTTATATATTTTATTTTTTCCCCCATTATTGATTCATTTGCATCCATGCTACTCATTTTTTCACTTCACTCTTTCTTCATCTCCATTATATTGAAAGAGATGTGTTCAATAACATTAACAATTAGTTGATCAACGATTTAAAAACATCAAATCACATAGATGACAATTATGAGGTATGTAATTTATTTGATTAGATATATTAAAATTGGCTAAACTATATTTTTGGTCTCTTATTTTTATTTTAGGTTTCAATTTGGTCCATCTTTTTTTTTTAAATCCAAAATAGTCCCTTATTTTGTAAAGTTATATTAATGTGGTTCCTCTTTTATTTATTTTTTTCCAAAATGGTCTTGTAAAAGTTAAACCCACGTGATCCCTTTTTTCCCTCAAAATGGTCTCTCTTTTATTTCTTGTTCCGAAATGATCCTTTATTTTGAAAAAGTTATACCAATGTGGTCCTCTCCGTACCACAATTTAAACGGAAAAGACCACATTGAAAATCTACAAGGGACCTTTTCGAAACAAAAAATAAAAGAGAGATCAAATCGAAACCTAAATAAAGATAAGATACCAAAAATATAGTTTAGCCATTAAAATTTTAGGATTTTAACATTTATGTCCTTACCTTCATATATATGATGATAATTATTATTAATTATTTTGAAAATAGACTGCCCCCACTAGCTCTGGGTCCCGGATCTATCACAGACACAAAACACAATGTATGTTGTTATGAACTTATGATCCTTTTAGCTTTTATGGATCATACTAACCAGTGTCCTTAGGATATAGATTAAGGATGAAAAAAAAACAAAAAACCTTCCCTCCTATAGTTAGCTAATTATATCCAAGCAACAATATGAGACATTTGGAATCAATTTTTTTAAAATCTTATATAAGATTAACATTGATCACTTTCATGCCTATTTTAAATCCCATTTGGCAATGGAGTTTTGTTATTTGAACACAAATTTTGGATATCATATATGACATCGTATATATTTATCTTTATCCCTCGCTTACTTTTGTTGACGCTGGTTTTTGGTTGGTGTCCAAAATCCTTGTCACAAATAATTTAAGATCAGACGAGTGTAGGGACGGACGAGTTATGCGGTAATCTCGTAAGGATGAGTATATTGCATGTCTGCTCAAACAAGAATGACTTCTTACTTTGAGTTTTACAGAAATACAAGGATTTGACGGAAAAAAAAAAACGTGATTTGCAGTTAAATTAGAAGAAAGTAAAGAACGTGAAATTTAAAGGAAAGCAATAAACGACGAGGAATTTAAAGGAAAGCATGTAAATTGCAGGAAATTAATTGAAAGCTTGTAAATGACAAGTAAAGATAAATGGCAGTAAATTAAAGGAAAGAAGCAAGTTATTGAAAAGTATTTAAATGATTGAAGAGTAAAAGAAAGCGTTTAAAGTGCAGGAAATTAAAAGAAAGCAAGTAAAAGGCGTGAAAAATAAATGGGGAGGAATAAAGAACTGAATAAAGAACTTAAATGAAGAACATGAAAGGAAATGCTGAAGGTAAAGATGAACATGTAAAATTAAATGAGCAGTACTGTATTATAAATTGAACTGGAAATGAAAAGGGATGGAGGAAATACTTGAGTCCAATCCTTTAATCTGCTGTGTGATCGAGATATGTAGTATATCGCTTCAAGTACAACCTCCTTGATTACATCGGGATTAATAGTATTTATAAGCATACAAAATAACTGCCTAAAGAAACTTCCTATCTTAAAAATTGACACCTGTATGGCAGTTTTGCTATGTTTCAGATTCAAACTATTTGACAAGTAAACTTCTCTAACTGCTCATTCCTTCGAATGGCTTTATGTCCATTTGCTTGTCGTCCACGGTTTGGTTATTTGACAACTTATCTTGCTTGATCTTTGTCAACCTTGGAAACTTAGCCATTTCTATACTTTGTTCGTCTGACAATTCTTATTACCAACTTTGTCGAAAGTTGGGTTGTTACTTCTATTCCTCCGTCAGTCAGCTGGATATATTCGTCGGGAATTTGACTGATGACAAATGTGTTTTCCTTTCTTGACGGCTTTATCTGTCTGACATACTAATTTCTGTCAACTTTTCAATCTGTCAATTTTGCTGAATTCGACTCTTCATGGTGGTTATCTGACGACTCTTCAATTTTTTCCGTCATCCTGTCGGATCCATTTCCGTCAAGAATTTTAAATTCCTATTAACAGATGCCCCCCAAATTTTACTTTTCAACGGTTTTGCCCGTAAGAATAGAAAATTTTGATTTTTCAAATCCCCAACGATCGTCTTAATCTCGGGTTCTTATCCGTTAATTAAACCTTGCTTCTTATTTCATCCCTACTTAATAGGGACAATCATGACGCCGCAGGTTTCTTGGAACTCGAACCGAAGGTTTTTAATTCTCCTTTAAATGTCAATCACATCAGAATTGACTTTCTTCTTCTTATCCTTCCTTCTTCACTAGTAAACCTTTTCTAACGAAAGACCTTTTCTTCTTCCCTCGCAAAATCCTTTCTTAAAAGGAATCCTTTCTCTATCTTTTATTCCATTTACCATGGCCACATCTTCTAAGGTGCCGACTTCAGTACCTCATGCTACAGTCGTGCCTCCTAGGGCAGTGGTTCAAGACCCACTTTTGGAGAAATCCGAGTTATGGCAAGAATCCAAGGTAATTTACCCTATTCTTGATCCTTCTATTGCTTTAAGTCCTCCTGCTGCATTTTTGGGTCCTTTTGTGGCCAACAATGAAATTTCTGAGGGTTTACGCAATTCCTTTCCTTCCGCTAGCGTAAATGAAGCTATTTTATCTTCTTTTACTCCTATTCCCATTCATATGTTCAAGAAGAGTAATAGGATTTTCATAATGCCTCCTGCCACTCGGTTCGATGCCTACATTAGTTGGCTTGACCGAGTTCAAACTGAAAAACGCAGTGTATGGGAAGAAGCTGGAATCTTTGAATTCATTCAACTTTCTCGTCATGTTAAACTGGTAGACTTTTCTTTAATAGGAGCATCAGTTTTCTTTTGGAACAAAACAACAAATAATTTTCACTTTCCTTATGGAATGATGGGTCCGACTTTGTTCGACATGTCGGCTATTACCGGCCTTCTCGTCCGATGGCCCCACCATGCATACCGAGGTAGAAATTGAAAATCAAATTGATGTTTACGTGTCAAAGTGTTCTTTTTCCAAATACATAGCAGATTTTAGAGGAGAAGCTCATGATCCTGTGATCGATCATCGAGCATGTAGCCTTCTTGTTTCTTTGGCTATGTGCTCATGTTTTTTGTAGTAAATCTGCTTCTTTGGTCGCTTCATATGTTCCTTTAGCCAATCTTTTGTCATCTGGTAAGAGAGTAGCATTAGGACAATGTGTCTTAGCCAATCTTTATGATAGCATGAGCATGCTAGTTGACACCGTCAAATCTAAAAAGAAAACCAATATAGGAGGGCCCCTTTGGCTTCTCCAATTATGGTTAAATGTAGTTTTGGAGCGTCAATTTTCATATAAAGCTCTCGCAGATTTGACAATCGACACGTATGGCTCCTATCTCTGTTATGTGTCTGCCGAGTCTTTGACGAGAGATGAGACTGCGAACTTCAAGTTTTATTTTAAAATTCTTCATTCGCTTTCATCTTCATCCCCAAAGATCAACTTTTCTCCCTTTTCCGACCGGAAATACGGTCCAAAATGGTTTACACAACTGAGCACCACCATCTCCAAATCTAACAAATCCATTTGGACCAAATTTCTTTGTCAGAAAATTCTTTTTGTTGATGGCCCTAGCTTTAAAACTCAGAGAGCCTATCTCCACTTGCCCAACACCGTTGCTTGTCAGCTTGGCTTCTGCCAAGCTATCCCTGCTCCCTATTCGTCAGATCTCGACGAGAATTTCATTGGTATCAAAGTCCCAACGTATGAGCATATTGTCGCCATTAGTGATGAAGACAAAGTTCGTGGGACTTTCTTACAACCCGTTTCATTTTCGGTCTTCCACGGAGTCACTCAAAGCTTCCTTGACTGGTGGGATGAATACTACTCCAGCCATTGTCTGAATTTACAGACTTGCTTGAGTTGCATTGAAGACACCGCGGGTAACACTGATGATTCTCTCGTGCAGGAACAGGATCCAGCAACCAAAACTCGAGGTGAACTTCAGAAAGAAATTCAAGCCTTTGAGAAATTTTATAAAATTAAGTGGAATCCCAAGTTACCATTTGATATGGTTCGTCATGTCAATAGTGTTTTGGCTGAAGCCAAAAGGAAGCATAATAATAAGGAATCTGAGAGGCTTGCCATGTATAGGAATATTCCCAATATGACCAGGGAATATTTTGACAGTTTGAATGCTCCTTTTCCTAAGCCAGTGCCTATTCCTTGTGCTCCTTTTGGTTTAGCTGATTCACACCCAGGAAAACCGTCGAAAGGAGGTAACTTTTTCTTTTTGTACAGCGTGAGTGCTTACGTTGACCCTTTTGAAAAACCAAATCCAGTTATCTTCGCTCGTCGGTTTCTTCAACCTGATGACGACTTTGAATTCCATTCGAGAATTCTAACTTGTAACTCAGGTATTCATTTGTCAAATCACTTATTTCTCTTTTCTTTTCGTCTGACAGTCAACTTATTTTCATTGCTATTGACAGCTATTCCTCTTGACAAACCCCTCCCTGGCAAGTCTAAGTCCGACGTACTGTCGGGAGAAGTGGTCGCGCTGTCGCGCACGCGCCAAAAAGGACGAGCGGGTTTTAAAAATGTAGTTTAGGGCGACAACTCGGATGTCGTTCTCAAGGACTCTTAAAATGTTATTTTCCACAAAAATAAGTTTTTTGGGGGGGTTTGGATTGAGATGCAATCAAAGAAAACAAAATAATGAAAACAGAGCAATAAAACAAGACAGTTCAAAGAGGTTATCAAATGGCCAAAAACAGATTAATCTATTGCTCTTGATTTCCCAACTATCATAGGTTCATGCAATTTCCAAGCCCTAAGCAGATTCTCATCCCCTCCCGGTTGTAGCAACAATTTACAAACGAAACTACTACTACAGATACATGTCCCTATTCCCGAATTAAACAAACGGGGTTAAGCCTTCATGAACTAAACGAACATGAACGTACACACGCGAATTAAACAAACGCGATTAATTATAGGAACATGATATCACCGGAAATAAATCAACGCAATGCAATATACTCCTGAATTAAACAAACAGAAATATAAAGCATGGCATCGAAGAGGGAAAAGCATACAAAACAGGAGAATACAAGAACCTCAAGTATATGGAAATCGATTACAATAGATCAATCCTAGAAACTTAGTTCTCCATAACAAAAACGAAAACACACAGAGAAAAATGTAAAACAGACAAATGGAGAAGCAAAAGTCTTTACAAACTGTTCAGAACATCAATTTATACTAGTCAGAAATTAAGCCTATTCGCGAGGCGAAGCCTCTCTCGCGACGCGATTCTTGTGAACAGTCTGCAACCTTTGGTATTCTCGCGAGGCGAACAATCCTTCGCGAGGCGAGGACCTGAAGAGTCTTCTTGTTACGCCCGTTATGAACATCAGGGGCCAACCGTGATGCTTTCTGACTTCCACGCTCGCGAGGCGAATGGATGCGCGCGAGGCGAGACTCTTCAACTTCAAAACTGCCAGGGCCGTGACCTTCAACACGGGCAAGCCGTGATCGTCTCTGACTTTTCAGGGTTGCAATACTCGCGGGGCGAGACCTTCTTCGCGGAGCGAACCAGAGACCTTGCATTTTCTTGGAACAGTCAGGCTTCTGGGTCGCGTGGCGAGTATAGCTTTCGCGGGGCGAACCCCCTGTCTCTTTATTCTCTTGCCTTCCAACTTACCTGAAAACAAAGAAACAACTATAAATGTATTATTTGACTCAAACTAGCTAAATTAACCTAAAACTACTCTAGAGACACAAAACCTTGCTTGAGGACAATCTAATTTAATTTGGGTGAAAATAGGATATAATTTGCACAAAACCCTGGTCATACTAGCCATAAAACTAGATGAGCCAGAGGCTTATCAAAATACCCCAAACATAAACTTTGCTTGTCCCCAAGCAAACTAAGACTCAAAAAAAATCAAAAAAAAAACTCAAGACCTAGCAAGCTTAAAAGATTCAATCAACCTTACACAGAATTCAAGCAATATATCAAAACAGTTTTCTTCAAAGTTCCCCCCTTTTAAAGCAAAGCAATCCCCACAATCATTCATTCTAAACAATTGAGAAATTAGTCATTCAAGCAATCATCAATCTAAGCAGGGGATCTAAGTTACACACAAGAGGGAGATCACCAAAATCAAACAACTGCCTTCCTCACAAGGGATATTTTGTGTTCACTCAAACGCTCGCTTTTGTCGAGGCTATCAACATTTCACTCAATTCACTTTTCAGAAACACTTCCCATAAATTTGATTTTCATCTCCAAAAGATTCCCACAGAAAACATGCATGCAACATCAAAAGGTCTTTTATGGGATGTAATGGGGCCTGGCTAAGGGTAGGATATACAAAGGAACTAGGCTGAAGACCCTAGGAACTAAAAGAGCATGAAACACTTCAAACATTGAAAATTCACTCAAGTTCCTTTTCTCATTCATCTTTTCCTTTATGCATTAGGCGACTACAGCCCTTTTTATTCAAATACTTTTTTTTTTCTTTACATTTATTTTCTTTTTCTTTTTTTTTTCTTTTTTTTTTCTTTTTTTTTTCTTTGGCTCCAATCTTTTCATTATTATTTTTTTTTTCCAATCCCAAAATAACATGCCAGTAGCCACCCCAAACTTAGTTTCTTGCAAACCTTGTCTTTCTAAGCATCCATGCTCTCCTAATCCTAAGATCGGGGTAACATGGTCTTTCAGATTTAAACTCATAACATTAGGTTATCAAGAATTAACAGTAGGCTAATCAGGCTCAAAGGGGCTAACTAAGGAACATGCATTAGGACTTGGTTATTTTTAGGCAAAGTAGCTATATACAAAGAAAATGCCTAAATCATCTGAAGCAAACACATAATCATGCAAATCAAAAAGAGATTCAATCAAATTCAGGAAAGTGCAACTTGAAAGTGATTTTCACACAATCAAAAACATGTTGGAGGCTCAAAACCTCACCTGGACATTCATGCAAATTGTTTGAAAGAGATTCTATCCATAGTGTGTGCTTCCTATCACCCCAAACTTATCATAAATCATGTCATCATAATAAAATCTCAAAGTTCAGTTTTCAATCATATGGGGATCATTTTTCAAAACTTAAAATTTTTCAGCCTAGGGGGAATCATCACATATCAATCTGTGCAACATCAATCAAAATCCATCAAACTTGCCAACAAAAGACTCAACACACAAATACTCCTGAGCTTCTCAAATTATTCAGGAGCTTTATTCAAAGAAAAGAAAAAACTACAACTAGTTCCCTCCCCCACACTTAAAACATGCATTGTCCCCAATGAACAAATGTAACTATACAATCGGAGTGAGGGAAAGGAAAAGAAACTCCCCGATCAAGTATCGATTGTAGGTTGGAGCTTCCAAGGAGAGCTCCTCAACATTAGCATCCGCAGGTCACCAAAGATCCACACCATGGAATGGCTTGACCTTTGCCCGTTAACCTTGAAGGTTTTGTTGGTACCTGCATCATTGATCTCTACTGCACCATAAGGAAACACATTAGTAACCACAAATGGTCCGATCCACTTGGACCTAAGTTTCCCAGTCATCAATTTCAGGCGGGAATTAAACAATAAGACTTTCTGACCCACAAAAAATTCTTTCCTAACAATCATCCTATCATGAAAAAGTTTTGTTCTCTCTTTATACATCCTGGAGCTTTCATAGGCTTCCACCCTAAACTCCTCAAGTTGCTTGCAATCGCAGCTTTTCTTTCAACACCAGATTTCTTCATGTCCAAGTTACAGCTCTTTACTGCCCAATATGCCCTATGCTCAACTTCCACCGGAGGTGACATGCCTTACCAAAAACAAGCCGAAATGGGGACATTCCTATAGGGGTCTTGAAAGCAGTCCTCTGTGGCCCACAAGTGCCTTCCAGACTTACGGCTCCATTCCTTTCTATTAGGCCGCACCATCTTCTCTAGAATTTGCTTGATCTCCCTGTTTGATATTTCACTGGCCATTGGTTTGGGGATGGTAAGCAGTGGACACTCTATGTACAACCCCATATTTCCGAGTAAGGCCTCCATGGTTCATTGCAAAAGTGTGTGCCCTGGTCACTGATGATGGCCTTGGGTATGCCAAACCTGCAAAAAATGTTGGACCTAACAAATTTGGAAACAATTTGAGCATCGTTAGTCCTAGTGGGGATTGCTTCTACCCACTTTGAAACATAATCTACAGCTAAAAGAATATATACAAAACCAAAAGAAGGAGGAAAGGACCCATGAAGTCCATCCCCACACATCAAAAACCTCACAATAAAGCATTGGTCTGTGAGGCATCTCACTCCTACTCGAGTGATGGCAGGGGCTCGTTATTTGACATTCCTTACAATTCTTGTATACCTCATATGAATCCCTAAAAATTGTGGGCCAGTAAAATCCAGAATCCAGGACTTTTCTTGCTGTCCTCTGAGGTCCAAAGTGTCCTCCAACTGGAGAGGCATGTGAGAAATGCAGGATGGACTCTGTCTCATGATCGGGGACACACCTCCGAATAACCTGGTCACTTCAAAACTTCCACAGGTAGGGGTCATCCCACACATAGTACTTTGCATCGCTTTTGAGCTTGTGGAACTTATGTCTACTTGTACCTGCAAGAACAACACCAGCAACAAGAAAATTTACAATGTCAGCAAACCAGGGGGTTACCCCATACAGATGTAAGAGTCTCTCATCAGGGAAATCATCTTGGATGGGAAAAGTATCCTCATCCCTTGCTATCCGGCTCAAATGATCTGCTACCAAATTTTCAGCTCCACTTTTATCCTTTATCTCCACATTGAATTCTTGGAGCAAAAGCATCCACCGGATCAATCTTGGCTTAGCTTCTCGCTTCTTCAACGGATATTTCAAAGCTGCATGGTCGGTAAAAAAACAATCACCCTAGAACCTAGCAAATAAGACCTAAACTTATCAAGTGCAAATACAACAACTAGCGCTTCTTTCTCGGTGGTGGTGTAATTTTCCGTGCAAAGATCTAAGGTCCTAGAAGCATAATGAATTACATGGGCAACCTTGCCCACCCTTTGTGCCGTAACTGCTCCCCCACAAAGAAAATTGGAAGCATCACACATTAGTTCAAAAGGGAGTGCCCGTCCTGGGGGCGGATGACAGGGGGTAGAAGTCAACGCTTTTTTCAGATAGTCAAATGACTCCTTGCACTTTTCATCAAACTGGAACAGGGCATCATTCTTCAGCAGGTTTGACAATGGCAGAGCGATCTTGCTGAAGTCCTTTATAAAGCGCCTGTAGAAACCTGCATGTCTAAGAAAAGAACGGATCTCGCGTATGCAAGATGGGTAAGGCAATGAAGAAATCACATTAATTTTTGCAGGATCTACAGAAATACCCTCTTTAGAAATTACATGACCCAAAACTATCCCCTCTTCTACCATGAAGTGACATTTCTCATAATTCAAAATCAGATCAGTATCAATGCATCTTTGTAGAACTAGACTTAGACTATGCAAACAAGCATCAAATGAGGAGCCATATACAGTAAAATCATCCATGAACACCTCTATGCAATTTTCAATAAAATCAGAGAAAATGCTAAGCATGCATCTTTGAAAGGTGCCAGGAGCATTACAAAGGCCAAATGGCATCCTCCTATAAGCAAACGCATCGGAAGGGGCACGTGAAGGTGGTCTTTTCCTGATCCTCAGGGGCAATATGAATCTGGAAATACCCGGAAAAACCATCTAGAAAACAATAATGAGATTGACCAGCCAGCCGATCCAGCATCTGATCTATGAACGGCAAAGGAAAATGATCCTTTCTGGTGGCCTGGTTTAGCTTCCTATAGTCTATACAAACTCGCCAGCTATTCTGGACTCTAGTAGGCACAAGCTCATTATTTTCATTCCTAACTACTGTTAGACCAGACTTCTTTGGTACAACTTGCACCGGACTTACCCAAGTACTATCAGAGATGGGGTAGATAATACCTGCCTGTAGAAGCTTAGTCACCTCTTTCTTCACCACATCCAGAATCAGTGGGTTAAGTCGCCTTTGGGCCTGGCTCCTGATCGGGCTTAGCTCCATCCTCCAATAGAATTCTGCATGCATGCATCTGGAGGGGCTAATTCCTGGAATATTAGCCAATGTCCACCCAATAGCCTTCTTATGCTTCTTCAGAACCTCTAAAAGCTTTGCTTCCTGGTCAGAGTCGAGGCTGGAAGAGATGATGACTGGAAGTCTTTCATTTGTCTCTAGGTAAGCATACTTCAGGTTCTCTGGGAGTGGCTTGAGCTCTAAGGATGGTGGTCTGCTCAACGATGGTGCATTGGGAGTAGCCATGATGTCACGGACTTCGCAGAATGCATGACCTCCAATCTCACTATCACTATCACTATCATTATCATCCTCACCCTGCAAGGTTGAATCCAAAAACTCAGAACAAACAGAACATGGGTTAGTGTTAGTACAGTTAGTACAAGTATATACATCATCAAAACCAGAAATAAGAGGAAAATCAGAAATAAAGTCATCATGGGTGTCCTCAATAAGCTCAGAAAGCAACTCTAAGTGGAATACAGAGTGCTCCTCCGCTGGGTGTTTCATAGCATCAAAGATCTTGAACTTGGCCACAATACCACCAAACTCCATAGACATAGTCCCATCATACACATCAATCTTAGTCTTGGATGTCATCATGAATGGTCTGCCCAAGATTATTGGTGACCTACTGGACTGAGTCTCTCCTGCCATGTCTAGGATGTAGAAGTCCGCAGGGAATATCAAATCATCAACTTGCACTAGCACATCCTCTACCATTCCCATGGGTCGGGCACTGGTCCTGTTAGCCAACTGGATGGTAAGACTCAGATACTTGCAAAGGCCCAAGATCAAGGTTGTTAAAGATGGAGGTAGGCATGACATTGATTGATGCTCCCAAGTCCAACATGCAGTTTTCAAACTTCCTGTCCCCAATAGTGCATGGAATGGTGAATGTGCCTGGATCCTTGCACTTCTGTGGTAGTGCCTGAGTAGGGGTTAAAGCAACAACTCTTTCTGGCTTAAACTGGATAAGCGCTGAGACATTCATTCCCAAGTCAACCCTCTCATTAGTCTTCATCTTCCTCTTGTTGGTGCATAGATCCTTCAAAAATTTGGCATATCTGGGCACTTGCTTGATCACATCCAACAGTGGAATATTAACAGCTACCCTCCTGAAAACATCAAGAATCTCCTTCTCCTTATTTTCACCACCAATCTTCTTATTATTCTGCAATCTATGTGGGAATGGAATGGGTGGTCTATACACTTTCTCAGCTTCAACTTCAACCATAGGCTCAGGAGTAACCTCAACAGTAGGCTCAGGAGTTACCTCAATAGTTTCTTCATCCTTTCCAGAGGTGGCCTCAACAACTTTTCCCGATCTCAGAGATATGGCACTCACATTAGGGTTGGAGGCATTGGGATTTATCACTTTGTTGTCTTTGGCAGTGGGTTGTTCTTTGAGCTTGCTTTATGTTATTTATGTCTGTGGCCATATGTCCAATCTGTCTCCTCAAATCTTGAATGCTAGCACTTGTTTGCTTTGCGATCTTCGTCCCATTTGTCTTTGGAAAAGTGTAGTCATTTGTGCATTCATCTGTGAAGTCAATTGTGAAGTCATTTGCTTGAACATGTCTTCCATTGAAGGTCCGGAAAGGTGCGAGAAGTAGCCACTGGAGGATGATTACGAGGTGCCATCGGTCGTTGTTGGGATGAGTTCCCATACCGCAGATTAGGATGATTACTCCACCGGGATGGTACCTATTTGTTGAGAGGTCCGGAGTGCTTGCACTGCTCGCAGTTATTGCCTTGATTATACGGATGGATCGCAAAGGCTTGAGGCGATTCATGAATCGATCCTCCTTGCAAAATGGGGCATGCTTCATATGGGTGCTCAGGAGAGCTGCACATGCCACACAACACCGCAGGCTGAACCCTATCCATTGCCAATTTCTCTACCAAAGAAGTGAGCCTATCAATTCTGTCATCACGGGCATGGCTGGAAGAAGAAGTGTGGACCTCATGTACACCTCTAGTCTCAACAGAATTTCTTCTGGTAGTAAATTGCTGGAAATTCAGTGACATGTTCTCAATGAGTTGCTTGGCAGCAGATGGAGTCTTGTCAACCAATGCTCCCCCACTAGCAGCATCCAAAATATTCCTATCCATCGGCAGTAGCCCTTCATAAAAGTACTGGATGAGGAGCTGTTCAGAAATCTGATGCTGGGGGCAACTGGATGTCAACTGCTTGAACCTCTCCCAATATTCAGCTAGCGACTCATTCCCTTGCCTAATGCCACAAATTTCTTTCCTGATTGAGGCAGCTCTGGAGGCAGGGAAATATTTCTCTAGGAAGAGCCTCTTCAAATCGTTCCATGTGGTAATGGAGTTCGGCTCAAGGTATAATAGCCAATCTTTTGCAGCTCCCTGGAGTGAGAACGGAAAAGCTTTCAACTTGATATGATCCTCAGTTACTCCTTCTGGCCTCAAGGTTGTGGAGCAGACAACTTGGAATTCCTTGAGATGCTTGTGTGGATCTTCACCTGCAAGACCATTAAATCTTGGCAACAAATGGATTAGTCCAGATTTTAATTCAAATGGAGTGTCAGCACCAGGATATGAAATACACAATCCATTTTAGTTGACATCAGGGGCAGCAAGCTGTCTTAATATCCTCTGGTCTCCCATGTTTTCAAAAACAGTTTTGGAACTAGAATCACTATTAGAACTAGCCCGAAATTCTCTACGGAGTGTATGCAATGTTCTTTCTATCTCAGGATCAAATTCACACAGTTCAGGGCAGTTAGATCTAGTAGCCAGACTAATTCAAAACAAAAACAAAAATAAAAGAGAAAAACAGAAAATAAAAATGCGAAAATAACAAAACAAGAGTCCCCGGCAACGGAACCAATTTTTGGTCGCGCTGTCGCGCACGCGCCAAAAATGACGAGCGGGTTTTAAAAATGTAGTTTAGGGCGACAACTCGGATGTCGTTCTCAAGGACTCTTAAAATGTTATTTTCCACAAAAATAAGTTTTTTTTTTTGGGGGGGGGGGTTGCAAAAACAGATTAATCTATTGCTCTTGATTTCCCAACTATCATAGGTTCATGCAATTTCCAAGCCCTAAGCAGATTCTCATCCCCTCCCGGTTGTAGCAACAATTTACAAACGAAACTACTACTACAGATACATGTCCCTATTCCCGAATTAAACAAACGGGGTTAAGCCCTCATGAACTAAACGAACATGAACGTACACACGCGAATTAAACAAACACGATTAATTATAGGAACATGATATCACCGGAAATAAATCAACGCAATACAATATACTCCTGAATTAAACAAACAGAAATATAAAGCATGGCATGGAAGAGGGAAAAGCATACAAAACAGGAGAATACAAGAACCTCAAGTATATGGAAATCAATTACAATAGATCAATCCTAGAAACTCAGTTCTCCATAACAAAAACGAAAACACACAGAGAAAAATGTAAAACAGACAAATGGAGAAGCAAAAGTCTTTACAAACTGTTCAGAACATCAATTTATACTAGTCAGAAATTAAGCCTATTCGCGAGGCAAAGCCTCTCTCGCGACGCGATTCTTGTGAACAGTTTGCAACCTTTGGTATTCTCGCGAGGCGAACAATCCTTCGCGAGGCGAGGAACTGAAGAGTCTTCTTGTTACGCCCGTTATGAACATCAGGGGCCAACCGTGATGCTTTCTGACTTCCAGGCTCACGAGGCGAATGGATGCGCGCGAGGCGAGACTCTTCAACTTCAAAACTGCCACGGCCGTGACCTTCAACACGGGCAAGCCGTGATCGTCTCTGACTTTTCAGGGTTGCAATACTTGCGGGGCGAGACCTTCTTCGCGGGGCGAACCAGAGACCTTGCATTTTCTTGGAACAGTCAGTCTTCTGGGTCGCGTGGCGAGTATAGCTTTCGCGGGGCGAACCCCCTGTCTCTTGATTCTCTTGCCTTCCAACTTACCTGAAAACAAAGAAACAACTATAAGTGTATTATTTGACTCAAACTAGCTAAATTAACCTAAAACTACTCTAGAGACACAAAACCTTGCTTGAGGACAATCTAATCTAATTTGGGTGCAAATAGGATATAATTTGCACAAAACCCTGGTCATACTAGCCATAAAACTAGATGAGCCAGAGGCTTATCAAGAAGCTTCTGAAGATGATAATGAACCCGTTATCCCCTTGGTCAAGAAGAGCTCTCGGTCAGCCAAAGCTTCTGTTTCTGATCCTCAGTCAAAAGGATCCAGAAAAAGAAAAGAGAAAATGGCTCCTTCTAGCCCTCTCTCCAAGAAATCAAAATCTGTCAAAGGTTTTGCAATGGTGACAGCATTTGATGCCGTCAAAGTCTCCACTGGCTCTAAAACTCAGGAGGTTATGACTAGTTCCTCCAACACTTCGACCTCCAACCAATCCGAGGTAACAATTTTACGTTAGTCTGTCAAGTTACATCCTTTTGCTCACATGCTTGCTATTCTTGACAGAAAAACAAAACTGTCGAGACCATTCTGGTTTCTGAGAAGGCTATTGTTGATGTTGACTTGATGTCTTCAGATTCTAATCTGGTATTTCCACTGATCTTGTCATTTTTTGTATACTTGAATAAATTCTCATTTATTTCTCATGTCAGGAAAAGTCTCCCCAGTTTGATGATTCAATGACCATTCAGGAGATTATCACGACTGTCGAGCCTATAAATGTATATGATTCGGAACTGCATACTGACCAAACTTTAGGAGATATCTCTGTTAGTACTAAGAATTTGACAATTGAATTGCAGGTTCCTGACTCTCATCAGGAAATGCCTTCGAGCCCTCATCACCCGACTTCAATCACCCCAATTTCAACAACTGATGACCCAGTAGGAACTACTGTCGTGATTGAAATTCCGGATGAAGATATTGACATGGAGGCCTTGCTGGCTGAAACAGCTCCTATCATTCCTTCTCCACCTGCTATCAAACCTCCTACCATGAAGTCTCCTGATCCCAAACCGGCTCTACATTTTAACACGTGGATTAATATGCTGTCGGAAGTAAGCCGGAAAGAGTCATCCTTTTCTACCACTTCTTCATCGACTCAACATGATTCCAGTGACTCTTTAGTTACTACCCTCATGCATGATCTTCAAGCTCTTCTAGTCAATCCTTTTGATGAACTTCTGTCTGATATCAAGATTCAAAAAGAATTATCTCGACTTGTCAAGGAGATCACTCCTCTTCATTCTAATCTTCCTCTGTCGAGCCGTTCATTTTTTATCTCTATTCAGACATTTTGGGAACGACTCTCCAGTAAATTAGAAAGGATGACTTCTGTCATTCCTTCTTACGAAGAGGAAGAAAGAATCAAGGACGATCTCTTAATTCAGTTTCAAAATCTTGAGTCATCTAAACAAAAAGAACTTGACCTTATTTCCATCGGGATTCAAACTAAGGAGAGCTTACTGGAGTACAGGAAGAAGCTGTTGGCCGAGATTGAATTGACGGACCAAAAGTGTGCCAAGTTTGACAAAGCTTTGGAAAAAAGCAAAGACAGAGTCAAAGCTATTGATGATGAATCTGTCCGTCTTGGCCAAAAAGCTGAAAGTGTAGTCAGCAAACTCCGTGCATTGCAGCCCGACTATGAAGCAGCTACTGCTGATAAAACTAACCTTTCCCTTGCATGGGATCAATTATCCTCTATTTAGACCAAAATTGACAATTGTAACCATTGTACCTGTCAATCTTTAGTCTGGTCTTGACAGTCATTAATTGTAACTATTGTAACTACTGCACGTTTATTTATTATTGGATTTGACTGCATATTCCCAACTAACTTCGTAATTCATGCTTTATCAAATCATCATAAATGTCATGGTAAGTTTCGAAACTTTGGTAAACCACATCGCAATAAATGCCTTTTGTGTTCAACTATAAATAACGAGGTCTATAAATCTCTGATTTCATAGTTGAATCTTTCACATACCATGCTTTCCTTTACATCAGGCCTCCACCTATTCTTCTTTCTTCCTCCACGAGAATCTGACCTTATTTATATTAAGTTTTCAAACCAAGGTGTTTGTCTTAATGGTCACGTCCTCCATGAAGGTCAATAACCAATGTAAAAACATTTAGTGAAGGTCAGTAACCAATGTAACATCCATAACTGGCCTCACTGCATATCCGAGGAGAAGCAGATCTTGATACAGAACGAGTGTACCTCGTCTAGTTCCATCATCTTCATCTGGAAGGGTTTGGTGTTATCTACCGTAGCAACAACCACCTTCTGAGTGAAATGATGGTGACATCTGCTCGTGCTTATCCCCCTTTTGGAGCCTCCTTGACAAATGAGGCAACTGAAATCTCGTGGGAATGAAGCCTCAACAAATTTAGCTGCACCTCTCTGCTGTTGCATGAAACAAATATTATTAGCGCACTGCCCTGTATTTTAGGATCAGACTAGCTTTAATTGACAACTTGATTTCTACCATCAAATGACAGTATTTCATTGTATCGTCAATTTAATGAATATACTTATTTTCTTTATTCGTCAATTTGTACTTCTAACATCGTCGGTTTGTATTCCTTCAAATACTTGTCATTAATTGACTTAATTGTCGAGCCAGTATTAATATTGACAAGTGCGTAAGCATTTCCAGAAAATACTCTGTCAAATTTAAATGGTCCTTCCCATTTAGGTGATCATTTCCCGTATTCTCGACAACTTTTATCCATGGGCAATATGACCTTCCAGACTAAATCATCTACCTTGAATGCTTTGAACTTAACTCGACTATCATAAAACCTTGCAATTCTTTCTTTTTGCCGAATCAAATTCTCCAACGCAATCAATCTGTCATCACTTAATTCATTCAATTCGTCTAGCATTGCATCCCAATCTTCGGTCGATGGGTAGGTCATTTCGCCTTTGAATGCGAGTGGATTGGAGATTGATTTCAACAGGTAATACAGGATCGTGCCCATAAGTTAGACGATATGGCGAGGTTCCTGTTGACTGTCTGGGTGAATTTCTATATGCCCATAATACTTGATCAAAGGTATTATGCCAATTTTTAGGTTGTCGGCCCACATGCTTTTTAATAAGATTAATAATGATCTTATTTATGGCCTCAACTTGGCCATTTGCTTGTGCATAATATGGTGTAGATGTGAGCATTTTTATATGCCTAGAATTGGCATATTCCACAACTTTCTTTCCGACAAACACTGACCCTTGATCCGTTGTCAGAGTCTGGGGTATGCCAAACCGACAGATAATGTAGTTTTCAATGAAGTCAATTACTTCTTGTTGGGTGACTGTTTTAAGACAGATTGCCTCTACCCATTTGGTAAAGTAGTCAACTCCAACTAAAATGAATTGATGTCCTTTTGACGAAGCATGATGTATCTGACCAATCAAATCTAGAGCCCATCCTTTGAATGGCCAAGGCTTGACAATAGAATGTAATTCGCTAGCCGGTATGTTTTGTATGCGTAGTGCTTCGACACTTTGCTCACAAGACCTGGCAAATAAAATGCAATCTTTAACCATAGTTGGCCAGTAATATAAACTTCTTCGTAGGACCCATTTCATTTTATCACCTGCCTGATGGGCTCCACATATACCCTCGTGGACTTCTGATAGAGCCAAATAAGCATCTCGCTCACTCAGGCACTTGTGTAGAGTTCCGTCAACAGATTTTCTGTATAACAGTCCTCCTTGCATTGTGTAATTCAATGCCTTATACTTTGTTTTTCTATCTACATTCTGACTTGGATTTTCCAAATACTCGATTATTGGCAATCTCCAGTCATTAGGCAGAATTACATCATTTACTAAAATATCTCTTTCTTCTAATGGATACAGCAATTCTCTGATTTCCATTAGTGTTGACAGAGTCTTTTGAGATATTTTATATCCTGAGGCTATCTGAGCCAACTCATTAGCCTCTTGATTTAAATTTCTGGGAATGTATTTAACAATTACGTCATCAAATTTTTTCATCAACTTGTTAGCTACGATACAATATTTTGACAAATTGTAACTAACACATTTGTATTCTTGTGTGAGTTGTTTGATGACTAATTGAGAATCCCCAAAAATATGCACATTTCGTGCTTTTAATTCTATCAATATTTCCAATCCGACAATCAAAGCTTCATATTCAGCTTCGTTGTTGGAACATGGATATTTAAGTTCAAACATGAACTTTGTAGGAACTCCTTGTGGGGTCACAATTAGGATTCCTTTGCCACTACCTCCTTGATGCCTTGATCCGTCAAAATAGAGTTTCCAAGGCAGTAGACTGACAACATTTATTTCTGGCACATCCAGTCCTGGATGGTCTACCAGAAAGTCAGCTATTGCTTGTCCTTTGACAGCTTTAGATGGCACGTATTGTAAAGAATACTCTGATAAAGCAATGGTCCACTTGCCAATTCGTCCATTAAGGATTGGTTTCGACAACATATACTTTATTACATCAGTCTTGGAAATAACTAATACATGACATGGCATCATATAATATTTGAGTTTTGTACAAGAAAAATATAATGCTAGACATAACTTCTCTATTGCACTATATCTTCCCTCAGCATCATTTAGGACTCTACTTAGATAATATACAGCCCTTTCAACATTGTCATCGTCATCCTGGGCTAATAAACATCCTATAGTGTCCTCTGATGCTGATATGTACAACTTCAGCGGTCGACGGGACACTGCGGGTATCATGACCAGGTGGGTGACTAGATACTGCTTAATCTGGTTAAAAGCCTCTTGGTGACAAGGTTCCCAAATGAAGCTTTGTTCTGATTTCAACTTGACCAGTGGTGCAAATACTCTTGTCCTTCCTGACAGATTTGATATGAATCTTCTGAGAAAGTTAACCTTCCCTAAGAAGGATTGTAGCTCTTTCTTATTTGTCGGCGCGGAGGCTTCCATGACTGCTTTAGCTTTATTCCTGTCTACCTCGATTCCTTTTTTGTGGACCAGGAATCCTAAGAATTTTGCAGCCGACACTCCGAAACTACACTTCTCTGGGTTCATTTTTAGATTATGCTTTCTCATCCTGTCAAATCCTTGCCTCAGATGCTCCAAATGGTCATCTTTGCTCTTGGACTTAACGACCACATCATCGATATATACTTCTACAAATTTTCCAATAACATCATGGAAAATTGTATTCATTGCTCGTTGATAGGTGGCCCCTGCATTCTTTAAATCGAAAGGCATGACAATCCATTCATATGTCCCAATTGCTCCTGGACATTTGAAGGCAGTCTTCGACACATCTTCTTCGGCTATAAAGATTTGATTATACCCTGCATGGCCATCCATACAACTTAAAATTTCATTTCCTGATGCTGAGTCGACAAGCATGTCGGCTATTGGCATCGGATATTCATCTTTGGGGGTAGCCATATTTAAATTCCTGAAATCTATGCATACCCTCATTTTACCATTCTTCTTAATAACGGGGACTACATTAGAGAGCCAATCAACATACCTGGTTGTTCGTATGAACTTGGCTTTAAGCAGTCTTTGTATTTCCTCTTTGATTTTATGTACCACCTCTGGAGCAAACCGTCTGCTTGCTTGTTTAACAGGCTTGCAATCCTCCCTTAGTGGTAGGCGATGTTCAACAAGATCCCTGCTTAAACCAGGCATTTCGTCATAGTCCCATGCAAAGCAATCTTTGTACTCTGCTATTAATCCGACAAGTTTTCGTTTGTAATCCTCTGGCAGAAAAGCACTGACAAAAATGGGCATTTTATTTTCTTCTGACCCCAAATTTATTTCTTCCAGAGGATCTTTTACTTCCACATTTTGTTTGATTTCGGCTCATCTTTCAAAACCCAAAGGGCCGTCGTCAATTATACAATTCGCCAATACACTCTCTTGAGTGTGTGCTTCTTTATCGGCCAGATAGGCCGACAATCTTCTCAAGTGGGTCTCAAAACTCATTGTCAGATTCTGGCCGAGTCTTGTCGGCCTTGTCTTGTATTGTAACTCCAAACTGGCTAAGAAGGCTTGCTTCCAACGTATCCTTGTTGATAACCCCTTCAATGGCAGTTATTGGCTTCACATTCGGAGAATACACCCAAAAATCAACACGTGCTTGCTGAGCATAACAAGCACTATCGTCTGCCTCCACAATCTCCACTTGATCCTGTTCATTCCACAAAATCACCTTCTGATGTACCGTTGATTGAACTGCCCCCACAGCATGGATCCAATCCCTGCCAAGCAAAATGTTGTAGCTTGACTTGGCTGGAATTATGACGAAAAATGTTATTCTTTCGACAGTGCCAATTTGTATGTTTAATAAAGTGACACCATCTGACGGAGATGTTTTGCCACTGAAATCAGTGACAACCATATCAGTTGGGATTAGATATGACTGGTCCTTTCCTAATTTTTTAAACATCGCCCTAGGCATCAAATTTACAGCAGCACCTCCGTCAATTAAGACTCTATTGGTGGGTCTTCCATCGATGATGGCCTTCACATGTAAAGGCCTTAGATGATTTTTCTGTTCGTCGGTAGGTTTCTCCAACTGAGCCACGTTGTCGAATACAGTAACTAAATTCTCTTGAACACACATCCAGTGGTCACTGGGGGTCTCTGCATTGTTGGCGACATCACTTGTCGTCATCGAGAGGGGATCAAACTCAAAATATCCCTCGTATTCTGCTGGGATGAAAGAAATCAAACCTATCTTCATTCTCATTCCAGGTTCCAGTATAACTTCATTGTCTGGATCTTCATCTAGGAATGCACCTCCGACTGTCCTGCCGTGATTTTTTCTTAAATCACTCTCGTCATCTGACCCTGACCTATTTGACAAAGGTCGGGCAATTCTCGCGCCACAGTTGTCTAATGCTTCCATGATGTCGGTCCAATCCTCATTCTGGCCGTCGGTGTCCATGGCTCCACTGACATTCATGTCATCATTCGGATCATTCAATGCTTCAATGACAGCGTCAAATGACAACTCTTCTCTAGTTAAATCGCATTCTGGCTTGAACGTAGTCAGTTGTTGCTCTTCTATTCTGGCTTCAACTTTCTTCTCGAGCCCCGCAACCTTCTCCATTTAATCGGTCAAAGCGAGTGCCATTTGCCTCTTGGTTTTACTGGTGAGGATGCTTGGCCTGAAGTCTTCTTTTCTATGAAAACCTGGGATATAGGTTTATTTTGCTTGGTCTGATTACCGGGTTTCTTGACATCAGTTTCCATGGGGTGATTTACTATTACACTCTTCATCTTGGTATCTCCCCTTTTATCTACTTTGTTGTCGGTTGTAGCAACCAAGCAACCAGCATCATGGGAAGGCATCTCTTTTATAATGACGCCTCCCTGTTTGGCAAGTTTCTTTTTCTGAGCTTGTCGGAGTCTCTGTAGTCTCCTCTTTTGGCTCTTGGAAATGGCCAATTGAGTTGAGGGTCCTGAAAGACCAGGCCCTTCCATCTGAGCATTTTTAGCCAGTTGACCCTTTCGGTAATGTTCATTCCAAAAGGGTGGCCCTCGTTCATTGCCCTTGTTTCTCCGAGCCCATGTCTGTTTTTGCAATTCAGTGCGTGCCATGGCTGAATTCCTCACCCATTTATCCACCATTACGTTGGATGGGGGTGTTACGGTCTTGACAGGATTCAATCGCCACCGGCGAGTTACCTCTTTGTCGATCCTCTCGATTTGGTTCTTCAAACCACCCATTTGTCTTTGTCTTTGTCTAAATTTTGATGGTGGATATGTTGCCGACAACTATCCATGCGTCTTTTACTTGCTGATCCTCTCGGTTGAATCAAGCCAGCCTCCCTAGATATTGTCTTTGTCCGGATTTTGACTGGTGTATGTGTTCTTTGACGGCTGTTTGTTTGTCGTCTATTTACAACAGATGCGGCACTCCCTGTAATCGCTGTTGGATCCAGATGGCTATTTGAGTGTGAAAACCTGCTCTGGTCATCTTGTGGACGATGCGATGGTAGTTTCTGCCCCCTAGCTTTTTTGGCGGCTACTTCATCATAAAACGCTTCGCATCTTGGGCAAACTTTAATTATGCCCTCATCTTTCTTTCGTGTCATATAGTCAATAAGTGGCTCCCCTGGCTTCGGATAAACATCAAATGGATCTGACAAATCCATTTGGATATTTTGTCCGGCCGTGATGTTGACCATGCCTACTCCCATATGGACTTGGCGGTCTGCTTTGTTAGCTTCAGGACCGAAGGGTTCTGTATCAATCTTCATTTCCGGTCTCTTGTCTGAAAACTTCAACCTTCCGTCTGTCAAACCTTTCTGAATGATATCCCTGAAATGGATACATTCATTCGTCACATGACCAAAAGTATTATGATACTTACAATATTTCCGATCTTTAATTTCATGGGCTTTCAAGAGCCTATGATCATCTGACAATTTTAATTGCTTATCTTTAAGTAATATGTCAAATATTTGATCGGCCTTGGTCACGTCAAATGTGTATACTTTCTTATTAATGAAAGGGATTCTTTCTTTGGCCCTTGCGGGCTTCAAAGCTTGACATATATAAGGTGGACCATTTTTTAGTTCGACATAATCTACCTCATACTCTTCAGAATCATTACTCTCTTCGTCGGATTCATTACATCCGACAAAATTAACCCTTTCCCTCTTAAGGAATCTCTTTTGCTTAAAAATCTTTTCAGTTCTTAATTGTTCAATCTGTCGAACCTTGTCCCCTAACTGGGCAAGATCTATCAAATGTTGGTTAACCAGTTTCTTCCTGATATAGTAATCCGGGACCACCGGCAGCAATTTTCACTATTTCGCCTCTGGAATAGGGTGAAACACCGACTCCTCATCCGACGGAATCGAGCTAGGTAGTCGTCAACAGATTCGTTATTCATTCTTTTAATTCCAAACAAATCATCAATCCTATTTTCAAGTCTCCTCTAAAGAATTGGTCATGGAAACCTCTTTCCAATTGATTCCAAGAATGGATTGAATTAGGCCTTAGGGTTGAAAACCAAGAAAAAGTATTCTTAGTTAACGAGCTAGGGAAGAACTTCATTTTTAATCCTTCCTCCAAGGCCAAGTCTCCTAACTCGATGGTATATCGGGCAATATGCTCGACTGTCGACTCTCCACTTTCTCCTGAGAATTTCGACAACTTGAGTATTTTATATCCTCGAGGCATTTCTGCCTGTTGGACCCAATCAGGAAATGCTGATGCAAAAAATGGTTGGTTAGCATAACCAATGTTAAAACCAAACCTATTTAATGCTTGTTCGACCACTTGGTTGACATTTTGATTTAAAACATTCTGACGGAACGCTCCAACAGCACCCTGGTTTAGGATCAAATCATCATCTTCCTCTGGTCGCAGAATATGTACATTTCCACGTCTCAAAGGAATCCGACGATGAAGCTGTTGTCGTTCATCATCTTGTTCAAATCCATCAATTTGTGGTTCAACCTGTGGTTGATTAATCCTGGTGAGATTTGCATTGAGATTTCTACCAGTATTTTGGTTTTCGCATGGGGTTACAACACCCAAGGCTCTGTTTAACCGACGTATTTCATTTGTCAATGCTAAACATGCATTGTTTGTGTTTTCCATCAATGGCGTAATTATTGTACTCATTTGTTGAGTAAATGTATTCACCATGTCATGGTTACTAGAATCAATCTGTTGTCGGACATTGGCTAAAGTAGCCTCCGACAGACCAACAATGCTTTGTGGGAGTTGTCTTAATGGGGAAATACATGGCCTCTCTACCGGTTGTTCTTGTCGAGAATTGGTAACTATCATGGACCCCGTTATTCCATTCGCATGACTGGGAATTTGCCCCCCAATCGATGGCCCTGCCTGTCCAAATGTATGGGCAGCAATCGTCATTCCATTTGGATATGGTATGTAAGCAAATGGAGTATTTGGGTTGACGGTTGTTGACCCATAAGGCATCCTATATAAAGGTTGTGAGAGAGGTTGTGTAGTCCCTCTTGGATTTGAACTCACAACACTTCGTGATGACAATCCAGTAGTTGATGTATTTATTTGTTGTAAGACAGGTAAAGTTGGTGACGGAAGTGTTCCTTGACCAACTTCGTCAAATCTATTGACTACTTGGGCGTAAGAAACGCCTCTTCTTATTCCTAGACCATTAGTACCATTTACCTCTGCATTAGTTCCATTTGCAGGAATATTGTCAACCGGTGCAATAGCATCCACTTTGTTGACACAAATGGCATTAGTGTCTTCTACGCCTGCATCACTTGCATTACTCATATTTACAGAGTTCTGGGAAATAGATGTTTGAACCACCTTTCCGCTCCGTAAACGCATACAAATAAAGTTGTATGTTAAATTCCTGACACTATACGAGTTACTCTAAACTCGCCCCACCGGGTGTGCCAATTTGTTGACGCTGGTTTTTGGTTGGTGTCCAAAATCCTTGTCACAAATAATTTAAGATCAGACGAGTGTAGGGACGGACGAGTTATGCGGTAATCTCGTAAGGATGAGTATATTGCATGTCTGCTCAAACAAGAATGACTTCTTACTTTGAGTTTTACAGAAATACAAGGATTTGACGGGAAAAAAAAACGTGATTTGCAATTAAATTAGAAGAAAGTAAAGAACGTGAAATTTAAAGGAAAGCAATAAACGACGAGGAATTTAAAGGAAAGCATGTAAATTGCAGGAAATTAATTGAAAGCTTGTAAATGGCAAGTAAAGATAAATGGCAGTAAATTAAAGGAAAGAAGCAAGTTATTGAAAAGTATTTAAATGATTGAAGAGTAAAAGAAAGTGTTTAAAGTGCAGGAAATTAAAAGAAAGCAAGTAAAAGGCGTGAAAAATAAATGGGGAGGAATAAAGAACTGAATAAAGAACTTAAATGAAGAACATGAAAGGAAATGCTGAAGGTAAAGATGAACATGTAAAATTAAATGAGCAGTACTGTATTATAAATTGAACTGGAAATGAAAAGGGATGGAGAAATACTTGAGTCCAATCCTTTAATCTGATGTGTGATCGAGATATGTAGGATATCGCTTCAAGTACAACCTCCTTGATTACATCGGGATTAATAGTATTTATAAGCATACAAGATAACTGCCTAAAGAAACTTCCTATCTTAAAAATTGACACCTGTATGGCAGTTTTGCTATGTTTCAGATTCAAACTATTTGACAAGTAAACTTCTCTAACTGCTCATTCCTTCGAATGGCTTTATGTCCACTTGTTTGTCGTCCACAGTTTGGTTATTTGACAACTTATCTTGCTGATGCTGTCAACCTTGGAAACTTAGTCATTTCTATACTTTGTTCGTCTGACAATTCTTATTACCAACTTTGTCGAAAGTTGGGTTGTTACTTCTATTCCTCCGTCGATCAAATTTGGATTATTCGTTAGGAATTTGACTGATGACAAATGTGTTTTCCTTTCTTGACGGCTTTATCCGTCTGACATACTAATTTCTCGCCAACTTTTCAATCACGTCAATTTTCTTTGGTTCGACTCTTCATGGTGGTTATCTGACGACTCTTCAATTTTTTCCGTCATCCTGTCGGATCCATTTCCGTCAAGAATTTTAAATTCCTATTAACAACATTTTATCTTCCTTATATACATGCTTCTCGAAAATACAATAAAAAAAAAGGACAACTTATGATATCCCTATTTTGTGTCAAAAAATCATTCCGGTTGGCCATGTTATTGTCCAATGTAAAAATGCTTTGAAGTTTGAAGTAAGGAAAAGCACGTTCTGGTGCTTTTGGTTACTGGCCAACCTGTTAGAAGAAATGAATTTTTCAATACAGGATGCTGTGTTTTGATTTAAGTCCGTGTTTTTTTTACGGTAAAAAAAGGGTTAATACTTAATAACAATAGATGTTTCTTGGGTCACCGCCGGCTGAGTATCCCTTGGGTTGTCATATACTCATATAAGACTCTAGATGTTTCTTTTCTTTTTGGCTGGTAGTGTTTTAACTTTTTCCTTTTCTTTTCTTTTTAAGTTTGGCGGAGTATAATAAAAAAGAAGGAAAAAAAAATATAGACACTGTAGCGGTAGTTTATGAGATTTAATTATAGATATAGATTAAAAAAAAACTTGTGATAACTTATTCTTTTTACATTTCATTGTAATTCCCAAATTAAAATAAATTAATTTACTACGAATTTTATAATTTAAACTTTAAAGACTAATTCGTTTTTGCATAATTAAATTTAAGTACTAAACTAAACTTAGAATAATTGACTCCATAATTAAATAATTTATCATCGACTCAATTAAATTAAAATGAGTTCAAATAACGTACATACCTGATTGTGATAACTGATAATGATAGAAAGAATTGCATGGTGCAATGGTATGTGATGGTGACACGTATATAGAACCAAGGTACCTCGGGCTTCCACAATTTTCGGGAGACTAGCACGTGTAAGCAAAGACTGTAGGTGATGTTTCCAGAACATATGTGCAATCACTCTCGAACTTTCTCCACTCCTCACAAATTTTCTCTTTATATATATATATATATATATATATATATATATGCACATCCAAAATTTTCTCTGCAAACAAACACGTGCTCCAGTTTCTCTCATCAAAATCTCCGAAACATAAGATTCTGATCAGAGTGAGTAATTAGTTGGATGGCGAGAAGAGTTGGTGACGATTTGGCAGCTACGGTGAATAATTTGTTTCATTTACCTGAAACAATGGAGAAATTCATGTTTCCTTCACGGTCTCATGATAACAACCAAGAGAACAGAGGAGTTTCTAGCATCCCTGTCGATATTTTGGAGACTCAAAAGGAGTACATGTTCTTCATGGACCTTCCTGGTCTCTCCAAGTCCGAAATTCAAGTACTTCTAATTTCAATATTTATGCTAATAAGACTCAATTACTGACGATTATTATATCACATGCATTAACATGCGGTTGCAATAATGCAGGTGACAGTTGAAGATGAGAACACACTTGTTATAAGAAGCAATGGGAAAAGAAAACGTCAAGATGGTGAGGATGAAAGCTGCAAGTACCTTAGGCTGGAGAGGAGAGCGCCACACAAGTTGCTGAGGAAGTTCCGTTTACCTGAGAATGCTAATGTGTCAGCCGTCACAGCAAAATGCGAAAACGGGGTATTGACTTTGGTTGTGGAAAAGAATCCTCCGCCTCCAAAATCCAAAACAGTTCAAGTTGCCATTGCCTGAGGGATACATAGATATATATTTGTTTTTGCTTTGCTGTTTTGTGGTCAATGGTTCCTATAGCTTTGTTTATGGTGCCAATGTAATCAGTTTGAATGCATCCATCAAGTTTTATGTGCTAGGTTTTTAATGTAATGAAATTTTAATTGAAACTTGTATTTACGTGGCAAATAACACCCAAGAAAAGAAATATCATTTCCCTTCAACAGATGTAAACAATCCGTATAGCATGTAACATTTATCTCAAGCAGATTCCAAGTCTATACATACACTAACCAATAAATGGATCCAAATTAAACAAAGAAGCATCAGAAGGATACAGGGCCATCAAAAAATTCAATGTGGCTACATGCAAAATTTGTAAAAGCAGTTGGCAGAATGTAGTGGATTTACTTTGCAACACAATCTGGCCATAGGTATCTATAATTAAATATTTGATTACCAAGCATCTTGGGAAAATCAGGAGAATTCGATCAGACTACTTTTTCCTTTTCTTAGACTTGTGTTTCTTTTGGGTAGGTTTTTTCTCAGTATGGTCAACATTTTCCATGAGATGCTCAAACTCTTCATAACTTGCAAACGGAGACACACCACTCTTGCCACCAGCCTTACGTTTTCGTTTTTTTCTGTCAACTTGATCCTCATCATCGTCAATAACTCCAACGTGAAGATCGTTATCATCATCATCATCAAGAGGAGCATCAACATCTTCCTCTCCCATATCTGAAGGTATATCTATCTCAGCATCACTAACATCACCAATCAAGTCCTCATCATCCTCATTAGCAACTTTATCCAAATCATCATAATCATAGTCATTGTCAGGTTCCAAAGTTTGATCAGCAGAATCCAACAGATTCTCAATCTCTTCATTATCACTCTCATCCCCACCATCAACATCAAACAACTCCTCAGCAGCCTCCTCATCGGCCGACTTCTTCTTCTTCTTTTTCTTCTGTTTTGTAGAACAACTCATTTTGTTTGTATAGAACTTGTGGAAGACAAGATCCTCTGGTGGTACATCTACTTCATCCAGTGAAAGAATTTCAGGCCCAATCAAAGGGTCTTTAATGTCCATCTGCAAAATGAACAACACAATTAACAAGCTGAATCAAAAGGCTTGAGGATTGTGCATTAACATCAGAGATCATGCTGCTGAAAAAGCAAGAAAATAACCTGCTTGGCAGGTTCAATCTGAGAACCACCATGCCATGTGCTTTGTTTTGGCTTCTTCTCCATGAATTTGTCTAGGAAAGCAGTCAGACATAGGTCATTTAAAGGGTTTCCATTATAGACAATGTTGGCCCCAGAAAGAAGAGTTGTTGCCATGGTAGCAACTGAGGGGTGCGCATGCGAAGCTAGTACCGTTAACTCCCACCAACTTACGCGGTCTGCATTGCTGTTGGAAAGGACACAAGTAGAAAGATAATAAGAAGGTGCAACAGAAAGACAATGCATATAATGAAAACAAGTAGAGTGGTCATCAACATAATCTTTCAGATTATAACTATACCACACATGCATATGATATTATCAGATACCAGCACCAACGGACCACTATCAGTTTCCCATTCGAGGCAAACATACAATATATTATGGGGAGTCAGAATATTGTACCTATTCCCATCTTATGGTGTACTTTCTTGTCAGAAGCAACATGAAATATGTCTTTGACATGATATGCAGCTTATCTTAGCTCCTAATGCTTTATGGAAACAATTACAGAATTTTTGATGATATCTGAAATGATGACTAATGTGAAATCAAATTAAGCAAATTACCAATAAGAAGGCTCTCTGTGTCGTGGATCATAGCCTCCAGGCAGGATAGACTTCTTGGTCTCCGCCTGCAATTGCGGCGGACCATCATTATTCGATACAGGTTTTGATTTCTTAAGATTCGTTTCATTCCTTTCAAGTAAAAATCTGCTTCCTCAGATGCATCATCCGAATCATCGTCTTGAGAAGATGCTGGAAGATCATCTTCACTTTCTGAGAAACCACCTTCGGAATTGGCATTGTCACCATTCTGAACAAGTTCAATATCACCAGCTTGTTTATTTGATACAGTGCTAGGTTCATTATCAGTTTCTTCTATAACATCTTCAAAGTGTTCAACTTCTTCATCAATAGATTCGTTCTGCAACACCATGTTCCTGTATGATAAATGAAGATAAGTAGATGATTTTTATCTTGGTCAAATGAATAGATGGTCAATTCTATGGTAAACTTGTCACTACTTGATTAACAATGCACAGAAAATAGAAGATCTTTTTATGCCCAATGTATATATATATCTTCCACTCCCACATCATAAAAATTGTAGTAATAATAATGGCAGTGACATATACCAAACAACAACTAGCCTTACCATAATGGTGGTCTGGCTTTAAGGAGTTCAGAAAGAAGGAAAAGGCACGCACAGGCATATTGTGGTGGTTGCTGAAGCGCAATCTGAACAAATAAAAATCAGTAGATTATTGATTTATATGTTATCTTATAAAAGGAGAATGGCAGAGAAAGTGCAGTTGAATAATCACCTGCAATAGACGTTTAGAAAATGCAGCCACACGCTTTAAATTGACATCCCTTTTCATTGCTCTAAGGAGGAGTGCAATAAACATTTCTGCCTGAAAACGTAAAGTTAGAAAATACAAAAAAGGAAACTGCAGAGGAGTGGAGAACTGTATACGCATAACCATTTTTTTGTCCAAAAGTTAAATGCAAAAAGAGTTTGCTTGCCTTGGACGTATTCATGGCAGACGGAAGCAAAAGTTTGGAGTACAAAGCACGGTAAAACCGATCACTGGCTATCTGATTCTTGGATGAGATTTTATCAAGAAGCATCAGTGCTTGAACTCCTACATTAAAGTTCTTTGAATGGACCTGCAAGTTTGCAGCATTTGTTAATATATCTAGAAACAAAATCATATAATGGCAATGCTCATGCAACATCTGTTAGTGAAATACAGCACGCAGACTCCAATTATGCTATCAAATTGGTTATTACCAATTGGAAAAGCACTGGTGTTTGAACATCAACAATGTCATCAGCTTCATCGCTTGAAACAAAAGGAAATGCTCTATTGACTCCCTGTAAGAATATCAAACAGGAAATAGCAAAAGTTTGAACAATTCAAGATAGGTTGCTGGAAACCTAGATCACGACGGAATTTTAAATGTTAAAATTTCACAATCATTAAATGTTCTTATGTTCATGAAAATTATAATATTATACTTACAGTTAGAAGAGCTGATAGAATCCGGGAGTCCAATTCAGCATGTGATTCTGGTGTACCTTCTGACTTTTCCTTTTTTGGATTTTCCTTGCTGCTTTTATCAGACTTCCTATTGCTGCTTGCTCCAGTGGCAAATACCTGAAGATCTCTTATTATGAATGCATTTCTTTTCCATTTTACCTACTTTCTAACTTATGTAGAACAACCACAATGTTTATATTTCATTTTCAGAGAAGCTAAGCGAAGGAAGGATCCTAGGTAAATCTGATACCTTAAACAGTGCAAAATATACATCTATTAAACGTTTTGCCACTTTTGGTCCATCTCCTTTATTCGTGAGACGGATTTGGCTCAAAAAGTTAACCTGAAAATGTGAAAAAGGCATATCAATGAGATTCTTCAGTCAAACCATGTCTAAATGGATTTGGGTATAGTCAAAATCTAAGTTAAAAACTCATCTAAAAACAGGAAGGCCACTTCTGCATTTACAAAAAGGTTATTTCAAACAGATATACACTTGCAATACAGAATATTATCATCTAGCAAAAGTAACATATGAAGATACAAATAAAACAAAAAAGTCTAAAATGTTATAAGATACAGCATTTAAGATCCCTTTTGGGTGTGTGCTATATACAATGTCAATGTGAATAATAAATAATAATGACACAAACGATGATGTATAAACTTTTGGGAACATACAAGGATACGTAAAAGTAAGATTTGTGCTTCTTTGTTCCTAATATATAACAACTAACCCCAAAAAAATTGGTGCATTCTACTTTGCATTAAATGATACAAGAAAAATATTAATAATAAATGTAAAGTTTAGGACATACACAATGGTACTGTGCACGTGGTGCCAAATGAGGCCTAAAGAGAAGAGAATCCACCTCATCAATTACCACAGCCTGTACGAAAAATAATTGCATATACAATTAATAAGAAGCAAAGACATCAGTACCTAAAACAAATTAGGAAGTTCATAGGAGCCTTAATGTCAAGCATGTTGAGAATGTATATCACTGCCAAATAGTTAAATGGAACCCCAATATGGAAATAGTCAATATCTTCTAATTAGAAGGAAAAAGAAAGAATAGAGGCCAGTGTTGTCAAAAAACCGCCATGGCGGAAAGCGGTGGCGGAATTTGGAGGAACCGCCATCCCGAGGCGGTGGCGTGGCGGATTCCACGTGGCGGGTCGTGGCAGCCGCATGGCGCATGGCGGTCACGGCGGAAATGGCGGGCTGTTTGGGTCTTTTGTCGCAAACCCGACCCATTTAGCCGACCCGACCCGACCCAAATGGCAAATAAACCCTAAAAACGCTATCGCACGCAAACCCTTCCCTTCCAAACAGAATCGCAGAAACGCAGACCCTTCCCTTCCTCCCATTTCGTTCTTCTCCCACCACCGGCCACCCACTCTCCGGCGACACCCACTTTCGGCCGACCACCGTCCGCTGACCACTGACCTCCGGCGACCACCCTTGGACCGGCGACCAGCAAGCATCTCTTCCTTTCTCCTTTTTTCAGCCATTTTCGAAAATGGCAGGCGAACCACCTTCTTCTGATGCTTCAAGGGCTTGCTCCAGAGCTGATGTTGGATGGAAATACTGCTTTCCATTGCAAGAAGGAGACACAAACTCGGTTGTGTGTACTTTCTGTTCAAAAGTCATGAAGGGAGGGATCACTAGAGCCAAACAGCACTTAATGGGCAAGAAGGGGAATGTAGCTGCTTGTACCAAGTGTCCAAAAGAAGTTAGAGAAGAGCTTTGGACACTTTTCAAAGAGAGGAAGAATCTAGGTAGCAACTATGTTTATGTTCCAAGTGCTGGAGCTGAAATTGAGAGTCTACTCTATGTGGAGAGTAGTGAAGATGAGATGGAAATGACACCTACTAGTGCTGTTGCTGCAAGTTCTGCTTCTACAAGGAAGAAAAAAGTTGCTAAAAAGGGGCCTATTGATCTCTTTGTCAGGAAACCAGCTGCACCAGCTGCAATTGGTAAAAGGAAGAAGGAGGAAATGAGGCAAGCTAACATTAGAGAGGCATGTGAAAAGAAAGCGAGTTCTTGCGGTCCATCAAAAAATTGCTCGCTTTTGGTATCAAGCTGGTTTATCATTTAACTCGTATTAAGTTGGAAAGCTTTCAAGAAATGCTTGAAGCGTTGGTGCCTTTGGTAAACATCTACCAGCTCCTACTTATCATGCTATTAGAGTTCCACTCTTACACATGGAGATGGAATACACTGAAGATTTGTTGAAAAATCACAAGGAGCAGTGGAGAAAACATGGTTGCTCTATTATGTCGGGATGCATGGACTGATAGAAAGCAAAGATGCATTATTAATTTCTTGGTGAACTCTCCAGCTGGGACGATGTTTGTGAAGTCAATTGATGGCTCAAGATTTGTGAAGACCTAGGTGAGAAACTGTTTGAGTTGCTTGATTCTATTGTAGAGGAGATTGGAGAGGAGAAAGTTGTTCAGATCATTACGAGATAATGGAAGCAACTATGTTCTAGCTGGAAAGATGTTAGAAGAAAAGAGACCAAATCTTTCTTGGACTCCTTGTGCAGCCCATTGCCTGGACTTAATGCTTGAAGACATTGGAAAGATTCCTTTGATAAAGAAGACAATTCAAAGGGGAATTGGTCTTGTTGGTTTTATCTACAGTCATTCAAGTACCTTGAGTTTGTTGAGACAATTCACAAACAAGAGGGAATTGGTAAGGCATGGGGTTACTCGATTTGCTACCTCATTTTTATCATTGGAGAGACTTCATGGAGAAAAAGCCAATCTTAGAAAAATGTTTACTTCCGATGAGTGGAGCAAAAACAAGCTATCCAAGGAAGCTAAGGGGAGGCAAGCATCGAAGGTTGTTCTTATGCCTTCATTTTGGAAAAATGTTTATATTCTTAAAGTCATGGCTCCTCTTGTACGAGTGCTTCGACTTGTTGATGGTGAAAGAAAACCAGCCATGGGATATATTTATGAAGCAATGGACAAGGCCAAAGAAGCAATTATGAAGTCTTTCAACAACAATGAAAGCAAATACAAAGATGTTTTTGAAATCATTGACAATAGATGGAATTGTCAGCTTCATCGTCCATTGCACGCAGCTGGTCACTATTTAAACCCGGAGTTCTTCTATTCCAATCCTGACTTGGAGTTTGATTTGGAGGTTCACAATGGGTTGTATGCTTGCATCTCTAGGTTGGTGCCAAGTAAGGATGTGCAAGCTAAGATACTAGTCGAGTTGCCTATTTATAAGACTGCCAACAGTCTCTTTGGTTCTGAATTTGCAATAACACAGAGAAAAGTCGTTGCTCCTGGTGAGAAACTAAGACCCCATCTTCTAATAAATTCACTATTTCAATTCTTTTAAGTTTAATGTTTAAATTCTAAGTCATACACTCGATTTTGTAGCTCAATGGTGGCGAATGTATGGCTTCTCGGCTCCAAATTTGCAGCAATTGGCTATCAAGATTTTGAGCTTGACATGTAGCGCATCTGGATGTGAGCGCAATTGGAGTGTCTTCGAGCAAGTAAGTATCTTGAGTTTATTTTATAAGTGTGGTCAAGCCTAATTAAGTATTAACACTTCAATTATATTTATGTTTCAAATTCACTCAAAAAAGAGAAATAGGCTTGACCATAAGAAGTTGCATGATTTGGTTTATGTCAAATATAACCAACAACTCCATCATAGACATAGTATTAAAGATGAAATTGACCCAATTACACTCAATGACATTGATGAGTGTAATGAGTGGTTAGTTGGAGAGATGGATGATAATAATGATGATCTTGGGAATGAGTTGGTTTTGATGATGATGACACACTAAACTGGGAAGCTGTTTATGAGGCTTCGGGGTTGGAGAGCCTACAACACTTACTAGGCGGAAAAACAAGGAAAAGAAAAGGAGCATCAAGTGTTGCAACTGCCAAAGCTTCTAACAAAGGTCCAGGTGCTAGTTCAACCTCTAAGGGGAGTAAGGGCAAGGGGAAAGAGATAGCAGTTGATCCAAGTGAAGAATCGAGAATTTGAGGATGATTCCGAGGCATCCGAAGATGAACAAGAGTTACTTGTTTTTGAGAAATCGATGGAGAAGAGGAAGAGGGATATGCCCCATTAGATAACCAAGAAATTGATTATGTTGGGGTTGAGGAAGAGGAATAGCCATTTACTTTGTGTTTGTCATGTTGTTTTTATCATTTTGTTGTTATTTTGAATTATGAAGTCTTGAACTTGATGGTTTATGACATTTTCTATTTGAATTATGAGACTTATATGACATTTTCTATCAATTTAGTTTATGGTTCTTTACTTATGTTGATAGTGTTTTGGATTTTATATTTATTTCTGTAATTTTTGTTATGTATATGTATATATATATATAATTTTTTTTTGTCCGCCATGACATCCGCCATATGGCCGCATCGCCATCCGCTATGATGTATGGCGGATTTTTGGCCCGCCGCCATAGGCCGCCATCCGCCATCGATAACACTGATAGAGGCATGTAAAGCTTTTCAGCTTGTCATTTCTCTTCAAGTATATCTGTTTCCAAATAATATTGATAAACTCTAATGATTGGCTCAAATGTAAAATATTGATAGTTGATACTACCACGACTATAAAAGGTTGAAATAATGGAGGTAGATAAATATCCATACCTTCATATTTGGGTGGTCAGATAACAGGTTTGACAAGTGAAAGTCCGCATTAGATGCTGCCTTATTATCTGGATCCCCAAGCTGAAGTATTCCAAAGCCCCCAACCCCCAACAAAACAAAATAAAAAAGTCTTAGTGACAGCTTGTAGTAGTTTCAGCAAGCTCACTTAACCACCTACTGTAACGAGATTAAATGACTATTGAACATGTTCAAGTTAGATTATGTCATAACTCAGTGTCAACTCACTTTATTAACAAGTGCAGAAAGTAGTTTGCGCTCCTGCTCTGACTTCCTACTCAATAGTACATATATGATCTGCAAGCAGGAAAAGAAAAGGCAGCCACCCAATGTTTAATACCTAATATACTTTCTGATTCCATGTTACTCCAAAAATCGGAACATGTCTTCACACCTAGCATAGCTTTAAAAAACACAGAAGACTACAAAATGAACACAATAGAGAGATAGAGAGAGAGGAAAGAGACTATCTTTAATTATTCATAGAACAAGAAGATTGAAGTTCCCTCAAGAAATTAAGACATGTTTTAAGTTTATTAAGTTTATAAACAAGCAAACAATTTAGTTTAATAAAATATAGTCTAAAGTCACTTGTAAGGTGACTTATTAAAATAAGCACAAAAATTATGAGAAAAAATGTGCGCAAAAGACCAAACCTTTAATGCCTTGTTTTTAAGGGCAGGTAGCATATCTCGGGATGCTTCCTCAAGTGCAACAACAAACCGTTCATATCTGAGACATCAGAATTGAAAATTGGTATATTATGATTCCTCAATGAAAGGAATTAAAGTGAGTGAGAAAATGAAAGACCTGAGAGAAAATGAGAGAAATTAGATCTGAATTGCATAATTGACCAACCTATTACAAGAGCTAAGCTCAGTATATATGGTGATTTGATTACGGTGAGACAATAATAACTGTCTCTAACAGAATGTGCCATGTATACAAGTGTAACTTAAACTAACTAATAACTACTCAACACTCTTACAATTTAAACTCTTAACACTCGAGCAAAATGTTACTAATGTGACATTAAGTAATCATATGAGGAAGTTTCTAGACTGTTTGGTACCAGCATAAATATGCACTCTTTCCTATTCTTTAGTGGCAGCAGGGGGTTATGCTTCTGTGGAAATGATCATATAGATTACAAGTATTCTTAAAAAGGTAAAGTAAGCAGTTAAAGGTATAAGGAGAATCATAAGCTAAGAAACAATAAAAATGCAATTCATCATGTGCACTTCCATTTAGAATTTGCTTAAGAAACCCTTAATTAAGTCCAATAAAATAATTTGATTCAAGATTGTGAACAAAGTGTTGTCACACATACCTCTGCTTCAAACATTCCTCCCAATACCAGAAAAGTAGAAGGGAGTTACCATCTTTAGTTTCAGGAATGTGATTTAGAGGCCGCTGTACAAGGGTCTTCAATTTACGATCTGGTAATAAGCTGCAAAGCAATATAGAAAAAATATGTAGCAGTAGATCAGTCCACTGATGATGCACATGATTCAATGGCTCAATGCTATGCAAATTAGACAGTAGTCCAAATAATCAGTTAAAATACAACTTAAAATGCAAACCATAAAGGTGTAACATGACATATATAATATTAGAATAATGTGGCGTGCTCAAAGGAGAGCTTGGATTATCGTATTTTACATTCAATGGTCTGCAACTTTCATAGTTATCACTTTAAGATATTTGGGCTCCTTCTTTATGAACATTTTGAAATGCCTTTATGATTATATTTTATTGATAAAAGAATTTTTCAAAAAAATAAAAACAGTTGAATATGATCATATTTTTTTTCAAGGTTTCAATGATTATATCATAGCCATAACATAATGGGGAGAGGGAGACAATGGAGAAACACGGACCTTGCGATAAATAATTCTTGAAGTGCTTCGAAACCTGTCAAGGCATGGCGCTTTCCAACCTTGGATGTCACCATTCCTAGATTAAACAATAAAATCCATCAAAAGCTCAAGTCTAAAGCACATATGGAGAGGACAATATATGTGTGTCCGCGATACTTCAAAGCCAAAGTACAAATATAGAGGCAATCCGAAAGCAAACTCAATATTTGAGAAGAAAAAACATGAGATTTAAATAATTAATTACTCTTTAAAACACACGCACACGAACATTTGGTTTAGTGCTTGATGTAAATGGAACTCCTAGTGTTGGAATGCATATCTGCTTTGGATTTGGGTAACAAGCAGGGGAGTGCAGCTTGGAAAGAGATTGATTTTTCTATTAGAACATTAGATAGGAGTCTAGTTCGAGCCGTAAGAGAATGATATGTGGCATTCACATCAAAGGACTAATAGAATTCAGAAAATGGAGAAGCAGATTTTAGCAGGTTAATAATGGCAAAGGTGAATAATTTTATAAAGAACTATGTGTAGAAAATTATTAAGCTAACACACTGCCTAGAAAAACAACTGATCGGAACTTCATATATCCACAGAAGTTATCTCTGCACAATCCTTGTTTATTCTTCAACAGTCCTAATAGAGTTTAATTTTCTATAAAATCTAAGAAAACCAATGTAAAACTTGTATAAAGTTCAAACAAACTAGGCATCAATAACAAGTGAACAACCACAAAACCCCAATAAAAATTAAATAAGAGAACTGAATTTACCCAAAAGAGCATCAATTGAGCGCAAGTTAGCAACAGGATTGTCTCCAACCAAGACAGAAAATGCAGAAACCTTGTCAGCAGCAGTCCCTGACCTCTGTGTTGAAACCAACATCTTAATATCACCACTTTTGCCCCTTGAAGACTCATAATCCTGAGCATACTGTGCCATCAACCTCTCTCCCATTTCCCTCTTCTTCTCCACAAACCCTTTCCACTCGTCCACATTCCTTATCTCAGCCCTCTTCCCTTCTCCAATCACCTTAGCTTCCAGCTCAGCAGCATCCTCATACCACACACCCAAATCATTTGCCTTCAGCAATGGAAGCTTGGGAAGGTTTTTGAACTTGTTGAACCCTCTTTCCTTGTTTCCATCGTCCAGAGACAAAACAGGGGGTTTGGGTTTGGGTTGGGGATTGGGTTTGGGGTCGTGGGGTCCATTGGATTTGGTTAAAGTTTTGATTTTTGGCTTCTGGGTATTTTGGGGTGTGGCTTTTTCCACTGTTTGTTGCTTCTTTGGTGGTTTGGGTTTGCGAAAATCGACATCGTTGAAGCCTGAATAGGAGGATTGGGAGGTGGAGAGGCCGAGGGAAGCAGCGAAAGAGGCAACGTCGGACTTGAGAAGGTCTATGTCGTCTGGTTTTTTGGAGGACTTGTCGGGCTTGGATTTCGCCATTGCTGCATGTGGAAGGAAGAGACAATTCACAGTTGAAGGAAGGGGGATTCGGAGGTTGAAGGAGAAACAAAGTAGGGTTTAAGAAATTGGGCCAATTTAGTTGGACCGAGCTGTATAGAATGGAACTTCCAGCCCAAAAGACCTGAACTCAATGGGTCTGATTGAAGGGTTTTGATATTCCCACCCATAACTGGATATTCCCACATCGCTTTCCCTATTTTTTTTATTTGTTTCCCAAAATACCCTCCCCGCCCCCCCCCCCCCCCCCCCACCCCCACCCCCACCCCCACCCCCTTCTTCCTTTTTCTTCTTCATTCTTCACCCTTATCATCTCCTCCTTGCCCACACTTAACCCATTGCAATTCCTTAGAGACTTTAATCATTCGTCATAAACAAATTGATTAAGGGCCTGCGTTGGGCCTTTCTCTCAATTTATTTATTTAGAGACATATATACATACTACTACACAACACAATACAACAAAAAGTGTGAAAACTAAATGATTTGAGAATTGGAGTTGAAAGATAATTCAAAGGAACCATGCATTACATAGGTTTCATGGAAAGAAAAAAGAATGGTGAAGAATAGGAGGAGGAGGAGGCGTGAGTGTGACTGTCACAACACAGGTGGCTTTCATTAATAAAAAATAGTTAGGACAAAACTTACATACAGTTCTTTATGTCTAGTTCATCCAGTTATTGAAGTATACCAAAAACTGTCAAAAACCGATTAAAGGGTGTATCATGAAACTGTGTATAACTATTTTTTTTGTGAGTGGAACAAGAGGAACAACACCTAAGGTATTGTACCTAAGTTTTATCCAAACAGTTATGCCCTCTCACATGACATGATACACTCCCACTCTACGACGTCGCTTTGCTCTATGTCATCACATCCTTCCCTTCCACAAAGCCTTCCGCCTCATCCCCGCTTCTTCTTTTCAAAGAATCCCAACTTTGTGACATACACACGGCAATAAGACGAATGCTTTGGAACAAAATACTCTCCTGACTCACGTTTCGTGAGCCATTGATGTCATTGGTGTCATAAGTATTCAAAAAATTTACCTTACTAAAATTGATCAAATTTTTTGTGATTATTTCTTTTTTACTTTCAGAAACTATAGTTTCTGTAAGTGATCAAATTTTTCACTTACGAAAATTATAGTTTCCATAAGTAATAATTTTTTTTACTTACGGAAACTATAGTTTCTGTAAGTGATCAAAATTTTCCACTTATAAAAACTACAGTTTCCATAAGTCATTAATTTTTTTACTCACGGAAACTATAGTTTCCCAAGTGAACAATTTTTTTCACTTATGGAAACTATAGTTTCCGCAAGCAATCAAATTTTTTACTTACAGAAATTATAGTTTATGTAAGTGAGCATTTTTTTTTTTTTTGCTTAGATTGTCGTCGTCGCTTCTCCACGTCGACGAGGTGGGGTGTGGTGGAAGCAACAAGAAAAATGGAGGGAATTAGGAACGGTGGGAGAGACGTTGAAGAAGAAGAAATGAAGTGGAGGGTATTTTGGGAACAAATAAAAAAATAGAGGAAAGGACGTGAGAATATCAAGTTATGGGATGGGAATATCAAGACCCCTGATTGAAATATGCATACATCTGGTGGAAATTGTTTGGATGACGGGATTCGTGGAAATTGGAATCAATCAACACCCCTGCTTACTAGGTGCATGTTTTGGTAACCATTCGTTCCAAGGGGCAAAACGATTCTTTTCGTTTCAAACGTATTTTTGTGGGTAAATGTACATTTACAGTGTTGCTCTAAACACACCTAAGGACTAAGGAGTAGCAATTTTCATATATGTTGACAGATGTGGACATGGATTTCATGTCCCATTTAAGTTCCCTACGGTGAAGGAAGAAAACCTGATTTCGATTCCTAGGAGGCGCTCTAGTTGGGAGGTAACAAAATCAATGAGTTAATTCTCGTGCGTGTACGAGGTCGAATCGGGGATTGGTGTCATAGCCGGTCTAAAGGTCGCATCGATGGGGATATCCCCAGTGGATCCATCGGAGAGCCAAAGGACCTAATTATGGTGGATTTCATTTAAAAGTAAATAAGGATGGGTCATATTCAATGCTTCGTGCTGTTTACTAACATTCCCCCTGCGGCACACACGTATATAATTTTATTTAAGTGTCTTACTAACCAGTGCCCTACGGACATTGGTTCAGTAATCCAAGTTTATAAAAAAAATTATTAAAAAATGTAACTTTTAAAATTTCATAGCGCCGAATACACCATTTTTCCAAGATAAGTTTCTATTTCTAGTTTCTTAACCAATGCCTGAGAACGGTGGTTAACATTTACTATTATTTAATTAATAACAAAATTTATATTTTATGGAACTTTATATTTATAATTTCTCACCTACATCACATCATTTTCATCTTTATTCTTCATCGGTTTAACTCCATGTCCCAATTGGACAATTATAATTCATCGCCCTCACCACCATTATGTCCCTTTTTCTAGCACCGTTGAGTAGTAAAGAGATTTTATTTTACCTATGATCCCCTTCATTTTCATTGGCTCTCACAATTATTCTTATCCTTATCATTTCTCATTTCTCAAAATCTCTGAGACTCGTACGTTCCCTAATCTTTGCTTTGACTCTCCCTTTCCCAAAAGTCATTCAAGAGATTCTCTCTTTGGCTCTCACAATCTTTCATTCTCGACATAAACAAAAACCCAGGCGTCTGTGTCCCTCTCTTCGGTTCCTCTCCATCTCCTTCCTTTAGCCGGCAATCGCGCATCTCTCCCTTTCCCTCTCATCGTTGCCGCAACTTCCTCTTTGCCACTACGTCTCTCACCCTCCCTCCCCTCGCTGTCGATGCTCGGGCTCCCTCGCCTCACCGACCCACCCAATTTGATAGTACAAACGGTTGGAAATGGGTTAGATATTTATAGTTTCTATTTTCCTCGTATTGGTTTTTTCAACCCTAAATTGACCGAACCCACCCATTGTCCACCCCTAATTGCATCCTTCTCTATTGGTGCATATCCCTCTCATTCTCCTCGTGTGTGTTGTTTATCTCTCTTCTTTGTGGTATACTCATCTTCTTCCACCTCCACTATTTCTTCAACAAGTGTGTCCCTTTATCTCCATCTTCTCTCCATTTCCCATATCCTTTTTACTATTATGTCTATCACATAAGTTTTCCCTACATTTTCGCTCTCCTTTCTAATGCTTATTTGGTGTATCTTCTAGTTCATGACATTTATTTATTTTGTTTAGTTTTATTTTTTTTTCTTTTCCGTTTATTTTATTTTAGTGTTCATTCTTTTATATTCTCTTGCTTCATTATTCTTGCAAAACCTTTTTTTTATTTGATTCCTTTCATCCGACCATATACAAGGATTAAATATTTACCAAAGGTGTAACGTCTCGAGATATTACATGAAAATAGATAATTAAATAAAATAATAATCCATTTATAGAATCAGAAACTAAGATAAATTAAAACTTCCACTTTATTATTTAAAAACTCTTGCAATTAATTAACAAAAAAACAATTATTTAATAATAGATTTAGCCTCGTGTGTGTTGTTTATCTCTCTTCTTTGTGGTATACTCATCTTCTTCCACCTCCACTATTTCTTCAACAAGTGTGTCCCTTTATCTCCATCTTCTCTCCATTTCCTATATCCTTTTTACTATTATGTCTATCACATAAGTTTTCCCTACATTTTCGCTCTCCTTTCTAATGCTTATTTGGTGTATCTTCTAGTTCATGACATTTATTTATTTTGTTTAGTTTTATTTTTTTTTTATCTTTTCCGTTTATTTTATTTTAGTGTTCATTCTTTTATATTCTCTTGCTTCATTATTCTTGCAAAACCATTTTTTTATTTGATTCCTTTCATCCGACCATATACAAGGATTAAATATTTACCAAGGGTGTAACGTCTCGAGATATTACATGAAAATAGATAATTAAATAAAATAATAATCCATTTATAGAATCAGAAACTAAGATAAATTAAAACTTCCACTTTATTATTTAAAAATTATTGCAATTAATTAACAAAAAAACAATTATTTAATAATAGATTTAGCCTCGTGTGTTGTTTATCTCTCTTCTTTGTGGTATACTCATCTTCTTCCACCTCCACTATTTCTTCAACAAGTGTGTCCCTTTATCTCCATCTTCTCTCCATTTCCTATATCCTTTTTACTATTATGTCTATCACATAAGTTTTCCCTACATTTTCGCTCTCCTTTCTAATGCTTATTTGGTGTATCTTCTAGTTCATGACATTTATTTATTTTGTTTAGTTTTATTTTTTTATCTTTTCCGTTTATTTTATTTTAGTGTTCATTCTTTTATATTCTCTTGCTTCATTATTCTTGCAAAACCTTTTTTTTATTTGATTCCTTTCATCCGACCATATACAAGGATTAAATATTTACCAAGGGTGTAACGTCTCGAGATATGACATGAAAATAGATAATTAAATAAAATAATAATCCATTTATAGAATCAGAAACTAGGATAAATTAAAACTTCCACTTTATTATTTAAAAACTCTTGCAATTAATTAACAAAAAAACAATTATTTAATAATAGATTTAGCTTAAAAAAACATAGGTAACTAAAGACATCCAAAAATAAAATAAAACAATGCTAATATTGAGATCTTCAAGACTCCAATATTGTCTCAAGTCGTTGCATCATCTCTAACATCACCTGTGAACTCGAAAGACAATACCACTAATGAGATTTATAATCCCAGTAAGCAAACACAGCTTCTAAAAAGGTTCTCGAAAAGATGATGCTCTTAGCCAACACGGTCACCACCTAAAAACAACCATGGTAGTCAGTCAATTTTATAGCAATATAATATCAAAGTATTTTAAACTGTGACATAAACAAGATATATCATGTACAACAACATCAACAACCCAAACATATATATGCAATGACATCTCATTGTCTTCTTCATGTAGGAGGCCCTTTGCTATCGCCTCGCATTAGGCCAATTTGTCATCGCTACGGGTTAGGCAGTTAGTCATCTCTACGAAGGAGGTTCCTCATAACCTCGCAATTCCCAAATTGTCTTCTCCCTGATCTTGGCCATTTGCCAACACCTCGCATTATGCCAACTCTGCCATCATTACAGGTTAGGCCCTTTGCCATCGCCTCAAAGGAGGTATCCAACCATGCAATGTCTTTGCATTGCCTTCCCCATGAGGGAGGCCATTTGCCATTGCCTCGTATTTGGTCAATCTGTCATTGCTACTAGTTAGGCCCTTTGTCATCTCATCGAGGTATCTCAACCAAATGTACTCATTACATAATGTACTCATACATCAATACACACATTAATTACAAACACGCATTACAATAATCCATTGTATTATTAGCCATTATTAGCTTTAATAGCCTTTATTAGTCTCGCATAATATCAGATAACAACAATCACATTTGATTTGTATCCCTTGATAGTTGCTGTAATATTATTAGGAGTTATTATAGCAGATTTTGTGGCTATCACATTTGATTTGTATCCCTTGATAGTTTCTGTAACATTATTAGGAGTTATTAGGAGTTGTTGCTTATTCATGTATATATTTTCCTTCGGCTTGATGAATAAACGACAGAGAGAAAAACATTCCTTTACATGGTATCAAGAGCATCAGGTTAGAATTTTTATACCTGACGAGTGCCATGGCAGGGTTAAGCAATGAGCAATGGGAAACTTTGTTGCAAATGCTCAATACATCTAAGGTCACTCCAAATGAGTGCATGACTGGTAAGACTAAACCCAATATATGGATCCTAGATAGTGGGGCATCCAACCATATGTCAGGAAGCCTTCAATACTTTGCTGATGTACGTGAAGTGCCTGGATGTCCTGTTGGACTTCCTAATGGAAAATCTGTAATGGTCACTGAGGAAGGGACAATAAGGCTTGCTGGGGGTTTAAAACTCGAGAACGTGCTTTATGTTCCTCAATTAAATTGCAACTTAATTTCTATATCACAACTGATAGATGAATCCCGTTGTATTGTTCAGTTTACTAATAACATGTGTGTTATACAGGACCAAACTTCGAGGATGCTGATTGGAGCGGGTGAACGGAGGGATGGACTCTACTTCTTCCGGGAAATTCCAAGAATGAAGGCTTGCAGATCTGAAGGGATGAACCAACTAGAACTGTAGCATAAACGCTTGGGACATCCATCTTGGAAGATTACTCAGTTGATTTCTAAAGACAACAGTGGGAAAGATAGTAATTTACTGAATAAAGCTTGTGACACTTGTCAAAGAGCTAAGCAAACTAGAGAAACATTTCCATTGAGTAATTATCATGCTTCTAATACATTTGATTTGATACATTGTAATTTATGGGGAGCATACAGAACTCCATATTCTTGTGGCGCTTCATATTTCCTTACTGTTGTGGATGATTGCTCGCGTGCAGTGTCGATTTATTTGTTAATTGATAAGAAAGAAGTGTCACGGATTTTGGTAAATTTCTTTGCGATGGTGGAAAGACAATATAATAAAAGGGTTAAAGCTATTAGAAGTGATAATGGAACAGAATTTGTTTGCATGAAAAATTATTTCCTGGAACATGGAATTGTTTTTCAAACATCTTGTGTAGGGACACCGCAGGAAAATGGAAGGGTCGAAAGAAAACACCGTCACATCCTCAATGTTGGAAGATCTTTGCGGTTTCAAGGAAGTTTTCCCCTTAATTTATGGGGCGAGTGCATCTTGACGGCAGGGTACTTGATTAATCGCACTCCAACCCCAACTTTGAATGGCAAAACTCCATATGAAGTCCTGCACGGTCAGCCACCCTCCTACACTCATCTACGCATATTCGACTCTCTGTGCTATGCTCGCAACCAAGGCACTAAAGGAGATAAGTTTGCAAGTCGCAGTCGTCGGTGTGTTTTTGTTGGGTATCCTTATGGGCAAAAAGGATGACGAGTTTATGACCTTGATACCCATGATTTTTTTGTGTCAAGAGATGTAGTTTTCTTTGAAACAGAATTTCCCTTCCAACACAATGAATCTACATCAAACTCAGCGAATTATAACGAAGCAGCGGGTGAAGTGGATGATTCTTGTCTAGACACATTAGAATCAAAGAACAAAAGCAAGTCTTAACGATAGGGGGCACCCATACTCTGTTGAGGTGAATGTAGAAGACACTACTTCACATCTTCAACCCGCCGTAAATGCCCCATACTATCGAAGGCGATGTAGAAGACACGGTGTCACGACAAATTCTTCCGATGATTCTCGGGCCACTTGGGACGAGGTTGTCGTGTTAAGCGTCCATCTACCAGGTTGGAAGGTTACGTCACGAACACTATTCAAAAGTTGAGTCCTCCCACTCGCTCACTAACTCCATCACATTCTTCGTGTACACCCTATCCTATAACACATTATGTAAATTGTGATCAAATTTCTCATCACATAGACAATTTCTTGCAGCAATTACTCGCAGAAAAGGAACCACTATACTTCCATGAAGCAAGTGAAAGATGTTCGGTGGAGAGAAGCCATGCAAGCCGAGATTGAAGCCCTTGAACGTAATAAAGACTGGACCATGCGCGCGCTTACCACCGCCAAGAAAGCTCGGGGATGAAAATGGGTCTATCGCGATTAAATATCATTCCGATGGAATGATTGAACGCTTTAAAGCCAGATTGGTTGTGCTTGGAAATCATCAAGTGGAAGGGATCAATTACACCAAACATTCGCACTACGCCAAAATGGCCACAGTACGCATTGTCCTAGCTGTGGCAGCAGCAAAAGCTTAGGAACTTCATCAAATGGATGTGCACAATGTGTTTTTGCATGGTGATCTTCACGAAGAAGTTTTTATAAAAATGCCTCCTGGCTTTGCCGCACCGCAACTAGATATGGTGTGTAAGCTTCGCAAATCACTGTATGGGCTAAAGCAAGCCCCACGTTGTTGGTTTGCCAAGCTCTCTACTGCCCTCAATGTTTATGGGTTCCAACAATCATCTCTTGACTATTCTTTGTTCACTTTGCAAAAACAAGACACTCACCTTGTGGTCCTAGTAGACGTTGATGACTTGATTATTGCTGGAAACACTTCTTCTGCCATCCAGCACTTTAAACTCTACTTGTGCACGTGTTTCCATATGAAAGACCTTGGTGTATTGAAGTATTTTTTGGGCATTGAAGTTTCCAGAAATCCTACAGGGATCTTTCTTTGTCAGCGTAAATATGCCCTTGATATTATATCTGAAGTTGGTCTCCTTGGTGCTAAACCTGCTGCCACTCCATTAGAGCAAAACCACCGCTTGGCACTGGCTTCGGATCAGCTATTCCATAATCCCGAGCAGTGTAGGCGCTTGGTTAGGCGTCTGATTTACTTGTATTTCACTCGACCTGAATTATCATACAGTGTCCACACGCTGTCTCAATTTATGCAACATCCCACAACCGAGTATTGGGAAGCTGCACTTCGAGTAGTCCGATTTCTGAAAGGGAATCGAGGACAAGGAATTCTTCTGGACAGTACATGTGACCTCCAGCTTCATGGTTGGTGCGACTCCGACTGGGCCAGTTGTCCTTTAACCAGACGTTCTGTTACTGGCTGGTTCGTCCTCCTTGGTGGCTCCCCTATATCCTGGAAAACAAAGAAACAACACACTGTATCTCGTTTCTCTGCTGAAGCTGAATACAGGTCCATGGCAACTGCTGCATGTGAGTTAAAATGGTCAGAGGGGATTCTCTCCGACCTAGGTATTTCTCACAACAAACCCATGACTCTTCATTGTGATAGCAAGGCAGCGTTACATATTGCCAAAAATCCTGTGTTTCATGAACGCACCAAGCATATTGAAGTAGATTGCCACTTTGTCCGGGATGAGATTCTCAAAGGGAATATTCGACCAACCTATGTTCCCACTACAAGTCAACTTGCGGATATTTTCACAAAGGCATTAGGAAAACCACAGTTTCAGTTCCTCCTTGACAAGCTGAGCATTCGAAACTTGCATGCACCACCTTGAGGGGGGGTATTAGTCATTATTAGCTTTAATAGCCTTTATTAGTCTCGCATAATATCAGATAACAACAATCACATTTGATTTGTATCCCTTGATAGTTGCTGTAATATTATTAGGAGTTATTATAGCAGATTTTGTGGCTATCACATTTGATTTGTATCCCTTGATAGTTGCTGTAACATTATTAGGAGTTATTAGTAGTTGCTGCCCATTCATGTATATATTTTCCTTCAGCTTGATGAATAAACGACAGAGAGAAAAACATTCCTTTACATGTATTATCCAAACATCATGATATGGTCATTTATAATGAACCCAAACATGCCATTAAGCTCCATGCATTAATAACAATGATACATATGATGCAAACCAATAATAATGTCCATTTTAAGGCCTAATTAATTTTTGATGAAAATTGTATTTTCATTGTGATGAGCCCGTATGCTTGTTTTGGCTATATCTTGAGCTGCAGATCTCCGGTTGATGTATTCTTTGGTTCGTTGGAAATCTTAGGAAATTATCTACAAATCATATCTCAAGCCTCTTGACCTGATTCGGCTTCTGTCATGGTGCAAAATGGGCTGGAAGTTTAATACGAATATTTGGACGAGTTTGAGCTTCAAAGGAGTGTGACTTTTGGCTTGCATGCCTAAGTAACTCCTTTTTAGATGTTATGGATCATTTTTATTATTTTTCTTAAGTATGGTAGTAACTCCGATTAGTGGAGAGTCAAGTCTTTAACTAGCCACTTAGTGGGTAGTAAATGTTTTTATCACTGCATTAGTGCAATAGTTATATTTAGTTATGTTAGGGGTTATGTCATCTTATGATGACCTTTTGTAAGCCTTCTCTTGGCAGCCCCAAATCCCTATATGTACCTGCCTATTACATGATGAAATACAATTTTGATGTTCAATTTGGTTTTTACCAATTGTGAGAGTGTTCTCTCTTGGGTTCTTCATTGAGCCAACCCTTTGATCTTATCAAGAGTCCAAGACCCTTGTGGCGATCCTCACCTTGACTTATCAAATCCCCTTGAATTTGTGGCACCTCCCTTCCATTCCTAATCTACTCCATGTTTGTATTCATCTTCTTCTATATTTTTGGTTGGTCACTCAAGGATAGATCCGAATTTTCATATGTTCCTTATTAGGATCATATCATTTGGTATCTAGAGCCATCCTTCCTATAGTAACTTTTGATTTTGTTCTTCGATTTGTTTTCATCAATTTCTTCTTCCCATCACATATCATGGCAACACTACTCCTTGAAATGGAGATATTGCAAAGAAGCATGGAGGGGTTCAATGTGATTCTTGACAAGCTAGTAGAAATAAAAAGAAGGAGGCATGGAGGAATGAGATATGGGATATGCGATAGAGAAATTGAAGGGGAGAATAAAGAGTATGAAAAAAGGAAGAGAAAGGAGGAAAGAATGAAAAGACAAATTTCTGAAAATGAAGCATGTTGGAAGAAAATGGTCGAAGAAAAGATGAGAGCAAAAAAAGAAAATGAGGTGAAAGAAACAAACTTGAATGCTTGTTTTGATGCTATTCCTAATTCTTTGCCTAGTTGTGTTTATTCTCTTTTGAAAGAAGTTTAGTGTGTTCCTCCGAAGGAAGCTTGCAAGACATTCATTGAAATTGAAGATGTGATTCCAAAGGAATCTTGCAAGACATTCAAGGAAATTGAAAATGAAATTCCCAAGGAAGAATGCAAAGTGTCAATTGGAGTTGAATTGCAAGAGGAAGATAAGGAGATGAAGACAACTAGAGAATGACTTCCCCCTAAAGCCGAAAATAAGTCCTCAAATCCACTTGGGAAGTCATGACAATCTATTACTCTAATAGCTTCTTCTAGATTAGCTTGTGGATACAAATGTTGGGATTTTTCTACTTTGGTTCATTTATCTAACATTTCTCCCTTAGGTCTCGAAGAAAGGAATACTGAAGGCCAAACCATAAAAAGTAAAGAGCAACTACAAAATAGTGAGGCAAAGATTGAAAAAAAAATTTGAGAGTCTCATTGTAAAAGAAATCAAGGTGATGTTCCTATCTTTGCCTAGAGGTGATGATTCTATTTTGAAGGAAGTTGAAGAAGTAATTCCAAGAGAGGTTGCCCATGGATTTAAAAGAGTTGTGTTTGAACCCGAAGGATAAACACGATTCCTAAAGGCAATAAATTTGAGGTCGAATTCTCTTCAAAAGGGAGGGAATGATGCAAACCAAGAATGATATCCAATTTAAACCAAATTAATTTTTGATGAAAATTTTATTTTCGTTGTGATGAACTCGTATGATTGTTTTGGCTGTATCTTGAGCTGCATTCTTTGGTTCGTTGGAAAGCTTAGGAAATTATCTACAAATCATATCTCAAGCCTATTGACCTGATTCGGCTTCTATCATGGTGCAAAATGGCCTGGAAGTTTAATACGAATATTTGGACGAGTTTGAGCTTCAAAGGAGTGTGACTTTTGGCTTGCATGCCCAAGTAACTCCTTTTTAGATGTTATGGATAGGGATGTCAATTTTACCCGTACCCGCGGATACCCGCGGATAAAATCCGCAATAGGTACGGGGCGGGTAACTAAACGGGTACCCACGGGTAAAATAAACGGGTAATTTCAATATCCGTTTGTAAATAGGGCGGGGACGGATATCACACTATCCGTGCCCGCAGGTACCCGCACCCGTTACCTAATTACTATAATACCCTGACTATATATATGTACTAAACTGCTTTAACCTAATTTCCCTTCACTTCACGGTTCACACAAACACAATCCCTACCGACCTACATGTGGCGCTGAGCCTGAGCCCCTTCTTTTCTTTCCTTCTTCTTCAGTCCACAGCCCCACACCAAACACTCAGCCACACGGCCACACCACCCCTTCTTCAGCGTTCAGCCCATTCTTTAGTCAAACTCTCAAGCCTGCAGAGAGCCTCGCCGCTGCAAGCACTGCTCATCCTCGCTCGCCAACGCTCGTCCAGTCGTCCTCGCTCGCCAACGCTCGTCCTCGCTCGCCAACCCTCGCCACCGCTCGTCCTTGCTCGCCACCGCTCGTCCCGCAAGCACAGCTCGCCGCGACTCAGGGAGCGTCCTTGCGCGCCACCGCTCCTCCGCCGCCCAGATCCGTCACAACCTCGGTTCTCTGCAACCTCAGCTAAACTCTAAACCTCAACCAATTTGTTTTGATTTTCAAACTTCTGTTTTCGTATGTTCTCTGACTTCTCTCACAATGATAGTTGATTTCTTAATTATCAAACTATCTCCATTGTTTTTCTCATTTGTTCTTTAAATGTTACATCTTTCACTAATCGGTTTTTTTCAGGCCCTAAGTAATCAATCCAGGCTATTCCAAACTTGTATTTCTGAAATAAACAAGAGATTAAGGTGGATTTAATTTATTAGCCATTGAACCGTTAATTTCACTAGCTTTATTTAATACTCAATAAACAATGGAGATGGTCAATTTCATATGTTCTCTCACAATTTGGGGACTAGGACTAAAGCCACTATGACTTCATTAGATTGGGATTGTGAGGTGGTAAAAGGAAATTGTTTAGAATGGTTCCATAATTGTGAACAATAACTTCCACAGCATCATACATATCTACATGCCCCTGCTATTCTTTTCAATTGCTTCAGTTCAATTCTGTTTTTGTTTGTAGAATGTCTACTGAAGAAACCTCAACTCCTGTGGAAGATGTGCAAGAGCAACTGCAAGTCCCAGCTAATGTGGAGGTTGAAAGCTCACTTCCAAGTCAAGCTGGCTCACTTCCAAGTCAAGTTGGCTCACTTCCAAGTCAAGCTGAAAGCTCAATTCCAAGTCAAGCTGGCTCATTTCAAAGGAAGAAAACCTCAGATGTTTGGAATCATTTTACACAGAAAATTATTAATGGAGAATTGAAAGCCGTTTACAAATATTGTAGCTCAAAACTTTTGGGTGACCTAAAGCAAGGAACATCACACTTGCGTAATCATTTCAAAAGTTGCAAACTTCGAACAACTAGAGATATAAGGCAAGCGTTTATCAAAACTGGAAAAATTGGAGGTGAAATAGTAGTGGTTGGTAATTATGCGTTTAATCAAGACACAGCAATGCGTGCACTTACTAAGATGATAGTTCTTCATGAGTACCCTATGAAGATGGTTGATCACACAGGTTTCAAAGAATTTTGTGATGCTATGCAACCCTTATTTCAGGGGATTTCTCGCAACACTGTTAAGAGTGACATCATGAAATTGTATAAGAATGAGAAAGAGAGTATGATGAAGTCGTTGTCAAAGAATCAAAGTCGTATTGCAATAACTACTGATATGTGGACTGCTAGTCATCAAAACAGAGGTTATATGACTGTCACGACTCACTTTATTGATGATTCATGGACCCTACGAAGTCGACTTGTTAGGTAACAACACTAAACTATTTTGACATTGTGACAATTCTTATTATTTTTGTTATGTTGTTGGTGATATTATTATTATTGAAATATTTGTTTGATTGTTAGGTTCGTTTATGTGCCTGCTCCTCATACTACTAAAATTCTTGCTGATGTGTTGCTTGAATGCTTGATGGATTGGAATCTAGATAGGAAGTTGTCCACTCTGACTGTTGATAATTGCTCTACAAATGATGCTATGATTGAACGCATTTTAGATAAGATTTCACCTAGGTCTCTTGTTTTGGGTGGTCAATTGTTTCACATGCGATGTTGTGCTCATATCCTAAACTTAATTGTGAAAGATGGTTTGTCCATAATCTCTGATGCTATTGACAGTATTAGAGATAGTGTTAATTTTTGGACAACTACACCCAAAAGAGAGGAGAAATTCATAGAGACGTGTGCTCGAGTGAACATTTCTTATGGTAAGAAGCTCATTCTTGATTGCAAAACTAGGTGGAATTCTACATTTTTAATGCTTCAAGTAGCCATACAATATAAAGATGTGTTTGATCGATTGGCACAACGTGAGCATCAATATAAAACATTGCCTAGTGAAAATGATTGAAGGATGGCAAAAGAAATTTGCCAAAAGTTGGAAATATTTTATGATGTTACCCAATTGTTTTCTGGTACTCTGTATCCAACTGCTAATATTTACTTTCCAAAAATATGTGAAATTAAATTGGCATTGATTGAGTGGCTTGGCTGTCCTGATTTGGTTATTCATCAAATGGCTGCAACCATGATTGTTAAATTTGACAAGTATTGGAGTGCGATCAATGGGGTGATGGTTGTAGGCATTGTGTTAGATCCAATGTACAAAGTTGATTTGTTGGATTATTTTTTTCCTCGAATTTATGGAGATAATTCTGGTGATGAAATTGATAAGGTAAAATCTATAAAGATATGGTAAGAAAGTATGAAATGAAAGTCAAGGGTAATGAAAGTGTTACTTCATCTACGACTACAAACCGAAATGAAGTAGATGTGGGTGTTGGAAGAAAAGAAGGTTGGAGGTCAGATTTTGCCAAGCATAAGAGGTCCAAAAAAAATTTCACAACAAGTACTAAGTCAGAACTTGACCATTATTTTTGGAGGAGCCATCGTTGCCTGATTCAAATGAAGAGTTTGACATCTTAGGTTGGTGGAAGGCTAATGGGTTAAAATATCCAATATTACAAATGATTGCAAGAGATTTCTTAGCAGTCCCTATCTCAACCGTTGCTTGAGTCTTCATTTAGCACTGGTGGTCGGTTTCTTACTCCTCATCGAAGTAGATTGCTTCCAGATACTTTAGAGGCAATGATGTGTGTCCAAGATTGGCTATGGACCGATGTTAAAGGTAATAAAGTTTATAAGTTTTAATTATGAATGGGTAAAATACAATTTATGTTGGATTTCGGATAAGTGAAAGCCAAGATTTTGGGATGTTACAAAGGGTCCTCGCAGGATTTGAGGGGATACAAGGAGTGGGGATGGAGAATAAATACTCCTCATGACAGGGGTTCGAGACGAAAACAAGAAAAATTAAGATACGGGGAATGGGGCACCATTCCATAAGGATGTCATCCTTACTTGGTAGGAATACTTTCACAACAACTCATTCTTAATAAAACCCCAACTTAAAGTTTTAAATAAATTATGTATATATTTTATTTAATTTTTAATAATATATATTTATACTTATATTTATATTTTTTAGGTTTTATTAAAAATAATTATGCAAATATTATTTATATTTTAAATATATTTTTCTTAAATAGTGTCAATTTTATTCAGTTTTTATAAATTTAATAAAGAGAATACACATTGCATTAAAAAAGCCATTACTCTGAGCATTTATTTATTCATTCTTTTATTCTTTATTCTTCAATCATTTTGAAGTTATTACGCAGACTTTCCCGGGCCTTACATTTAAACCACTCTCTGAGTGTTAGTGAAAGATCTGCCTGTGAGAAATTGTATTTATTACAAACCAAATCTCTCAAACAAACCTAAGTGAGCCTGAAGAGGCTAGGTGTGAAAACAATACTTGTCTTGAGACTGCTAGGTGTGAAAATAATACTTGTCTTGAGCCTGAAGAGGCTAGGTGTGCAAATAATACTTGAGTCTGTAACCTTATCAGTTATAGTGGATAAATCTTGGTGCTGCCAAGGACTGGACGTAGCTCTTTGATTTAAAGAGTGAACCAGGATAAATCACCGTGTCAATCTCTCTTCCCTTAAACTCTTTAATTGCTTTAGTTTTTCTTGCATCTGTCAAGTGGTGTGTGTGCAATAGTCACCCGTCCATCCTGTATTCTTCCACTCGTCCAAAGCTAGCTTTCTTTTTGCGAAAAGATTTCAGCTTTGCTTAAATTCTGATAAACATAATTCACCCCCTCCTAGTGTTTATAGTTGTCTATTTCACAAAAGTCCAAAACATGTAAAAACGCATCGAGACCCACTTATCCAACGCCTAGAGTTGTATTTCGCACGTATATTGAGTTATAGACATCCAAAAATTATGACTTTTATATCGTTGAAAATCTAGCAAAAAGATCTACAACGTTTTTGAAGACCACAAAATCTAAATCGAACTTCTAAAGGGTCAAAACTGGGCTAGAAGATGGAGAAACAATGTTGACACTACAACCTGAACAACGTGTACAAATTTAGTCATAACTTGAGTTACAAGAATCCAATTTGGATGAATTTGGTGTCTATCAAAAGCTAAGAGAAAGAGCTACAATTCATATGAAGATGTCGATTTCAAAAGAGGTTGTTACGACTAGGTAAAATACAATTTATTTTGGATTTCGGATAAGTGAAAGTCAAGATTTTGGGATGGTACAAAGGGTCCTCGCAGGATTTGAGGGGATACAAGGAGTGGGGATGGAAAATAAATACTCCTCATGACAGTGGTTCGAGACGAAAACAAGAAACTTTGAGATACGGGGAATGGGGGCACCATTCCATAAGGATGTCATCCCTACTTGGTAGGAATACTTTCACAACAACTCATTCTTAATCAAACCCCAACTTAAAATTTTAAATAAATTATGTATATATTTTATTTAATTTTTAATAATATATTTTTATATTTATATTTATATTTTTAGGTATTATTAAAAATAATATGCAAATATTATTTATATTTTAAATATATTTTTCTTAAATAGTATCAATTTTATTCAGTTTTTATAAATTTAATAATGATTTTAATTTTAATATTTTGTTAGTTTAAAGTTTTTTTTATACTATCAACCAATCATAAATCATTTTATGTATAAATTATAATATAGCTACTAGAATAAATTATTTTTAATGATTCAACAATTAACAATTTATGATTCCTTACATTCATGATGCATACAAATTAATCCTTTGATAGTTTTTGTGGTGACTTTATCATCCTGTTTATCCATATTGTATTTGCAAAATGGAGTTGATAATCTATTAAAAAAAAAGGGGTAATTAGGTCATTTAACACGGGACCTGGGGTTTTTGTCTCTGCAAAAACATAGCGCAGCTTAAACAGCTTGAACCCTAAAAGCCCTCACAGCATTCAGAGCCTCTTTTCCTTCCCTTTCGTGCGCGCTCTCTCCCTTTCTCTTTCCAAGAGCTTCCGCAGTCAGAGGGAATTTTTCGGCAGCAATCATGGCCGCAACCGCCAACTCAGCCTCAGCACCGCCGCGCCAGCTTTCACAGAAGGAAGCAGACATCCAGATGATGTTGGCGGCGGAAGTCCATCTGGGCACCAAAAACTGTGACTTTCAGATGGAGCGTTACATCTTCAAGCGCCGCTTCGACGGTTAGTAACATCTTCTCCTTCTTATTCTTCTGTTCTCCGATTGAAAAAAGTATCAACTTTGCAATTGCATCACGCCCAATAATGCTATTTACCTGTTTTACCCACGCCCATTTCTTATATCATTGCTACAATACTAGATTAATTCATCTTGATGCAAAAAATATAAACTTTAAATAGGTTGCTAAATTGTGTTCTAGGGGTTGACACATCTGGTCTCCGGTCATATTTGCTGTAACTTGGGTCCGATTATCAGATTTTCTATATTGATAGGAAATATGTAAATACCATTATTCTTTACTGCTGCAAATACAACATTAGAAATAGACCCCAGATCTTTACTCTTTCATAATGCTGCTTATTTTTCCATGCGCTATGATATATTTGGCAATGGTTTGTTTATTTTGTTGTATTTGCTTTGGTGGTATCCTACTTGCTGTGCTAATTTTTTTTTAAGAAAAAAATAAGTGTTTTTGAGGAATTTGATTTGTTCTCTTTGATTCAGGAATTTACATTATTAATCTTGGAAAGACATGGGAGAAGCTTCAACTTGCTGCACGGGTTATCGTGGCCATTGAGAACCCTCAGGACATCATTGTTCAGTCTGCCAGACCTTACGGTCAGAGAGCAGTGCTTAAGTTTGCTCAGTACACTGGTGCCCATGCAATTGCTGGAAGGCACACTCCTGGAACATTCACCAATCAGCTCCAGACTTCCTTTAGTGAGCCACGACTTCTCATTCTTACCGATCCAAGAACAGATCATCAGGTTTATAAATAGCTCTTGATGACTATTAAAGTGTAATGCCATTCACATGGATAAAAACTTTAGTTTGTCCTGCTTTGGTTTTTGATATGATTGATCTCTGTGTTGTTCTATGCTTGTTTGTTCCCACATTTTTCTTATTTTATTGGTTTATGTGCAGCCTATTAAGGAAGCTGCTCTTGGTAACATTCCAACAATTGCTTTTTGTGACACTGATTCTCCCATGAGATATGTTGATATTGGAATTCCTGCCAATAACAAGGGGAAGCACAGCATTGGTTGTCTCTTTTGGCTTCTTGCAAGGATGGTATTACAGATGCGTGGGACCATTCGCCCTGGGCTTAAATGGGATGTTATGGTAAAATATTTTTGCCGCTTTTGTGATTTTCAAGTAGAACTATTATTGGATAGATACAGTGTATGCAATCTTCTGTTAAGATGCTTGCATTTTGAAGCGGGAACACATAGTAATTGTGAGGTGTGAGCACATGTACCCTGCCCCCCCTGCAAGATGCAGAGGTTGAGCTTTTGAAGTACCAACATTTTGTGCAAGTTCCTTCTCTCAAATTTTCTTTAACGCAGGTGGATTTATTCTTCTATAGAGAACCTGAGGAGGCTAAGCAACAAGAGGAAGATGAAGCTCCAGCAGCCGATTATGCCATTGCAGACTTCAATGCTGGTCCTCTTGCTGCTGATGGCCAGTGGCCTGCTGCTATCGATCAGCCTTGGACTGATACAGTTCCACAACCTATTCCAGCAGTTCCTGGTGTCAACTGGGTGGCTGCCCCAGAGCCTGGTACAGAATCCTGTCTTTTTTTTTAATGTTAGACTAAACTGAAATTCTTCTGTGTTGTTCTTAAGCTATCTTTTGGTGTTTTCATTGATCTTGCAATTAAATTAAGGTCTGGTATTGGTGTTTGCTTTCTCTCTGCAGTTTTGCTTAGAACTATGTATTCATGTTTTGTTGAACAAAATTTTATCTTGCAGTTGCAGGAGAATGGGGTGAAACTGTTGCCCCACCACAAATTGTTGCTCCAACAATTGAATCTGTCCCAGCAACTGGATGGGATTAGAACGTGTTGTTTTTTTATCCTGTCATGTTGCACCAGTAATTCTCCTTTGCTCCTCAGAAGTAAAATCCGGATCAGTTTTTTGTAGTAAGGGGACTTCATTTATTTCCTAGTTTGGTAGTTGGTATGAGTGGCAGAAATACTGTTAATGACATGGTATATTCGATGAAATTTTATTTATTTTTATTGATGCAGTCTTGAAAATAATTTGCAATGATTTCCCCCTCCTTTTTTGTTTGCTAATTAATAATACTTTATTGTTTCATCTGGTGTACTTTGAATATCTGAAAGACTTCTGCGGTGGTGACAATGGAAGAGTGGTTGGTCAAGTGAAATCCATTTATATAGCAAATGACATAGCCATATCTTATTAAAACTGTGTATGTGAAAGAAACTTTCTATTCATTCCGGTCAAATCAGTTCTTTCGTTCTCTAAATTTTGTTCAATTGTCCCTCTCGGTCATTCAAACCGTTAATAACGTTGACCTAATTATCACAAAAAAATTGTTAAAACGTTTCCTTCTACCATTTTTTCTGTCAATTTCCACCATTTCTGTCATTGATGTTTATCATCAGCTGCCTGGTTGAGACAATTGTTACTTTAGAGTAAGCTGCAAAACTGCCATCGCCTAGGAAACTTCATCCAAACCTTGCTCCAAATTTGAAGGAATCCATTGATTGGGTACTTGGAGTTTGATGAAAGCCATTAGTAGAATTTATGGTTGAAGGAATGGAGAGAAGAAAGAGAAGAATAATTTATTGTAACAGATTTTGATGGTGTTATAATGTTTTTGATGGTTAAGCTAATGTTAATATTTAAAAGTTAAAAGACTAATTTGACATTAATAAAAGTAAAAAGATCCAACTCGAACATAAGAATTAAAGATAGAAAACGATAAAACTAATTTTGCCTTTTCGGAATAGTTTGATCACTGTTATATATCATGAGGGGTCAAATAAATCCCTCATGAGTGAAGGATGATCACTCATCGTTGGATATAATAATTTTTTAATTGAGTGGTTGAGATTTTTCCTAAGTAATTTGCTGTTCCAGTTACTATTTTTTTTGCAAACAGACCCCTAAATTTAGAATCTGGATTCTCTACTGTTGGTTCTGTAACACCCATTGGGCATTACTTTCTAATCACATGCGGGTTGCTTTCGAAAAAACTTCTATTATTTCCATAGGTCTGAAAATATGGGGGTAAAATTTTTCTTTTCTACGATTCACCTGAGAAAAAAAATGATTCATGCATCACTTAAAATGAAATCACATTGTATTTTACTACCACACAAAGACTAAGTTTATTTATAAATTATAGCACCTCAGCATATACATTTCATGAAATAATCTTTCGTCTTGAAGTTACAAAATTTTACAAGGCTTTTCGGAACTGCCTATATCGACTTCTTTAAACGTATGCAACCCAAAGCAAACATCCTAAGCTGATCGTTCTAATAGACATCTGTTGGAAAGAACTCAATAGTTATTACCATTAGAATAATCACCCACCTCTTCAAAAATCAGGATTAATATCCCCGAGTGAGGCCAGGAGCTTCTCGGTACCACCTGTCCTAGTGTACCAAAGTACAACAGCAAAGAACCAAAAAACCTGATATATTGTAAGGGTGAGATATGGATGAATTATGACGATCACATGCCCAAACACAGCAACAGATACAGTTAAATATTCATAATCAACATATAAATTCTCACAAAATAATCATATGAATCAACAATTGTCTTTGTTTTTGAAAACATGACACTTTTATATTTCAACATTTTGCCCTAGTCTCCGGAGATCCCAACTCCATGCAGTTTTTGAAAAGCAGTGAGCTGATCAGGCTCAATTGTCATTCAGGCACAAATAGCCAACACATGTACATGGCTTAACTTAATTCCCAGAGGAATTGTCCAGTAATCAACGCATATGGGTTCCAGAGCACACCGTGTCACACAAGGCATAGTGAACAAGGCTCATGGAAATTATGGTCCATCAAGGCACCAATGATACACTGTCGCATGAGATACCTTTCCCTTCAAGCCATTCACACAAAACAATTTGGGCATGTCTGCCAAATGTGTGGAAAAAAACATTGTATTTTCGTAGCTTTTCTTTGTGTTTCATTCTTTCCTTCGTCAAGGCTCAAGGCTCAAGGCTCCCGACTATCCATAAATTTTCAACGTTTTAAACTTTCATTATCGACACAGGACGTTTTAGCCCGAGTGTCCAATCACAACAGTCCTAGACCTGTGCACCAGTCTTAGACTTTGTGATCGTAGAAAGCAACTTTCACCTTTTTACTGTTGTCACCACGTTTTATCACAACGTATGTAGGACACACAGTCCACAACCACGAAAATAGGACACACAGTCTATAACAACGTGTATAAGACACACAGTCCAAGACAACGTATATAGGACAGGCGGTCCACAACAATGTAAATAGGACGCACAGTCCACATCTTCATATATAGGACGCACAGTCCACATCGTTGTGATACGGATCATGAATCCACGTGCTTTAACTCTATTATCCCGACGTCTCGGTTATTAGGTTCACTTTTCAACGTTATTTTTCGTTCAGTGAAAAACAAATACAAAATCAAAACTTCCGTAACTTATCTAAGTTACCTGATATTTTTACTTTAATAAATTCTTTTCAACAACATTTTCTTTTGAAATTCATTTTCAAAACTTTAAACTTTAGGAACTCCACTTCCTTTTCTAAAAATCTCCTTTGTTTTGGAAAAGTCTATTCCCTTTCAAAAATATAGTAAACATTTTTAAAGAAAAACTCTTTTTAAGAACATTGGAAACTAATATCCCTTTTTCTATGACACTTTACTACAGGTTTAAAAGAAATCTTTTCCAAAACTTCAAAATAAATTTGTTCTTTTTCATGGTTTCTTACCATGAATTCTTTTCAAAGTTTGATTTTTCTTAGTGTAAAATCATCTAAATTTTCAATTGAATTTCCTTCATAACAACTGTTTTTATTTTCTAAAACTTTCATTAAATATTAAAATTATTTAATTTCCCCTTTTTTTTTTGTCAAAACCTTGTTAAAGGAAATCCTTACTTGTGATTTTCTTTGTAAATGTTTTCTTAAAGCTTTTATCTTCATTATTTGAGCTCTAACCAATGGTTAGGCTTCCATGCAACAACTTCAACACATATACAACAACTTCAACATATATAAGTAACATGCATATTTTCATAAATCATCAATATATCATGAACTCAAACTCAACCAAAACAGTCACAACAATAATAACATCAATCCAACACATCAAAATAAACACACAAGACATATAGTCATCATAACATAATTATCCCTCAGCAATATGTTACCCTTCTTCTTTCTCACCTCTGTAACTCTGCTGAGCGCCGCCCCCTTCCTTCCTAGAGGCCAGAGCATTTCGCACTGAAGCAACGAGAAAGGAGAAAGCTCCTCTGCCAATGCTCGTCACCGTCGCGATCTACCACCGCAGCACGCTTGCATCGTCATCTCTCTTCCCCATTGGCCGTCGTTGTCCTCTACTGTCGCGAATCTCACGATCTTCTCCTCTCTCGAATGGCTGCTGTTCTTCTCCTCTTCTCTTCTACTCTAGCATGGTCGGTCGGGTTCGGTCACCGACGGTCTGAAATTTTCGGAACCGAGCCCGACCGCCGACAACCGTCTGAACCCAAATTTTTCAAACCACCGAACCGACACCCGTTAAAACCCACCCGCACGCTGAAATTGTCTTCCGGGTTGGTCGGGTCTCGGTCGGCTGCGAAATTTTGCCCAGCCCTACAAGTTATTTGTCCCTTTTTTCTATGGTCGACATTTGTATTTCCAAAAAATGAGAGAATTTTTACTCAGTCTTGGTTCCTGCTGTTTGCTAGCATGTAAGTCGTAGAGTCTCATTTGAACCACCACTTTTTAAAATAAATAAAATCTGTCTCACCTTTTTTCAATACTACTAAATTTACCACTAATTCGGAATGAGCTAATAGCTCATGGACCATTGTCACCAAGTTCTCATACTGACATGTGCCTCCCATTTTATCAACTAAATAAAGCTATAAATTTGTACCTTCCTTTTGAAACCATTATAAGCGTGCAATGATCGCTTACTAGTGTTTTCGCGTATGGAATCGGATTTTGCAATAACCTCAAATGATTAGTGATATGAGGGACACAATTCCATTTCTAAAGGTCACATAGCGTGCACAGATAGTTTATTATTGATGTCTCCCACAATTGTTTGGGATGGAGAATAACAACAGAAAACTCTTATTTAAGAAACGGTACCCGTGTGTTGTCAAGTATTTCATTGTCTATCGCTATCTTTAAACATTTATTTTAAAACCAGCATTCAATGAAACTTAACAACTCACTCTGGGGTACCATAGAAATTCCCTTTAAACTTGTGTAAAAGCTGAGAATATGATCTTGCATGCTAGATGGCATAACACACAATCAGCAGGAGGTGTTGAAACTCCTTGAAGCCGGAATGATCTATCCGATTTCCGATAGTGCTTGAGTGAGTCCGGTACGAGTGGTTCCCAAGAAAGGTGGCGTGACCGTTGTGAAAAGCGAGAAGAATGAGTTAATCCTAACTAGAACGGTCACCGGTTGGCGAATGTGTATAGATTACCGGAAGCTAAATCAAGCTACTAGGAAAGATCACTTCCCACTTCCATTTATGGACCAAATGTTGGAGAGGTTGGCCGGGTAAGCTTATTATTGTTTCTTGGATGGTTATTCGGGTTATAACCAAATTGCGGTTAACCCGGAAGACCAAGAGAAAACTGCCTTCACATGGCCTTTTGGAGTTTTTGCCTATCGGAATATGCCTTTCGGTCTTTGTAATGCGCCAAAAACTTGATGACGATCTCGGCAAGTGTACCGGATCGTTGCAAGTAATAAAAACGGCGAGAACCGGATATCGTCCACAGGGATTAGTTACCAAGTACCAATTCACAAATTAAATAACTATTTAGACTAAAATTTGGTATGAAGAGAGCTCAAAATAAATAAAATAAAACAAAAGAGAAATAAAATATTTTTGGAATTTTTGTTGAGATAAAATAGAAATAAAAATGCCAGGGATTTGATTTCATCCAATTATGAATCTGGATTCCTCATGGACAAGGAATCCTATGAATTACCGACACTCTAATTATTTTAATCTAAATCGGCATGTTAAAGGACAAATTCCCTTAATTAATTGAAGCCTAATTCCTTAGTGAATCAATTCTATCAAACCTTACTAATTACCCTAATTCCTTAGGTCTAATCAACAAAGCATGGTGATTATAACTCTATGGAATTTGTGAAATACCCACATTAATCAGTTATCTATTCCTAGATTAACCAAATTAACATTGATGATTACAAGAGGCAAAGTCCAAAAATCACTATTCCTAGCATATAATTGAACCCTAAAAAACACAAGAATGGTAGCTAAGCATTCAAATGTAAGGAAGCACAGTAAACATCAGATCAACAATTTCAATTGTTCATAAAATAATCAAAAAGTAAAATAAAACTTCACCATAAAAAGATTACATCAAAACCCTAACAAAAAGAAATTTAGCTAAACATGTTAAACCCTAAAATAAAATAAAATAGAGATAAAGAGATAAGAAAAACAAAACTCCATATTGTCGAGCCAAGAAAGCACGGCACAGTCTGCAGCTCTCCTATTTCCTCCAAAATTGTTCCTCTGCGCGTCCCGTTGCTACTGTTGCGTGTCATGTGCCTCCTCTTTTCTTTTATTTTCGCTGCCTTAATTACTGTGCGGCTGGCCTTTTTCCCACTGTGCAGCCCGTTCCTTTTTGATGTGCGTCACCTTTTATATTGATAAATCCCTACCAAAATTGCCTTCCTTTCCTGTTCTGATCTCCTTTTTTACGTTGGCTGCTCCTTTTTTTTTTTTTTTTTTCTTTCTTTCAATTTTTTAATTAAAGACTCCAAATACTTCTTGCAGGGTGGCCTTCACGTGGGCTTCCAATTGAGTGGCTTATCCAATAACAATATCATAATTGGTCTCCAAATTGCCTAGACAGCAAAAACAACAATATTTTTATATGGGCTTTTTTCTATTAGTGCAATCCAATTCCAATTTGAGTTGGAATTCAAATTGCCCGATCCTTTTTCATCCTTCCTTTTCATTTGATGTAGCAACTCAATTGCTATTATTTCCTACAAAAGTAAACAAGTGAAAAATATTATTAAATTAACTCTAAAAACATAAAAATAAACTAAAATAGGTAAATCATTATTAAAAACTGAATTGACTAAACTTAGGGATAAAACTCAATCAATTAGTACAATTGGAAGCAAAAATACACTCAATATATATATATATATATATATATATATATATATATATATATATATATATATATAAATCACAGTATCTAGCGGATTATCAACTATCACCTCGCATTAGGCCAATTTGTCATTGCTATGAGTTAGGCAATTTGTTGTCTCTATCCTCATAACCTCGCAATTCCCAAATTGTCTTCTCCCTGAGTTTGGCCATTTGCCAACACCTCGCATTATGCCAACTCTGCCATCGTTACAAGTTAGGCCCTTTACCATCGCATCAAAGGAGGTATCCAACCATGTAATGTCTTTACATTGCCTTCCCCACGAGGGTGGCCATTTGCCATTCCCTCGTGCCGTGACCGTCCCGTCCGGGCGCCGCGAAAAGAAGGTAAAAACAAAGGAGCTGCCACCAATATTTTATTTGGGAAAAACATTGGAAAAACCAAATATTTTAAGGAAACTAGTCTTAAAAAAAAGAGAGATTTGAGTCCGGAAGTCGATTACGAGTAGGGAAGATGTTAGCATCCTAAATCGCCCGTTTAAAAAACGGTACCTCAAGTTAATTGTGCAAAATAATTTTAATAACCTTTGAAAATATTTATTCTAACCCACATAAAAAAATATATACACACAACAAAAGGGAAAATTAAATTTTGGCTTGACAGAATGATTGATTCTGCTCCTACGTATTTCCGGGTGCGATGGGAAACTCAAAGCCACGTAGTTCTTATAAAAAAAGTTTGATTGATTGGTTGATTTTAAATTTTGGTAAAGATTTGATTTTTTTTGAAAAAGGATTTTATTTCAAAAACAATTCACTCCTGCACAGGGTCCAAGATAGCAGTGCTATATGATAAACCCTTACAATTCATACGCCACTTGAGGATGAAAATTCATACATCAACGTCGTAGATTGTCGCGTGAATTCAAAGTAAATTTTTTTATTTAAAAATATTTTTGGTAGGATTTTTATTTAAAACAGTGATTAAAATTATTATTTTTTTAAAAGATTTTATTTTTAATTTTTTTGTTTAAAACAAAGTGAGATTATGCTTCGCACTTAAGGCCCAAAACTGAATAGAACCCAACCCCTTATAAGAAACAAAACACTTAATAACATAACAGTAAAATAAAAAACAAAAATGAAACGGGAGATTCCAGAAGCTTCTAGCAACGTTACCAACAGAGGATCAAAGAAGGGGGCGACTGAACGTGTACGGGAGGATGACGCGGCGGAGATGGGCAGTGCCGCGGACGGTGGCGAGGAAGAAGACGCGAATGGCGGCAACGACGGCTATCGTACGTGACTCGCGGCGGAGGACCGAGGCGATAACTTGAACATATTTGTCGATGCCGGCGGCGGTTCGTGTGTGACGACATTGTACCGGACAGAGAAGGAAGGCCAACGGTCCGTGACGGAGTTCGCGATAGAGATGGTTGTGGTATGGTGGTGGTCGTGGTGGAGCTAGGTAGTGGTTCATTCTGATTCGCAAAGGGGGAACGGAGCAGAACATTTGGTGCAGTGTTGAGTTCATGGCGGAGCTAGGAGGAGGGGGAGCATTGATGGCGGAGAAGGAGGAGATGGCGAGCAGCGATGGCAGAGGATCTTGTAACAAGGGTGTGTTCTGTTTTTGTTATTTTTTTAGTATTTTATGGGTCAAAATGGTTGAATGGATATGTTGATGAATGGAGTTTTCATGGTACATGATTCATGAGTGTGTGAGGATGATGATAATGGGTAGGAGAGGTGAAAAATGCTTCTGATTTGTTTACTTGAGTTGCTTGGTAAAAAGGGAAATTGTGGAAATAAAATGGTGATGGAAGTGGAGAGGGATAGGTTTTTTCATGACTCTTATCAGATCATTTATCTTTGTTTTACGCCCTCTCCCCCCTTCCTGTGTTGTTGTTGTTTTGTATTTATAGAAGAAGATGAACCCTTCTCTTGACATTGGGACCATATGAGCTTGAGTATTGTAGAGGTTATCATGCTTTGGTCCCTTTCAATTCCCATTTCTATGTCTCTTTTCTCTGAACTAGGCATAACGCTTCCCAAGCTCTGAATAACAACCAAAAATGGAGTCTGAACTTGTGTTGCTTTATGGGAAAGGGTTTTGACGGTTGGGTTATTTCTTTAAGCCATATCCGAATGTTGCTTGCTTGCTGTATCAAAAAATTTGCTTGGGAGCATGTTGGTTAAAGAGAAAAGCTAAAGGGGAATGACCAAAAATGAAGAAAAACCATGGTAGAGTAAGGTGCTAGATATTGTACGTAAGAAAGAGATACAAGGCAACTTTTTTTTTTAATTAATTTTTTGATACTTTTTTTTATATTTTATTATGTTACTCGGGCTTGGAGGCAAGATTAGGTGTTCACACCTCGCATTTGGTCAATCTGTCATTGCTACTAGTTAGGCCCTTTGTCATCTCCTCGATGTAGGTATCTCAACCAAATGTACTCATTACATAATGTACTCATACATCAATACAGACATTAATTACAAACACGCATTACAATAATCCATTGTATTGTCCAAACATCATGATATGGTCATTTATAATGAACCCAAACATGCCATTAAGCTCCATGCATTAATAACAATGATACATATGATGCAAACCAAGAATGATGTCCAATTTAAGGCCAAATTAATTTTTGATGAAAATTTTATTTTCATTGTGATGAACCCGTATGCTTGTTTTGGCTGTATCTTTAGTTGCAGATCTCCGATTGATGCATTCTTTGGTTCGTTGGAAAGCTTAGGAAATTATCTACAAATCATATCTCAAGTCTCTTGACCTGATTCGGCTTTTGTCATGATGAAAAATGGGTTGGAAGTCTAATACGAATATTTGGACGAGTTTGAACTTCAAAGAAGTGTGACTTTTGGCTTGCATGCCTAAGTAAATCCTTTTTAGATGCTATGGATCATTTTTATTATTTTTCTTAAGTATGGTAGTAACTCCAATTAGTGGAGAGTTAAGTCTTTAACTAGCCACTTAGTGGGTACTAAATGTTTTTATTACTGCATTAGTGCAATAGTTATATTTAGTTATGTTAGAGGTTATGTCATCTTATGATGACCTTTAGTAAGCTTTCTCTTGGCAGCCTCAATTCCCTATATGTACCTGCCTATTACATGATGAAATACAACTTTGATGTTCAATTTGGTTTTTACCAATTGTGAGAGTGTTCTCTCTTGGGTTCTTCATTGAGCCAACCCCTTTGATCTTATCAAGAGTCCAAGACCCTTGTGACGATCATCACCTTGGTTTATCAAATCCCCTTGAATTTGTGGCGCCTCCCTTCCATTCCTAATCTTCTCCATGTTTGTATTCATCTTCTTCTATATTTTTGGTTGGTCACTCAAGGATAGATCCGAATTTTCATATGTTCCTTATTAGGATCATATCATTTGGTATCTAGAGCCATCCTTCCTATAGTAACTTTTGATTTTGTTCTTCAATTTGTTTTCAAAAATTTCTTTTTCCCATCACATATCATGGCAACACTATTCCTTGAAATGGAAATATTGCAAAGAAGCCTGGAAGAGTTCAATGTGATTCTTGACAAGCTAGTAGAAATAAAAAGAAGGAGGCATGGAGGGAGGAGATATGGGAGATGCGATAGAGAAATTGAAAGGGAGAATAAAGAGTATGAAAAAAGGGAGAGAAATGAGGAGAGAGTGAAAAGACAAATTTCTGAAAATGAAGCATGTTGGAAGAAAATGGTCGAAGAAAAGATGAGAGCAAAAAAAGAAAGTGAGGTGAAAGAAACAAACTTGAATGCTTGTTTTGATTCTATTCCTGATTCTTTGCCTAGTTGTGTTGATTCTATTTTGAAATAAGTTGAGTGTGTTCATCCAAAGGAAGCTTACAAAACATTCATTTAAATTGAAGATGTGATTCCAAAGGAATCTTGCAAGACATTCAAGGAAATTGAAAATGAAATTCCCAAGGAAGAATGCAAAGTGTCAATTGGAGTTGAATTGCAAGAGGAAGATAAGGAGATGAAGACAACTAGAGAATGGCTTCCCCCTAAAGCCGAAAATAAGTCCTCAAATCCACTTGGGAAGTCATGGCAATCTATTACTCAAATACCTTCTTCTAGATTAGCTTGTGGATACAAATGTTGAGATTCTTCTACTTTGGTTCATTTATCTAACATTTCTCCCTTAGGTCTCGAAGAAAGGAATACTGAAGGCCAAACCATAAAAAGTAAAGAGCAACAACAAAATAGTGAGGCAAATGTCGAAAAAAAAATTGAGAGTCTCATTGTAAAAGAAATCAAGGTGATGTTCCTATCTTTGCCTAGAGGTGATGATTCTATTTTGAAGGAAGTTGAAGAAGTAATTCCAGGATAGGTTGCCCATGGATTCAAAAGAGTTGTGTTTGAACCCGGAGGATAAACACAATTCCCAAAGGCAATAAATTCGAGGTCGAACTCTCTTCGAGAAGGAGGGAATGATGCAAACCAAGAATGATGTCCAATTTAAGACCAAAATAATTTTTGATGAAAATTTTATTTTCGTTGTGATGAACCCGTATGCTTGTTTTGGCTGTATCTTGAGCTGCATTCTTTGGTTCGTTGGAAAGCTTAGGAAATTATCTACAAACCATATCTCAAGCATCTTGACCTGATTCGGCTTCTATCATGGTGCAAAATGGGCTGGAAATTTAATACGAATATCTAGATGAGTTTGAGCTTCAAAGGAGTGTGACTTTTGGCTTGCATGCCTAAGTAACTCCTTTTTAGATGTTATAGATCATTTTTATTATTTTTCTTAAGTATGGTAGTAACTCCAATTAGTGGAGAGTTAAGTCTTTAACTAGCCACTTAGTGGGTAATAAATGTTTTTATTACTCCATTAGTTCAATAGTTATATTTAGTTATGTTAAGGGTTATGTCATCTTATGATGACCTTTTGTAAGCCTTCTCTTGGCAGCCCCAATTCCCTACATGTACCTGCCTATTACATGATGAAATACAACTTTGATGTTCAATTTGGTTTTTACCAATTGTGAGAGTGTTCTCTCTTGGGTTCTTCATTGAGCCAACCTCTTTGATCTTATCAAGAGTCCAAGACCCTTGTGGCGATCCATACCTTAGCATATCAAATCCCCTTGGATTTGTGGCACTTCCCTTCCATTCCTAATCTTCTCCATGTTTGTATTCATCTTCTTCTATATTTTTGGTTGGTCACTCAAGGATAGATCCGAATTTTCATATGTTCCTTATTAGGATCATATCAACATATCATGCCAAAACAACACATAGGCATTCAAAATCATATATAGCATATGCATATTAATTTCAAACCATCACCCAAGTCTTAAAACATGCAATCATACAAATCTGACAACCAATAACTCATCAATTATCATTTATTATAAAAACCCAATTAAATTTAGTGTTTTTGAATCCTAATATATAAAACCCCAAATTTTCCCAATCAATCTCCCAAAATAACATTATTAGTTTTAAGAACCCAAAACTACTTTTCAAAATACCATAGAGGTGTGAGAAAGATAGTGTTTTACTTACCTCTTGAAGACTTCCAAATAGGGGTGTTCATCAACCGATCAAAACCGATTCATACCGAACCGAAAAACCGAAAACCGAACAAATCGAAAACCAAAAAACCGCAATTTTTTATTGGATTTGATCGAATTTTGGATCCTATATTGAAATCCAATTCAATCCAAACCGATATATTATATACATATACTATTATTTTTGAAATTATAGTATTACTCATATTTAAACATTATTCTTCATACTTTTATGTCCCTCATTCTCTTTAATATTTTTGTTTGAATGACATACCTAAGGCTATTTAGAATAAATATTAATGTCTTGAAGTTATATTTTACTAAAATTTTTTATGCATAGCATATATATTTGATTGAGTAATCATGAAAAATAGGAAAACAATTAAGTAAATTTGAAAAATAATTAGCTACAATTTATTTGTAGCCGATTCAAGGAAAAAAATAGGATAAGTGAGAGTAGATATAGAGAATTAATATAAAAGAACGTGTTAAAAAATATCAATAATTTTGTTTTTCTCAAACTTCCAAATTAAAACGAAGATTATCTTTTATCTACTATTAAATAAGTAGAAATGACACTTGACATTAGAAAAAAAAATAAAGTATGACAAAAGACGAATTATCCAATCCAATCTAAACCGCATTTGATTGGATTGGATCGGATCAGATTTTTTTTTAAGGAAGCAAACCGATCCAATCCAAACCGCATGATGTTTTCATCATCGGATTGAATGACTTTTTTTAGCTAAAAACCGATCCAATCCAATCCGCGAACACCCCTACTTCCAAAGGTTCGGCCCAAGAACTTCTAGGATTACTCTTTTGATCTCCCTACTTTATGCCTAAGGTCCCTTCTTCTCCCCAAATCCTTGTATTTCTTCTCTTCCTAGCCCCTCTGAGTTTCTATATGTAATTAGGATTCAAAAACGCAGCCTAATAGTGTTAAGGTTCTATTTATAGAACCCCAAAATGTTAAGTCTCTAAAATGTTTGATATGCATTTCCTTAAGTTTTAATGAAAAATAAACATTGGTTAATGATTTAATTAACCTTCATATTGGTTGCTAACCTATCTATTGAGTGTGCAGATTAATAAAAAAAATAGAATCAGACGTCCAACAAAGTGAAACAAGCAGACATCCAACAAAGTGTAACAATCAGACGTCCAACAAAGTGAAACAAGCAGACGTCCAACAAAGTGTAACAAGCAGATGTCCAACACTGTAGTGTTTGTAGCGCACGTCCAAAACACAAGAGAAAGAAACCCGCGTCCAATAAAAATATCAGAAGGCCGCGTCTACTAAAAAGTATCAGAAGGTCACATCTAATAAAAATATCAGAAGGCCGCATCTACTAAAAAGTATCAGAAGGCCGCATCTAATAAAAATATCAGAAGGCCGCGTCCACCAAAAAGTATCAGAAGGCCGCGTCTACTAAAAACAACAAAAGGTCGCGTCTACTCAAAGTATCAGAAAAACCCGTCCAGTGAGGTATCAAAATGGTCCGTCCAATAACGTGACATATGGAGCTCGTCCATTAAGGAAGCAGATGGAGATCGTCCATTAAGGTCAGAATGTATCCGTCCACTGAAGAACAAGAGACTCTCGTCCAGTAGAGTGACTGAGACTCTCGTCCACCAGAGTAACTGAGACTCTCGTCTAGTAAAATAACTGAGACTCTCGTCCACCAGACTAACAGACGCTCTCGTCCACTAAAGGTGACAGAAGCTCTCGTCCACTAAAGGTGACAGAAGCTCTCGTCCACTAAAAGTAATAGAAGTGCTCATCCACTAAAGGTGACACAAGCGCTCATCCACTAGTCTTTGGACTTGCTGAGTCCTTAATATGGAGCTCGTCTACTAGCCCGAATGAAAACTCAAATGACTGGATAGACGTGATTATTTTCAAGATGGAAGCACTTATCTTATGATCGCGAATTCTTTAAGGATTATCAGAATCTTGGTTCAAGAACCAGAAAGAGACTTGAAGCCTTCTCTCCTACTCAGTTTCACGATTATCAAGAAAAGTCAGAAGCTACTCTCTCAAGCAACCTTGGATAATCAGAACCAAAGACCAGTTAAAGAATGTTTCCAGCGTGTTTTATTCCCTAGTACCTCTGGTCCTTACACAAAAAGGGAAGTGTACTTAGCAAGGTACAAAAAGCTCTCTGCTTAACTTTGATATGGCTGTAGCACGATGAATAAAGCCATGATCCTTCATGTTAGAATACAACCAACGACTCTATTGCATTAATGTCTGCCTAGAACGACTCTATTGCATTAATGACTACTCAGAACGACTCAATTTCAATTAATGAAGTTCTGCTTGAAGCCAACATCTGAGAGGATGTCTCTAACGGATCCTAAATGATTGAAGACCATAAATACAGAAGCCATTGAAGATGAAGAAAGAGAATACACATTGCATTAAAAACGACATTACTCTAAGCATTTATTTCTTCATTCCTTTATTATTTATTCTTCAATCATTTTGAAGTTATTACGCAGACTTTCCTGAGCCTTACATTTAAACCACTCTCTGACTGTTAGTGAAAGATCTGCCTATGAGAAATTGTATTTATTACAAACCAAATCTCTCAAACAAACCTAAGTGAGCCTGAAGAGGCTAGGTGTGAAAACAATACTTGTCTTGAGCCTGAAGAGGCTAAGTGTGAAAATAATACTTGTGTTGAGCCTGAAGAGGCTAGGTGTGCAAATAATACTTGAATCTATAACCTTATCAGTTATAGTGGATAAATCTTGGTGCTGCCAAGGACTGGACGTAGCTCTTTGATTTGAAGAGTGAACTGGGATAAATCACCGTGTCAATCTCTCTTCCCTTAAACTCTTTAATTGCTTTAGTTTTTCTTGCATCTGTCAAGTGGTGTGTGTGCAATAGTCACCCGTCCATCCTATATTCTTCCACTCGTCCAAAGCTAGCTTTCTGTTTGCGAAAAGATTTCAGCTTTGCTTAAATTCTGATAAACACAATTCAACCCCCCTTCTCGTGTTTATAGTTGTCTATTTCAGTTGGTATCAGGTCCTGAAGAATAGACATGACGGCTGGAGCTAGTACAAGTGGAAGTCATCAGACTGAAGGAGCCTCCCTAACCAGACCTCCTTACTTCAATGGAGAAAATTACAACTACTGGAAAGATAGATTTTAGTGGTTTATTCTATCCACAAACTCTGATCTTTGGGATGTCATCACAGATGGTCCATTCATTCCCAAGAATGATGATAACACTGACAAACCAAAAGCTCAGTGGATTGCTGCAGAAAAATCAAAATGGGAGCTGAACCACAAAGCCAGATACAACATCATTTGTGCTCTCAGTCCGGAGGAGTTTGAGAAGGTATGTGCCTGTGACTCTGCAAAAGAAATATGGGACACCTTAGATGTCACACATGAAGGAACAACAAAGGTCAAAGAGTCAAAGATTGCCATACTTGTTAGAAAGTATGAACTATTCATCATGGAGGAAGGAGAATCTGTTGCTCAGATGATAGGAAGATTTCAAACTATCATCAACAGTTTAAAATCTTTTGGCAAAGTCTATACCAATGCTGAGAAGGTTGGTAAGATTCTGAGAAGTCTACCTAAACAGTGGAGACCTTTGGTCACTGCTATCTCCCAAGCCAAGGATCTCACTACCTTGACTATGGATGAACTTCTTGGAACACTCACCGTGCATGAGCAAGAACTTGGAGATGAAGCTGCACCAAAGAAGGGCAAGTCAATTGCTTTGAAAGCTGATCAAAAGTCAGCAAAAGGTTCCAAGGCTCTAAAGGCATATGAGTCATCCAGTGATGCTGACCTATCAGAACTCGAGGATTCTGAGAGTGATGAAGAGTTGTCTCTCCTGACCAGGAAGATAAAGCCTCTCCTACAGAAAAAGAAGTTCAGGAGGGATAGGCCATTCAGAAGGTCCAACAAGGACAAGAACTTCAAAGAATCCACCTCAACAGACAAAAGTCCAATTGTTTGCTATGAGTGCAAAAAGCCCGGTCACTTCAAGGCTGAATGTCCTCAACTCAAGAAGGCCCCTTTTAAGAAATTTTTCAAGAAGAAGAAGAAAGGAATGATGGCTACTTGGGAGGATCTGGAGTCAACATCTTCTGATGAAGAAACCGAGGAAGAAGCCAATCTCTGTTTGATGGCCAACACTGAATCAGACTCTGATGATGAGGTACATCCTGACTATGAGGAATTACTTGATGCTTATGAGGAATTGTTAGAGGAATCCAACTGCTTATCTAAAGCCTTCGAATCCCTCAAGAGAAAGTATGTAAAGCTCACCAGTGAGCATAAACAGAAATCTCAAGAGTGCAAGAAGCTGGCTAAAGAGAACAGTGAGCTGAAGACTGAAAATTCTAATGAAGCTAAGATCTCAAGTGAAACATCACTATCTAAAGAAGTTGAAAAACTTCAACAGAAAGTGGAAGAGCTCACTTCTGATCTTGCCAAATTTGTTAATGGTAGAGACAATCTGACTAAGCTACTTGGCATTCAGAAGCACTCTCTTAACAAAGAAGGTATTGGATATGTCCATCAGACACATCATAAAGTATCAACTAAAGCTTCTAAAGTATCTGTTAAGTCAACTATAACCAAATCAACACCTATTTGTAACTTTTGTGGAAAAACTATGTCTAAGTGTATCCATAAGAAGAGAAGGAAGTCTTTACAGACTCCTAGAACTAACAGAAAAGGACCCAGAAAAATATGGGTACCTAAAGATCAAATAATTTTTGTTGCAGATGTCCTCAACAGGACAAAGAAAACAGCACTGTTGGTACCTGGACAGTGGCTGCTCGCGACATATGACAGGAGAAAGGTCTATGTTCCTAGACCTCCAACTTAAGAAAGGAGGACACGTTGCCTTCGGAGGAAATCAGAAAAGGAAAGTTATAGGTATTGGTACTATTGGTGGTAAACCCCCTCTTCCCTCTACATCTAATGTTCTTATGGTTAAAGGATTAAGACACAATTTGCTTAGCATAAGTCAATTATGTGATAGTGGTTTTGATGTTTCCTTTACCAAGGATGTATGCATAGTTAAAGACTGTAGTGGCAAAACCTTCTTTTCAGCTAAAAAGCAACAAAATCTTTATAAGATTGAACTGTCTGATCTCTCAGATCAAAGTGTAACCTGTCTGATGTCTAAAGAGGATGAAAGATGGTCATGGCATAAGAAACTAGGACATGCTAATATGAAACTAATTTCTGAATTAAAAAGGAATAATCTCGTGAGAGGATTGCCTGATATTAGCTTTAAGAAATATGTCTTGTGTGATGCATGTCAGAGAGGTAAACAGATAAAATCAAGTTTCAAATCTAAAAACCAAGTATCAACCTCTAGACCTCTTCAGTTGTTACACATGGATCTGTTTGGGACCAGTTTAGTGTTGCCACCTAGCCGAAGAAAATATGGATTTGTCATAGTTGATGACTATTCTAGATACACATGGGTACTCTTCCTAACACACAAGGATGAGTCTTTTAAGGTTTTCTCGATTCTCGCAAAAGGGTACAAAATGAGCAGGGTTTCTGTATTTCTACCCTTAGAAGTGATCATGGGGGAGAATTTGAAAATGAGCAGTTTAGACAGTTCTGTGTGGAGAATGGAATCTCTCACAATTTCTCTGCACCTAGAACTCCACAGCAAAATGGAGTGGTTGAGAGAAAGAACAGATCTCTGCAAGAGATGGCTAGATCTATGCTCAATGAAAATAATCTCCCTAAGTACTTCTGGGCGTGTCGGAAACACTGCTTGCTATGTACAAAACAAAATACTTACTAGGCCTTTTCTAAAAAGGACTCCTTATGAATTGTGGAAAGGAAAAAGCCCCAACATATCTTATTTTCATGCTTTTGGATGTGAATGTTTTATTCTGAATACCAAAGATAATCTTGGAAAATTTGATTCTAAAGTAGATAAAGGTATTTTCGTAGGTTATTCTGAAAAGTCCAAGGCTTTTAGAGTTTACAATTCAAGAACCTGTATTATTGAAGAATCTGTTCATGTTAAATTCAATGATGGTTTAAAGACTGATAAAGAACTATCAGATCTAGAAGATGATCTTGCAGGTCTTGATATAAACAAGCCAGAAAGTCAACAACCAGATCTAACCAAAATGGAACCTGTGCCTCGAGGCTGAAAGACAAGTGGAACAGACCGATCGGCCACAGACAAGTCAAGATCTTCATGATGATCTCAAAAGGGATTGGAAGTTCAACACTCATCATCCTAAGGATTTTATTATTGGAAATCCTTCTGAAGGAGTAAGAACCAGATCCACATTAAGAGAATCAAGCAATGTGGCCTTTATTTCAGATTTGGAGCCTAAACGCATTGAAGAAGCTTTTGAGGATGAAAGCTGGATTCTTGCTATGCAAGAAGAACTTAACCAGTTCACCAGAAATGATGTCTGGACTCTTGTCTCTAAGCCTAAAAACAAGTCAGTTATTGGAACAAGATGGGTCTTCAGAAACAAATTAGATGAAGATGGTAAAGTTGTCAAATAAAGCAAGGTTAGTAGCTCAAGGCTATAACCAACAAGAAGGTATTGATTATACTGAAACCTTTGCACCTGTAGCTAGAATAGAAGCCATACGCATTTTAATGTCATATGCTGCACAACACCAAATTACCCTATTTCAAATGGATGTAAAAAGTGTTTTTCTAAATGGTATAATTGAAGAAGAAGTGTATGTTAAACAACCCCCTGGTTTTGGGGATACTGATAAACCAGATCACGTTTTCAAACTTAAAAAGGCATTATATGGTTTGAAACAAGCACCTAGAGCATGGTATGATAGACTCAGTTCTTTTCTCATGCATAATAGTTTTACTAGAGGACAAGTAGACACTACTCTGGTCAAAAAATGCTCTAAAGAGAACTTTATTATAGTTCAAATATATGTTGATGATATTATTTTTGGAGCAACTAATGAAAAGCTATGCAAGGAATTTTCAAATCTAATGCAAGCTGAATTTGAGATGAGCATGATGGGAGAATTGAAGTTCTTCCTTGGATTACAAATCAAGCAGATAAGTGATGGAATTTACATTCATCAACAAAAATATACCAAGGAGATACTCAAGAAATTCAAAATGGAAAATGCAAAGCTCATGAAAACCCCTATGCAACCCAATATAAAACTAAGCAAATATGATGAAGGTAAAAAGGTAGATCAAACTGTCTACAGAGGTATGATTGGCTCTCTACCGTACTTAACTTCAAGCAGACCTGACATTCAATTTAGTGTCTGTATGTGTGCTAGATTCCAATCTGATCCTAGAGAATCTCATCTTAAGGCTGTAAAAAGAATATTTAGATATTTGCTTGGAACTACTAATATTGGTTTGCTGTATTTAAGATCAAAAGAATACAGATTAGTGGGATATTGTGATGCTGATTTTGCTGGAGACAGAATAGAAAGAAAAAGCACCAGTGGAGGTTGTCATTTCATTGGAGCAAGTTTAGTCTCATGGTCAAGCAAGAGGCAGACAACCATTGCCTTGTCTACTACTGAAGCAGAATACATCTCCGCTGCTAGTTGCTGCTCTCAACTCTTATGGGTAAAACATCAACTTGAGGATTATTCTATTTATGAACATAACATATTTGTATGGTGTGATAATTCCAGTGTTATATGCTTAACTAAAAATCCAATTAAGCATTCTAAGGCTAAGCATATTGAAATCAAACATCATTTCATTAGGGATTATGTTCAAAAAGGCATCTTTGATATTAAGTTTGTTAAAACTGAAAATCAATGGGCTGATATTTTCACTAAACCCTTCGCAGAAGAAACGTTTTTATTTATTAGAGATAATCTAAACATGCATTGCATTGTTGAATGACATGTCTGAATGTTAAGCTGTCTATGATAAATCTGTCATTACTCCTATATACATGTTCTTTCAACTAAGCATTAGTTCGGGGGGAGTAATGATACAATAGTTTAAGTGGAGTATGTCTAGCCCTTTTTGATAAAACACATAAATAAAACTTGATAACCCTTTTTGATGTTGACAAAAGGAGGAGAAAGGGAGAAATGAATATGATATGACCTGTTCACTTAAGAAAATTTCAACGAAAGGGAGAAATGAATAGGGAGAATGGTGGGAGAAATAGAATGGGAGAATGAATATGATATGACTTGTTCACTTAAGAAAATTTCAACCTGTCTATATATGCTATTATCCTTGTTGATATTTTCTGAGGTTCATTAAATCATCTCAATGTTTGTCATCATCAGAAAGGAGGAGATTGTTAAGTCTCTAAAATGTTTGATATGCATTTCCCTAAGTTTTGATGAAAAATAAACATTGGTTAATGATTTAATTAACCTTCATATTGGTTGCTAACCTATCTATTGAGTGTGCAGATTAATAAAAAAATAGAATCAGACGTCCAACAAAGTGAAACAAGCAGACATCCAACAAAGTGTAACAATCAGACGTCCAACAAAGTGAAACAAGCAGACGTCCAACAAAGTGTAACAAGCAGACGTCCAACACTGTAGTGTTTTGTAGCGCACGTCCAAAACACAAGAGAAAGAAACCCGCGTCCAATAAAAATATCAGAAGGCCGCGTCTACTAAAAAGTATCAGAAGGCCGCATCTAATAAAAATATCAGAAGGCCGCGTCTACTAAAAAGTATTAGAAGGCCGCATCTAATAAAAATATCAGAAGGCCGCGTCCACCAAAAAGTATCAGAAGGCCGCGTCTACTAAAAACAACAGAAGGCCGCATCTACTCAAAGTATCAGAAAAACCCGTCGAGTGAGGTATCAAAATGGTCCTTCCAATAACGTGGCATATGGAACTCGTCCATTAAGGAAGCAGATGGAGCTCGTCCATTAAGGTCAGAATGTATCCGTCCACTGAAGAACAAGAGACTCTCGTCTAGTAGAGTGACTGAGACTCTCGTCCAGCAGACTAACTGAGACTCTCGTCCAGTAGAGTGACTGAGACTCTCGTCCACCAGAATAACTGAGACTCTCGTCCAGTAAAATAACTGAGATTCTCGTCCACCGGACTAACAGAGGTTCTCGTCCACTAAAGGTGACAGAAACTCTCGTCTACTAAAGGTGACAGAAGCTCTCGTCCACTAAAAGTAACATAAGTGCTTGTCCACTAAAGGTGACAGAAGCGCTCGTCCACTATTCTTTGGACTTGCTGAGTCCTTAATATGGAGCTCGTCTACTAGCCCGAATGAAAACACAAATGACTAGATAGACGTGATTATTTTCAAGATGGAAGCACTTATCTTATGATCGTGAATTCTTAAAGGATTATCAGAGTCTTGGTTCAAGAACCAGAAAGAGACTTGAAGCCTTCTCTCCTACTCAGTTTCACGATTATCAAGAAAATTAAGAAGCTACTCTCTCAAGCAACCTTGGATAATCAGAACCAAAGACCAGTTAAAGAATGCTTCCAACGTGCTTTATTCCCTAGTACCTCTGGTCCTTACACAAAAAGGGAAGTGTACTCAGCAAAGTACAAAAAGCTCTCTGCTCAACTTTGATATGGCTGTAGCACGATGAATAAGGCCATGATCCTTCATGTTAGAATACAACCAACGACTCTATTGCATTAATGGCTGCCCAGAACGACTCTATTGCATTAATGACTACTCAGAACGACTCTATTGCAATTAATGAAGTTCTGCTTGAAGCCAACATCTGAGAGGATGTCTCTAACGGATCCTAAATGCTTGAAGACCATAAATACAGAAGCCATTGAAGATGAAGAAAGATAATACACATTGCATTAAAAACGCCATTACTCCGAGCATTTATTTCTTCATTCTTTTATTCTTTATTATTCAATCATTTTGAAGTTATTACGCAGACTTTCCTGAGCCTTACATTTAAACCACTCTTTGACTGTTAGTGAAAGATCTGCCTGTGAGAAATTGTATTTATTACAAACCAAATCTCTCAAACAAACCTAAGTGAGCCTGAATAGGCTAGGTGTGAAAACAATACTTGTCTTGAGCCTGAAGAAGCTAGGTGTGAAAATAATACTTGTCTTGAGCCTGAAGAGGCTAGGTGTGCAAATAATACTTGAATCTATAACCTTATCAGTTATAGTGGATAAATCTTGGTGCTGCCAAGGACTGGACGTAGCTCTTTGATTTGAAGAGTGAACCGGGATAAATCACCGTGTCAATCTCTCTTCCCTTAAACTCTTTAATTGCTTTAGTTTTTCTTGCATCTGTTAAGTGGTGTGTGTGCAATAGTCACCCGTCCATCCTGTATTCTTCCATTCGTCCAAAGCTAGCTTTCTGTTTGCGAAAAGATTTCAGCTTTGCTTAAATTCTGATAAACACAATTTAACCCCCCCTTCTCGTGTTTATAGTTGTCTATTTCACAAAAGTCCAAAACATGTAAAAACGCGTCGAGACCCACTTATCCAGCGCCTAGAGTTGTATTTCGCATGTATATTGAGTTATAGACATCCAAAAATTATGATTTTTATATCGTTAAAAATCTAGCAAAAAGATCTACAACGTTTTTGAAGACCACAAAATCTGAATCGAACTTCTAAAGGGTCAAAACTGGGCTAGAAGATGGAGAAACGATGTTGACACTACAACCTGAACAACGTGTACAAATTTAGTCATAACTTGAGCTACAAGAATCCAATTTGGATGAATTTGGTGTCTATGAAAAGCTAAGAGAAAGAACTACAATTCATATGAAGATGTCAATTTCAAAAGAGGTTGTTACGACTAGGTAAAATACAATTTATTTTGGATTTCGGATAAGTGAAAGCCAAGATTTTGGGATGGTACAAAGGGTCCTCGCAGGATTTGAGGGGATACAAGGAGTGGGGATGGAAAATAAATATTCCTCATGACAGTGGTTCGAGACGAAAACAAGAAAAATTGAGATACGGGGAATGGGGGCACCATTCCATAAGGATGTCATCCCTACTTGGTAGGAATACTTTCACAACAACTCATTCTTAATCAAACCCCAACTTAAAATTTTAAATAAATTATGTATATATTTTATTTAATTTTTAATAATATATTTTTATATTTATATTTATATTTATATTTTTTAGGTATTATTAAAAATAATATGCAAATATTATTTATATTTTAAATATATTTTTCTTAAATAGTATCAATTTTATTCAGTTTTTATAAATTTAATAATGAGTTTAATTTTAATATTTTGTTAGTTTAAAATTTTTTTATACTATCAACCAATCATAAATCATTTTATGTATAAATTTTAATATAGCTACTAGAATAAATTATTTTTAATGATTCAACAATTAACAATTTATGATTCCTTACATTCATGATGCATACAAATTAATCCTTTGATAGTTTTCATGGTGACTTTATCATCCTGTTTATCCATATTGTATTTGCAAAATGGAGTTGATAATCTATTAAAAAAAAGGGGTAATTAGGTCATTTAACAAGGGAACTAGGGTTTTTGTCTCTTCAAAAACATAGCGCAGCTTAAACAGCTTGAACCCTAAAAGCCCTCACAGCATTCAGAGCCTCTTTTCCTTCCCTTTCGTGCGCGCTCTCTCCCTTATGACTTATCTTCTGTCATAAGTTCTTATGACACATGTTTGGCACAACTTATCAAAAGAACTTATAGCATTTCATAAGTTGTTTTAACCTTATTCTCATAAGTCAGGGAAACTAGCTTATGGAAAAATAAAAAGCTCCTTATGCGGAGCAAGTTACCGAAGATTTCACCCTTCGAATCCCTCCTCCTTCGTTTTTCTTTCTTTTTTCCTTTTCTTCTTCTACTTCGATCAGAGCTCCTTCTTCGTTTTTCTTTTTTCTTCGTCTACTTCGATCAGAGATCAGAGCTCCTCCTTCGTTTTTCTTTTTTCTTCGTCTACTTCGATCAGAGATTAGAGCTCCTCCTTCGTTTTTCTTTTTTCTTCGTCTACTTCGATCTGAGCTCCTCCTTCCTTTTTATTTCTTTTTTCCTTTTCTTCTTCTACTTCGATCAGATACCCATTGCGACTTCGAGCCCTAGAGCTAGCATAGCCTCCGACTTTGCACCAGCGATCGCGGCCTTCCTCCGAGCTCCGCCTTCCTCCAGCGAGCGCCGCCTTCCTCCGAGCTCCGCCTTCCGCCTTCCGCCAGCGAGATCTGTTGAGCAACGCCATCCACGAAGGTATCTCTCTTTCCCTTTCCCTTCTCCCTTTCCCTGAATCTCCATTTCCCTTCTCCCTTCTCTCTTTCCCTTTCTCTCCCTTTCCCTTCGCCCTTCCCTGTATCTCCCTTTCCCCTTCTCCATTTCCCCTTCTCCCTCCCCTCTGTTAGATGATCTGTTTATGTTAAAAAAAAAATTATCAGAGAGATTCGATGTTTTGCTGTTGATGTTTTGCTGTTGATCTGTTGCTGTTGATCTGTTTAACCTTCTTGATAATGTTGAAAACCTTTTTGTTTGTCTCTTGATTTATGCTGTTAGCTGCATCTTTTTGAGGATCCGCATTTTAGTTTTATTTTGATGATCTGCATCTTTTTGATGATCTGCTTTTTATAAGTTAGAACACTGAAATTGCTCCCTGGATGATTGAAGGCAATGGTTACCGAAACTGTATCATTAGCTGGACCTTAAAAGCTCAATGTCTGCACTCAAATTAAGTTGTCGGTAGCTACATGTTTTATGATATAGGATCCACAACTGCTTTCATTGACTCTCATAAATTCTTGGATTTCTGGCAATATGAGATTGGAAGCCATAACTGATTTAAATTTTCTTAGGATTCAGGTCATACAATAAATTTTCATGCAGAAACACAGTGATGAGCTTTAGGTGTAAGTAGTACAGTCCTCCACAGCTATAACCACCACAAAAAAAGTATTTGCATTAGAAAACCAACATAAATATCTAGATGACATAAATATCCATGCATTTCAGTTTTGGACAATTCAGTTTGGTTTTGTTTTGTTTTTCTTTTCTTTTGTCTTTTTTGGATTATAATATGTGCATGGCATGTTTCTGACTGATCTGTTTTGGACAATTCAGATGATCTGTTTCACTGCTTGCTTCTTGAATTTTCTGGGTTCACGGTTATGAATTGCTTTTGTTTCTGACTAACCTTGTTTGTTGTCAAATTGGTCATTTCTTTTTCCTCTTTGCGAGATCTTATCTGGGTCTGTATCTGTTTTCTGTTCTGTGATCAAAGTAGTCAAGCAGGGCAAGTAAAACATGATTACAAAAATGTAACATAAAATTCTACCACAAGTATACTAGTATAGGCAAATTCGAAATGATGATTGTGTGTTTGTTTTGGTGTTGGAAAGGTCATATGTGTTTGGATAAAAGTTAAAGGAAAGTATGTAGCTTTCTCAATCTTTCTTATTTTATGTAGTTTACGAAATTAGATGATCTTCTTAATGTTGTGTATTTATATTGTGTTAGAATTGCCTCTAAGATGTCTTCAAACCCATTTGAAGGGAATGGAAATGGTAGTGGTAATGGAAAACGACCCAAGGCAGATTGGAATGAAAAAAATAATGAATTATTTCTTAAGTGTTGTATTGAACAAGTACGAGCTGGGAATAGGCCACACGCTCGCTTTAACAAAGCGGGGTGGGCAAACTTGATCAAGAGTTTTAATGAACAATCAGGGTTATGTTATGAGCAAAAGCAAATGAAAAATAAATGGGATATTTTGAGAAAAGAGTGGCAGACGAGGGAAAAACTCAGAACATTGGAGACTGGTCTTGGAATGGATCACAGTAAGGGGACAATTGCTGCTACTGATTCTTGGTGGGATGAAAAGATTAAGGTAATTTGATATCCTTGATGTAATTATATATTTATATATTTGTTTATATGTTTAAAGTATTTACTGATTTGAAGTACTTTTATCTTAGGTTTATCCCGAGTTTGCAAAATTCAGAAAGGAAGGTCTAAGAAATTTGAATGAAATGGAGATCCTTTTTAAGGATATTGTGGCTATTGGTACTGGTGCATATGCACCATCTCAAGACCCATAGGAAGAAGCAAGAAAAAATAGTAGTGAAAGGTATGCACCAATGACCGAGGAGCGTGGTGTTCAGGAAGAATATGAGGGGATTGAAGACCTCACAATTGATCCAAGTCCTTCTAGTCAAAGGCCCAAGAGGAAAAGGGGTGGGAGGGATAATAAGAGAGGTAGTGTCGGGCATCGAATGTGTGAGCAATTCGATCGCATAATTGAAAGTTTGAACACTGAAAATTCTGCTACTAGTGCCAGTGTTAGCAATGTTAGCATTGTTCCTATACTGGCTGAATGCATGGATATGCTTAAACAATTGCCGGGGTTGGAGTATGGCGGGGAGACTCATATAATAGGTATTAGACTAATGAACCGCAAGTCAAATAGGGAGGCCTTTGTTCTAATGAATGACCCCGTCCTTCAGCTTAATTGGATCAAGAGCCACACTTTGGCTGATGTTGCTCGTCTTTGAATTATCAATTATGTACTAGCTTTGACTTTGTAGTTGTTTCCCGGTCTGTTTAATTTCTATTTGAAGCCTTGACTTGTTTTATTTTTATTTGATTTGGATTTGCTATGTGTTGTTAGGTGAACTTATGTGTGTAAAAATTACTTATCAAGTTATTAAATGTTGTTAATCGTTTATATGCATTTATTTTTATGATTATGATGTTATCCTTATATTTGGAAATTGCACAGGATGTCTACAACTAGTACAAATGATACTGATTCTGGGTTAGATAGTGATTCATGTGATTATAGTCATTTATCACGAAGCAGGAAGAAAAGAAAGGTATTGTTGTCGATGGTAATTCATGCTGCACAGTGGTTCTTGAATCATGTGGAAAAGAGGCCATGTAGGACTTCTGCATTGACAGGTCATTGATGGGTTCAAGAGATTCTCAATGGACATGGGGTTCGTTGTTATCAACAATTCAGGATGAAAAAAAATGTGTTTTTGCACTTGTGTAATGTTTTGCAGAATTATGGTCTAAAACCAACAAGGGGCATGGGTATTCATGAACAAGTTGGTCTTTTCTTATATGTGTTGGGACAACCAGGTTCAATTCGTAATGCGGAGGAGAGATTTCAACATTCGGAGAGACTATTTCCGGACAATTCCATCGGGTTACAAGGCGGTACTTGCACTTTCCAAGGATATTGTAAAGCCTGTTGACCCAACCTTTAGAGACATTCCTCATCATATTAGCAACGATGACCGATATAATCCTTACTTTAAGAATTGCATTGGTGCTATAGATGGCACTCATGTGAAGCTTATAGTCCCTGTTGAAAATCAAATTCCGTACACTTGCAGAAAAGGGTATACAACAACTAATGTAATGGTTGCTTGTGATTTCGATATGTGCTTTACTTTTGTGCTAGCAGGATGAGAGGGTTCAGCACATGATACTAGAATCTTTATGGAAGCTTTACGCAAGCCTGAGTTGCATTTTCCACATCCTGCTACAGGTTCATGAATTGTATATATATATTTTTTAAATTTTTTCACCATTATGAATACATATTAAATTATTGTATACTTTATTTTCAGGTAAATATTATTTTGTTGATGCTGGTTATCCTAACTTTATGGGCTACTTGGGACCATACAAAACTACTAGGTATCATCTCCCTCATTTTAGAATAGGGCCGAGAGCTAGAGGAAGAAATGAAGTGTTCAATTATTTACATTCTAGCCTCCGGAGCATGATCGAACGATCATTTGGGTGTTGTAAAGCTAGATGGAAGATACTAGGCAACATGCCTCCGTTCCCAATGAAAACTGCGACTCACATAATTGTTGCTTGTATGGCTTTGCACAACTTCATAAGAAGGAATGACATAGGTGATGACGAATTTCTTTTATTTGATGAGAATGTTGAATTAGAGTATAATATGGATGTACATGAAACTACATCAGAAGAAGTCACATGGGAGGAACCAAATCAACAAAGTGTTAGGCAAATGGAGCAAGTCAGAGACACCATTAGAAACGAGATGCCTGGATTTATCTTTTAATTATGTTGCAACTTGTTTGGTATTTTTTAACAATATTCTAGTTTGATGGTTGTAACTCTAACTTATGGTACTAATGCAACTGATGGTATTTTTGAACAATATTCTAGTTTGATGGTTGTGCCTCAAACTTATGGTAGTAATGCAACTTGTTTGGTGTTATTGAACAATATTCTATTTTCTATCAAAATGAGACAATATTACATTTTAAATTAACATCTAAAATTTTTATCATAAATATGTTTTGAGATTGACTTAAAAAAAACCAATACTTCAAATTATTTGGTTTTTTTTGTTGAAGCAATCAAATTGTTTGTTAAAATTACATTTTTATTGTAATTTTATAAAAAAAATGTCCATAAGCACTTATATAGTAATGTATCCAAACGCCTTAATTTTGTATAAGTGCTTTTGGAAATATGCATCCAAACGCACATGACTTATTGAATTCAAGCTCTTATGGCATAAGTTCTTGTACAATAAGGCCTTATGCTATAAGTGTTTAGTTAAGTTATTTACCCAAACGCACCCTTTATCATCATGTTTATCCATATTGTATTTGCAAAATGGAGTTGATAATCTATTAAAAAAAAAGGGGTTAATTAGGTCATTTAACAAGGGAACTAGGGTTTTTGTCTCTTCAAAAACATAGCGCAGCTTAATCAGCTTGAACCCTAAAAGCCCTCACAGCATTCAGAGCCTCTTTTCCTTCCCTTTCGTGCGCGCTCTCTCCCTTTCTCTTTCCAAGAGCTTCCGCAGTCAGAGGGAATTTTTCGGCAGCAATCATGGCCGCAACCGCCAACTCCGCCTCAGCACCGCCGCGCCAGCTTTCACAGAAGGAAGCAGACATCCAGATGATGTTGGCGGCGGAAGTCCATCTGGGCACCAAAAACTGTGACTTTCAGATGGAGCGTTACATCTTCAAGCGCCGCTTCGACGGTTAGTAACATCTTCTCCTTCTTATTCTTCTGTTCTCCGATTGAAAAAAGTATCAACTTTGCAATTGCATCACGCCCAATAATGCTATTTACCTGTTTTACCCACGCCCATTTCTTATATCATTGCTACAATACTAGATTAGTTCATCTTGATGCAAAAAATATAAACTTTAAATAGGTTGCTAACATCTGGTCTCCGGTCATATTTGCTGTAACTTGGGTCCGATTATCAGATTTTCTATATCGATAGGAAATATGTAAATACCATTATTCTTTACTGCTGCAAATACAACATTAGAAATAGACCCCAGATCTTTACTCTTTCATAATGCTGCTTAGTTTTCCATGCGCTATGATATATTTGGCAATGGTTTGTTTATTTTGTTGTATTTGCTTTGGTGGTATCCTACTTGCTGTGCTAATTTTTTTTAAAGAAAAAAATAAGTGTTTTTGAGGAATTTGATTTGTTCTCTTTGATTCAGGAATTTACATTATTAATCTTGGAAAGACATGGGAGAAGCTTCAACTTGCTGCACGGGTTATCGTGGCCATTGAGAACCCTCAGGACATCATTGTTCAGTCTGCCAGACCTTACGGTCAGAGAGCAGTGCTTAAGTTTGCTCAGTACACTGGTGCCCATGCAATTGCTGGAAGGCACACTCCTGGAACATTCACCAATCAGCTCCAGACTTCCTTTAGTGAGCCACGACTTCTCATTCTTACCGATCCAAGAACAGATCATCAGGTTTATAAATAGCTCTTGATGACTATTAAAGTGTAATGCCATTCACATGGATAAAAACTTTAGTTTGTCCTGCTTTGGTTTTGGATATGATTGATCTCTGTGTTGTTCTATGCTTGTTTGTTCCCACATTTTTCTTATTTTATTGGTTAATGTGCAGCCTATTAAGGAAGCTGCTCTTGGTAACATTCCAACAATTGCTTTTTGTGACACTGATTCTCCTATGAGATATGTTGATATTGGAATTCCTGCCAATAACAAGGGGAAGCACAGCATTGGTTGTCTCTTTTGGCTTCTTGCAAGGATGGTATTACAGATGCGTGGGACCATTCGCCCTGGGCTTAAATGGGATGTTATGGTAAAATATTTTTGCTGCTTTTGTGATTTTCAAGTAGAACTATTATTGGATAGATACAGTGTATGCAATCTTCTGTTAAGATGCTTGCATTTTGAAGTGGGAACACATGGTAATTGTGAGGTGTGAGCACATGTACCCTGCCCCCCCTGCAAGATGCAGAGGTTGAGTTTTTGAAGTACCAACATTTTGTGCAAGTTCCTTCTCTCAAATTTTCTTTAACGCAGGTGGATTTATTCTTCTATAGAGAACCTGAGGAGGCTAAGCAACAAGAGGAAGATGAAGCTCCAGCAGCCGATTATGCCATTGCAGACTTCAATGCTGGTCCTCTTGCTGCTGATGGCCAGTGGCCTGCTGCTATCGATCAGCCTTGGACTGATACAGTTCCACAACCTATTCCAGCAGTTCCTGGTGTCAACTGGGTGGCTGCCCCAGAGCCTGGTACAGAATCCTGTCTTTTTTTTTGATGTTAGATTAAACTGAAATTCTTCTGTGTTGTTCTTAAGCTATCTTTTGGTGTTTTCATTGATCTTGCAATTAAATTAAGGTCTGGTATTGGTGTTTGCTTTCTCTCTGCAGTTTTGCTTAGAACTATGTATTCATGTTTTGTTGAACAAAATTTTATCTTGCAGTTGCAGGAGAATGGGGTGAAACTGTTGCCCCACCACAAATTGTTGCTCCAACAATTGAATCTGTCCCAGCAACTGGATGGGATTAGAACGTGTTGTTTTTTTATCCTGTCATGTTGCACCAGTAATTCTCCTTTGCTCCTCAGAAGTAAAATCCGGATCAGTTTTTTGTAGTAAGGGGACTTCATTTATTTCCTAGTTTGGTATTTGGTATGAGTGACAGAAATACTGTTAATGACATGGTATATTCGATGAAATTTTATTTATTTTTATTGATGCAGTCTTGAAAATAATTTGCAATGATTTCCCCCTCCTTTTTTGTTTGCTAATTAATAATACTTTATTGTTTCATCTGGTGTACTTTGAATATCTGAGAGACTTCTGCGGTGGTGACAATGGAAGAGTGGTTGGTCAAGTGAAATCCATTTATATAGCAAATGACATAGCCATATCTTATTAAAACTGTGTATGTAAAAGAAACTTTCTATTCATTCCGGTCAAATCAGTTCTTTCGTTCTCTAAATTTTGTTCAATTGGCCCTCAGTCATTCAAACCGTTAATAACGTTGACCTAATTATCACAAAAAAATTGTTAAAACACGTTTCCTTCTACCATTTTTTCTGTCAATTTCCACCATTTCTGTCATCAGCTGCCTGGTTGAGACAATTGTTAATTTAGAGTAAGCTGCAAAACTGCCATCGCCTAGGAAACTCCATCCAAACCTTGCTCCAAATTTGAAGGAATCCATTGATTGGGTACTTGAGTTTGATGAAAGCCATTAGTAGAATTTATGGTTGAAGAAGGAATGGAGAGAAGAAAGAGAAGAATAATTTATTGTAACAGATTTTGATGGTGTTATAATGTTTTTGATGGTTAAGCTAATGTTAATATTTAAAAGTTAAAAGACTAATTTGACATTAATAAAAGTAAAAAGATCCAACTCGAACATAAGAATTAAAGATAGAAAACGAAAAAACTAATTTTGCCTTTTCGAAATAGTTTGATCACTGTTATATATCATGAGGGGTCAAATAAATCCCTCACGAGTGAAGGATGATCACTCATCGTTGGATATGATAATTTTTTAATTGAATGACTGAGATTTTTCCTAAGTAACTTGCTGTTCCAGTTACTGTTATTTTTTTGCAAAAAGACCCTTAAATTTAGAATCTGGATTCTCTACTGTTGGTTTTGTAACACCGCTTGGGCATTACTTTCTAATCACATGTGGGTTGCTTTTGAAAAAACTTCTATTATTTCCATAGGTTTGAAAATATTGGGGGGGGGGGGGGTAAAAATTTTCTTTTCTAGGATTCACCTGAGAAAAAAAAAAATGATTCACGCATCACTTAAAATGAAATCACATGGTATTTTACTACCACACAAAGACTAAGTTTATTTATAAATTATAGCATCTCAGCATATACATTTCATGAAATAATCTTTCGTCTTGAAGTTACAAAATTTTACAAGGTTTTTCAGAATTGCCTATATCGACTTTTTTAAACGTTTGCAACCCAAAGCAAACATCCTAAGCTGGTCGTTCTAATAGACATATGTTAGAAAGAACTCAGTAGTTCTTACCATTAGAATAATCACCCGCCTCTTCAAAAATCGGGATTAATATCCCCGAGTGAGCTTAGGAGCTTCTCGGTACCGCTTGTCCTAGTGTACCAAGGTACAACAGCAAAGAACCGGAAAACCTGATATATTGTAAGGGTGAGATACCAATATATGGATGAACTATGACGACCACATGCCCAAACACAGCAACAAATATAGTTAAATATTCATAATCAACATATATAAATTCTCACAAAATAATCATATGAATCAACAATTGTCGTTGTTTTTGAAAACATGACACTTTTATATTTCAACATTCTGTCCTAGTCTTCGGAGACCCCAACTCCATGCAGTTTTTGAAAAGCAGTGAGCTGATCAGGCTCGATTGTCATTCAGGCACAAATAGCCAACACATGTAAATGGCTTAACTTAATTCCCAGAGGAACTGTCCAGTAATCAACGCATATGGGTTCCAGAGCACACCGTCTCACACAAGGCATAGTGAACAAGGCTCATGGAAATCATGGTCCATCAAGGCACCGATGATACACTGTCGCATGAGATACCTTTCCCTTCAAGGCATTCACACAAAACAATTTGGGCACGTCTGCCAAATGCGTGGAAAAAAACATTGTATTTTCGTAGCTTTTCTTTGTGTTTCATTCCTTCCTTCATCAAGGCTCAAGGCTCCCGACTATCCATAAATTTTCAACGTTTTAAAACTTTCATTATCGACACAGGACGTTTTAGCCCGAGTGTCCAATCACAATAGTCCTAGACCTGTGCTCTAGTCTTAGACTTTGTGGTCGTAGAAAACAACTTTCACCTTTTTACTATTTTCACCACGTTTTATCACAACGTATGTAGGACACACAGTCCACAATAACGAAAATATGACACACAGTTTATAACAACGTGTATAAGACACACAGTCCACAACAATGTAAATAGGACGCACAGTCCATAACTTCATATATAGGACGCACAGTCCACATCGTTGTGATACGGATCATGAATCCATGTGCTTTAACTCTAGTATCCCGACGTCTCGGTTACTAGGTTCACTTTTCAACGTTATTTTTCGTTCAATGAAAAACAAATACAAAATCAAAACTTCCGTAACTTATCCAAGTTACGTGATATTTTTACTTTAATAAATTATTTTCAATTTTTTTTTTTTGAAATTCATTTTCAAAACTTTAAACTTTAGGAACTCCACTTCCTTTTCTAAAAATCTCCTTTGTTTTAGAAAAGTCTATTCCCTTTCAAAAATATAGTAAACCTTTTTAAAGAAAAACTTTTTCTAAGAACATTGGAAACTAATATCCCGTTTTCTATGACACTTTACTACAAGTGTTCTCAAAATTATATTTTTCTTCAAAATAAGATCTTTCAGCTTAAATAATTTCCCTTTATAAAATTGTTTTGATTCTAAAAATTTTCTCTTTCATTAAAACGTTATTAAAAGAAATCTTTTCCAAAACTTCAAAATAAATTTGTTCTTCTTCATGGTTTCTTACCATGAATTCTTTTCAAAGTTTGATTTTTCTTAGTGTAAAATCATCTAAATTTTCAATTGAATTTCCTTCATAACAACTATTTTTATTTTCTAAAACTTTCATTAAACATTAAAATTATTTAATTTCCCCTTTTTTTTGTCAAAACCTTGTTAAAGGAAATCCTTACTTGTGATTTTCTTTGTAAATGTTTTCTTAAAGCTTTTTATCTTCATTATTTGAGCTCTAACCAATGGTTAGGCTTCCATGCAACAACTTCAACACATATGCAGCAACTTCAACATATATACAACAACTTCAACATATATAAGTAACATGCATATTTTCATAAATCATCAATATATCATGAACTCAAACTCAACCGAAACAGTCACAACAATAATAACATCAATCCAACACATCAAAATAAACACACAAGACATATAGTCATCATAACATAATTATCCCTCAGGCTTTCTCCCCTTACGTATGGATAGACAAGGTCTTTGTTTCCGCGTTGTCCAGAGCGAACTTCCTTTGTCCACAGCGTGTCGCAAGTCTAAGAATTAAGCGAATGACTTAAATTAAAACAAGAAAGTAATCTTATCTTTCTAAGGGTAGGTTTTGGCCATGGCTAAAAACAATGATGCTAGAGATGTCCAATCCGTTACAATTTCTTGGATTACATTTTGTCCAAGACTTACTTATATATATATATATATATATATATATATATATATATATATATATATATATATATTAAACATATACTTTAATCCCATATTTTTATATCTTTATATTAACACTTGTTTATATTCCATTTTATACCAAAATCTTTACTTGATCATGTTAAAATATATTATTTTCAAAATCATTTTTTTCACTCAAAATTATGATGAACTCTTTTATAAAAGTAATTTCAGAACAACAATGAGTTTAAAATATGAATGACCACTCAAATGACCTTTAAAATTATGAAAATTTAATTGAAGGTATCCAACTCACATATAAACACATAGCAGTTAGTTTCATGTCAAAATTCGAAGGCATTAATTTATAAAAAATCACGCACTGCCTCTGATTGTACATGATTTTCCAGAAATCCAAGTTCACCAACATGTAACTTTATGAAATTGTTTCTCTTTATATACATATGTAAAAATTCTAAAACTTCAACAAAACTTTATTTATACTTTAGTAATAACCCAGAAAATTTTATAAAAGTTTTTAACTTTCAAATTCATATTTAAAATCATCATGCAACTAATTATGTTCTTATTTTTCGCAGTCAGAATTTGATTCTACTTTGAGAGGTGTTTTGATCTAGTAAATCTTATCCAAATACTTATATATTTTATATTAAATTCAATCCCCATAAGTCTTCTTTTCAAATATGTATTTAGATTCCAGAAATACGTTTTGTATAAAAAGTTAAGGGTTTACGAATAAGTAATGTCATGTTGCCAGATTTATATTTTACATATGTTCATTCATACCAAGTTATTATCTTCACTCTAGCATCATCCACAAGCCATAAAACCAACATGCAAGGGTCCTAGACCCTAAAAAACACACATTCAAATACTTTAAATGATAGTAGTGATGAGGATGAGTTCAAATAAACTAGTTTTAGAAACATACATAATGGTTCTTAAGTCTTGCATGTGAAATTCTTAACAAAACATTCATTTTTCTATATGTAGAGTTTCGAATACCCTATTAAGAATGGGTTTGGAGAAATTCTTTGTTATATGCAAATCAATAGGATGAAAGTAGAGGTGAGTATGAGTTCATAAAAATTTGTTGTCTAATATTTTTTTTTTCTTTCTAAAGAGTCTTTCTTAAAATCTTTAACTAAGCCTTCATGCAACTATGAAGGGCAACATGCATAATATTTTTGAGAAAATGAAGAGCAAGAGGTGAGAATCATACCCATGATGATGAAGAGAAGGTGAAGGTGAGTAAGGCTCCCAAGCTTTCAAGGTCAAAAGTTAAGAGGTTGAAGATAAGCAAGTGAGAATGAGTTTGAAAGAGAAATAGCAAATGTAAAGAATGGAGTAGGATGGAGTTATATATAGAGTGAAGAGAGGGGGTGAGGTGGCGTTACTTGGGCAGCAAGAAAGAGGGATTTTTTTATTTTTTTTTCCAATTTAAAAATTGAAATAAAGTCATATTTAAAAAAAAGATAGCTTTCTTGCATGATATAATAAAATGATGAATTGCCATTATTGACAACACTTTGCACATTAATTCATCAAGTCCGTTCTTCAAATTAAGTCTCTAAAATTCTGCACCAAATTTATTTGAATAAAACTCTCTTTATTTTAAATATTTTATAGGTTTCTTGTAAAATGGGTGTAATAATTTGATGTAAGGTTATGATGGTGTGAAATAAACGAAAACACTATTCAAAATCACATCAAATCTATTCAAATCCGCATAATATATAATTTTTTATAAATATTGTTTGTCCCGGTTCCATTAATTTCTTGATCGTAAAAACCGATCGTATCTTACTTCATTAATTTTCAACCCGAAAATTTCATATCGAAAGAAATAATTTCTAAAATCATGGAATTAGCTAAAATAGAGTTATAAAAATTAAAATTTTATTTTGCGTGACAAAAATTATTACTTTTTTTTCGGGTCAGTAGAGTTTTACTGATAGAGAAAAACTCAGACTAGAAACGTATGAAATTTTCAACCGAAAATTCAATCGAACTTTCATGAAATAAAATAATTTATAAGGATGAAACTTGGTTTATTAAAAAAAACTTAACTTAAAATTTAAATATATTAATCATGCACATACATACTTAAGCATATATAATAGAAAGATAGAAAAAATCGGGGTGTTATAGGTTCTCTTTAGCCTTTCTCCATAGGGTTAATCTGGACCGTCCGTCCAGATTTGACGGTCCAGATTAAATGACAATTAAAAAATTTAAAATTTAAAATAAACATTTATTAGAATTCGTTCTCGCTATTCTTCCCCCTCCCCCTCCCTTCTGCTTCAGTGCTTCGCACCCCTATCACAATGAACCAGAAACCCACCCACCTCTGCCAACCACCGTCGTGCCGTCGCCTTCCCCCCACTCACTGCAATGAACAGACCAGATCTAAACATCTTGCTATGAACAACAAAACCCGGGAAAAAAAAACCCCAAAGAAATTAGTGATTAAGTCTTTCATAGCATGAAAAACCAGTAGATAGTAAACGCACCAAGTGTGCTTCAATCAGCATGAAAAATTTGCATGATGAAAAAAAGAATGTAAATCTAAAGTGATTGTAATTAAACAAAATTTTAACACTTTCGAAGAAGTGTCATTTTCTTTTTCAATGGTAAAGAAACAGAGAAGAATGATTTGAACGTGCTTCTTTTTGAACCCATATCAAAGATTGTAAACTCATTTTCAACATTCCATAACCCCAAAAACGAAATTTCCATATTGGAAAAAACCATTAATTTGTTCATTGCAGTGGGGGATTGCGACGCAGATGTGGAGAAGGCCGCCATCGAGATGGCAGTTCATGTGTTCAAGGAGGGACGAAAATGATGCACAGACGAAACTGGAAAATGAGTTCAAGCAGGTCATGAGTTCAAGGAGACCAAATGAGCTAAGGGAAGGGAGGGACCAAACTGCAAAATAATAAATTACAAGTTCTCTCTCCAACACTTTAATTTTATGAGTTGTCATCGTGTCCACATGTAAAAAGGCTCCCTCATGTGGTGAGGGACAATTTTACACCCTCACCTTAGACTTAGCCATACTTCAAAGGATATCATAGTACATTCATTTTATTCTACTTAAACTACCCATGACCACCAAATTAAAAAGTTATATTGTGAATTAGCTACTTATACTATTTTTTTTTTTGTCATTCCTTAATATGCATCAATCACTCCTTGAGCTATACTCCCTTGAAAATGTTTTAACTTTTAACATGAAATGATTATATTCACAAAGATAGGCGATAAATTTTTTTTATAAAGAGATTATTTCATACGCACAAGTGAATGGTGACAAGTTATTTGTCCCTTTTTTCTATGGTCGACATTTGTATTTCCAAAAAATGAGAGAATTTTTACTCAGTCTTGGTTCCTGCTGTTTGCTAGCATGTAAGTCGTAGAGTCTCATTTGAACCACCACTTTTTAAAATAAATAAAATCTGTCTCACCTTTTTTCAATACTACTAAATTTACCACTAATTCGGAATGAGCTAATAGCTCATGGACCATTGTCACCAAGTTCTCATACTGACATGTGCCTCCCATTTTATCAACTAAATAAAGCTATAAATTTGTACCTTCCTTTTGAAACCATTATAAGCGTGCAATGATCGCTTACTAGTGTTTTCGCGTATGGAATCGGATTTTGCAATAACCTCAAATGATTAGTGATATGAGGGACACAATTCCATTTCTAAAGGTCACATAGCGTGCACAGATAGTTTATTATTGATGTCTCCCACAATTGTTTGGGATGGAGAATAACAACAGAAAACTCTTAGTTAAGAAACGGTACCCGTGTGTTGTCAAGTATTTCATTGTCTATCGCTATCTTTAAACATTTATTTTAAAACCAGCATTTAATGAAACTTAACAACTCACTCTGGGGTACCATAGAAATTCCCTTTAAACTTGTGTAAAAGCTGAGAATATGATTTTGCATGCTAGATGGCATAACACACAATCAGCAGCAGAAAAAGCAAGAATTACTCACATATCCAGGGAACCAAGAAAGGGAAATGCAGATAATTTATCAGTCAAACCAGTTATAATCTGATCAATGTCTATGATTTTTTTATTTGGTTTTCTCAATGAAAATTATATACAAGGTTGATGATTTTGTCATCTTCAATGTAGCTAGCAAGAATTGGGGAGGCACAAAAATGAATTACCTATTGACATCTATCATTACCTCCCATCCCAAATGATGCTACCATGCACTATGGAGAATATATTTTGAAACTCAAATGCCCTTGACCAAAAATCAGCTTCTCAGCTACTCCCACTGCTATTTGCTTTTTGGAATGATATCTTACCATTTATTTCTGTACAGAAAATCAGGAACCCGCATCCTTCGGATGGGGCGATAAAGCATAGGCGACATGAATAGTCTTATACAAAAAGCAGCTCCCCATTAGCTATCCACTTTTCAAAGCTTTCAGTGTACTTAGCACCTTTGTTAAGCTCTGGTCCACTCTGCTTCCCCTAAAAGACCATTACAAACAGATTATGAGTTGCATGCTAGAAAAAAATGAACTAAACTACAATATATAGTACTGACCTTCATGCTGGATCCAGATTCACTTGCAGATGTAGTTGTCTCAGTTATTAGTTCATTCACAATATTCTCTGAGGAGATGCTGGTTGACCCGTAGCCATTAAAACAAGTGGCCAGTCAGTCATCACAACTTACCAAAATATGACTCAAAGAAAGAAAGATCAATCTTAATGATTATCATTAACAATAATAACATACAAGGTGGGAAGGGGGGACCGAGGTCGATCCCTCATATACAATTTGCCCTATTCCCCCTCCCCACGGAGCCCCTTATGGATTCCCCTTGGGGCCTACTCCAGTGGGGTGTATATATATCTTGAAAATTGTGAACCAACCCTAACTCAAGAACAAGGTTTAGTTTTTACAGCACAATATTACCATTATGCACCTTAATAGACTCGGCCATGATGTTCAGCTCTACACCCCAATTCAGAAACCTGAAGCCAAACAATTACATTGAAAAAGAAAAGCCTCTTAACCCCTTCTCCATTCACTTTCATGCTCCTAAAGTAAAATTCAAGCTTTCCTAATTTCACTTGAGGATTCGCTCCATCATATATCCCAAGACTAGTATTTTACTATAATTCTAAAATTCTCAAGAGAGATAAAATCCTATCACTAATATGTTAATTGAAGGAGCTGAGTGAAGGTTTCTAGATATACCGCTGGCTGGACAACTTAACGTTTGCTAATCTCTGCTTAAAATGCTTTCCCTCCCTCTTTATTATATCTTCCAAAGTCAAAAGATTGCTTCCCATGATTGCATCAGATCTGAGCATTGCATAAACAAAAAGGTCATAGAATTTTAGTCCCTACTCCTCATCAATTTTGTAATTCATAGATGAACCTCCAAAGTAATTGAAATATACTTGTGCATTGATAAAAGCATTCCATTTTTTAACCCAAAGTTCAACATACGTCGCTCAACTTTAGATCAAGATTTGACGAAAGCATAAAGCTAATGGTGAAGAATGACCATAAGTGACAGAAAAGAAACAAAAAAATGGCGTAAGTATATGATTACTAATCGAATTTAGAACTACCTTTCAAGCAATTCCTCTTCACAAGATGTTCCAGAAGAAGAAAGCCAGTCCACGTCAAGGAAATTGGAGCAGTCACATGCATCTCCATGTTCATCATAACAGACATGATCACCATCACAATATTGGTCCTTGAACATTCCTCCATAAATTTGCCTGTTCGGCATTGATAATAACAAAAAGGTAAAAAAACATTTGGATGGCTTGTGTAATAAATCATATCAGGTCAAAGAATGGAACACATAACACAGACAGTATAGATTACTACAGCACCTGACCAATTCTACTCTACATTCTCTTTTTAAGGAAATTAAATTTAACAGAAAATAAAACAGTGAATAGAATCAGTTAATAGATATTGACAATTTAGGGAGAAGTATTTATTTTTTACAAAAAATTACAGGCAGCAGCATGTTATTTTTTGCTTCTTCAAAAATATTGTAAGGAAATATTTTAAGACAAGGATTCCCTGAGCCTAATCCATCCTTCTTCACACGTTTTAAAACACACGTCCCAATTGACTACATGATCTCTCCTACTCCTGACCCCGGAAAGCCCATCATAATCTTCTCAATCCTTTGCACCACATAATCAAGAAACCAGGACAAATTAATTGTGTGGAGTGAAAATTGAATCTGAGACCAAGTTCTGCCTAGCTCTTTGAGCCAAATGGTTACATTTTCAGCTGGCCTTTCAAAAAAGTTACACCATATTGCTTAGTTTGAGAAGAAACTTTCTTCGTTTAGAAATTAAATGCGTGGTGTTCATCAGCAGACAAACTGCTAGTCAGTATACCCCCTCCAGCTTATAAAAGTAGCTACCAGAGTTTGCAGTGTGCAAAATGCTGATTAAGCATACCTGCAATTACAAATCTCACTTCCACAAGTAAAGATGTCTGGAGTAGGCTCTGAAAGACAACGCTTATCAGCTTTTTCAGAAGAGTGCTGACAATTTGTAACACTCAACCTCCTAATTGTAGTGCCACTTTCACAGAGAATGTTGCCATCTGATAGCGATCTTTTAATGGTTGACCTATCAAAATAAAGGAAATGCATCGTCAGTCATCTGACAAAGGAAGACATTTTTTAGATAATATCATTCAGTAAAACCCAGAATATTAATTCGCTTCCATCCTTTAAAAAAAGAACGATGAATTTGAGGTTACACTTTGCCTATATAATATTGTCCTTACATAGATAGATCTTTAGTAAATGCCATTTCAATTTCATGAACAAAACTATCTAAAGAAAATATTGAGCTTTTATAGTGGGAATTCTGTTTTGCAAGCAACAACTTGAGGGAGAAAAGAAGAAATCACAATAGACTTAGTAGAGAGTGAAGAAAAATTCAAGGAAGGCTTTCCTTACCAAAACTACTTAAGATGCTTTATAAATTTAAGATCTTCAGATGTGAAGCAACACTATAACAAAGGCATCCTGAATTCCTAAAATTGTAAAATCATCATTATCTATCTATATGCTTGATCAATATTTTCAATTTGAGAATTAAGCTTAAGGCTAAAGACAGGTCTAAATAGAAAAGTATATAACTAAAATCAGACAGATAATATTAAAAGTTCACTGACAAAAGTTTTGTTCATATAAACCAGTTATTTCTTGAAAACTAAATATTTACAGGCATGCAATCTTTCCTGTTTATAAGTATAATCCATCTCCCCCCTTTCAGATTCTTCATAATATGAAAATGACAATAATTTGTGACTGAATAATCCACTCCATACCTATTATTATCATCATCTTCTGAATATGGGACACCTTTCCCAACAGTGTAATGCTGATCTGAATCTAGCTCCCACAGTGCTGGTTTTCCCTGTTGTGGCTGAAAATGCCCCAAGAATCTGACCAAAATAATATCAAACATGACATTAACTAATTCATTGTAATGCAATTAGCACCAATTTAAATCATAATTATGGAAACAATTATGTAAACGTAATTAAGAAAAAGTGGGCTTATTTGACTTACATGTTAATTGCCTTTTGTTTATCACCATCCACATATGTGTTGTTGTAATAGCGCTGAAGGGTTCGAATAAATTCCTGGGATTGAGTTGCTGCCTTCCATTGACCTCTTCTCTCAGAAAATATCTGCATAGCAGGACCAATTGCAAAATACTCAAAGGAATGAGCACTAATCAGACAAAACTTCCATGCAAGGAAAATAGGTCGATTAAAGAGGTAAATTTAGATTTCCACTTCAAAACTACGGGAAAACTTTGATAGTCTCTTCATAGTGAATATACTTAATCTAGAACACTTGGACATCTCATCACATAATAACTGGGTGAAACCTATATGTAACTAAACAAAAAATGTCCAAGCTTCGATATATTAGCACGAAAATTGGTGTGTGTATAGTAAATGAAACATCTTCATCTACTAGGAAACTACCATATATAATAGAAAATGAAGCCTCCAATCCATTCCTTTCAAGTACCAAGTCCACTCTGCATGCTATACTTAATCTTTCACATCTACATTATCATTTAACTCAGGTCAATCCTGCATCCACAACCTAAATTGTTCTCATTATTTTGGGAGAATCAAATGGCTTCATCGGCAAAATGGGTCTTTTCTCATTAGATTGGAATCAGACTCTTGCAAATGCAAGGTAAGGCTGCCTACTATAGACCAACATAGTAGATCCGACCTTTCCTGGACCATGCACATAACAAGAGCTTTTAGCACTAGGTTGCCCTCTGGGTGCTTCTCAGAGGCTGCAAGGAGCACAAAAATAAGTAGAGCTACCAAGCTTTATCATCACAAGACTAGAGATCCATAACTCAAGCTAATGAGGTCGTTGGCAACAAGTATGCCAAGAATCGTCTCCCACTACTCCCTCCTAGCACATGTCCAGGAGGTAGAGATGAGGATGGTGTGTTGGCACAGCCTTGCTGAAATACCAATAATTAAGATATGGATCAAGTATATGCCAAATTGTGGAGTGAGGACAAACCTAATTATACATCAAAACACATCGCATACTAGGCTCATTAGTAGTGAATACTGAGTGTTAAGCACCAAACACCACCACTATATATGGTACTGACTCAAAGGTGACCACCAAACTATAGATCATCACTCCCATGCATACAATAGCTACGAGCTGCTGTAACAGCTCTTGCGCGAGTGCTGTATCCCGAGCACACTACCGACATGCACAAAGGCCAACGATCTCCAAATGTACATCACATGACAGGATCCATGATTATGTCACAAACTCGATAGTTACAAAATATATTACCAAGAGGCCATGATCTTAATTGCCAATTACTTATTTTCCTTTTAAAATTATCAATACCATTTCCTGATATCAAATACACATACCTGATTGATTACATTTATTAACAAAGCAGATGGGGGATATATATATATTTGTTTTTACTTTTTATATCCCCATGAACAACAATCATGAGAAATTCTACTTATGTGAGAGTAATGACTGTATCCTTATAACTAACCAAGACCTACAACAGAAACCTATTGCAGAAGTTTGTGAATCAAATACAACATGTCCTAGCAAAACAGGCATATTTTTATCAGAATATGATCCTGCCTAGGAGACAGCATAATAAAATCAACATGCTTTCAACATTAGGTTAGCATGTCATTTTGAATTTCATGTGAAAACTAAGATGCAGATGTAAACAAAATCATTATGCAATATGCTCAGAATTTCTGATCCCATATTAAGTTTCATAATTCCTAAAGCCCAATTGATAGAAAATTACCTTATTGTGCGCTGCAGAACCCCCATATTGGAAGGCTAATGTGTCACCCATTGACTCATAGATTGTCATTAATTCCTTTGCCAAAGGGTTATCAAGATCAATATATGGGGATTCAAAAAATCCTAAAACTTGTAGCTGACGTCCAAGTGCAGCTAGTCCATAAGCATATTGAGCAACATTGGTACGATCTAAACAGTCTATGCAATTAGTCCTCAAGACCCCAACTTGAAGCATCTGAGGTTTGACACTGTAATCTTTGTTTTCATCACCACTATAGTAAGAATCGCTAACTTCTGTTTCCTTATCAACATTATCCTTGTTTGTACTAGCTTGTACTGCAATAGAGTGATCAATGGCATTGTTTTTCCTGCATTATATTAAAAATTTCATCAATAAAATTACAATTACTTCAAGGCTAAAGCAATTGTTAACCAATGTAATGAACAAGCAGTAAAAATTACTGAATATTCCTTAGTACAAGGTATATCATGTAACAAATCATCTAAACATACAAAAATTAATCAATGGGCAAATGCATTAACAATTGTAAAATAATCAAGTGAAAACGCATTATGGTACTTACTCGGAGTAGGAATAATATAACAAACCCTTCAGCCTCAAATCCGGTGTCACTGGATGGTAAAAGATGCCAGTTAGCTTCAATGCATAAGCAGCCACTTTTCCCAGTTGTGACAACACATTAGTAGCTTTGCTGCTAAGGATGATTGATCTAATAATGTCAGAATAACACCCAAGAAAAAACATGTAGTGATTGAATAAGAAACGGATGAGAAAGTTACCATCTTGAGTGCCGATTCAGATCCCAATGAAGGAACCTCAGGCGATTTTCCCCCCTCAAGTTTTTATTGATAGACCTAACAGCATTTGCAAATTCGGTTCGCAGAATAGTTTCCCGAGGCTTCTTCTCACGTGTCTTAAACACAAGATGAAAGAAGACCCAAGGTAGAAAATCTTTTAGACATGAGAAAAGAAATCAAGCATGACATGGGTTCCATATATGTGGGGAAATGCCTACCTTAATCAAGTTCAATATAATAATTGGATTTCCATATCTCTTGATAAGATTTTCAAAATGAAGTCTCGTGGCTTCATAATTATGGTCCTTCTTTGATACTAAGAAAAAATCACCAAAATGAGCAGTCAGCATAAATTTCGGAACAAGTGAGTAACAAAAGGAAAGTTGTTTGCAAATCATACATATTATGTCAGGTTTTAAATTCAACGGAGAGGCCTCCTGAGACCAGAATAGAGGGATTGAACCCCGATTCTGCACCACGGAACTTATTTGCATTGGGCATCCATCCTGAGCATCTGCAAAGACTATCTGCTCTGTCTCAACATCATTAGCTACTCTACCCTTTTCATTCACTCCTCTTTTCAAATATCTGCACAAGATCGAGAAACCAAGAAACATGTCTAAAAACAGAAAATAAACAATGACATAAAATTTGGAAGAAAAGAAAACAGACAAATTATCTTGGTGATAAATCACCATGTTTACATGACTTTCAAGGATCGAATTCCCTGGAGAAAAACCAGTATAGAATGGCAGCCATACGTCCATTAGAAACTCAAGAAATTAACACAAATTGATATAGGTGCAAATATAAACAAATGTATTTCATCTTGGACCACAAGTGTAAAGATAGGAAATATAATGTAACTTTAATTATATCAGAAACTCAAGAGAAAGGCTTGAAAAAGCAAATACCTGGTCCCAGCATAATGCCGCGAGCGCCTAGCAATGATAGTCAAGTTGAACTCCCTGCCAGATATAGAAAAATTGACCTACACAACATGCCATGAGATGACCACTTGTCAACAAGAAAACACTAAATCTTTTCTGACAAGACATAGTACTAGCCATTTTTTCTGGCGCTATCAAAGGAAGGCTTGAAGCAACAGGAACCATTAAAAGAGATCCAGCAATATAAGATGTTAGAAATACTTCCTATATTAAATTAATCAAACCTTCTATGTGGTCTGCAGGAATGATTTTCCCAATAAAAGACAACTGAAACACTAATAATTTGTGCTTTAATGACTGCAGCATTAACTCTATTAAATAAAATGCTGATAAGTAAGATCAGTTGAATATTATAAAAACAAGCAAGTATAGGTAATATTACTGATCAAGTACAAATTAATAAATATAAGCAAGAGAAAATTAATTCCAAGAGATGTTAGTTTCTCAAAGCATATATCAAAGGTTAGCACGTAGAAAACTAAACTAAGAAAGAAACAAAGAAATTTGTACTGGTCACTAGTATTACTATTAGCTACATTAGTTACCTTACCTTCCTTCGCAAATCATAAACATATCTATTAACCAATAAAGGAGACTTCATATGTACCTGCTTAAAAACCCATACACTAAGGCCACTGTCCAGGAAGTATTCTGGAGATTATTCCTTATTCCACGAGTCAAGAACTCATTCCAAACAAACAGTGTTTCATAAAGTGACTTTCCCATTGTATTATGATCAGATAAGTTCTTTTGAAGACTAAGCATGACATTATATGAGTAGCTGAAAAAGAAGTCCTTCGTAAGATCCACACTGCATAGAAGCTTCTTGTATCTAAGTCACAAGAGAAGAGAGTAAAACCCATTAATAAGATGGTTTGTCATATCAAAATATGGTAATAAAAACAACTTATGAAGCCATTAACTCTAACCAAAATTATTAAAAAGCAAAAGAAATTAAAGTGATCTCATGAGTGAAACCCGGGAGACCGCTACCTTGTCTCACTCAAAAAGGTTACATTTACATCATAACAGCAATGAAGATTGCCCCTGTACATTTGTAGGAAATGAACTAACAATAAACGTAAAACATAAAAACAACAAAGAAGGAGGTACACACTATACATGACTTGGAAATCTAGAAGAAGCATTACTAATTCTATTTCAAGAGAGACAATTAGGAAGTACCATAGAAAGATGAGAAGGTTGACCTGAGGAAGCCCACATTGTGCTCACACACACACTAAAGAGAGACAATTAACATGTGTAGTACAAAGTAAAACTCTAAAATGTAGAATTTCAACACAAGTCAAATGTGATGCTCTAACAGAATGTTTTCACTACACAAAAAAAAAAAACTGTAATTCATAAAATAATTCTCATCTAAGTACAATGGACTGGGTAAAGTTCTCAATGCTACTCTCTCATGTCTCTTTAAAGGTACTATAGACATATTACAATTACATGCAAAAATGACTAAAGACCTGTTCTCATCCTTAGAATATGCCATTTTGGATCGCACAGTAGCATGTGGAATTGGAACCATTTCGCTCTTTGTGATAGCATATATAGCGTGCCCACAGACTGTGCCGATCTTCCTCCGTTTTGTTATAAGCAGAATGTAGTATGGCTCAAGAAATTTGATGAATCCTAAATCAAAAGAAAATACCATAAGATGATGGATTTATTCGTATCCATGATGAGGGAAACAACACCAGTGATAATTATAAATATTTTGCTCTTATATAGAAGATTGAAAATACCAATTATTCCATAACAAGTTGTTACAAATTTAAGTCCCCCTGTTGACTTGTTTCCTTCATGTATACGCCCCAAAAGATCACAACACTCAGTTTCGGAGTATGCTGTTGAATCTTCGGTGATATTTAGTTCAGATGCCTCCAATCTGTCAATCTTTAAGACCCTCCAAAATGATCTGTTTTTGTCTCTTCCAATCAGATAAAATTTCTGCACATAGAAAAATAATAAGAACACAGCACTGGTGCTCTATAGTTGTATTATGTTATGTGCACAGACAAATGTGAATATTATAAAGGATAATATTCTTAAAAGCAGAACATATATCTCAGCAATTAATGCCATTTATAAAGAAATGAAACAAACAATTCTGCTATGAATATCTATTAACCAATAACCATTAATGCAAAACTTCAGATTACAAATGGTCTTCATAGTGTGGGTGAAGAGCCTTACACTTAGAAGTAGTCATAAATTAGATGATGATCCAAAATAACAAGGAAGCATAACAACTGAGACAAAAAGACATCTCATGTTGAAATAAAGCAACTGGTAAATTTATATCTCAGGAGACAAAAAGACGTCTCAGTTTTAACAAGGTTATTACTGCCTGATACCACTGAAAACCTACTTAACAGCATAAGAACCTTCCATTATAGTTATTTTTTGTGCATTGTGCACTATTGCATCGAGGGTTCAATGGTGCCATTTCAATTTGCATCACGTGGGAATATGTCAACAATCAAATATCAACAGCTCAAAAATTTCTTATTACTTCCATACTGAAACATGATTTGGCCTAAGTGTCAAAAGAGAAACAGTTTTATTTGTCTCCATTTTTGAGGATGGGATTTAAATGCTCTGCAGTTTCCAAGGTTGCCCATTGCCCATGTTGTGCATGCAAATTGCAAAGCAACGTACAATTGCACATTTTGCACACACAATACCTGGCCAATATGAAATGAGCAAGGCAGGAGGGGTTTCATAGCTCCAACTAGCAACTGCGGGTAATTAATGACTATGCTTTCAGTAAGCCCTAATGACTCCAACAAGTGGCGCTCTCTCATGTATTACAATTATTTTTGTGTTTGCACAATCATAACAAATATATTACAAGGGTGGAAAAACTAGACAAATTCTAGCAGATATTAATGTCAGGTAAATTTTGAAAGTTACAAGCTACTATTGTTTGTCTTGCAATCAATAAATCACAGCTTATCATTATAATAACTACTGGGAAAGGGGGGGCTTGATACAAGTTAGAACACTATCCATTATGCCCCAAAACATTGAAATGAGAAAGAACACAAACATATGAAAGTAAGAGAGACAGATGAAGGTGACACCACTTTGAGAAGATTAAGGTAGAGTGGAATTTCAGGATGTGACTTCATCACATTTTTCCTTTTAGGTTTCATTTCCTGAAGAAGAAACCATGGATTTTATTCAACCATATCACTTCCTTTTTTGGCTTTTGCCCCATTTTTGTCGAAATATCCGAATATGTTCACATGGCTAGACGATCTTGCGGAGAAGAGGGGGGCATAAAACAAGAAAGGATAAGTAGTGGTTATCCTTCTGATAACAAATGCAGTAATATACGATTCCAAAATTAAAAGATGTTACTACATATATGCATGCAATTGATGGAAGAAAATAAAGGCAAAAACCTAGTTTCCTTTTTTTTTTATTAAAAAGTGCAGTAGTAAAGTTAAATGTTTGCAATAAGCACTCAATCAATAGATATCACAGGCAGCTTTCACGGCGAAGCCCAACGAAGTTGGTTCTGATAAACTCAAAGTGGACAACAATACTTAGATGTTTGATCATCCATAACACAGAAGTAAAGCTGAAAGACTTTGGAGGGGGGATGAGCAAAAGGTCAACATAACGATAGGCGATAAATACAATAAAATAATAATAATGGAGTGTAGGAATACATAAGCTAATCGCTGTGCAAAATTATTTGACACTGTTATTTATCATCACATGCATCATGAAGAACACAGATGACAATTATAAATGAAATTATAATGATTCAAGCCAAGCAGAAGCAGGAAACCCAGATCAATGTATTCTTGCAAGATCTAAGAAGAATCCAAATACACAACAACTCATCAACCCCACCTTCATGATGCCAGGTATTTAAATCTCAATTCAAAAAAAACTCATTAAAAATAATAAACAAATAAAGCAATCTTTTCACACCAATTCGATCCTTTGCCCAGCTGAAAATATCTTGAATAAATGTGTAAAGTATACATGGTACATGAACATTGAACATGAATTTGAATCCAAACAAATCAACAAATTAAAGCAAAAAGAAAAGAGAAACATAATAGTGACCCCCCAAAAAAAAAAATTGAAATGAAATGAAAACACCATATCTAGATCATGGTCAGAAGATGCTATAAGAGAAATGCAAGTATCATTGAAGGGTGTGGAAGAAGATTATATATACCGAACGAGTCTCATAGAGCCTGAACTTCTGCATGTGGCAAGACTTGAGGTCAGCTCCATCTGCAACAACACAGCTCTGTACCTTCTCCATCACAATTCAGATCCCGAGCCTCAAAAAGCTCGGGCTTTTTCAACAACACAAAATTCAAAACAACAACAACAAGAACAACAAAAGAGCTTCTGTTTGATCAAACAGAAGCTCTTGAAATGTATACACCCAACAAAATTTACAACGAAAAAGCTCAAAACTTTACATCAATGGAACACATACAATTCTGTTTACATACACAATGAGACCCAGAATTTTGTAAAATAAAAATGGGAAGAAAAAAACAAGGGTGAAATCTAAATCGGAGCTAAGAAATAAAAAAAGCAGCTTATTGAGGAATCAAGAAAGTGTGTGGTTTTGGGGAATGGAGAAGCAGAAGCAGAAGCAGCGTTTTGGGTTCAGAGAAGAAAAGGAAGTGAATATGAGATTGTCAGAGAAGAAGAACAAAGACACAACACAACTTCGGACACTGCATCCGCACAAAAACAAAAACTAAATAAATAAAAATTATAAATCAATACTGAGAAATGCAAAGCAGAGAACGATTTTAACATGACAAAATGTGAATATTTTCGTTTGAGCAGCATTTATCGTATTTTGAATTATTATTATTTTATGTATTAAGTGTCTTTTAAAAAAATTAATTGCTCACTTTTAAAAAAGTTGCAATTTTCCTAAATAAAATTTAATTTAAAGACAAAATAACTGATCTAATGTAATCATTACACTAAAAATGATATTCTAAGCAAAACCAAAAAAGGACAAGATTTGGGTTTAATACGTTTTTTTCCTTTTTAAAATATGTTTATGTTTATTGACCACTATTGATTATATTCAATATTATTATTATTATATCATAGAACTTAGAACTTGCGTTGCGTGGCCGTTTTCTCTCTCTACCTGGTAACAGTTACTTCTTTTTTTCTTTTTTTGTCAGCGTGTGCTGTTACTTTTTTTCTTCTTTTTCTGGGTTGTTTGTTTGTTCTTTCCATTTTCTTCCCTGGTATAAAATTACCATGTTTGTTTTGTCTACCAAAAAACATTTACCATCTTTGAATTGGCATATAAATTTTGAACAGATCTAATTCGGACTCGAATTAATTATATTTTATTTTACCTTTTATTTTATGATATAATATTACTAAAATAAAGAAGTACGAATGTTTTTTTTTACAATTTTTTTTAATGTATATAATAAGAGTATCATCTTTTTTAGTAGTTCACCAAAAAATAGAGTATCATCATCGTCATGTTTTACAGTTTCCAATTTACAAAGGGTTGAGCTACCAGACTTTGGTGGCGTTTTGGAATAACTTATTTAAGCTTCTTTTGACTTATTTGATGATATAAGCTCTTATGCAGTGTGTTTGGCAGAACTTATAAAAATAACTTACGTCAATAAGGAGTTTTTGACTTATTTTCTTAAGTCACTGGGAGAAGCTTATGGAATTATCATAAAAGCTTATGCACTAAACACATTCTCCGTGTTTTTCATTATTTGAATCCTCTCATGCTCATTTCTTTCATTCTCTTACTTTCTTTAAGCGCTTATAACATAGTCTCTGTTTAGTTAAGATTTTTTTTGCCGCAAACGGAACATTTTGCCGTCCCGAGGTTACTATTTATATATTTGGGTACTGTTCATGCTTTTGTTTACGAAACTCCGTTGGAAATAATTGATCTAGTGGGTCAAAACTGAGTTTTGTGGAAGCAAAAATTTCTAGCTTTTCCGTTGAAAATAATTGATTCTAGATGTAGGCCCCACAAAATTCTACATATTTACACCTCAAAAGTGATTTTACTTTATCATCCAAACAAAATCAATTCTTCTAAACCCACTTTTAAAATATTGTTACCAAACACAATCAATTTTTTTAACCTTGATTTTTCCAAAATCAATTCTTTCAAAATCAATTCTATCAAAATCTAAAACAAACGGACTCATGAGCTCTCATGCGATAAGATCTTATGTGATAAGCTCTTAATTAAGATGTTTACCCAAACGCACCATTTATGAATATCAACTATCAAGTATTACTTTTTAAATATTTCCTTTTTTAAATGTATTTTCAAAACTCCCAATTAATTGATATCATATTTTATTCAACTTGTCACTTTTTAAACATATTTTATTAAAGTTTTATATTTACATTCACAAATATTTTGATACTTGTTATTTTATTTTAATAATTAAGATAGAGACAATAACAATGATTCGTCAAGACAGTGTATAAAATCTTTATACTGAGGATGCATAGAAATTAAATTCTATAATTATATTATTTGTTTATTAAGATAAATAAAAACTCTTTATACACTAACGCTTTGTAACCTAACCGCCTCTCTCTCAACCTTCCCTTTACTTCTCTTTTCCTTCTTCCTCATCCACTGGAATGGGTGGTTTTGTGCCTTTTTTTGGCTTGGAATCACCACTCTACATCGTTTTTTTATCTCATTTTATCTAAATAAGTGGTTTTTTCACATAGATCTGGTTTTTCTTTCGTGTTTTTCCGTGTTTTCATCGTCTGCGTGCGGCGGTGTTTTGCTCATCGTCTTGTTGCGACGTCGTTTGGTTTCCCGTCTTGTTGCGGTGTTCATTTGGTTCAGATTGGCAGATCGGTTTCGATCCACTACAGATTCAATCAAGACTTAGACGTCAACGTTCCAAATCCGAAGGCATTGGGTATTCCGGCCACTTTTATTTTGTCACATTTGTAGGCATTTTGCCGTGTTATGCTACTAACCTGGGTGTTGTGAGTTTGTTCGCAGATTCATCCTTTTCGATTTTTAGTGATGTTAAAGTTGTGTTGTTTTCGATGTATTTTACCAATTTGAATGAATGAATATTTTTTTTATTAAAAAAAAAGATAAATAAAAACTCTATTATAACAATATATAGGCAAAAATAATGATTAATATTTGAATCAATTTAAAACGATTATAATTAAAATAAGATATAATAGCAACCAGTTAAAAAACTTAAATAATAATAAATAAATAATCATCATATTTGATAGTTATTGCAATTAATTAGCAGATTTTAAAATACATTTAAAAATGAGATTAATTTTGATATATCATCAGTGTAAAAACTTTCACTGTAACAGTCAACTATAAATTATTATATATATATATATATATATATATATATGTGTGTGTGTGTGTGGTTCATTTTATGGTGTATCAGCCAAAATTTATATCACTCATGTGACAAGTGCTGAACCAATCATCTTGATCTGGACATTTGACTTTAATATATGGTGAAGGTTTGAAAATGTGACCCACTCATGTGGCTATTTGATTGACCCACAATTTGTCACATGGATGGTGCAATGGAATGTGGAAATTTTTGGTACTTCAACTTAACTCAAGCCATTTATATATATATATATATGATTCATTCTAAGGTGTACCACCCAAAATTTATGCCACCCCTATGACAAGTGCTGAACCAATCATTTTTATCTGAACATTTGACTTTAATATATGGTGAAGGTTTGAAAATGTGACCCACTCATATGACTATTTGATTGGCCCACAATTTGTCACATGAGTGGTGCAATGAATGGTGGAAATTTTTGGTACTGCGACTTAACTCAAGCCATATATATATATATATATTTGTGAATACGGGAAAACTATTATTAATTAAGAAACAGAACCACGGGCATATAGAACCCATTACAATCATTGCTTACAGAAATATATACCTAGAAAAAGGTTAATCCAATTAACTAACTATACTTGCATAGGGGCATCAAACCCACTCTTAGCAAGGAAATCTATACACTTTATTGGACCCTCTACAAGAATGATGGACCAAAGCCCACCAATCAACTAAATGAAGCAAGGAAAGGATCTCTTCAAGCAGAGGTTTTAGATGAAGATTTGGTGTAAAGCCACTAGATATAATATTAGCCATCATCAAGGAATCGATTTCGAAAACAGCATTCCTTATAGACATACTATGGGCCACCTAAATACTACCATGGAAGATGGCATGCAATTATATATATCCCGATGACACTGCAATTCCCAAGATTACAAACAAAGCCTTTGACAAAACATCCATTGGCTTTTTGACCAAACTGGGTTCCTTTTAGAAACTATTTACCAGTTTAGGGTTGTTCTGAAACTATTTATCACTGGGGGGTCGTTTTAAATATTTTATTATTTTTGGGTCTGACGGGTCAAAGGCGCCATTGCAGATGGCGCCTTTGAAGGCGCCACTGCAGTTGGCGCCTACTGTTTCATAAAAAAAAAAAAAAAATTAAAAGGGGAGGCGCCAAAGGCAGTGGCGTCCTCCCCGCCACCCACAAGATGGCGCTCATCGTAGCAGGTGACAGCCCTTTTCCGGCTTTTTGACCAAACTGGGTTCCTTTTAGAAACTATTTACCAGTTTAGGGTTGTTCTGAAACTATTTACCACTGGGGGGTCGTTTTAAATATTTTATTATTTTTGGGTCTGACGGGTCAAAGGCGCCAAGTGGTGGCGCCACTGCAGTTGGCGCCCTCTTGTTTCATAAAAAAAAAAATTAAAAGGAGGCGCCAAAGGCGTGGCGTCCTCCCCCTGCCCGGCTACAAGAGCGCTATCAGTGCAAACGCCTCTTTTTTTTTTTTTTTTTTTTTTTAAATTTTGACTATTTTAAAAAGATAAAAAAATTATTTATAAAAAAACTCATTCACCAAATAATGAACTGAATTCACCAGATATTTGTACCCGATTCACCAGATATTTACACATACTTAACCAAAAAAATTTATTTCTCAAAAAAACCCATTTACTAGATATCTAAACTGGTAAATAGTTTCTAAAAGGAACCCAATTTGGTCAAAAAGCCGAAAAAGAAAGATAGCAGAACGAACGTGTAGAAAAAGAAAAAGAAAAAGAAAGATAGCCGAAAAACCCAGTTTGCTATTATTTTTTTATGCCTCATGTAGTGCTAAGGTGGCGGCCTCACAAATATTTAGGATTTTTTTATTTCAATTATTATATTATTTTGTCTGTTTATTGGTTATTTTATTATTTTCTATTATTTTATTTATTTTGTTTGTTGGTTGCTTGATCGGAAGGGATTCATTTATTAGGATTAGAGGATTAGATATGGTCAACTCATTATCCGGTGAATGGTTTTTTTGAGAAATAATTTTTTTGGTTAAGTATGTGCAAATATCTCGGTGAATCGGGTATAAATATCCGGTGAATTCAGGTTTATTATCCTCGTGAATGAGTTTTTTTGAGAAATAAATTTTTTTGGTTAAGTATGTGTAAATATCTCGGTGAATCGGGTACAAATATCTCGGTGAATTCAGTTCATTATTTGGTGAATGAGTTTTTTTATAAATAATTTTTTTATCTTTTAAAATAGTCAAAATTAAAAAAAAAAAAAAAGGAAAAAGGAAGGGCATGCTACTGAGCGCTACATGGAGGCTTCGAGGGAGGGAGGACGCCACTGCCTTTGGCGCCTCCCCTTTTAATTTTTTTTTTTTTTATGAAACAGTAGGCGCCAACTGCAGTGGCGCCTTCAAAGGCGCCATCTGCAGTGAAGGCGCCATCTGCAGTGGCGCCTTTGACCCGTCAGACCCAAAAATAATAAAATATTCAAAACGACCCCCCAGTGGTAAATAGTTTCAGAACAACCCTAAACTGATAAATAGTTTCTAAAAGGAACCCAGTTTGGTCAAAAAGCCACATCCATTAGCATCATGGATGATTCCCCCACAGCCCTACCCGTGTGAGAGTTATTTATCTTAAGAAATTCTGCAGGTGGAGGATTCCATCCCACAGACATCAGGACCCTTCTCTCATCCCAAAAAGCATGCGGGCAAGCAATAACGTGATCAATAACTTTGGATTGAGAGCTAACAGAATGCCATAGCTCAGTTCCCAATTTGGATGAATTTGTAAAGACCAACCAATTCCTTTCTTTCCAAAATGCATTGATTGAAACACTTAATAATGTGACAAGAGTCAATCATTTTCAATAATATAACAATTTAGATTTGTAATGTATAAAATTTTTCACCCAGATAGTATATACTAATTAAATCATTTATTTAAAAATAAAAATATGTTTTTTTTAACATAAATAAATAAAAATATGTTTGATATAGGTGAAACCACATTACTCATTGAAATGAGAGTATTAATAATAGAGTGTCATGTTTTACCGTAAATATTCTAATTTAAAATATAGAGGTTAATTATGATATACTCTCTTGAGAATGTATTATTTTAAAAGTGGTTACATACTTACATCAATTAGTTTACCCTTAATTACAAAATAACACATCATTTTTAATTCTTCTTCTTCTAATATTTAGGAATAAATTTTTAAATTAATTATGCACGCTTTATTTTGAAATTTATATATCTTGTTTTAATACATATGTGTAAATGGAGGTTAGATAGCTCGAGTGATTAAGGCTAAGGATTTAAGGTGTTGGTGGTTCAAGGTTTAATCATTGGCAAAAGGAGAAAAAAATTAACAACTAACATACTAATATTTGCCTATCAAAAACAGTTATATATATGTGTGTGTAAATGTTAAATTCTGATTAAATTAATAATCTGTATCATTATAATTTCAATTTCATATTTCTATTTATTTTATATGTTTAAAATTTAAAACACTCATTTGATCACGTGATACTTTCCACCGCATATAAAGAACAGTCGTCATTAATATGGAAATATAACAAACTTAATAGTGACTCATCATAAAATGGAATTATTCTAGATCCTTCGTATCTTAACAACATGCAACCTAATTGGCATAAGTAGTATTTGGGTCATTACAGTTTGCATGATAACATGAAACACCTATTGTTTTTTGTTTTTTGGTCTATTCCTTCTCAGTTGAAGCTGGTGCTTGAGGAAGATGCTAGAGGAATTAGCCTTAGGGGTGTTCACATGTCGGTTTAGTTCGTATTTGCATGAAAAACAAATCTGAACCAATCAAAATCAATTGGTTTGGTTTTGTTCGGATTTGCAATTTTTTGTCATGAAATCCGAACATAATCAAACCAATAAAAAAACAGGTTGGTTCGGTTCGGATCGGACCCAAAAAATATTTAAGTTATTAAAAAAATATTAATATTAAATTATATATAATATATATATTAAATATATAAATATTACACTTTTAAAATATAATAATATTAAATATTAAAATATAGTAATTGGTTCGTTTGGGTCAGATCCAGAATCCTTGAATCCGAAAACCGAACCAAGCACCATCGGATTTGTTTTGATTTGATTTGGTTCGGTTTGGATGCGAACACCAAAAAAAATCAAACTAATTTAATTGGTTTGGTTTGGATTCTCGGATTGATCCAAACCCATGAACACCCCTAATTAGCCTTTCTAGAAATGTGATTACCTAGTTTTTTTTTTCCTTTTCCTTTCCTTTGTAGCAAAAAAAAAAAGGTATCGTTTTACTGACTTTTATCAACTACAATTTATTCTCTAAAAAAAAAAAATCAACTACAATTTATTTATTTGTTTTGGTGAACCTTATCAACTACAATATAGTGTGCATCTAAATTAGTTTATTTTATAAAAAAACATGTGTTATTGAGAGAGAAAACAAAATTTAAGGGAACAGCTTATATAAACAATGTTTCATTCATAAATATTTTTTTTGTGTGTGTTACTTTATATTTTCATTAAATCTCAAAGATTTGCTTATAGATTATAATTTTGCATAAAGTGTAAAATTTAGGGAATAAATTTATACATTTTCAGCCATTAAAATGTAATCTGCACGTATTAAAAGTAATCTTCACGGATTAAAAGAAAGAGCTTAACCATAGTTTATCCTAAAAGTATTAAATGCACGTGTACTCATATTTTGTTCGTTGTAAAATATCCATAAATTTCGAGTTTTATAAACGGAATTGATAATTTGACACACAAAATAGACACATCCACCGTATATTATTGTAGCAATTACTATTTCAACAATGAATAGAGTATTAACAATAAAACAAAGCATTTATGAGTTAAAAAAATACTTAGAAATACTAGAAAAATTAGAACAAAATAATTATATTATTTACCAACAAGAAATGGTTAGAAAAAGAATAAAAAGATTGAAAGTGGAATTAGAAAATTATATAGGATAATGGGTTTATCTGAATAATTAAAAGCATGATTTAAAGAATTGGAAAGAATCATGAAAGATATAAATAAAAATATAATCCAATTAATAGAAAATACAGATAGAATTGCAAATTACACTTACAATAAAATACAAAAAGGACAAAACGAAATAAAAAATATTAAGGAAACATTATACAATATAAACAGAGGAAAAGAAATAGATGAAAATGAAGATATCATTAGAATAAAAATTATTCTAGAACAACTAGAAGACCTCTTAAAATACGAAGAAAATAATAAATGCATAACAAAAAAGGAATTAGAAGAAATTTTGGAAACAAAGAATTTAAATAAAATAGTGATTAGACAAGAACTGAGTCAGGAACCATCAAAAATACCTACACCCGTATTTTCATGGAGAGGATAAAAGATGAATACATGGAGACATTAAGAAAATCAAATGATATAGAAGAAATACAACAATTACTGGAACAACTTAAAATTATTGAAGAGGAAAATAATCAAATACACAAAATTGAACGAATTAGTAAAAAAGAAATAGAAAATAATGAAAATGAAGAAATAATCTTTAATTATAGCTCATCTTCAGAATCTGAAGAAAACCATATAAAAATGGAAAAATGAGAATATAGTGGAAAAAGTCTTAAAAGAAAATGGGAAGAATATAAATATACACTCGAAGGAGCTTGTGATAGATATGAAGAAGAAGCTATGTATAATAAACGATACGCAAGAAAAAATAATAATAAATGGACAAAAATTCAAGAAGAATTTAAACCTCGATACCATAATACAGGAAATATACTAGACATTGACTGCATAAGAAATAAAGAAGATGTCTTATTAAGATGGACTAATGAAATGATATCCATAATCCTAACTGATGAAAGATTTAAACAATTAAACTTCATAGAAACTAAAAACTTTGTAACTTTTAAAACATCAGGAAATGTACAAAAAATTTTAGTAGGAATTAAGGATGAAGACTGGATTAAGTATGGAAGGATGGTAGATAATAACGCGGATTATGTTAAATTAATAATGACACTAATACATCAAGAATTCTTAGGATATAATCTGATGGAACAAAGAGAAAAAGCAAACAAAACTCTAATTGAGAATACTAAGTCACATCTTAATAGAATGCAAATATGTGACATGTGTCAGATCGAAAGTTTCATCTGCGAATATCAAAAATACTATTATCAATTAGATGAAGAAACTGAAGAAATATATAAATACATATATTCATAGATAAATTACCATATCCATTGAATTCAAAAATTAATAGGCTTTGGGAATCAAGACCCGAATAAACAGCAAATACTTTGGGAGGAGTTATTAAACTGCTATACTAAGAACTTAGAGAACAATGTTTGAATAGAGAAAACATTAGACAATTGAATAAGGAAGTACTGTCATTTGTTGCGACATTCCAGAGATAGAAAAACCGGGAAAATATGGTTGCGATAAAATAAAGAAGAAAAGATACTATAAGAAATCAAACTTACGAAAAACTTATCCAAGAAAGAATAATTATTATAAAAATAAAAAAAAGAAATATTTTAGGAGAAAAAGATCAACACCAAGAAAATACTGCCCGAAAGGGAAAAAGAAATGTGTTTGTTGGATATGTAATGTTGAAGGACATTATGCTAATGAATGCCCTCAAAGAAAAGAAAAAGATTTTAAGGATAAATCAAAATTAATAAAACAAGTTTTCCAGATATACGAACTTGAACCTCTAGAAGAAGAATTAAGTGATTCAGAAATAAGTATATATGAATATACATAAGATGAATTATCTTCAGAAGAAAGAGAATCCTAATAATACTTATATAAAAATAATAATAGAAAATAATAATAAGGAAACAGAAGCATATATAGATACTGGAGCAAGTATTTACCTTGCAACAGAAGCACTTTTTGATAAATGGGAAAGATTGGAAAAGCCACTGAAAATACAAATTGCAGATGAATTGATACACCCTCTGTATTGGATAGCCAAAAGAATTGCTTTGAAAATACAAGACAAAATATTCATCATGCCTACGATATATAAACAAGAGACAGGTGTAGATGTAATTATTGGAAATAATTTCCTAAGACTTTATGCACCATTTTGTCAATACTTGAAATATATTACTCTGAAAACACCATATATTTATCAAAGACAACAGCAAGAGATTATCAAAATACCAATTATTCACTTTTCTGAATGTATTTACTCATCAAAGTCGCGCAAGCTGAACCATGGTGAGTTAGTTAGCTTAATTTGTACAAAAATCCGCCATGCACTAGTAAACCTAGAACCAAATAGAATAATTCCAGCCCATATAGAAGAACTTTTAGATAAAGTATGTAGTGCAAACCCTTTAGACCCAAAGATTAACAAAAATACTGAATTAGTTGAATTAAAACTAAAAGATCCAACGAAAGAGGTAAAATGTAAACCAATGATTTATACAAAACAAGATAGAGATGGATTTGCAAAAGACATTGAAGAAATGTGCCAAAAAGGACTGATTAGACCATCGAATAGCAAGCATTCAAAGACCAACCTTTTATGTAGAGAACCATAACGAAATTAAAAGAGGCAAAAGAAGAATGGTAATTAATTACAAGCAAATTAATGATGCTATGGAAGGAGATGCCTATTTCCTCCCAAGAAAAGACTTGATTATTGAAAGAATTAGAAATATGGATTGGTTTAGCACTTTTGACTGTAAATCAGGGTTCTACCAAATAAGATTAACTGAAGAGTCAAAAACACTAACAGCATTCAGTTGTCCTCAAGGTCAATATGAATGGAATGTACTTCCGATGGGATTGAAACAATCGTCGGGAATCTTCCAGCGAAGAATAGATTCAATTCTCAAGGAATTCAAAGACTTTTGTCTTATCTATATTGATGATATATTAATCTTTTCTAATAAAGGATTAAATGATCATTTTGAGAAGATAGAATTAGTACTAAATAAATGCTATGAACATGGAATAGTGTTAAGTAAAAAGAAAGCCATTTTAGCCCGAAATAGGATTAATTACTTAGGATTGGAAATTGAAAAAGGAAAAATAATAATGCAGCGACATGTATTAAAAAAGCTTCAGAATTTTCCAACGAAATTAAAGGATAAAAAGGATTTACAAAGATTTCTTGGACTATTAACATATATTTCAAATGAAGGATTTATCAGGAATCTTGCATCAGAGAGAAGGACGCTTCAACAAAAACTAAAGAAGGACGCCCTCTGGTCATGGACTGATGAAGATGATAGACTAATTATAAAAATGAAAGACTTATGCTGGGATCTTCCTGAGCTATATCATCCTTCGGATGATGATTTAATTATTATTGAGACTGATGCCTCAAATGACTGCTGGGGAGGTGTTATGAAAGCAAAACCCCCTGGATACAAAAATGAATTACTATACAGATACATGTTTGGAACTTTTTCAAGCAGTGAAATTAATTATCCTACTCATGAAAAGGAAACACTGGCTTTGATCCGAATGTTGGAAAAACATCGGATTTATATATTGGATAAGGACTTTAGTGTCCGAACCGATTCTACTTATGTTGCAGGTTTTAAGAACTTAAACCATAAAGGAACTTACAAGCAAGGAAGATTGATTAGATGGCAAATGAAACTTGCCGAATACAATTACTCAATCTCCCATATTAAAGGAGATAAAAATATTCTTGCAGATATACTATCAAGAGAATGGAGCAGCAAACAACTGAAGCAATAAAGAAGTAGATTCAACTCCAAAGAATGCTAGAGAAGCAGAAAATAATGGAACTAGACTTGATCAAAGCAAACATTAAAGTATTGGAGTTCCAACTACTAGCCAAAGGAGAATCTACAGAAGAAAATACTTTGAAAGAACTAAAGCAACAAGTACAGGAAAATACTAAGGAGAAATGGTATGTTGTTTTTAATGGACCATTTCCAGGTATTTACGATGAATGGTACAAAGCAGCCCCTCACTGCACTGGAGTTTCTGGAGTCCTTCATAAAGGATTTTGAATGAAAGAAGAAGCTGAAAAAGCCATGAAAGACTATCAGGAAAAGACTGTGAAAGATCAGAGCAAGGGCAAAGAGGTCTATCTTGGCCCAAGAATTTTTTCTGGAACGATAAAGAATCCACCAGAACCAAAGACTTTATTAAGGATACTCGGAAGAGTTCTTTCCTCCATTGATGACTACCAAATTACTTCGAGAAAAGATCATGAACTACAAGTCCAATTTTCGAAAGAAAAATTTCATGAAAATTTAAAAAGACTGACCAACTGGTCTGAGAAAGAAAAAATTAATTGTTTTTACATGGTTAACCGAAACATTTTCAGAGTTAAGGCCATAATTACTCCTGGAGCATCATCGATTCTTGCATTTAATATGTTCCAATTTGGACTTATTGAATGTCTTTACTTAAGTCAAAACTTAGAAGAAATAAAATTGTTCCCATATAGCCTGAAAGAAGCAATCCAGAATTACAAGAGGAATGTTGCCAAAGACAGAACTATCTTTTTGAAGTTCTATTCGACTTATCCAGACTTTGCCACTAAGCAACCATCAAAGAACTTAATCTTTATTGGAGTAAGCAATAACAACTTTTCCATGAGAGATGAACCGACTGGAGAAGATTATGATGAAGAAGAGATTGTCACAATTCTAGCTAATCAACTGGCGAGTATTTTTACTCAATGTCAAATTATTGGAAAAGACTCCTTCATTAAAGCCATGTACAAAGGTCCACATACTTTGCTTCTTAGCAAGACTAGCGGAAAGTTGATTAGAGAAAGGGACTTGACACTACTGACGAATTTTGAACTACCTTTCTACACACTCCAAGGACTATCAATGAATTACCAGCCAGTTGTCCTCGACTTGCTATGCTCAATGATTAAAGAAAATGGGAATCATGCATATATGTGAAAGATGCGTGGTGAAAGACTGTCGGCAAGAAGATAAGGACTCAGACGAAGCAATTATTGAAGAATGACGTAAGCACTTACGTCAGCATGTGAATTATTGGAAGTCTGATTAATAGACTCAATAATGTAAGGACTTTTTTTGTAAATAACCTAGCCCTTCTATGCATATAAATAAGCCCTCTTATGCTGAGGCAAATCAGAATTTCAATTCTCACCTCTCTTCTCTTCGAAGAAGTTCTAGCTTTGCTAGCCGAATCCTTGAGAGTGGATTCAAATAGGTTCTATGTACTTATCACTACTTCTTATCAATAAAGACCACCTTCACTACTAAAATTTCTCTCAGACTACTTCACTAAAACTACTTCACGATCGAATTTCAATTTGACTAAGCGGAAGCAGCAGTGGATCGAAGAACTCATAAAGAATTTAAGAAGAACCCAAATCAGGTATGGTTTATCAACCCTCAACTTTCGATTTATATTAGAAATTAGTTATGTCTGAAAAAGAAAGAGAAAAGATTGATAATACTGATGTAGAACACTTGCAAATTACTGAAGAAGACGGAAATTATGAAGGACGTATTTTGATAGATCCAAAATTATTTCAGAAAATTCAAAAAGAAGACTTAAATTTAACAAAGGATGCGAATATGAAGAAACTTGGAGGAATAATGAATAGATTTAATCAGAAAGAAAACATTATATATTATGGAAAGATAGTTAATGAAACCCCAATAGATATATCAGAAACACAAGGAAATACTTGTATACAATTATTAAACAAAAAGAAACTAATTGATTTAAAAAGGAATTTAAAGAAGGAAGCACACAAAAAAAGATAGGATATATTCATATAGGAGCCATACAGGTTTTAATTAAAGCAACTTTTCAGGAAGGAATAAATTCACCAATAGAATTAATTTTAAAGGACGATTGAATAATCGATCCAAAGGATAAAATACTAGGAGTAATTGAAGGAAATTTAGCCTATGTTAAGCTAAAATTTGAAATACACCCAAATATTGGAATACCATTAGATACCTAGAGACTAGATCAATCATTAACCATGGAACATAGATTTTTGAGAAATAATTTAATGAGACCTGGAGATAAAATCTTCTCAATTACTTACTGTGTTAATTATGCATTAACAAATTCTCATCATAACATTACTTTCAGAAATAATAATAGAATAGATATACCAAGACTCTTTGAAGAAATAGGAAAAATTTACTACCCTAAAAGAAATGAGTTAACTGAACTAGGAATATCTATAAGGAATCCAAAATCATTAAGTTTTAGACAGATCCCTAAACCAATTACTTTCCCTGAAATAGAAGAGAATAAGGATGAAAATATAAATAAGCTATCGAACCAAGTAAGAGATTTAGCACAATATTTAAGAAAAAGAATATGAATAAAGAAAATGAATTAATAAATACTTATGAAAAATCTTATAACAAAATAAACCAAGATAAAAGAAATATGAATGAATTTATGAACATCTATGATTATCATCTTAAAAAAGATAAAGAAGACAAAAATCGAAAAAAAATGGAAAAATATATTATAGAAAAGGAAAAGGAACTTATTAATATAAGAAATAAAAGAGAAGAACATAAAAGACAAATAATAGAAAAAATAGAAAAAATAATATCGACAAAATCTTATCAATCATCATCTAGTTATTTTAAAATAACAGCATCACCTTTTGAAGATATCGAATAAAGCAATGGAAATATACTCTGAGTTTGATAATCAAACCGAAAAAGAAATAATAAGTGTTTTGGTAATGGATTTACCTATTGATTGTAAACAATTAATAATTGAAAAAATAAAAGCTCAGTATAGACAAGAAAACTATTATTTAACACATATATCATTAGATATAGAATGTAATTACATGGAAGAAATAGGATTGACTTTTGAGTATGATAGATTATCGTTATCTGATATATATGAGGAATATGACTTATTAGATTATTAAATGGATCAGGAAATATTAAGTGTTTTGGCTATGAAAATACCCAAAGATTATAAGCAAATAATAATTAACAAGTTAAAACACCAACAATGGCAAGAAGAACTTTATCTAAAACAAATACAACAAAGAGTGCAATTAGCATTTTGCAAAGAAGAACGAAAACAAATAATCAAAAAAATAGTATAAATAGATGAATCTATAAGTGAATATGGGTATGAATTATTAGTAACCCAAATTATGCATGAACACTATCCAAATTATGTATAAATACTACCCTGAATATAAGAATAAAATGAATAGAGAAAAATTAATAGGGTGTTACCATTTTGGTATCAGAGCTAGTTACTAGTTAATTACTAATGAATCCTCAAAATATAGAAAAATTTGTTCATAAATTAAGTATGTTAGATTTAACAAATCAAGACGAATTAAAAAGATTAAAACAAGAATTAAAAGATGAAACCACTAATACATGTAATAAACACATGGAATATCATTGTGAGTATTGTGATTGTATAGAATACGAGAGAAAAATAGATTTAATAAAAGTCATAATTAATAAACTAGATTTATGGATAGATTAACAACAATCATAGATCCAACAGCTCACAATATGTATGCCACTGTAGCAAGTGTCGTATTGTTGTCAAAAAACTGTGTACAAATAGGAAAGCTCTTTTATAAAAGTAATGAGGCTTCCTTTCAAAATAATAAAAGTAAAAGTAACGAGGCTTACAATTACATTCTCTCATTTTAGGGGACGTATTCAACATGGTAAAGTGAACTTTGTATTACCTTACACCAAATTTTCAGTAAAGATATTTTTTTAAAAATAATTGGCATTTTGGCTAATGGCAATGACTTATATCCACTACGACTATTATTATTGTAAATAAACAAGGGGTTTGCTTCAATAATGGGAAGGAATATTAAATTGGAGATAATAGAAAATTATTAAGTTGATTCAACGCCGGGACGGAATATCCTAATGTGCTTTCAGGATGGCTTCGAACCAAAACATCACTCGTTAGTCGTTACGTATATTTTCTTTCCTTCTTTACCACATATTTGCTCAATCACCATCGAATCATATCTTTTATCTTAAAATATTTAATAAAATATACCTTTGATTTATTTTTTGATCTAATTAATTTCTTTATTCTGAACTATTTGAGAATTTTTAAATATGTCCCTAAATTTTAAAAATTTATAATTAGGTTAGCAAAAACATAAAAAAATTGTAATCGAACCTTTCATATACTTTTTTGATAGGATTTCATTAAGTAACCGTTAAGTGATTCATACGCTTAACATTAAGGTGACGTTTGGGAGAGCTTATTTAAACTTCTTTTGACTTATCTTATGATATAAGCTCTTATACGGTGCGTTTGGCAGAGCTTATCAAAAGAGCTTATGACATCTCATAAGGAGTTTTTGACTTATTTTGATAAGTTAGTGAAACAAGCTTATGGATTTTCCAAAAGCTCTCATGCGGTACAGCCTCCGCCTTTTTCACTACTCGAGTCTTGCCAGCTCCTATTCTTCTTTTTTCTTTCTTATTTCTTCTATTGTTTCGATCAGAACCAAAACACCGTGTCCCTTCTTCTTCTTCTTCATAAGCAGCGCAGAGACTGAGGAGCCCTAGCGCTTGCGAGCTCCGCAGCCTTCCGCTTACGAGTGCCACCGCCCGTGAGCTGCCTTCCGCCTGCGAGCTCCGCCTGTGCGGCGGAGGCTATGTGATTGATCTGGACCGTGAGGACCTCGACGTGGCGGAGATGGCGGAGGAGAGGATGATTGTCTATGTGTTATGTTCTTTCTATCAGAGAAGAGTTGTCCAACGTTCCTACCCCTTCTTCTTCTTCTTCTTCTTCTTCTTCTTCTTCGTAACAGAGCAGAGCTAGAGTGAGGAACCCTAGCTCGACCGCCGCCCGCCACCTTACGAGTCCCGCCGTGCACCATTGCCCTTCCACCGCCGTGCGCCGTCGACAAGACATTCCTTCTCCCTTTCCCCTTCTCCATTTCCCCTCTCCCTTGGTCTGTTGAATTTCCCCAGAATTTTAAAAGGAAGGAACAAAGAAAATGCAATTTGTAGTGAATGAACAAAGCATTTGCTTAAATTGCCATTACCTCAGTAATACCCTTTAACAAAAATGCAAAGCAATCTTCTCTGCTCTTTGATGGCCAAAGAAATGAAGGATTTTTATTAATTTATTTCCCTTAGATTAACGTTAAAAAAGCCCAAAATTTCTTTTTAAAATTCAATTTTTTATTTTATTTTTAATAAAAGTCAAATTTTTTAGTTTTAAAATATTCATAAGCACTTATATAGTGATGTATCCAAACGCTTTAATTTTGTATAAGTGCTTTTCAAAGTGTGCATCCAAACGCACATAGCTTATTGAATTAAGCGCTTGTGGCATGAGCTCTCATGTAATAAGCTCTTATGCCATAAGCTCTTAATTAAGTTGTTTACCCAAACGCGACCTAAATAGGTCGTTGTACTTTTAGGAAAACTCAAATAGATTATTGTACTTTTTAAAACATTAACAAAATAGTTTAAGGATGAAGAAATTAAGGATGAGGCTCCTCTCTTTTGTTTTTTTAGATAGACAAATGTTAGTTGTTAGTTTTCTATTTTTTGTGTTAGTAGTGTTAGTAGGGAACGAGATTTGAACATTAAACCTTATACATCCCAATACCTTTGTCCCACACATCAAATTACCTTGATCTTTTTATGACTCCCCAAGGAGTAATTAAGGATGAGACTCCTCTAAATGGAGGAAGATTGTAATGCAGAAAAGTAAGGATGTATTGTATACACCTACCCTTGATTAATTAATGTGAATTAATATTTCAATGCAGTACTCTAACTAATTTAGGATACCTACTTTCTTACTTTATTTACAATTTAGCTAACTTTATTGGGGTTTTTTACACAAATTAATTAAGCCTTTTTTAAAGAAGTTTGAGGCACCCACGTACGTTTGTGTTTTGTTTTGTTTTTTTTTTAGATAAGTACACGTTTATGTTTTGTTAAATTGTAATCTGCATGGCTTCTTTTATTTCAGACAATTTTACAGTGAGTAGAGTTTTGCACGTTTTGCTTGTGAAGTAGGTGCCCTACATTAATAAATATATGGGAAAGTGATAATTCGCTAAAGTATCAAGTAATTGTGTATTTCTTGAGTAGATTTTACTCCCAATTACATGTTTTTATCCTTGTTTTGTCCTATTTTTAGTTAGTTGAGTCATAATTAGTGTTTAAGTGTTTTTTGTTAATTTCATGCATTTGATGTTAATTTTAGCTTAATTTGTTTTCCTTTAGTGTAATCTAATTTAGGTTCATCTTTTATCAATTTTAAGATTCAATAAGGAAGTAAATCATGAAGACTTAAAGTGGATTTAGTGAAGAAGTAGGCAAAGAAGCGTGAAGAAAGGAGCCAAATGCACATGTTAGGAGGATCTGTTTCTGCCATTCCCACGCTCAGCGTGGATTAGACTGTGGAAACCTGCTTTCCTAGAAAGGAAATAAGCGACTTTCTTCTCATCTCTTAGAGGATCTTCATGGAGTTTTTTCCATTTATCTTGTTTATTTCATCTTCCTTTGTTATTTTCTCTACTATGTCTAGCTAAACCCCCTCTTTTGTTAGGGTTAGATGTTTACTTTTCTGAACTTGGTTGTATTTTGATTTGGTATTAATGCAAGTTCCTTTTTCATTATGAGTATCTGATTCTATTATACTCTTAATGCTTTTCTTGGCTTGATCACCTATGAAATGATTTGTTGCTTGGTAGACAATTGGAAAGTTGATGCTAATGCATGCTCATGAATCAAATACCAAGTAGTTCATGAATCTAGGAATGGGTCTTGAAGTGCTTGCAATCTTTTAAGTCTTGGCTCTTTATGCAAAATCTCATGTTATTCCACCTAAGGAATTAGGGTTTAATTTGGGGTTTTAGGCTAATTCTACCTAAGGAATTAGGGTTTGAGTATTATAAAAGGCTTGATTGTCATAAATGAACTAGGACTTGTGTTAGTAACAGTTTCATTGCAATTGAGAGAAGATTAGTGTAGGCTAACCCCAACATTTTTATCCTTTTGTTAATTACATCCCTTTTTGCTTGCTAAGTGTTTGTTAAAAATCTCAAAAGACCAAAAATATTTTATTGCTTTTGTTGCTTTATTTTATGTTTTGAGCTCTCTTCATACCACAATTTTATTTAGATGGTTGTTTTACTTGTGAATTGGTACTTGGCAACTAATCCCTGTGGACGATATCCGATTCTTACCATTTTATTACTTGCAACGATCCGATATACTTGCCATGGTCTTAACAAGTTTTTGGCGCCGTTGCTGGGGATCGGTGTGCCAATATCATGAGTACCAAAAGGAACTCCTAATTTAGACACTTTTTCTCTTCTTTTCTATATTTTTTTTTTATTTCTTTGTGTTTCTCTTAGAAGTTGCATAATTGTCTACTTGAAGCTTAACTTGTACTTGTTCTATTTGGTGTTGTTCTACTCTGTTTGTTTCCTTGTATGTGAGGAACGATCCAAGTGAACTTCAATACAATCCGGAAACCGAGAAGCTTTGTAGAAAGAACATAAAAGAAGTCTAACAAAGAAAGAATATAGAAGGAGCATCTTCTAGTGTGCAAGAACCACAAGTTGAGTTACCAGGTGCGCAAGAATCGCAAGCTGAAGTATCAATTGTCATCATGACTGAAAACAATGGGCAAGGGAGGACAATGGGGGACTATACTTCCCTTAAGACCGATATTTGTGGGACTCCTATTGTTAGATCTGTAGTGGCTTGTAACAATTTTGAGATAAAGGCATCACTTCTCAATCTTGTGCAACAAAATCAATTTGGAGTTCTAGAGAGTGAAGACCCGCATTCTCACATTGACACATTCATTGAGTTGTGTGATACTATCAAGATGAATGGAGCTTCTGATGAGGCTATTCGTTTAAGGCTCTTTCCTTTCTCCTTGAGGGATAAAGCTAAGTCATGGCTTCAATCTCATCCTCATGGGAGCATTCCTACTTGGGATGATTTGGTGAGCAAGTTCTTATCTCGTTTCTTCCCTCCATCAAGAATGATCAAGTTGAGGTCGAAGATCAATGCTTTTGCAAAAAAGGAAGGTGAATCACTCTATGAAGCATGGGAGATAGATGTTCAAGTCTTTGCTAACTGCTTGTCCAAATCATGAGTTAGAAACATGGCAACAAGTTGCAACCTTTGTCAATGGTCTCAACCAGAATTCCCGAAGCATGATAGAAGCGGCGGCGGGTGGAACATTAAGTCAAAAGACACCCGATGAAGCAAAAGCCTTGATTTAAACTATGGTCAATAATGATTATCAAATGCCCAGTTCTCGATCGTTGGCCAATAGATGTGTTTTAGAACTTGATGATTATAGTGCTCTTAAGGCACAAATGGTCGCTCTTACCAAGCAATTGGGGTCCATTCAACTACAAAATTCTCAATTACAAGCGGCCCAAGTTCAAGCCGCCTCGGGGTGTGACTTTTGTGGAGGTAATCACGCCAATGGCAATTGTGAAATTAATGTGGTTGGAGGTACGGGGCAAGAAGAAGTGAACTACATGGGAAACCAAGGGCCCAAGCATTATCCTTTCTCTAACACCTACAATCTGGGGTGGCATAACCATCCTAACTTTGGTTGGAGACAAGGGCAACAAGGGCAAAGTTCAAATTCTAAAGCAAAGCCGCCTCAAGAAAGTTCAAGCAATTTGGAGACTATTCTAGCCCAATTCATGCAAGCTACTCAAGCCAATTTGAAGGGTCAAGAAGCAATGATGAAGAATCAAGATGCTTCCAACAAGAATTTAGAGCACCAAATAGGCCAATTGGCAAAGCAAATGATGGAGAGAACTCAAGGCTCATTTTCGGTTGACACTGAATCCAATCCTAAAGGAAAAGAGCAATGTATGGCTATAACAACTAGGAGCGGTAAGGTGATTAGCCCAAAGGTAAATAGTTCAAAAGATCAAGAGGCCACTACAAAAAAAAACCTATTTAGCGACCGAAGATTTCGGTCGCTAAACATGATAATTCGGTGGCTATATCGTGTAGCGACCGAATTTGTATTTCGGTCGCAAATTTGCGACCAATATTTCGGAAACAAAATTATATATTTCGGTCGCCGTATAGTTGGTCGCATGCTCAGATAACCAAATTTGGTGACTGATATTCGGTCGCTATTTCGGTCGCAAATTTTGAATTTTTTTTTTATAAAATTTTTCCTGTAACTTAATCCTACCGACCAAATTTTGTTTCAACTATTACTCCATTGATTTTTAATTTCTGATATAAACAAAATACACCAATATTTTTTTTGAATAAATAGAAAACGTAAATATGATGTATTAACGATCCAAAACACCACAGTCAATATGATCAAGAAAACACATACATTAATTAACGCAAGTTTAATAATTGTTTATAAAAAAAGTTTAATAATGTACTAATTAACGATCAAAACATAAAAACACACCACAGTCAATAAGTACTAATCAAAATATCAAAACTCATCAATCTTCCAAAGGGATGAACATGTAGAAGCGAGAACTCCCAAGGTACTTAAACTTTGCCAATACACTAGTGGACAACAAATACAACTCCCTGATACCATTTGTGTCTGTTGCAAAATATGGGCGATCCTCATGGATTACTATATTCCCATTGAACAGATTTTTGCATTTGTCTTCAATAGTCACAACATGCGGTATTCCTCTTCCCCAACGACGGTAGAATGATCGCGGGATTGAAATCAAATCCTGCAAATACACAAGAACAATTTAGTAATGATTAGTTTATGCCTTAACCATCATTACGTGAATCCGATCGTTATTCTTAAGTTGATGAGATACTGTACTTGGTCTAAATGGATGACTGTCTCAAAACATTTAGTCGAATCCATTTTCTGATAAAACGATAAGGAAAACAAGTCATATGTCTAAACTTCATCAAGTGATAATAAGAAAAGATGGAAAGATCCATGTAGCATACTAGCATGTTAAAATAGAACAAAGAAATGCAACTTCACATGCAACTTTACAGATTAGCAAACATAGTAGTTTTCAGGAAAGCAGATGCTTTTACGTCGTTTTGAAGGATGGTCATAGAGAGGACTTTTCCTACTGGAAATGCCTAGATAACCTAGTAAGGATGGTCATCAATAACTATTTCTGGAAAGCTCCATTGCCTAGTGAAACAAATGAGTAGAAAACCAGAGTTGCTTTCATAATATTGTGTACAGAGCTGCTTTCTAATGTGAATAATGTTTGAATGATGACGGCACATCATGTGCCTGGCAAATTGTGCCCCATCCTTCATTTTATCTAACCCTATACTTAATCCTTCATTATCTAAGACCTTGGCCTTAAGGCAGAATTAAAGAAAAACCTCAAACTTCAAGAATCCTTCAAGCACATCCAAAATATTGAATGAGCATGCGTGCCCTGAGAAGGTACGCATGCTCATTAATATTGAATCTCAAATAGGAAACTAATTAAGGCTTTCGTAGCTTAATAATTAACTCTAGCAGAAAATAAAACCATTGACTTATAAGGATTGCAGCATACTTCAACAAATATATATTGAAGCATATTTCAATACAAACTTAGATAAAAATATAGTAGCAAACATCATATTGAGCTCCGCTCTCCACTAACAAGTAACACATAATTGTCAAACACATGCATAACTTCTAAATTAGCAACACACAACAAGCATCCCGCCTTTTTGACAGGATCACATCCTATTGAGCTCTGCTCTCCACTAACAAACAACACATAATTGCAAATACATTCATTCTCAAGTATGCTTAGTAAAGATGTATTTGGATTCACTATCCAAATCATCTCACAGTTGAAACAACAATGTACTTGAGTAATCTAAATAAGAGAAACAAGGATGAGCAAGCCTTAAAAAAAATATTACAAGACATAGATGGACTCAAGTTGTATTGCAGGGTGTAACATAATCATTTTCAAGGGACCTTGACCTTGGAATTCAATGGTTCAAGAAGTTTGAAAATAAATGTTTCCTCCCACCATCCCTCACTTACCAATCTCCATCGAAAAAAAAGAATCTCAAAGGCCAGCCATTAATTAGCCATCAAATTTTTATCAAACCTCCATACATTCATATACCCAAAGAACAAATATAAAGTGTTCAACTCAACAATGAAAAATTACAAAATTTACAAGTTAGGGTTAGGACCCTTGCCTCCACATTGACTTGGTCTTCAAACTCATATTAAAATAGTCTTCCTTATGTCTAATACAATGTGCCTGTAATTTACTAATTACATTCTTGGCTTCATATTTGCTTATTTTATGCAGGGATGGCCATGAAACTTATAATAGTCCTACTTCCAAGCATTACAGTCGAAGAGATAGTGAATCAAGAGGAAGCTAACTTAATTATCTATCCAATAAGTTATTTAAATCAATATACCCCGATCACAAAATTTCTACTACTCGGATTTCACTAGAACAACATCAATGATTAATTTGACAAAGCATAAATACCCATACTAACAGAACTTCCCTAAACCCTAACCCGAGACGTAACCGATCGTAGGAGATCGTAGGGGGTGGGGGTTGCGCAAACAGAACCCCTTGAGATGGTGGTGGTGGCCGGAGGAGGAAGTGACAACACTTGAGAGAGACATTGAGAGAAACTGATATAAAGAGAACCGACCAAGAGAGAGAGAGAGAGAGATACAAAGAGAGAGAGAAGAGGAGACCTTACCAAAGAAGGAGGTCTCACGATGCTACAATGGTGGTCGTGGTGGCGGTGGTGACACGGTGCTGCTGGGAGGAAGAAGAGAGAGTGAGAGACAGAGAAGGAGAAACACAAAATGAGAAGGATAAGGGGTGAACCTTACCAAGTGGTGACCGGAGGAGGACGAGACGGTGAGAGGTGGTGATGCGCGGTCGGAACAGGGACGGGGCGGAGCAGTTACGCGAGAGAGAGAGTAGAAGAAAAGATAGAAATGGGGGAAGAGAGAAAGGAAATTGCGATTTAGGGATTTCATTTTTAGCGCCCGAATTATTCGGTCGCTAAATCGATCGCTAAATGGGTTAATTTGAATTCGTAAATTTAGCGACGGATTTTTAAATCGGTCGCTAACACGCGCTATTTTAATTTTTTTACGTTCCGTTTAGCGACCAAATTAATATCGGTCACAAATATAAATAAAGTTTAACCGTCTCATTTAAATCGGTCGCTAAAAAGTCATAAATTTCTGACTTTTACTTTCCTTTATTTAGCGACCGATAACTCTGCTACGCTCTATTTCGGTCGCAGTATCAACTCTAATCAGTGTTTCATGTAGATCCTACAATCGGTCGTCATTTCCATCGCAAAACGCAACCAAAAAATTTGGTCACTATTTTCGATCGCTAAATAACCTTTTTTTTTCTGTAGTGAGGATTAGAGGTGGGTAAACGGACTAGTCCGGTCCGTTTAAGTCCGGTCCGCAAAAGTCCGCATTTAAACGGACCAGACTTTATAGTCCGCATTTTAAATGGACTCTTAAAAATAGAGTCCAAGTCCAGTCCGCATAGTCCGCGGACTAAACGTACTGTCCGCGGACTTTACACTTTTTTTTATAAGGCAAAATAACCATAATTGTAACCAATAATCATAAAATCAAGTTCCTCCAAGAAAGAAAATTGTACATGATAATAAAGAAAATTGTACCAACGAACTTAAAATGCAAAATAAGGAACAAAAACAAAAATATTACAAGTTTGAAATTAAAGCTACATGTTGACATCAAGCATCAATAATAACTTTAGTCTTTCCCTTTGATTTAGCAAGCTCCTCCTTTGCGTCAATCAAATCATCTTCATCTTCTTCTTTTCCTACAATTCACAAGTCATAATTCATAAGATTATGTTTAAAAAGCAAAACATAATTAAATGGAAGACATTCTATTTCTATACATAAATTCATTGTGTATTTACCTTCCACTTCAAACCTTAACAACCAATTTCTAGTGCATATCAAGGCTTGCACATTTTTGGGAAGAAGAGAACTTCGAAATTTGTTGAGAACACGAGAACCAATACTGAATGCTGATTCCGATGCCACAGTTGTTATTTGAATGCTTAAGATATCACTAGCCATCAAAGCAAGATTCGGAAACCTATACATGTTGTCCTTCCAATATTGCAAAATATCAAGATTTGGATGGTATGTTGAGGAAAGGTTTTGCTCGTCCAAATAAGTATCCAATTCAGACTTACCTACATCCTTCTTATTTTGATTCTCAAACGAGATATACTTCTACATTATTTTCATGTAACAACAAATAAAGAATGAGAAATTAAACATAAAAAATAATGAATAATGAATAAATAAAAGAAAGAAATATACTTACATTCAAAATAGCCAATTGTGATGGGTCCATATTAGCAAATCCACTACTACTAGTTGGAAGACATTGCTTATCTTGTAGTGAACTTTCATCGGGAGGTGTCTCTTTGAAGGACCTTTTGACATACTCATAAAACAGAGTATACAACTTATGCTTGACAACTTTCAACTTTGCTTGACAAGAAATTGAATCAACACCAAGTTGAGAATAGCAAAACTCCAAAAATGAGAACTTATAGCGAGGATCAAGAACGGTTCCATATGCAAGCACAACACTATAATCACTCCAATATTTGTCAAACTTCCCTTGCATCGAAGTTGTCATATCCCTAATCACCTCATCTTCACTTGTCTTATTTTCAAGCAACAAACATTCAATCCTCCATACATGAAAGAAATACAAGTTAGATGTCGGATAAGAGGAACCGGACATCAAATTTGTGATCACATAGAATGGACGTAAAAATTCACAAAGTTTATCTCCTCTAGACCATTGATAAGCCTCTGGCTTATCTAGTTTTAAGACTAGATAAACTAGGGTTTATGTGCCAATTTATTCGAGTTTACTCTCGTTTTCGCCCAAATTTACCTTGTTTTGTTCCTAAGTTGGACTTTGACTCGTTTTGCGTCTTTTGTGTAGTTTTTAGGTTATTTTGGAGAGAATTACGCTTGTGGTTGCTTGTGTTGTTTTCAGGTCCATAAGTGAGGCTCTAAGACTTAAGGAAAGTCAACAAATAGTGGAGATTGCCATTCTGGGGATTCTCGCCCCGCGAGAGGAGGCTCGCCCCGCGATAGTTTGAAGATCTGGGAAGACAGAGACCATCACGGCCTAGCCGTGATTGACATCACGGGCCGTGACAGGAAGGTTCGCGTCGCGAAACGTTCTTCGCGTCGCGAGTGTGTGAACTCCAGAAAAGTACCAGAATCAGAGACCATCACGGCCTAGCCGTGATCTATATCACGGCCGTGACCTAAAAGCCATACAAGTCAGAGACCATCACGGCCTAGCCGTGATGTATATCACTAACCTAAAATCCACACAAGGCGAGAGAACATCACGGCCTGGCCGTGGCTCGAGATCACGGGCCGTGACAAGAAGACTCGCGTCGCGAGACATCCTTCGCGTCGCTAATGTTCAAATCCCGTAGTGCGCGCCGAAGCGGCCGTCCTGGCGTGATGGCCATCACGGCCTGGCCGTGATGGCCATCACGACCGTGACGCGTGGCCTCCTTATAAATAGAGCGGATCGAAACGAAAAAGAGAACCTTTTGGATCGGAATTTTCAGAGATCTTTTGTAACCCTTATTCTGGGATTTCTTCTTCTCTTCTTTTCTCTTAATTCATAGGCTTAGGATGAATTCCGATTGTACGTGCGTTGTTGTTACGGACATGAGGAACTAATCCTCTTGTCTAGGGGATCGATGAAGCCACCCATGGCGGCATAGTGTTCATGTAATGTAACTCTCTATCCTTTAATTCAATTATGATTTTCCAATTCTGTTTTCATTGTGTCGATTATATGCTAGCGTGATCGACTAGTTAAGCGTGTTGAGGCCTAGCGGCGATTCGCGTTTTAGAACTTGAATTGGGAACATCGGTCGAGTATTGCACGAGAGTGAGTAGGAGATCGATGCAACCTATAGGGAACAAGAATTAATAGAATTCGAGATTAGGGTTAAGAGACCTAGCAAGTAATTAACTCAAATCATCGAATACGTCCTAATGAGCACGGAAGTGGATTTAGGAGAATTTAGGGGTCCCGGTTGACATTAAAATTGAACTTAGGGAAGAGAATATCATCACTTGGGTACTTTGCATGATTGGGTAGGTGGATTCGAAACCTTAGATGCTTTTATTTCTGAATTTAATCACCGTAGTGGTATTTGAATCGATTCTTGAATTCGCAATCTCAATCTCTTTCTCTCAACCACCTTCTATTGCTTAATCAACGTATCGGATTTCTTGACAATTTAGTCGAATTGGTAACCCAATCCTTGTGTTCGACCTCGGTAGAATCTTACCGTGTTTTTATTACTTGCGACGACACGGTACACTTGCCGGAGTCACAACAACCATTCTTCATTAGTAGGGTAATACTTATAGTTCCTATCCTCAAAAGCAAGATCTTCAAAAGCACGACGATATGCAAGAGCACTTTCAAGCATCATAAAGGTGGAGTTCCACCTAGTAGAGACATCCAAACGAAGACCCATCTTGGTATCAATCTTACCAAGTCTATTAACATAACTTTTAAATGCAATCATTCTTCTCTCCGACCCCTTTACATACTTGATGCTCTCTCTAATCTTATGTATAGCCTCACTAGCAACTTTCAACCCATCTTGAACTATAATGTTTAGGATATGAGCACAACAACGAATGTGAAAAAAATCACCACCACATAACAAGCCATCACTTTGCATAAGAAGTCTATCTTTCAACAACCCTTGCATGCTACCACAAGAAGATGCATTATCCAAAGTCAATGAAAATATTTTCTTCTCAATCCCCCACTCTTCCAAGAAACCATAAACAGTTTTGGCCAATTCACGTACGGAATGTGGAGGGGGAAATGAGAAAAATTTAGAATTTTGTTGTTAAGCTTCCAATTTTCATCCACAAAATGGGCAGTCAATGAAATGTAGCCCTCTGTGGTACAAGAAGTCCATACATCGATGTCAAGTTTATTCTACTTGGAACTTTGGATAGCACATCTTTCATTTTTTCCTTTTCACCTCATACATATTAATGACATCATTTGTGGCAACAGACGTCTAGAGGGAACCTTAGCTTCAGGATTCAAATATTTAAATAGTTCTCTAACCCTCCTATATTCCACAAAAGAGAATGGAAGGTCATGTTCTATGATAGCCATGGAAATCATGTCACGTACAACTTTAAAATCAACTTTTCTACTTTTTAATTTTCCGTTATGATCAAGCATAAGTTTACCAACCTCGGTGTTAGCAAATCCTTTTGGAATCTTCTCACAAGTGAGTCTATGACGCTGTAAAGTTGAAGTTCCGTATTTATTACCACCACTAACCAAGGCTTTCTTACATGCCTTGCATTCACTCATTTCCTTCCCATCACTTCCCAAAGGCAGTTTGTCAAAAAAATCCCAGACATCAGATCTTTGCTTTCTAGCCCTCTTTTTTGGTATTTTAGGTTCATTTAATCCATCTCCATCTCCATCATCATCCTGATCACTAATTAGGTCTACTCTTTCAGGTTCAATTTCAGCCACATTATCAACTTCAGTTTCAATTATGGCAGAGGCAGAGAAATCCATTTCAATTACAATAACTTCAGCAAAAAAGTATCACTGAAAATGGCAAATTGAAACAAAATAAATCAAAGAACTGCAATAGGCAAGCAATTTGATCCTTGGACAGTGGAAAGTAGAAAGTGGAGAAAACCTTAGGCCAAACAAGCAAACAAATTACATAAACATGCAGAGCAGAACCGCTATAAACTTGTAAAAAAAAAAAATACTTTAAACACAATCAACTCAAAGTGATTAGCCAAAGACCAAACAGGTAAAAGGAAAATCTGGGTTCTGAATTAAAATTAAAAATAATGATAATAATTATTGTTGTCACCAAATTTCAGAAAGCAGAGTTTTAGCACAAAAAAAAAGTCCTGATATTCCTCCCATGACGTATTCATGAAAACCCAAAAGAGGGTAATTGACCAAACAAGCAAAGTAACAAAATAAACAAGCAAAACAGTGCATGCACCAGTCAAAACAGAGAATAAAGATGAAAGCCCAGAAACTATAAAAGAAAAAACTGGGTTCTGAAAGAAGAAGAAGAAAATCTCACCTTTTACAGAGATTCTGTGATTGCAGTGTTTGGAGCACAAAATGGATGAAGAAACGGCGCAGAGTACTGACTACTGAGTGTTATTTGGAGAGGAACGGCGCAGAGTGTAAAATGAGGAGTGACTGAGGAACGGCGCAGAGTGTAAAATTAGGGTTAGTTAGAGATGGGTGACGGTGAGTGAGGAGTGACTGAGTGTATCATGTATATGTGAGATGGGCTAGTTTTTTGGCCCAGCAGCCAGCAGGTTTTTTTTTTTTTAAAAAAATAGACCGGGTCCGCGGACGGGTCCGCGAATCCGCGGACCGAGTCCGTTAAGCCCGCGGGCTAAACGGACCGGGCTCAAAAAGCCCGCATTTTTTTGGACTCGCATTTTAGGGTGTCCAAGTCCGCACGGACTGCGGGTTTAACGGACTGTCCGCGGACCCGAGTCCAAATACCCACCTCTAGTGAGGATGAAAAGAAGAGTGAAAATGATGAGAAGAATAATAAACTTGTTGAAGGCATTGTTGAATATTGTTCGGATGATGAGCTTGAGCCTAGGAAGGTTGGATTATCTTCCCCCACCCCTATCCAACTCATTTTGGATGAGAAACAAAATTTAGTAGATGAGGAATGGGTGAGAAAAAAGACAAAGAAATAAATCTTGAGAGATGCGGAAAAACCACCTCCGTCATGGCTAAAACTTCCCTACCATCAAAGATTTCAATAGCAAAATGAAGAAAAGAAGTTCAACCCATTCTTGGATGTTTTCCAAAAGCTCCACATAAACATCCCATTTGAGGAGGCACTTGAGCAAATGCCTTCGTATGCGAAGTATGTGAAACAAATACTCTCCAAGAGGAAGAAATGGAAAGAAGATAGGAAAATAGCACTTACAGAAGAGTGCAGTTCAATTTTGAAGAGAAAACTCCCTCCAAAGCTTAAGGATCCGGGAAGCTTCACCGTTAAGTGCTTAATTGGGTCCAAATATTCCGGAAAGGCATTATGGGACTTAGGTGCAATAGTTAACCTCATGCCTCTATCCATTTACAAGCAATTGGGGTTGGGAGATCCTAAACCAACCAACCTTTGCTTGCAATTGATCGATCGATCATTGGTTCATCCATGGGGTTTGGTTGAAGGCATCCTTGTCAAGGTTGACCGTTTCATCTTTCCAATGGATTTTATCATTGTGGACATTGATGAGGACCACAACATTCCCCTTATATTTGGAAGGTCCTCTTTGGCAACTGCTGGAGTTATTATTGATGTGCCAAGAGGTGACCTAATTTTGAGAGTTGATGGGAATCGAGTCACTATTAAGATTTTTGAAAAATCCTCGGATACTTCGGATCTCTTTGCTCGTATTAATGTTGTTGGTCTTAAAAGTCAACAAGAGGTGAAGGAAGAAGAATCATCCTCAAGATCAAGCAAGCCTCCGAGACAATTGGACAAGAGTCAAAAGGAGGGAATTAATGAAAAGTTAGTGGTTGCAATTCTAACTTCTGGGAATTTCTCTTACTTGAAGAAATGGGGGCTTGACACATCCGATGACTTTAAACCACCTTGAATGCTCAACGAGACGTCAAGATAGGGACGTTAAACAAGCGCTTGCTGGGAGGCAACCCATGCTTTCTACTCTTCTTTTCTAGTCTATTATGTTGTTTGTTGTTTCACCAAGTTAGATTGCATAGTGTTTTGCATGTTTTGTGTGAGTTTTGCATTAGGTTGAGTTTGATTGTATTTGCATGTTTTGTGTTGCTTTTGAATGTTAAATAAATAGTATCATCCCTGGATCCCTCCCCTATATCATTCGAGTGTGAATTCTGCATGTGAAAGGTGATTTTTGTGAGCTGAGAGAGTTGTCTAGGCTTTAAATCTGAAACTCTGTTTTTTGGAGCTAGCGCTGAGTGCTAGGAACCCTGTGTCTAGCGCTAGAAAAAGCTGCATAATTTTGCTGATATCTGATATGTTGCGTTTAGCGCAGGATCTTGGGCGTTTAGCGCTAGAACTCACCGAAAGATGAGCTCTCTGGCCTGCAGGCGCTCAGCGCCAGAAAGTTAGCGTCCAGCGCTGGCAACAAAAAAAAATTCAAAAATTTAAAAAAAAACTAAAATAATAATAATTTAAAAACAAGCCAAGCATTTCATCATTTTAGATGCTGTTTGAGCTGTCATTTTTGGCATTCCCACCATTTTGTGAAATTTGTCGGACTATTTTCCTTTCGTGGGAAGCTCTTCTTGTAGTCTTGGCTCACTTTTCAAATTTATTCATAGCATTTTTCATAACCTCTTTGCATATTTTCGTTTCTTTTGCATTTAGTTCATGGCAATGAGGTTTGGGATGGAATTTTGGAATATTGATTTTAACCTTGGTGAGATATTGGGCTTGAATGTTAATTCTTTCTGAGTGTACACCATTGAGTTGATGTGATAAGATTTACTTGATTCTTTTATCTAAGATTCATGAATTGCATGTTTTGCATAAAAATGATTTTGGCCGTTTTTCATAAGCCACTTGAGCCAAAAAACCAACCTTGCATGAAAAATTCTTTTGCTAGCCCCTTCGAGCTTGTTGTTACATTTTATTTTCACCCTTGCTTCTTGAATGATGATTACCATGTTTATCCCAAATTGAGAATAGGAGAGCAATGGTGAATTGCTTGTGGACAAGCAAAGATTTTGGTTTAGGGGAGGGGGTATGAGAATAATACGAGAAATTTTGAAAGGTTTGGAAAGGGAAAAAAAAGTGTAAAAGTGCTTGAAAAAAAAAGTTGATTACCAAAAAAAAAATGAAAAAAATAGGTAAAAAAATGTGTAAATAAAGTTGAGGAATAAAGTTGAGAAAAACTCCAAAGAAGGGAAAGGAGAAAAAAAGAAGAAGAAAAAATCAATTATAGCAATGGGGAATTTTGTGCTTTGCATTGAAACAACTGAGTTGTTGTAATTGCTCTTCTATTCTCTTGGACATCTTTTGTTTGTTTCTCACCTCACTTGTTTTCCCGCCTTAGCCAAGTTATAACCCAAAATAAAGTCCATTTGATTTATGCATGCTTGTGGTTTGTGATCTTTTGGAATTAGATGAAAGGCAAATCTACGGTTCCGGTTCCGTGACTCTAATGTGTGCTTTGAGGGAAACCCATGACTCTAATGTGTGCTTTGAGGGTAACACTTCACCATAAACTTGATTGATTATTTGATGATTGTGCATCTTGTGAGGACTAAGGTTCTATTTTTTTATTCCCTTGCCAAATTGCCATGATTTTTAATTTTGAAGAATATGGAGTTGCAAAATTGTTATGCTTTTTGCTTCCTGACATTTTTGGAATTGATCTTGCTACTAGTTGATATATGCTTCTGTTTTAGGAATTAGTCTTGTTGCAATTTTGCCTTTTGGTGAGTTTGTCTAATTGTGCTCTCATTTAGTTTTTCTTAATCATGTTAGAGCTTGGTTTGTTGTCTTTTGTTTTTGTGTTCCGTGTGTCAGTTCTAGTTATTTTTTGCTTGGGGACAAGCAAAATGCTAGGTTTGGGGGAGTGATAATTCGCTAATTTATCAAGTAATTATGTCTTTCTTGAGTGGATTTTACTCACAATTGCATGGTTTTATCTTTGTTTTGTCCCCATTTTTAGTTAGTTGCGTCTTTGTTAGTTGTTGTGAGTGTTTTTAATAATTCTTGTAGTTAAGGTTAATTTTTAGTTGTTTTCTTCCCTTTTATTGCGATCTAACTTAGGTATGTTTTCATATCATTTTACGATTCAATAAATGTGGAAAAACTTGAAGAGAAGTGGAATTGATCAAGGAAGTGGATCTTATGTGAGAATGAAAGAATCTGGAAAAAGAATTTTTTGAAGACTAGTATCAGCAAAGTTGGCGCTGGACGTCGATCAGGAATCCCGCATTCAGTGTTAGCTGGTCGTGAGAAATCAACTTTGTGCTGCTGGCGCCCAACGTCAGAAAGCCAGCGTTAGCACTGGCTCATTTTCTGATAGGGTATTTAAATGTGTTTTTTCCATGTTGGGACACACTCATCAGCAGCCACTCGACCTAATTGACCTAAAAGGAGTGAAGAACGTCCTCTTTCAACTGGAATACCATTTCTAATGGAGTTTGTTCCATTTTTCTTGCTTGTTTCATCTTCTTTTGTTGCCTTCTCTACTATGTCTAGTCTAATCCCAACACTTTCATCCATTTGTTAATCACATCTCTTTAAGTGTTTGATAAAAATCCAAAAAGAATTTGTTCCTTTTAATTTGTTTATTTTAACTCTTGTTGGATTTGGTATTTAATATTGAGCTCCCTTCCTTCCAAAAGATCATCTAAATAATAGTTTAATTTAAAAAATGGTACTTATCTGTAATTCCTGATAACGAAATCGTCATCATAAAGAAACCTGACAAACGGTTTGACTCTTACATATATAATTCTTGAACTTATTCGATGTGCAATGGGAACATTATGATTACATTATAATTTTCTATTAAGTACTAGTAGTATTTTAGTTTAAACGGGGGATGCTGCTGTGCATAGTCTTTGGTTAGCGTGGACAATGCATCTAATTAATTGACATGTTATTATAAGTTTTACCGATTCATTATTTATTTAGGATTAAATTAGTATATATTGTTAGGGTAAAAAAATTTATACTGACATCCAATAATATTTTAATATGTGTTTTTATTTTAATAATTAAGAGAGAGAAATAATAATAATACTGATTAATTTGTTAAGATATTATTGGATGTCAGTATAAATTTGTTTACACTAACAGTATATACTACTTTAATCCTAACTAATAATGAATCGGTAAAACATATAATAACTATTATTTATAAGTTTAACTTTTTTTCAGGTTTTATAAGTTTAACTTTTATACTTGTAATATTATTTTATTGTTTAATAAATACTCCTTTTGATCAATATTATAAGAAATAAACGAGTCCATTTTTTTGTCAAAATATTTGAAACATGCATCAATTTTCATATATATTAAATTCTAATTTCTAATATTACCCTTATTTATAATAAAATTTATATTTACAAGATATATCAATTTTTCATGCCATCAAAGTATTAATTAAAATTAGAAAGAATATATTTGAAAATCTATATGAATATTAATTACAGTTAGTTAATTTCAAAACTTTTCATTTATCTCTGTGATTTGGGGTTTTGTTTCTAATTACAATATGGACCGGGGGGAGTATAATATTTTTTGGGACATCATCTCTTTACCCTATTTTTTTTTATAAAAAAAAATAAGTATAATATTCCGTATAATATTTTAATATAGTGCATCGCATCGAAGTTTTCTAAAAAATAAGCATTCAATTAACATATGTTCCTTTTGTTTTCGAAAAGAAAGCATGATAAGACAGGGATTCTTTTGTTTTTGGTATTTTCGTTATGTTTTGTTTGACTAGGTATTGGTAGGAGAGGTGTGAACGAATGAACTTTCGGTTTACAAAACTAAATCATTTATCATTTTCACATAATAATTGGCATTGGTTGGTATAATAGCAGGTATGCTAAACGTGCTTAGTAAATGTGTTTTATAATTTTGTCTTCGGAGAACATTCAAGTATAGTTCAACTAATCACACTTTTTTAATAAAGAAGCTTCTTTACATTATTGATTTCTCATGTTAAAATGTAAGCACCTAATAGTTGTGCTTCAGTTGATTGTGGGCACATGCCAAGCTTGTATCAGGCTGAGCTTGTGAGAAAGGATCTCGATTCCAATATAACAAAACACATCATTAGGGAGAGACAGAGAACCTTAACTGCATGTGACTAAACACCCGAATGAAAATTAGTCCCATAACAAATTCAAATAATATAAGCTTATGTGAGTATTTCGTGAACTCACCGAAGAGCCAAAGACGAAGAGACAGATTTGGACGTGAGTAAGTCACAGGCAACCACCTCCATTAGGCACGGTGTGTACAAGACAAAAGGTTAAAGTCATTAGTTGGGGTTCGGGGAAATTATGGCTAGAGAAGCAAAGTGATTGTTTTATGATGACAAATTATGATTTATATTTATGGTGTGCAAAGACCAGCGACGGATCCAGAAACTTTCTTCAGTGAGGGCAAAAAATATATAGACTATAATTTTTTTTTATAAAAAATATTACAAGCAATTCCAAAGTACATAATCTCGTGGGGAAAAAATCCAAGATACCTAAGCTTTTAGAAATTATATTAATTGTCCTTTACACATTTTCATATTTCGAAAATGTTATTTTTTTTTCATTTTTAACACTGTAAAAAGCATCTCTATATATATATATATATAATCAAATAACTATTCATCATCCATACGATCGTACATTCCAATATTCTTCACAAAACTCGTTACAGAGAAATATCTTTCAACTATTAATTGCATGTATCATGGGCAAAATCAAGGATAACTTTAAAATTAAATATACCATTAGATACAGAATGTATTTTCACGTTTTTACCAATAGTATTTTAGAAAGACCAATAATTTCATTCAACTTTAAAAATTGATCATTAGGCCAAACATCCATAATATCGATTTAAAGTTGACTATCAAACCTCATAAACTTAATAGAAGAAAATTGCAATGGATAAAACTTAGTCAAACACATCAATTTTTACTTATTAAATACAAAAAAAATTAATCTCTTGGATCTAAGCTTGTCACATAAGGATATAGAGTGGGAAAAGATTAAAGAATAATACATAAGGGATGATAAATTACTACACGGTGAGATTTCAAAATATTTGTAAACTTAAATACAAAGTATCAATTTTCCTCTCTTTTATTTTTAATGACTTTTTATACAGATTGAATTGGTATGCACTAAGGATTTATTACACTATCAGTCAATCATAATTTGACATATCATTAAAAATATTTGATTCTTACTACTTAAAAATCACCTACTATAATTTATGATTAATTGACAATATAGACAATACATATTAATTAAACTCTTTATATTTATTCAAAATAATTTATCATATGGGGTGACATCTATTTTTTAATGGGAGAAAAATATATAATATTAATTATGTTTATATTTAAAAAAAAATTGCTTTGTGGGGGCAGTTTGTAGTTGTACCTGCATCCGCCCCTGGCAGAGACTATGTTGTTCGTGTTTATGATTTATGTTCGTTAATGATGATGTATCGTTGTTCCTCTAAATTATGTTATTTTTCGTGGATTTTCCATACATGTGACTGTTAGAAATGTCGTAGTTTAAAGTTTTTCTACAACGCTACTAAAATTTTATATCACCGACCATACTTGGTTTTTCCCGGCATTTCTAGGTAAGGACTCCGGTCTCCAAAGATTGGGTTGGTGTCAGATACAAAACTGTAATTTTGTTTTTATTTTATTTTTTATTTTTAAAAATTTATATAAGAAATACTGAAAATAATATTTTCCAATAAGAAAACATGAAACATAATAAAAATAATGTGGGAGACTTGTAATTATTTTTAAAAACAGTAAATAAAAACAGGAAACTGAAAATAAAATTCGTTTATGTTGTAAAGATTCATATTATATTTTGTAAAAAAATATATATTATATTATACTGTAGGTGATTTAAAACTTTATTATTCCAATCTTTTGATAATGCTCAGAGTAATATGTTGATTTAAGTTTAAATATTTTTCTGCAATATTATTTTAAATTTAAATGTTGACGTTGAGAAGTTTTTCCTCAATCAAAGAAAGTTTTAGTTGTATGAAAGATTCTTCATTATGTTTTCCACAAGTGTTATATGCTACATAAATTAGGATGTTACAAAAGTCACACAAGTAATGAATATGGTAGTAGAAAGAACTTTACATAACAACCTATCAAAATCAAACTTTCTCATTTTTATAATCAATTTTTGTTTTTTTCAAAATATATAATTACCTTTCTAAAATTTAAAAATAAATATAAATAAAGTATAAAATTATAATCAGGTCTTATTATTTATTAAAATATTTAACAATAATATATAGAAGACAAGTTTACAAGTATATTTATTAATTATTCTTTCGTGTTTTTTCGTATTTTCGTCGTCTGCATGCGGTGGTGTTTTGTTCGTCGTTTTGTTGTGGCGTCGTTTGGTTTTCCGTTTGTTGCGATGTTCGTTTGGTTCAGATTGTCATATCAGCTTCGATCCATTACAGATTCAATTAAGACTTTGGCGTCAACGTTACAGATCCAGAGGCATGGGTATTCCGATCACTTTGATTTTGTCACATTTGTGGCCATTTTGCCGTGTTATGCTATTAACCTGGGTGCTGTGAGTTTGTTCGCAGATTCATCCTTTTCAGTTTTTAGCGATATTGAATTTGTGTTGTTCTCGATGTATTTTACCAATTTGAATGAATGAATATCTTTTTTAGTAAAAAAAAAGTTAACTTTTATTGTTATTTTTCACCTTAACAAAAATAAAAGTATAAATTGACATGTATAATGTCGACTAATACGACTTTATATTTATTTAATTCAAATGAAATGTTTGCTGGTTGTAAAAATGTGTGCAAGTGTACAAAGTCAAACAAGTAATAAAATGTGAATAAAGATCGTTCCCACAAGGATTTAAATGAATTGAATATAAATTATAGTTTTAACCTTTTCTACTTGCTTAATAAAAATAAAGAGCGATTCTAAGCATGAAAAGTAAATGGAGTAATTGAGTTTCAGAATCGTGATTATAAAGTGCATGAAAGTAATAAGAGCAATAAATGAGGGTTTTAAAACAGAGAGGGAAACAACTAGGATTCTAATCCTTTGTAGTCGTAACTTTAGGATGGTTTATGCTTCAAGATGCTACAACATTTAGTTCAGGAAATGAAATTTGCTTTCCAGCAGTAAAAACTGAGTTCATTAAAATCTTTTTAATCCTAAGTTCAAATTAATTTCCCTCAGTTGTCAGATAAGCACGTCCAGCTACTTAAAGACTTGAAGGTTATTCCTAACTCATTCAACACAATTAATTTTCCAATTAATTGTTCTATCTTTATCTTCTAGTCAAGTCCACTAACTTGGTTTTTCCAAACATAGTTAGCTGATACTTCGGACTAGTTGATCAGTCTAAACCGATATTAAACATTCAAGCAGAAGAGAAGAAAATGAATAACATCCTTTGTATTGAATACCCATTAGTGTTAATTACAAAATTCATATAATCATGACTAAGAGAATTTAGCTCACAATGAGCTTGAAGACAAAAATAGACATAAAAGAAATACGAAGCATGAAATATAAAGAATTTACAGAGAGGACAAAGGTGAGTTGATGGCTGTTGTACCAGGCTGACCTAAAAGCAAGGCTTACACACCATTTGTACTAGCTCCCCCAAAATAGGGTTACATTCTCTCTCATGCCTCACTTTTTGGGCTTTACAAAAATTCAAATAATAAAATAATCATTGGCCCAATTCCCAAGTACACATAGCTGCCGCATTATATTCTCTCTCTTCCTTCTTGCACAGCGCAGCAGATATTTTGTCCTCTAGTGGGTATTGGCTAAGCTGGAAATGTTTTTGTCTTGTAGTGAATTGCTCTCCATAAGCTGCAGCATTCCATAACATCCAAGAGCAACTCTTTCAGTAATTTCACCTCTAAAACCTGCTCAAAACTCAAACAACCTTCAGCAATAACAATTCAGTATTTATAATTTTTTCAGTATTTTAACAGATCAACACAACTATTTACTAAACCAATCAAACTTGAATTTCTTTTCCAAAAAATGATCAAACAAGAACAATGATTAAGCTAAAAGGATAGTAATAACTCTTATTTCTAAGAGTTATCAATGTTAATATTTTTTTTTATGAATAATGAAATGTTAATATTAATCATGCATTGAAATTACACTGATATTCCTTAAAAAAAAAAAGAAATTACACTGATATTATACGTAGGAGGATTTTTTTTTTAAAGTAGAAAGGTACACCCACAAGATATTTAAGATGGTTGTGGAGGCTTGGAATGGATGTGACATGAGTACGTGAAGTTAATTTGAGTCTAAATTCTAAACATGGTTATATAAAGACAAGTCTTCCTTTTTAACCCAAAAAAGAAAAAAGAAAAGTCTTCTTTCCGACATTTACGCAAATAAAATTTGATTGGTTTTTCATAGCATTCTTATTTAATAAACAAAAAAATAAAACTTTTAGGATATAATTGAATATCGAAGCAGGATTTTTCTTCAAATAGTATTTTTTATTTATACATAAATATTGAGATTGAATTGAAACTTGCATGTTTAACAACTTGAATGCCTTACATTCTATACTCAACGCTATTAGTTAATTAATTAATTATTATCTGCATCAAAAAATATATCGTGAACAGCAAGATGGCGATCGGACGGCAAACAGGAGGGCAACGGGAGAAGAGGATGAGTGTGTTGGGTGACTTGAAAACGCGACCAGATCCTTCCCACGTAGCTGTCAACAGCTGGCATGATTATGTTCGATCCTGTTAACTAGAAATAATTTGGGTGGATTTCTGGATTTTAGGCTCCTGCTAGGATACCATGAGAGAGCAAGACGTATCGTTAGATTAAATAACCCCATGAGATTTTATCATAGACCACCCATACCCGAATTTTTTTTCTTTTCATTTTTGTAAAATAAGACTAAACCCCCAATTTGGTCACTGAGAAAAACACTCGGGTCTGAAATAGTCCCTAACCAAAAAAAACTATCCGTTTAGTCCTTAAGAATGTATTTCCGGGACAGATTAGTCCTTCTGTCATATTTTGTAGTGTTTCTATCATGTTTAATGCATGTTAATAGGGACTAATTTGGCTCACGGTCATGTTTCTTAGGGACTTTACTGGTATCACTTAAAAATTGTTAGGGACTAATTTGTGACAGAAGGACTAATCTGTCCCGAAAATACATTCTTAAGGACTAAACAAATAGTTTTTTTTGGTTAGGGACTATTTCAGACCCGAGTGTTTTTCTCAGGGACCAAACTGGGGTTTAGTCGTAAAATAATTATCGAATTGTACAAAGGTGCACCCAGAAACTTATAGTGGACCTTAGCGTCGGCGTCGACAAACATCCCAGTTGTCGATGATGACGAACTTCAGCGGCGTGATGCCGACGGCCAGCGACTAGAGTCCGGCCTCCACGCCTTCTTGCATGTGCTCCTGGTAGAACGCTTACACCAACTAAAATAATCAATGATCCCGGTGAGTTTCTTCTCGTGTCTTAATTGGAAAGTGTTGAGGTGGTTCCTGACGGCCTTGAAGGCGTCGTGGACGATGGTGAAATGATCGTTGTCGGCGTTGATGAAAAGAGAAAATGAGATCGGGTGTTCTACCTTGAGGCCCAACTTAATCTCAACTTGAAGAATTTCAGGGTTCGCTTAGTTAGATCTAAGAGGAATTAGCAGAAAGGAAAATTGAAACCTCAAATTGAAGAAATTAACTATCTATATCGAGCAAGGAAAGACGCCTCTGCTTTGGTAGGCATATTGGGCTGCCGCACTGGATTGTAAATACTCTCTCACAGTCTGAATACCCACTAGGTTTTACTTTTCTTCTTCATAGATGGGAAAGAAGTTTGATCAGAAATCATCATTGAAGTTGTTGGGGTATTGAAATATTTCACAGATTGAGACGGGAGAAGAAGAAGAGGGTGATGGGTTGTCGGGAGAAGGGAGAAGGGGAAGGGGTGGGAATAGCATTTAGGGAGGTGTAAAAATAAATGTTTAAATTAAACTAAATATGATTAAAAAAAAACAAAAAAATCAAGTATGGGTGGTATATGATAAAATCTCATGGGGTTATTTGATCTAACGGTACGTGTTGCTCTCTCATGGTGAGAGATATGCCTTGCTCTCTCACCCCAGCTAGCAGGAGCCCTAGATTTTAAAGTGGTGATTTTTCTCCTGTCCTGTCCATGAAGTTGGAATGGTATTAGAGGTCATGTTATTATGTATTCTCATCATATTGCAACAAATATAAATATAACAATCCCAACTATCATCTTATATGTCAAATTTTATGTTAGATTAATTTAATAACTCTCATAAATTTATTTTACACAGTCATCTTAAATGTACATTTGGATTAGTTCGAAAAATGGATTATTTCAATAAATGATTATATGTATAATTGATTGTTGTTATAATTATAAAACAATTAGTTTTATGCTTGAATATGTTGGTTGAAAAATAATACTAAGAAAGTTTATTTTGTTTGAATAAAAAAAAAACTTTGATATAATAAATTTAAAAAAGTTTGAAATTATTTGTATAATTTAATAATATTATTTGATAATTAGTTTTGCAAGTGATGAAATATGAAGAATGTTGTTGGTTTTAAATTAATCTAATAACTTTTTAAGTAAATTTCAAACTTTTAGCTTCTTTGTAAATAACTCTGTCCTCACAATTGCTTTGCAATTTAATCAGTTTACATCAGGTTACAACTTTTACCGTGAAAAGAAAAACAATTGTATAGCGTATAGGCAACACCCTCTTAAAGGTCAAACTAATTTTCTTATTGATGCAGTGGAATAGTGGATATAGTGCTTGAAATTATTGAGTTTTTCCAAGAGTTGCCATTGCTAGAATGCTATTTCCCCTTATCTTTATTGATGATTTCACTCTACAGTAATTTAGATTTTTTTTTTTCTAAATATTTAGATGAGTTGGGTCACGAGACTCAATAGGAGCTCATTAAGAGAGACCTTACGGTATAAAGAGTGTTTACAGAAGTACTTACAGATTACCGATCAACGAGATCTTCACATCGACAGTGAGATTTGAACTTACGACCTTCTGACTTATGAATATTATCCTTATTAATTGGATCAACCTTCGTTGATTCATTAATTTAGAAAATTTAGCGAAACTTTGTTCCGACTTTGTATTGTACCAGATCGCGTTCACGTTGCTTTCAGCTTTCAAGTCTTGGGCATCTTCAGCCTTCAGGTGACTTTGTCCATGTTTGACATGACCCAAGAGCCACATAACTTGCAAAAGACTATAAAGAGAGAGGGACGTAAGCAATAATTGAGAACGTGGAAAGACAAAGCCAAAGGAAGGCGTAAAATGTCAAAACAAAGCTTTTTAATGATTCTTTCTTCTCATATAATTGTTGGGTGGGTGTGGGTGATATATTCTTGAATTTTGAGTTGAGAGCTTTATCAAATAATCAATTCAATTATTGTCCTAATAATGAGTATTCTTAAGATATTTTTTAAGAAATAAAAAAAACAAATTTTAAAAAATTAAATATTTCATTTTTTTAAATATTAAATGAAATCATTTTTTAATATAAACTTTCATTTTTTAATTTTTTAACAACTATTCTAAAAATACTGGTTAGTTCCATTCAATTATTACGCACTAGTATTGAATGTGAAACAAAAAAGGGAGAGAGAACATATGGGATTCTTTAAGCTATATATACAACCACTTGGATTTCCACTAGTACCTACCTTTATGCATGCAACTCTATATATGAATCTTTTCAAATTTTCGACCACCGGAAGTGTGAAATCCATGTCTTCATTAATTACCAACATGTGTGACAAAAATTAAAGCCGCCACTACATTTCCTCCTCTTTGCATCTTATCCCATATTCCTATTCCTATATACTTGTAAGTATCAATAAAATTAGTATATTTTTTTTTATGGAATATGGCATCAATATTTTCTACGAGTGGGTGGGACTGAAGCAATAATTGATTCCTCGTTTTTTTTTTCTTTTAAAAAAAATCCATCGTAGTTTCTTTGGCCAATTTTATGATGTATATAGGGGAGCCTTGCAGTGGCATTGCTTGCTTTGAATGATTTTTTTTTACCCGTGTCAAATTCAGTTTAATGATTACCAACAATTTGCGATTTAACTAATAAAAGCCAGCTTGAGTTAAGCAATTAAAACACTGTACTCAGATTTTTTTCTCCATAATTAAAAGTTTTATTAATAAAATCTAATATTAGTATCATTGTGTCTAACTCCCCTATCTTTTATGAAGGATTTGAGAACAAGCACTCAATCACGCACTCTCACTCAATCATACTTGAATATTCAAAAATGTACGACAAGAAATAACAGTCTCCCAAACAAAAATGGTATCATCAGAGGTATGCGAATAATTGAAAAACAAAGAAAAAATCAATTTAATGATCAAACCGACGAGGCTGTTGTATCAGTGTACCTATTGATCGATCATAGTCTTTGTCACAATTATCAGACCACATCAAGCACAAGTCCAATGTGGAAATGATCCATCCCAATGTGATATTTCCAAATCCTGATAGTTGTAAATGTATTTGTATTGTACTTAGTGAGTTAGTGTACTATCAGTTAGTTGAGTTAGTTGAATAACTGTACTACGAGTTAGTTAGTTGTGTACTTCTAGTTATACTGTTATAAAGTTAGTTAAAAGTAGTTAGTGAGCTCACAAGTTGAGCCAATGTAGCTTGGCTATATAATAAAGCCTCGCCCCTTGTAATATTCAGTTCTCTCTTTCACTTGGTTAGCATGCTTACACTGAGCTACTTGATCAAGTAATGCTGAGTTCATTCTTCATATTGAGTTTTCACAGTCTTTTCGCAATATATTTATTTTTTCTAATTCTTTGCATGGAAAATTATCATTTTTGTCATCCCTAAAGGATATATAGAGAAAAAAGAGAGAGAAAAGACCTGCGAGTATGCAATCTTCTTAAATATTATTTGATTTTTGTAAATTAACACCACAGACTATAATACTATTCGAGCGAGCCCATGAACTTTAGTTAATATATTCTGATATATGTTTATGTTTAATTTAGATTTATTAAATTACAAACGATGGTATTACACATCTTATTTATAATTAATATTATTTTATTATTAATATTCAATTTAAAATATATTTTATTCCTTATAAAAAAAAATTTATTCTTAAATTTTGTATAAATTTTGCTAAGGGCACTAGTTAATAAATTAATAAAAGGAACTTTATATTGGGAATATAAGTATAAAAATTTTGAATATATTACATATACCATTTTTTCATCAATTTTTTTTAGGAGAAAACTTACATTCAGTTCCAATGGTGCTGTTGGTACTGTTCTCCAATGGTGTGTTGTGATTGGAGAACAGTACCAACAACACCATTAAACCTGCATGTAAGTTTTCTCCATTTTTTTTATAGAAACAAATATATTGAAAGTTATGTTTTAATGAATAAATTAATAAACAGTTCATGTTTAATAATGTAGAAAGATAAATAAAATGTTCTTATAAAAAAAAAGATAAATAAAATGTTATCATGTGCTATTGCCGTTAATAAATTAACAATTTCAATCAAGTAGTTTATCGATATATAAAAAAAAATAGAAATTATGTTAAGCACGGGTAATAAAGAATTAAGAAATGAAACTTTTCACGAAAACTCGTGTATTTATTTGAAAGAGTAACATACTTATTTTTCAATGAAAATTTTCTTTTACTTTTTCATTATTAAGAAGTATGACCCAAAGAAAAAAAAAAAACTGAATGTAAAACACCCTTCAATATATATGCGTGTGGACCTAATGATTTAGAGGTATAAGAGGAGATGAAAAATCTATTTTTAGCGATAGATGTAGAGAGCGAGGGGGAAAGAGACATGTGTAAATTATTGAAGAGACAAGCAAGTAATGTAAAGTTTGTTCTTCAAGTGCTCCAAGCTGTTGCTTTTACTCATCCTATTTGTGGATGACTTCTTGTGATGTTTATAAGTTATAACCACCACGCTTCCAATTCCAATGCCAAACCAGTCTCATGATTTGGTCTATAATCAATACACTTAAACAATTGTCACCTTTATTCTACTATTCTTATAACCGTAATCGTGTTGTCAAGCTATCAATGATTTTGGATTATTATTATTTTATTTTATTCTATTCATTATAACTGCTTTAAAAAATTATTAAAACTAATAATAAAAGTAAGTGAAAATGCCAAAATGGCGCATGGGTAGAGGTTAGAGGAGCAGAAGGCGTGTTGTGACTGTTGTCTCTAGGACAAAGTCATCACAATCGATGGATCGAATATCAAAAAACAAAAGTTTGATTCACATCAGATGATTTAGGCATTTTCTTTGTAAATAACTACTTAGCCTAAAATTGAACCAGTCCCTAATGCATGTTCCTTTGTTAGCCCATTGAGCCTAATTAGCCTATTATTTCTTGATAACCTTATGTTATGAGCCTAAAATCTGGAAAAAAAACCATGTTAACCCGATCTTAGGATTAGGAGAGCATGAAATCTTAGCAAAAGAATGGTTGCAAGAAACTAAGTTTGGGGTGGCTACAAGGATGTGACATGTCATTCTGGGGTGAGAAAAAGAAAAAGAAAAATAATAAAAAGGTTGGAGCCAGAAGAAAAAAAAAGCAGGAAAAAAAATAATAAATAAAAAGTGCAAAAATGTCAAAAAGGGTATTAGAAGGAAAAGGCCGTAGTCGCCCAAAAGCAAAAGGAAAAAATGGAAAAAGGAACTTGAGTGGAAATTCAATGTATCAAATGCTCATGCTCTCTTAGTTCCTAGGGACTTCAGCCCAGTACCTTTGTATATCCTACCCTTAGCTAGGTCCCATTACAACCTTAAAAGACCTTTTGATGTTGCATGCATGTTTTCGTGGGAACTATTTTGCGATGAAAATCAAATTTATGGGAAGTGCTCTTAAAAGTGAAACTGAGTGAAATGTTGCTAGCCTAGACACAAATTGAGCGATGAGTGAAACACTAAATGCCCTTGTGAGGAAGGCGATTGTTTGAATTTGGTGATCTCTCTTTTGTGTATAACTTGGATCCCTAGCTTAGATTAATGATTGCTTGAATGATGAAATTCTCAAATGTTTAAAGTAGATGCATGTGGGGATTGCTTTGTTTGAAAGGGGGGTACATTGAAGGAAAAATTATTTTGTTGGAATTGCTTGAAATTTGTGCAAAGTTGATTAAATCTTTTAAGCTTGCCATGTCTTGAGTCTTTTTGAGTTTTTGAGTTTTAGTTTGCTTGGGGACAAGCAAAGTTTAAGTTTGGGGTATTTTGATCAGCCGCTGGCTCATTTAGTTTTATGGCTAGTATGATCGTGGTTTTGTGCTAATTATATATCGTTTTCACCCAAATTAGACTTGATTGTCTTTAAGCAGCATTTTGAGTCTCTAAAGTATTTTTAGGTTAATTTAGTTGATTTAGAGTCGAATAAAGCACTTATGCTATTTCTTGTTTTCAGGTTAATAAAGTGAAGCAGTTTTGGATTCTTCGACCCGCGAAAGGCTGCTCGCCTCGCGAACCTGAAGGATGATTGTTCCAGAATATGCAAACCTTTCTGTGTCGCCTCGCGAATCCATATCTCGCCTCGCGAGACTGAAGACCAGAAGCCATGACTCTTCCATTCCTCGCCACGCGAGCCGTACTTCGCCTCGCGAGAATACCAAACGTTGCAGATTCTTCATAAGATTCGCCTCGCGAGACAGTGTTCGCCTCGCGAGCTCGCGTAGAACTCACAGATATAAATTGCTGTTCTATGGCAGATTGCAGGAGTTAGTAGTAGTTTATCTTCTTTTCTTTTAGAATAGGACTGCTACGAATTTAGGTTTAATGCTTTGTTTTTCCTTTGTAATGGAGAGCTAGTCTCCTTTGATTAGTCTACTGTAATCGATTTCCACCGCACTTGAGGTTCTGTAATTCCTGTTTTGTTTGCTATTCTCTTTCAATACTTGTTTTATATGTTCTGTTTGCTTAATTCAGAATCGTATAGAATAGGTGTTGATTTATTTCGATGATTGTGTATTCCTATATTTAATCGCGTTTGCTTAATTCGCGTGTGTTCAATCATGTTCGCTTAGTTCATGAGTGCTTCACCCCGTTTGCTTAATTCGGGAATAGGAACATATGTCTCGTAGTATTGATTTCCCTTGTTAATTGATGCTACAATCGAAAAGGGTTTAGAATCTGCTTAGGGCTTGGAATTTACATGAACCGATGATGGTTGGGAAATCGAGAACAGTAGATTAATCGTCTTTAGCTTATTTGATAATCCTTTAAACTGCTCTGTTTTATTGCTCTGTTTTCTGTTTTGTTTCTTTATTTAATTTCAAAATACCCACCCCCCCCCCCCCACCCCCCCCACAAAAAAAAAAAAAAAACTGATTTTGTGTTAGTAACAACCAAAGAGTCCTTGTGAGACGATACTCGAGTTGTCGCTCCCTATCTACATATTTTTGTAAATCGCTAGCTTTTTGGCGCGTGCGCGACAGCGCGTTCATGGATCCTTTTGGCTAGCCTCGGGTGAGGATTGCTCTTCCTCGGAAGGTGCCACTGATCTTTCTCTTTTCCGAGTTCTTAAAAGCCTTTGGTTCTGAGCACGTATCTCCTCATTCTCCTTCTGTAGCTGCCTTAATCGTGCCATAACCTCTCCCAGTCGAAGGTTATCTTCATCGATGGGAGGGGGAGGGTGATTGTCATGGTTCTGGCTCGTGTTCGAAGCCTCATAATCTTCATGGTTCATGCTGTTCGCCCCTCCCCTCGGGCTATTTCGTGTAGTCACCATCAAGCTTTCTTATGGAACCGGGGAAAGTTTTTCCTCGGCCCCACGGTGGGCGCCAAATGTTCCTGTCGAGATCCGATTTGCCGGAGTCTCGCCGTAGAAACCTCTAACCAAGAGTGAACACCGAGGTTGTTTTAGATTAAGGCTTGACAGAATGTTGTATTCCGGTCCTACGTATCCCAATGGAAATCAAAGCCAGACGTAGTTCTAGGTTCAACCATTGGTCATATGGTGATCTCAATTCCCTAATCTTGTATCTGACGAATACTTGCGAGCAAGGACTCTTCAATAGTCTCTTGATCGAGCTAGTTTCTCTAATACGCTTAAGGGAGAGTCACCTGGGTTAGTGAAAAGTGAGTCTCTCTCTTGGGTTCTCCTCCTTTTATAATAGGATCCCTATATCTTTAAGAGATCTGGATATATTTATTTTTATCTCTTAAATCTTCTTTGAAATGTGATTTCCTTAATTTAAGGGATATTATCTCTTTTAACCGGATAAGGTTATTTGAGATAATATCAGGATTGATAAAGATAATATCAGTATCTTAAATTGATCTCTTAACTGGATAAGGTTATTTGAGATAATATCAGGATTATTAAAAGTAATATCAATATCTTATCCTTAATATCATGATTGGATCGGGTATCCAAACTTGGTGGCCGGGTTTTACTCCTCGGCCGGTACATATACTTACGGACAATTTTACTGACAATCCTCAAACTACAAGTGACACCAATTAAGTGACAATGATATTGGTGAGCTTTTTCACTTCCAGATTTTTTCATTCTGCTACAATTATAGTAATTGGTATGACATATTGTATTAGTTTTAAATTAATTATCCTCTCTTGCTTAGTCTGCAAATTGAAATTTGGGATTGCTTTATGTAGCTTTTTACCGGAATATGGGGAAAATGTGCTCTTTTGAATGGGAACCCTACAAGAGGTATGTCCTCTGTTTTCAATGTTTTGACTGTTTATTGCTAGTTTAAATTTAGATTTAGTTACCTCATGCTTATGCCTTCAGCTAGATTAGCATGGAGCCTCCGATTTTCCTCCTTCTCGGCCTCCAGCAACTTCCGCAACTCCTGGCTGGCTTCTTTCTCTGCTTCCAGCCCTTTCACTACATTTTGAAATTAAGTCGGTCAGTTCTCTCCGCTTCTAGCTCGGCCGTAAGAGTAGCTCGGCCTTCTTCCAGCTGCATCTTCTGGGCTTTCAGCTGACCGATGACCCGGCCTTGTTCCTCACACTTGGCCAGAGCCTGAGCAAGCTCATCCCTCACCCTCAAGGCTCGGGCCGCATCCGCCCTCATCATCTCTATCTTCTTCGCATTATCAATAAGGTGCTAGCTCCAGAAGCGTGTGATGGAGGCAATGCGGAGAGCATAGGCGCCAGCCGCCTCCATACTTTCCTCAGGGCCCTGTTCTAGCAGCAATCGGGCATCAGATGGCTTCAGCACCTGGCCATCAATTAGGCCAGCAGGATCGAACTCATCGCCCCAGAGCGAGCTGATCCCCGGATTACAATTGTCGTTGTACCATTTGATGTCCGAAGTGAGATCGGTCACCAAAGGGGCGTTGCTCGGTCGGCTACTAGAAGGGGGAGTCTCTCCGATCATAAGTTGCGGGGGAGAGTTTCCGGTTGGCACCTCGGGCTCCGGATCAGCCCTCGTCCTCTTCGAAGGATGAATGTTCAGCTCCGAAGCCTCAGCAGACTTCTTCTTTTTCCCATTAATATTGGCAGCGGCAGCTGATCCGCCAGCAGCCGATTTCTTCATCAAGGCTCTTAACCTTGTGGTTGTGGGTTTGAGCCCCACGGTGGGCGCCAAATGTTCCTGCCGAGATCCGGTTTACCGGAGCCCCGCCGTGAACGTCAAACCAAGGATGAATATTGGGGTTGTTTTAGGATTTGGCTTGACAGAATTCAGTAATTCCGGTCCTACGTATCCCGAAGGGAATCAAAGCCGAACGTAGTTCTTGATTCAACCCTTGGCCGTGGTGATCTCGATCTCTTAATTTTGTATCGGACGACCACTAGGGAGCAATGACTCTCTGATAGTCTCTTGGTCGACGCTAGTTTCTCTAATACGCTTAAGAGAGAGTCACCGGTATTCAGTGAAAAGTGAGTCTCTTATGAGGGGTACTCCTCCTTTTATAATAGGACTCCCCTATTTCTTAGAGATCTGATTTATCTCTTAATATCTTTTAGAGATTTGATTTATCTCTTAATATCTCTTTTGAGATATGATTTATCTCTTAATATCTCTTTTGAGATATGATTCCTTAATTTAAGGGATATTATCCCTTTTAACCAGATAAGGTTATTTTAGATAATATCAGGATTTAATATCAATATCTTATTTCTTTAATTAAGTGATCTTAGATTTATTGTCTTTAATTTCTGGACTGGGCCGGGTACTTGAGTTCGGTGGCCGGATTAGTAACCTCGACCAGTACAAAACTGAACTAATGAGCGTTCTTGTTGCAACTGTGAATATATTCTTTTATTCATTTGATTTCCCTCCATAAAGTTAAAGTGTATTTTCCTCCCTCCTTGTTGTGCACTTGTGTTGATGATGAACATTGAACTGAGAAATGTAGTGAGAATAGTTTTTTAAGTTAATCATAGTAGCTACACACCAACTACGTGAACATTTATAAACCATGCTTATCAGCTTATGCCTTGGATTTGGTCTAACACATAATTCAACTTATATGCCATGACTTTGTCTTTCTAGTTTTGGGACCAACCAATTATGGCAGACTGCTTCATTACCAAGTATGAAAGTGTTCTTTTAACACTTAACAATCTTTTCATCACTATTTAGATTAGGGCTACATTTTCTGCTATCTTAATATTCTAGTGGTAGTTTCTTGGACCTGGAAAGCGAGAAACAAAATGACTGAGGGAAAGAAAATGAGATGAATGAACTTAGTTTGTTAATATATGTGTCATGTCCAAATTTATTGATAGTTTTATTCGTAACTAAAATTTGCCCTCCTCTTAATGCTTCTCAAACAAAGGCTAGGTGTGATCTGTTAAGTTATTAACCGATTATAGTTTTTTAATTTAATTCATTTAATTAAAATTATTTAGTGGATAATTTCAGGAACAACATTTGGATACAGAGACATGTTGATGAAGATGTGAGAATGCTGTAATTGTAAATACATTGACATTTCAATTTTTATTTTTAAAACGCCACTTTCTACATACCCTGTCTGCTTGCAGTACATTGATCATTGTTGGCTTTTTAATTCTGCAATGGTACAGTACAGATCATGTCTGCACTTAATCCAATGGAATACTTGTGCAAGCTAGCTGTAAAAAGATAATAACAGAGTTAGCTCATCTTTGTAGCTATATATTCTTTCTGTATACATTACATAGCCATGCCAATGCCAATGTATATGTACTTCAGCCTCAGGTCTCTCGCTTTTATTTATTAGTTTAGTGTGCTGTGCGTCTCTGTTAAAAGACAGGAGATAGAGAAACGGTGTGAGTAGTACCATATGGACAAAAAAAAAGAAAAAAGGACGATCGAATTTAGAGGCAAATTCACTCCACAGAACCATTTCTAAAAAAAATTAGCAGTGCTTATAAAATTTAATTTAATTATAATATAATAAAATATGTATCATTTAACTACCATTAACGGTGTAGGTAATTTTTTTTTTTCTGATATTGGTCATTTACCTACGGTCAGAGGATGTAGCTACAAGTTAATGATTTTTATCTATACCTTTGAAAATTTTAGGTACAACCTATAGTGACATATGACTGGAACCGTAGATAAAACTATGTTATCCGTAGGTAAAGGTTATAATGACACACAAATAGCCGTAGTTGTTTGTACCCTGAAAGTTGACATCCTTGAAGTCCGACGATCAATGTATTGTAGACATATACTTATGGATTTTTTATATTTATTGACAGATTTTGTCCATCATTAAAAGTCAAATTTCTTGTAGTGCCAGTATAAATACAATTTATAGAGTTATATAGTATTGCACACCTACAACTCAATGGAGAGATATATGTTTTCTTTAATATAAGATATTGTAGATGTTTTATTTACTGCATAATTAAAGTATATCTGCATATCCTGTTAAATCTTAAATTTATATTAATCTGTGTTAATTTGAGCAGAACACATTAGAGTGAGTCTCCTGTAAGTGAAAGTGTCCATGCTTAAATATCCAATCTACCTCGAAAGATTAATTTTTATCCATGGGGTAGGGAGAATCAGAAAAATAACAAACCCTAATTTTAAATAATTTCTTTTAATTTTTATTATTAAATTCATGTTTTTTTTCTTCAGTATTATCGTTGATTAGATTTTTTCTTCCATTTATTAAAATTTTCAGTGACAATTACATGTATCTCTAAGTCATCACTTGAATGTAAAACTTTTGCGAAAGAGATTATATGTACATATCCTATTAAATCTTAAATTTATATTAATCTGTGTTAGTTTGAGCAGAACACATTCGAGTGAGTCTTCTCTAAGTGAAAGTGTTCAAGCTTAAATATCGGATCTACCTTGAAAGATTAATTTTTATCCATGGGGTAGGGAGAATCAAAGAAATAACAAACCCTAATTTTAAATAATTACTTTTAATTTTTATTATTAAATTCATGTTTTTTTTCTTCAGTATTATCGTTGATTAACTTTTTTTTTTTTCATTTATTAAATTTTTCAGTGACACATGTATCTCTAAGTCATCACTTGAATGTAAAATTTTTTGGAAGAGATTATATATGCATATCTTGTTAAATCTTAAATTTATATTAATTTGTGTTAGTTTGAGCAGAACACATTCGAGTGAGTCTCCTCTAAGTGAAAGTTTTCATGCTTAAATATCTTATCTATAGAGGTGGGTATATGGACTTGGGTCCGCGGACTGTCCGCTTAACCCGCAGTCCGCACAGACTTGGACTATGTAAAATATGAGTCCATTTAAATGCGGGTTTTTTTAGTCCGGTCCGTTTAACCCGCGGACTATGCGGACTCGATTCGCGGACCCGTCCGCGGATCAATGAAAAAAAAATACTTTTCTTTAAATTATATGATATCAGCCCAAAAAGCACAAAAAAATACATATCTTAAAAAAAAACCCAAAAATCGCAGCCCTCCACAGCTAAACCTAATTTCCCAAAGTCATCATCACTCTTGTCTTCTCACTTTTCAGCCGCACAAAACACTACTGCAGCTTTTGAAGTGGTCAGGTCATGAATTGTATAGACAACAAAAAAACAGATATTGCCAAAAGAAAAGCCAAGATATGCATATGAACTTTGGTGGTAGAGGATGTGTGGCTACAAAGTGAACACCTCCATGATGATCTCAAAACTTTGTGTAAAAACTAGAGTTAACACTTCACATGGTGAAAACAGTAACACTGAGAGCTCTCCACCATCTCTCAAATCTCGATCTCACCCAGTCGTAGCCACCCCACGCCCCACCGCAACCTCTTTCATTTGCGACCGCTCCATTCATCCTCGCCTTTGTCTTCTCTTCTGCGAGCAGAGTCTTCGAGGCTTCGAGCAGAGTTGCCGACCACCCATAGCTCCGACGCGACCAGCTCCGCCTCCGTCGTGACCACGTATAGCGAGAACCACAGGTTTTTGGCTCTCTATTTTTGGAGCTTTGATTTAGTTTTTTTTATGATCAGAACATGAACATGTAGTTGCTTTCACTCTTTGTAGTTGCTTTAGAATTATAGTTGCTGAAAAATTTGTTGTTATGGGAAGATTGTTTGTTTTTTATGTTTGTCAAGAAAAAAAAAAAAACTAGTGATAAGTCGGCGAACAGTCCGTTTAGTCCGCGGACTAGGCGGACTGGACGCGGACTCTATTTTTTAAAGTCCATTTATTATGCGGGCTTTTCGGTCCGGTCTGTTTCAGTACGGACCAATGCAGACCGGACTTAAACGGACCAGACTGATCCGCATACCCAGCTCTACTGTTCTATCTTGAAAGATTAATTTTTATCCATGTGGTAGGAAGAATAAGAGAAATAACAAACCCTAATTTTAATTAATTTCTTTTAATTTTTATTATTAAATTCATGTATTTTTTTTCAGTATTATCGTTGATTAACTTTTTTTGGCGTAATGAACTTTTTGGTCTCTATAAAATAGGGGTCTTTTGATTTTAGTCCCTATCTTTTTTATTTCTCAGCATTTCGTCCTCGCAAATTTTTTTTTTTTGCCGTTAGTACCTGCCGTCAACAGTACTCGTTATCTGCCTACGTGGCTAACGACGTTGACCGGGTCAATGGGACACGTGGCAAAAATAATATTATTTTAATGCCACGTGTTTTTTTTTTAAATTCAATTTTTAAAAATCTGAAGTTAAATCTATTTTTGGTCCCTGCAAAATGAGAGAATTTTGATTTTGGTCCCTATAAAAAATTTTCTTTATTTTTTGTCCTTGTAAAATCTTAAATAACTATTTTTGGCCCCTATTGTCATGTGACATCTATTAAGTACTTATGTATCCAACAAAATGTCATATGATCATCCCAAGTGACACACAATAACCCTATGTGGTGTCAAGTTAACATATGAAATAGTTTGTGGTTTGTTCATTATTTTCTTAACGAGTGTCTTAAAATTTATTAGAAAATTAAAACAAAATAATTAATCATTACAAAATAAGCATACATAATTTTTCCTAATCTTTATGATGTTCATTAGTAAGGGTATAAGATCCGAACCAATAATTCGATGAATCCGAAAATTCGAACATAACAAATTAAATTGGTTTGAATTTTTTGATATTCGGGCCTGAACCAACCAAACTGACCTCGTTGGTGATTGGTTCGATTATTAGGTTCAAAGATTTTAGAACCGAATAGATCCGATTACTATACTTTAATATTTATATATAAATATTAATATTTAATATTTTGATTTTTCTAATATGTCCAACATTGTACATGTTAATGATTCAAAAAAAAACATTGTATGGGAAAGAGTAGAATTTAAACTTTCAAAGAATTGAATACACAACTTTCAACACAATGTATCTATTTTTTATTTCTTAACACGTGCAGTGTTACATAGGCTAGAAAAATCATATATATATATATATATAAATTAATATTTATTATTATTTATTTTTATATTGATTTAAATATTTTTTTACATTTTAAAATTTGATATTTTTATGGTCTGAACCGAATCAATCCGTTTGTAGGAAAAGTTATTTAAAATCGAACCAAATCAAACCGACCATTTTTTATTGGTTCAGGTTTTTTCTTATAAAATCAAACCAAACCAACCAGATACACCTTTACTTATTAGTGTTTGCCTTTGTATAAATAGTCATGAACGGGTGCTTCATAATAGTCTCCAACATCGAAACCAACATTTTAACGATTTTAGGAAAGATAAATATAATTCAATTTAGGATTAAAGGAAAATTTTAAGGGAATCATATGCTAACTTGACACCACAGATGGTTATTGGTTATCGCGTGTCACTTGGGATGATCATATGACCTTTTGTTGGACACATAAGTACTTAATAGATACCACATGACAATAGGGCCAAAAATAGTTATTTTAGATTTTCTAATGACCAAAAACAAAGAAAATTTGTATAGGGACCAAAATCAAAATTCTCTCATTTTGCAGGGACCAAAAACAGATTTAACTTCAGATTTTTTAAAATTGGATTTTTTTTTTTAAAAAAACACATGGCACTAAAATAGTATTATTTTTGCCACGTGTCCCGTTGATCCGGTCAACGCCGTTAGCCATGTAGGCAGATAACGGCTACTGTTGACGGTAGGGACTAACGGCAAAATAAAAAAATTTGCAAGGACGAAATGAAGAGAAAAAAAAGGTAGGGACTAAAACCAAAAGACTCATATTTTACAAGGACCAAAAAGTTCATTAAGCCACCTTTTTTTCATTTATTAAAATTTTCAGTGACAAAAAAAAAGTAGGGACTAAAACCAAAATACTCCTATTTTACAAGGACCAAAAAGTTCATTAAGCCACCTTTTTTTCATTTATTAAAATTTTCAGTATTTCTAAGTCATCACTTTTTTTTTTTTTTTGACTAACTCTAAGTCATCACTTGAATGTAAAATTATCGTTGATTAACTTTTAGGCGCATTATTATTATTTTTCTTCACTTCTTATTTGGGCCAAAGAACATGGGCTTCTCTATACAACCCAAAAAGAAAGGCCTGCAACCTCTCTAACTGGTTTTCTTCGTCCCCTTCCTTTGGTTTCTGTGAGTGAAGAAGGTGTCGATTTTTTTTTAATCATTCTCTGCTTTCTTCTAACTGAGGCTTTCGCTTATTCGCAGAATCGTGCCACAACTGTTCATTCATTATCAGTAAGTTCCCACCACTCCTTTTTCTTCTTCTTCTTCTTCCTTTGTTTCTTTCTTTCTTTCTTTCTAATTTGTGGTCGAGTTTGCAATTCTCAGTTGCGGTTTGATCTTTGTTGAGTTATGAAGTTGAATTTTTATTTCCTCTTTGTTTTTGGGCTTCTGCCCTCTGGTGATTTGTGGTTTTTTCGTGCTATGGTTTAATGTGTTCTGGGATGTGTATAAGCTGTTTGATAAAATGCTGAGCTCATATCTCAATGCTTGTCGTTTTTAATCATCATGTCTTCGAGAGAATTCCCTTCTAGACTTTAATTAATTGGTATTAGTACTGTGACTAATATAGTCATCATAATTAAGATACGGTTTATCACTGTAGTCTACTATGACTATCTTAATATTTCTCTATCCATCTCTTCCATTTCTTTGCCAGATTTCAATATTTCCTGTTAATTATGAGCTTTTTTGCTTGTATCATTCTTTATTTTTGTTATCACATTGGATGGCAAATTGTCAGTGATGAATTTTAAAATTTCCTTTTCCTTTTCCATTATTCCCTCTTTAATATATTAGATATTAAGTCAATAAAATTCTACCTATTTTTGTGTTCACTGTGCTGTGATTCATGATATTTTCCCACTCTGGTTTAATCCCGTGTATATGAAAATGGCAAATTCTTGCCTCATGGGCACAGGGCACAATTGGTGATTGAGGAGCTGTTTCATGTAAACTAAGTTTAGTCTGTCATTGCTGCTGCTGTTGGATCTTTTATATAAGTATATATCTCATTTTGAGGCTGCCTTTCATACTTCATATATTTATAGAATACATTCTACATGGTTGTTCAAAAACCCCGATTCGACCTCAAAACCTTTACCCTCTTTAAAAAAACGGTGCTTCGATGCAAGGAAAAAAAATATGATACAACTTATTAAATTTTAAAAGATAAACCTATTTTAATTAATAATTGTAATACATGGTTAGATAGGGTAATAAAATTTTATGTTGATGTCAATGAAATAAAATTTAATTTTGATAAAAAAAAAGTTCACAACATTCTACTCCATACTGGTCATGCGATGTGTTTAATATGCGGTTTCTTCTTGTTATTTAATTTCCACCACATTGGGTTTGCAGAGTTGCCCCTAATTTACCTTCATTTCCCTGACACTTGCATTTCTCTGAAACCCTTTTCTTTTGTTTTAATAGCAGATGGCTTTGCGAGGGGTTTGGCAACTTCAGAAGCTCATTGTCAGCTATTGCGACTGGGGTGGAAGCAGCAGAGGTATAAGGTAGATCCAATTCTGCATTCAATTTACCATGTTATGTTCATATCTATTTTGTCGGGAACCTTAAAGTTTTACTCTTTCTTGGTGGATATTTAGGTTTATAGAATTTTTGTTTGGTACCTTGCATTTATTTGTTTACAGCATTGCAATTGGTCTTGGAGAATATGTTTTCATTTGTAGTTTTGAAGGGATGGAGTTGAATGGTTCATATGATCTGTTCATTATGATTCTTATATGATGATGATATATAATATAATGAATATATGTCTGTATTCCATCCAAGACATAACAATTGAGATTGCTTACTATCTTAGTTATATATCTTCTAATAATAACAAGGTTTTAATCTGACTTGTGTTCTGTGGAATAGATGTTGAATTGTTTTACCAATATTTGATTTTGTTTCTCCTTTAGTTACAGGCTTAATCTTTGTTCTTTGATTTTTCTTACCAGTAAAATTAGGTCTTATGCTTGTTCTAAGTCTAGAACTGCTGATGATAAGTTTTCTTATTCAAATAAATGAACTTTATATAGAGTATTAACATTTTATCTTCAGACCGGAAAATTTTGTGAATTACAAATTGCAATTTCTTCTTGCTTATATGGTGCTTTTACTTACACTTGACTTTCCTTTTCTTTTTCCTTACTTTACTTATACCAATCATAACCTCTCTACTTCTTGATAACCACATTTCTCCTTCTGCTCACCTTTACATTATACCTGGTATTACAGGTTTGGAACCAGAATGTTACGAATGAATATCTTTTCACATTTTGTCCTGCTTTGAAGAGGGGATTCTTACTTTAATTCTGAATATTTGATAGGGCATTTATGGAGTCTAATTTGCCAGCATTTAAGGAGAAGAATCCTCAATTAGAGGTGGTTACTGAACTCATTCGTGGTCAGCATCCACATCTTAAGGGTTTTTACAGTAAGATTCTCGTGCTCAACTGTAACTTTATTGCTAAAATATTTTCCTTATTTGTAATTGATGATTCTCCTATGAAATGCAGAGAACAAAAACCAGCGAGTGATATGTGTGAAGAATATGGATCCAGATGACATACTTCTGCATGCTACCAGGCTAAGGAATGCATTGGGAAGGAAGGTGGTGAAACTGAAGACAAGACACGTAACCAAACACCCAAGTGTGCAAGGTACGTGGACAACTGCTGTGAAATTTTAAGATGCAAAATTCAAGTGTATGAGAAAGCACTCCTTGGTGTAGTTCCAAAGTTCTTCCATTCCTTGTGGTGAATTAACCAATACTTGTAAACTTGTGAGTATAATTTCTCATGCTGTCTGGCAAGATTTTCCTGTATCAAATAGTTTAGATGGCTTTTATCTGGGTTTGTTGTTTGCTTCCTCATGATGAAGTTAATGAGAAAAACCATGATAAAAGTAATTATTGGCTCCGTTTAAATGAGTAAACCTTATGGTAGTTGAAACTTATAGCTTAGTTTGGCCTTTTTAGTGGTTTGAATGGTGGAGATTGTGATTGAGATTATTAATTGGTAATAATATCTACTTTCTTGTGCATATTTACTTTATATTATAGAATCTGCTTTACATCACTAAAGAGACAAAAGCTCTAAATTCGAAAAACGCTGAAAGCTTTGTTACAGAACTTATATGTCGAAACAAATCTTGTAAAGTATTAATACACTATTATACATATCCAGATTGTTGCGTCGTATTGTATGACCCTGTAATCGTTTGGTGGTCATTTTATATTGAATCTGTTTATTGGCGTTTTGCTCTCTCAGTCGTATGAGCTCAATCAAACCACACGTGTTCTGCTGGGTTACTGCATACCTCAAATTTCTCGTTCCCACTGAATCCTCTTTCCACACCCAAATGCCCTTTGGAAGGGTTGTCGACTTTGTCTAGAAGTCATAGCATACCATATTCTTCAAATCTTCATCGTCCAATTCTCGTACCCTTAAACAAAAAAATGTGACTGAAGACCAATTTTGCATAAAACACCTCTTTTGGACTTATTTTAACCAACGGCCCTTATTGGTTTAACTCCCCTTTTGGTACCAGGTAACACAATCGTGACCATTCGTTTGTTTTTCTTTCATACCAGATCAATGGTTATTATGGAAGACATCATCAGTGGTCCACAGTAATCGCTGCCCCTTGTGTGAACATTTGGCGCTCGCGCAAGGTCTGGGTTGAGGTTGACCGAATACCGATTACCAAAAGGGCAGATCCTCTTAGAAAATGATCGTGTTTTCATAATCTATCTTGAAGGATCATCTAAAACATCATGAGATTTTATAAAAACAATACATGCGATACAAGTTTTATTCTAACAGATCGGCCCATAACCCTGATCGTTGAAGGACCCACCAAGACCGGGAAGACAGCATGGGCCAGATCCCATGGGCTTCATAATTATTTTTGTGGAGGAGTGGATTTTAGTGCTTATAATAATTCTGCCATTTATAATGTAGGTTAAATTAATGTTTTGGTCCCTATACGTGATATTGATTTTCAATTTGGTCCTCATACGTAAAAAGTTATCAATTTTGTCCCTATACGTGACACTGATTTTCAATTTGGTCCTCACCACTAATTGGTCCCTATATAAGAGGACCAAATTGCAAATTATTGTCACATATAGGGACCAATTCAACAAAAAAAATTTGAAATCGGTCCCTATATGTGACAGTTATTTTCAATTTGGTCCCTACATGTGATGATAATTTGTAATTTGGTCCCTCTTATATAGGGACCAATTAGGTGTGAGGACCAAATTGAAAACTAGTGTCACGTATAGGGACCAAATTGATAACTTTTTACGTATAGGGACCAAATTGAAAATCAGTACCACGTATAGGGACCAAAAGATTACTTTAACCTATAATGTAATAGATGATATTCCTTTTCAATATTTACCTTGTAAAAAGGAATTACTTGGGGCCCAGCGGGATTTTACAGTAAATGAAAAATACCGCAAGAAGACAAGGATCCCTGGTGGGATCCCAACTATAGTATTATGTAATCCTGATTCTAGTTACAAGGTTGCTTTATCCAATAGTGATATGTATGAGTGGTCTTTATGTAATGTTTTGCATGTTGAAATGAATAATAATTTTTATTGATTATTTTTCCTGAGTACAAATCTTTTTTTTATTACACAATTAACACGTACTTAATAGTCACGTGCCCATCTACAAGGTAGTCAAAACTTTGACCAAGTAAATACAACACCCACGCATTCTTCTGTGTGTTTGCATAACTGCCATCCGTTGAACTCTTGAACTCTGTCTCTTGGTTGACTTTGACTATCTTGTTAAAATCAACACGGTCCCTGTATACCTGATTATACTTACCTTCTCCGTACTTGCAGCCTCCTGTAAAAGTAATTTTCCACTTTCTGAAAAAGTAGAATCTGTCCTTTGAATCATGATCAACAACAACCGTTGATATGTTTGAATTATCCATCAATGCAACCCTGTCAAAAGTTTGCACTTGAGGTCCACCACTATTATCTTTGACCAAGTAAATATATCCGTTGTGGACACTTGTACTATCTTGCCCCTGGTATCCATCCCGGAATTGCATTTGAAATGCAAGAGATAATATCTTGATTTTATCTGAGTGCCTATCTTCGAACCCACTACCAATAGGGACAGCACTCACGTGCCATCCATAACCCTGGGTCCCAGCCTTGACAGTTGCATTTGTCAGGCTATCTAAGAGGGACAATATAAAAACACGTGTGACTAGGATTTGAATGTTCTGGAACAGGTCATTGGGAGATAAGTACACGTGGATGCAATACTGTGCCGATTTTCTTTTCTGGTGGATTTTAATAAAATTTTAAATATTATATTCCATTAATCTCTTGATAAATGGAAAGGCGCTTTTACTTTCCTTTCTAACAACTGTGGCCCATCATATTATTTTCTAGCAAGTTTTTGCTAAATTTATATGAAGAAAGAACAAAGTCATCAAATGTTTGTATTTCTCAGTGGATGGTTGTAGTCTTAATGTGACTGGTGGCAGGGTGTGAATATTTTTACATGTCATGAATTTAGGGAAATTGTTGTTATATAAATTCCTGAGGCTCATTTGTTGTCAAGGCTGATAGATTGATATGCCTGTATAATTTATTAATGCTTTTTTTGGTGTTAATTGTTATTCTTAATGTCTTGGGATATTGCTGATGCTAGTATTTCAGTAACTAAGTTAAATTTTTATTATAGGGCTTATCTCAACCGCATTTGGCTGATCAAGTTCCTCATGGGTATAAAAGGGCATCACTTTTCAGGAATAATGTTCCATTGCTTAGGGCGACTTGGTTTATAAAGGTTACTTACCTCAATCCGGTAGGGATGCTTCAACGCTGGTATATTTACCTATTATTATACTGAGTTATTAACTTATTTATATTTTTCATATCTGATGGTAGTTTGTGGTTGAACTTTGCGGGTGCGACCTGGTTCTGTGGGTATTTCTTCGGAGGTTTGGACCAAAGATGTTATCAATTACTTGCAAATCCTTTTGGATGATTTTTTCTCAAAAAATACTTCTCATCTTACTCCTCATAGTCGCGACTTGCTATGCTCATTTGCATAAACATCAAACTTAGTCTGTTTGACTTTTCCCAAGCCTTAAAATGAGCCTTCTCTTCATTGCTACTAGCATCGGTAATAGCACCAGGCTTCTCAACTTGAAGAGCCAAATCAAGATCCATTACACCAAGGTGAAATTGGATTTGTTCACTCCATTCAGAGAAGTTCAGCCCATTAAATGTTGGAACAGACGTAGCATGCGAATGTAAAGACATAGTAACATATACTGCAATTAACACATGCTTCACATTAATGCTTTGAGTCATAAAATAACATACAATCAAATTCAGACAATAAACATTAAACATTCAATGCACATCAATGTTCTCCTTTGGGTGATACATCAATGCACAACAAACATAATGATGCTAATACAATCAATATTATTAGGCAATGAAATATGCACTAACTAGAAAAATTTACTATCTTTGGACATATAAATAAAACTAATAGTGCATTCACATCACCAACAATCATGCCCATTAATTATAAGAACAACAAATCAACCTTTGGGAGGATCCATAAATGCCTTATAACAATGAACTTCAAGTTACTCACAAAGTAACAATCATCATGTCATTTATAGCATCACATTCTATGGGTAATTGAAATAAATAATCATTCATTTGGAATAAAAATAAACTTTTAGATTTGACCACTTTGATGATTAACAAATCTACCATACACTTAATTCCAAAATAATACATACTTCACAATAATTGAGGAATATAAAATTCCACATTCTAAGCATATCGATTTCAATTCAATACCATCTCTGTACATGGCGTGAATACCATTACAATTAAATAGACAATACATCTTTGTCTTTCATTCTTAAAAGTTCACGCACGGGAGACTTCATTTCCGTGAACAGTACATTTGGTTTAAAAAATTGGTATTTGAAATCACGTACAGGAAAAACACTTTATTCAAATAGATGATATTTGAAAAGCATTTAAAATTAGAAGCAATTCATATATGCAAAATGAAAATGCACAGGGAAGCATCATCAATCATCACGGTCCCGAATTGAGAATGTACAAGAAGATTATACAATTCTTTCACATAGGACAAAAGACATATACTTTCATTCCTTTGATCCTTCTCATTCACAGTAGCACCGAAAAAACATCAATAAGTGCAGCGGAAAATCATAATTTAAAATCCTAATTTCCATAATTAGGGTTCATGCACATTGGGAATTCAAACATCATCAATGGAAAACTATAAATTCCCTAACACATGCTCTGATAGCACATGTAAACTCTATCATACATGAGCCGTTAATAAGGATCTTAAGAATTCATAGTCTTCATTAATAGGATGAATAGAAACACTAACATTTCTCCATGCTTCAATGTTGATACTTCTTTGCTTGAACTTCAATCAACAATGGAAACACTTCTATCCCTTTCCTTCCTCTTTATGCTTCTAACTTTGATGGAAATTAGGAGACTTTCTTTCTAGGCAGAGATAGGGAAATGTTTCATTTCCTTCCTTTTATAATTGCTTCCATCAAGCAAAACATCATTTCATTCATAAGACTCATTCCCAAGAGTCATAACCATTCATTCAAATGTCAAACAATATGTCATTTCATTCCAATATTTAACCACCACTAATATTTGTCACACACGAGACATTAATTTTTACATTTGTTTCTCCTCTTTTCCCGTGTACACCTTGTTTATAAAATATATTTATCTATTGGATTTTGTTTTCTTACCTCCTGAAAATCAATTTGATTTGTTTCTCCTTTCTTCTATCTCGTTTAAAATAATGCACACATTTATAGGATATTGCATTCAATTTTTTGCACCTATTTTCAGCACAATGTAGAAATTTTTTAAAAATTATTTAATCTATCTCATTTAAAATAATGACTACAATTTTAGGGTAGTACATTGATTTTTTGCACCAGTATAGATAAACTATAGAGAATTTTTTAAATAAACGATTTCCAATGCTTATTGGTAAATGAAAAATTAATGTTGTTCTATATATAAAAAATAAAATAATTTTGCTTAATAGCATTTCTATTTACAATTTAAATGATTTAATTGCACTTTTGATACCTGCCAAAACTTTCCTCCAAAGTGAGTTGTAAATATATATAATATAGATATAGATATTATATAGATATAGATATATATTTTACTAATGATGAAAATGAATTATTAGATCCAAATTTAAAAATAAATTAAAAATGTATTTAAAAATTATTGGTATTCATGCATTTTACTATTCTTATGTATTTTTTTTGAAAAAGTGAAAATTCACTGCCTTTGTTGGGGACTAAAAACGTCCACAATGCAATAATTTAGAAATGAATTATCAAATAAGAAAGAAAACTCAAATCATACAAAATGCAGCAAAACAACATTTATGAGTGATATGTATGAGTGGTCATTATGTAATGTTTTGCACGTTGAAATAAATAATAAATTTTATTGATTATTTTTCCTAAGTATAAATCTTTTTTTTATTACACAATTGACACGTACTTAATACAATATCCACGCATTCTTCTGTGACCAAGTAAATACAATATCCACAAGGTAGTCAAAACTTTGACCAAGTAAATACAATATCCACGCATTCTTCTGTGCTACAGTTATTTGTCGGCCACATGGCATCCGAGATGCTGCTCACTTACTTTTGGTTAAAGTGGGATCTTATGCCAACTTTTATTCTCAGCCGTCCAGATCGAGATCTAATGGTCAGATGATCTCTATTTAACTCACTCACGCACTTGCTCACCTGTAATACAGAAGAGTTTTGAAAAACTGCTCTAGAAACACCATTTTTGAGTACGGACAAATTATGCCTCGTCAGAACTCAGCCTACCGTCTCCAAGGTAAGTCCATCTTCCTCACCTATCCCCGGTGCCCTCTACCCCCCCCTTGTCATAGACTACCTCTACCAATTGCTCCAACCTCATGACATCTCCTATGCCAGGATATGTCAGGAAAGTCACCAGGACGGTGAACCACACCTTCACTGTCTTGTCCAATTGGTCAAGAAGTTCAACACAACGAACCCAAGGTTCTTTGACATCCAGGGACACCATCCCAACACACAGGTCCCCCGGAGAGATCGGCGGTTCGCGGACTACATTGCAAAGGGAGGGGTCTTTGAGGAGAGAGGACTACTTAGAGCTTCAAGAAGCAGTCCTAAGAAGTCTAGAGATCTCATCTGGACAAATATACTAAAGGAGTCGACATCCAAGTTCGACTTCCTCTCCCGAGTCCAGATTGAACAGCCCTATGTCTGGGCAACACAACTCAGAAACCTGGAATATGCATCCAACCACCAATGGCCAGAACCCCCAACTGTTTACCAACCCTGGTGGACACAGTTCATTGGCGTACCCGAGCCCCTTCAAGAATGGGCCCAACAAAACATCTACTGTGTAAGTGTGGACTCGGTCCAATTACTTGCGGCCCATTTAACTCATGATGATGTAGAATGGGCTCATGATTTAAATGTTAATTTTTTAAATGAGGCCCATGAAGCCAACTCTGACAGGCCCATTACTGTTGACGATGTAGGACCCGGAGCAGAAACCAGACCGGCCCATAACCCTGATCGTTGAAGGACCCACCAGGACTGGGAAGACTGCATGGGCCAGATCCCATGGGCTTCATAATTATTTTTGTGGAGGAGTGGATTTTAGTGCTTATAATAATTCTGCCATTTATAATGTAATAGATGATATTCCTTTTCAATATTTACCTTGTAAAAAGGAACTACTTGGGGCGCAGCTGGATTCTACAGTAAATGAAAAATACCGCAAGAAGACAAGGATCCCTGGTGGGATCCCAACTATAGTATTATGTAATCCTGATTCCAGTTACAAGGTTGCTTTATCCAATAGTGATATGTATGAGTGGTCATTATGTAATGTTTTGCACGTTGAAATAAATAATAAATTTTATTGATTATTTTTCGTGAGTACAAATCTTTTTTTTATTACACAATTGACACGTACTTAATAGTCACGTGCCCATCTACAAGGTAGTCAAAACTTTGACCAAGTAAATACAACACCCACGCATTCTTCTGTGTGTTTGAATAACTGCCATCCGTTGAACTCTTGAACCCTGTCTCTTGGTTGACTTTGACTATCTTGTTAAAATCAACACGGTCCCTGTATACCTGATTATACTTACCTTCTCCGTACTTGCAGCCTCCTGTAAAAGTAATTTTCCACTTTCTGAAAAAGTAGAATCTGTCCTTTGAATCATGATCAACAACAGCCGTTGATATGTTTGAATTATCCATCAATGCAATCCTGTCAAAAGTTTGCACTTGAGGTCCACCACTATTATCTTTGACCAAGTAAATATATCCATTGTGGACACTTGTACTATCTTGCCCCTGGTATCCATCCCGGAATTGCATTTGAAATGCAAGAGATAATATCTTGATTTTATTTGAGTGCCTATCTTCGAACGCACTACCAATAGGGACAGCACTCACGTGCCATCCATAACCCTGGGTCCCAGCCTTGACAGTTGCATTTGCCAGGCTATCTCAGAGGGACAGTATAAAAACAAGTGTGACCTATAGGATCTGAATGTTCTGGAACAGGTCATTGGGAGATAAGTACACGTGGATGCAATACTGTACCGATTTTCTTTTCTGGTGGATTTTAATAAAATTTTCAATATTATATTCCATTAATCTCTTGATAAATGGAAAGGCGCTTTTACTTTCCCGAGGAACGCCCAACGATTCACGGCAAGTTAGTGGGCTTTTGCACGGATGCCTGGTTGTCAGCCCAAATCAACCAGGCAGAGGAGATGGGCCTTCATCAACAGGCCAAGTTATTCATGGTCCTCCGGGCCGCCTTCCGACAATCCCATAGGAGATCTGACAGATGGGGCATGAAGATCGCCGTATTCAACACCGTATTAATGGAGACTGTAAATACGGGTCGTATTCGTTCGCCGCGTGAAAAGCTGGCCAGCCGGAAAAATAATATTTTAGTCCCATATTCCCCCGACAAAGGTTAAAGTGCTACAGTTATTTGTCGGCCATATGGCATCCGAGATGCTGCTCACTTACTTTCGGTTAAAATGGGATCCTATGCCAACTTTTAATCTCAGCCGTCCAGATCGAGATCTAACGGTCATATGGTCTCTATTTAACTCACTCACGCACTTGCTCACTTGTAATACAGAAGAGTTTTGAAAAACTGCTCTAGAAACACCATTTTTGAGTACGGACAAATTATGCCTCGTCAGAACTCAGCCTACCGTCTCCAAGGTAAGTCCATCTTCCTCACCTATCCCCGGTGCCCTCTACTCCCCCTCTTTGTCATAGACTACCTCTACCAACTGCTCCAACCTCATGACATCTCCGATGCCAGGGTATGTCAGGAAAGTCACCAGGACGGTGAACCACACCTTCACTGTCTTGTCCAATTGGACAAGAGGTTCAACACAACGAACCCAAGGTTCTTTGACATCCAGGGACACCATCCCAACACACAGGTCCCCCGGAGAGATGTAGCGGTTGCAGACTACATTGCAAAGGGAGGGGTCTTTGAGGAGAGAGGACTACTTAGAGCTTCAAGAAGCATTCCTAAGAAGTCTAGAGATCTCATCCGGACAAATATACTCAAGGAGTCGACATCCAAGTCCGACTTCCTACGACAGCTGTCATGGTTGCTACATCAAATGGGGAAGCCATCTGAAACATTTTCCGGTCAGTCAACTCCATTCTCAGTCACCTGAAACATTTTCTGGCCAGCCAACTATATTTTCGGTGAGCCCACCCCTTTTCTAGTACACATATAATTTCCAGCCACATCCCAACCCTTTTCCAACAGCCCCACCCTCCTCGTGCGTCGCTGTTTTGTTCCTTCCTCTGTTTACTTTTCAGTTTTGTTTTTTTTTCTTTTCCTTTTTTTTGTTTGATAAATACTCTCTTTCCAGCTTCAATCGACTTTGACAATCATTTTCATGGTAATGATTTATAGCTCATACCCTAGAACACTTCTATTGGTTCGTTAAGGGTTATGCCATTTATTTGCTCTATTTCCCTTGGTCATATCATTAATTGTTTGTTTTTAAATGGTTTACTCTTGGTTATTACATTTTTTTATAAATATTTTTAAACAAGTTATTTATCATTGTTATTATATAATAATTAAAGTTTAAATAGTGTATATATACTTAATATTTGCAATTATATGATATATGTATATGTATGTTTTTTTTTTATCATATTGACCATTTTAAAATAGCAGCCATCTCGCTATCAACTTTACTGCTGTAGCATTATGGGGTTAGCCACGTTGCTCAGCTATTTGGGTTTGACTACTGTGCAACTAGCAACTTAGCAATTACCCATAGTATTAGTTGTGATAAAATTGTTAAATACGGGGTTTAAAAGTTTCCATTACTGTGTTTATGTTTGTTCTATTAGTTTGCATCGTATTTTAATATTTTATTCTTCTAAAAACATAACATATTCTCTTTTTCATGCGAGATTGTCATACTAAAATTTGTAGGAACCATTTAAATAATTACCTCCCTGGACGTGTTGACTTGATAAGTTAAGAAAATATTAAGTGTTCATGCAGGTTTTCCTATCCTTTTTTGTTTTTACTTTAGATTTTTTTTTTCAAACTTAGCAAGAATTTATTATTGAATTGGTTATCTTATATTTGTTAGAGTTTGAAAGCTATTACTCGGTCCATTGAAACTGAATAAGGTGGTGTTTGAACATCCAAATAAGGTTGTAGAATTTTCATTAAAAAATAGATAATAGTAGCACTATTTCGGCGGAAGGTTGTAGAATCTTTCTCTGTTTCCCTTTTCCGTTGTTTTTATTAAGATTTCTTGGTTTTGTATCTTTTTAATAATTAAAACGTATCTTTTGGCAAATGCTAACCAGTGTCGTAAGTTAAGGAATCAAAGGTAGAAAACCACTATTGGAAAATGATGCATTCAATACATAGAAAATTGAAAAGTTGTGGTTTCCCATAAAATCTTTCTATATATTGATTCTTTAACTAATGCCCTCGGGATACTTGTTAGCAACCCATATATATATATATATATATATATATATATATATATATATATATATATAATTCTTTTAGGAGTGGTTCCACTATATCATAGCATCATAATTTCAAGATACTGTTAATCATTTGAAGGTGAAGACTGCTATGTTGGTGGTGCTATTTTTTTCTAAGGCATGGGCGCAGAGGATGTGTTTTAAAAATTGAGATGTTTTTTTTAAAATTACGGTCCAAACCCAGCTACTGTAACTGGGCTATGTGAAGTCTATGACGAAGTAAATTGGAGAAGACATGTTTAAATTCATATTTTATCCGCCCATGAAAAATTGCTTAATTTCGTTTGAGGCTTTGAGCTAATATTGTTAAAGTTTCTACGATATAGAGTTTATTTTGTGCAATATACTAATACTAATATTATGTAGTAAAATGGTATATTATTATTATAATTATTATTATTTGTTGTGCTAAATCAGAAATCCGATGCTGTTAATCACTTTCACACTGTTTTCATATTTTCAGGCGACAACCACAGTTAGCCCCATACAAGTTAAAGTGTGATAAAGAACCTTTGAACTCTAGGTAGTTCCTGCTCATAATTGCATTTTTTTTGAATTATTGCTTACTTTTTGTTCATAAATAACGGTCATACTAAGCTTTTTTAGAGGGTTAGATCTTCCCTTTCTACCCCCTTGTTTATCTGATTTAGCTTTTATTTGTTGTTACTCTAAAGCATTAAGCTAACAAGGTTTTGTTATCTTCTTGTACATTTGAATGTTAAATGTCATTCAAATTACAAGAATATTTGCAATATGGATATAAGGATACTGTTGAGGGACTTGAGGTACATCATCAAATTTTAATGTGTTATACCAAATCAGATGATGTAAAGTAGCAATTTAGCTAATGAATGATTGGGTTATACTTATCCAGTTATCCATTTTATTTTTTTATTTTAGGTTTAAAGTAGTATCTTCGTGATTGTCTCCTGATGCTGCATCAACCAAAATATTTTCAAGATTTGATGCTTTTTTTCTTATTTTCATTTCAGCCCTTTTCCTTAAACTATGTAGTTTTGCTTTTACACATGATCCCAGCTATAGGATGCAGCTATATAACTGAATGTATAAAAGCAGTATGGTGTTTGTCAAAATCAGTTATCTTAGTTTTGTGTGGTATTATATTTTCATATGTTGTTGTAGGTGATTTTAATTATTCTTATGTTGGCATGATGATCCTGTTATATCTGCATTGTGTTATGGTTGTATCTGTGCTGGTGTAAGTGAAATTCATTGTTAGATATTTCTTTTAGATTTATTTTCTGGATCTCCCACTGTTCAAGGTAGTGAATAGCAATCTAGCTCTCCTTGATGATTCACTGAAAATTAATTTGTTCTATCTGAAACACTGATTATTTTTGACTGTTCAAACCTGCCCTTTTTGTCTGGTGTCGACTATTTTTCTTACATTGCCTTGCTTTTTGTGTTTCTCAGGAAGCTAGAGAAATTTCATTGACCCAAGTTCCAAATTTCAACAAGACAGTTGTTGTTAATTGCAGAGAGGTGACTCTCTTGTCTTTGTGAGATAATCGTGTTTGTTTTATTTATTTTTGTTTCTATGAAGTATGCTCTAAATTTACCTCTCATTCTCCATTTTAATTTTTGTATTCATTGAAGTGTATGCAGATATTGGTTAACTCATTAGTCTTTCATCTTCTTTCAGGCCATCAGAAAACGTCTAAGGGCCATCAATGAATCTCGTGCTCAGAAGCGGAAGGTGATGATCTTTATTCTATCCTGCTGAACATTCCGCTTCTATAATATATCTATACTTATATGTTTTGTATTTGATCTACATGGTAGTGCTTACTTTGACAGGCTGGTCAAGTATATGGCGTGGCTCTTTCAGGATCACAACTTGCTAAGCCTGGTGTTTTCCATGAATTAAGGTCTTGTGGGGAAGACTTCCGGAAGAAATGGATTGAGGTATACTTGGTGAAAGTCCTTTCTCTGTTCAACTTTCCTTTCTAACAACTGTGGCCCATCATATTATTTTCTAGCAAGTTTTTGCGAAATTTATATGAAGAAAGAACAAAGTCATCAAATGTTTGTATTTCTCAGTGGATGGTTGTAGTCTTAATCTGACTGGTGGCAGGGTGTGAATATTTTTACATGTCATGAATTCAGGGAAATTGTTGTTATATAAATTCCCGAGGCTCATTTGTTGTCAAGGCTGATAGATTGATATGCCTGTATAATTTATTAATGCTTTTTTTTTGGTGTTAATTGTTATTCTTAATGTCTTGGGATATTGCTGATGCTAGTATTTCAGTAACTAAGTTAAATTTTTATTATAGGGCTTATCTCAACCGCATTTGGCTGATCAAGTTCCTCATGGGTATAAAAGGGCATCACTTTTCAGGAATAATGTTCCATTGCTTCGGGCGACTTGGTTTATAAAGGTTACTTACCTCAATCAGGTAGGGATGCTTCAACGCTGGTATATTTACCTATTATTATACTGAGTTATTAACTTATTTATATTTTTCAAATCTGATGGTAGTTTGTGGTTGAACTTTGCGTGTGCGACCTGGTTCTGTGGGTATTTCTTCGGAGGTTTGGACCAAAGATGTTATCAATTACTTGCAAACCCTTTTGGATGATTTTTTCTCAAAAAATACTTCTCATCCTACTCCTCATAGTCGCGACTTGCTATGCTCATTCGCATAAACATCAAACTTAGTCTGTTTGACTTTTCCCAAGCCTTTAAATTAGCCTTCTCTTCATTGCTACTAGCATCAGTAATAGCACCAGGCTTTTCAACTTGAAGAGTCAAATCAAGATCCATTACACCAAGGTGAAATTGGATTTGTTCACTCCATTCAGAGAAGTTCAGCCCATTAAATGTTGGAACAGACGTAGCATGCGAATGTAAAGACATAGTAACATATACTGCAATTAACACATGCTTCACATTAATGCTTTGAGTCATAAAATAACATACAATCAAATTCAGACAATAAACATTAAACATTCAATGCACATCAATGTTCTCCTTTGGGTGATACATCAATGCACAACAAACATAATGATGCTAATACAATCAACATTATTAGGCAATGAAATATGCACTAACTAGAAAAATTTACTATCTTTGGACATATAAATAAAACTAATAGTGCATTCACATCACCAACAATCATGTCCATTAATTATAAGAACAACAAATCAACCTTTGGGAGGATCCATAAATGCCTTATAACAATGAACTTCAAGTTACTCACAAAGTAACAATCATCATGTCATTTATAGCATCACATTCTATGGGTAATTGAAATAAATAATCATTCATTTGGAATAAAAATAAACTTTCAGATTTGACCACTTTGGTGATTAACAAATCTGCCATACACTTAATTCCAAAATAATACATACTTCACAATAATTGAGGAATATCAAATTCCACATTCTAAGCATATTGATTTCAATTCAATACCATCTCTGTACATGGCGTGAATACCATTACAATTAAATAGACAATACATCTTTGTCTTTCATTCTTAAAAGTTCACGCACGGGAGACTTCATTTCCGTGAATGAACAGTACATTTGGTTTACCTACAGGAAAAACACTTTATTCAAATAGATGATATTTGAAAAGCATTTAAAATTAAATTAGAAGCAATTCATATATGCAAAATGAAAATGCACAGGGAAGCATCATCAATCATCACGGTCCCGAATTGAGAATGTACAAGAAGATTATACAATTCTTTCGCATAGGACAAAAGACATATACTTTCATTCCTTTGATCCTTCTCATTCACAGTAGCACCGAAAGAACATCAATAAGCGCAGTGAAAAATCATAATTTAAAATCCTAATTTCCTTAATTAGGGTTCATGCAAATTGGGAATTCAAACATCATCAATGGAAAACTATAAATTCCCTAACACATGCTCTGATAGCACATGTAAACTCTATCATACTGAGTCATTAATAAGGATCTTAAGAATTCATAGTCTTCATTAATAGGATGAATAGAAACACTAACCTTTCTCCATACTTCAATGTTGATACTTCTTTGCTTGAACTTCAATCAACAATGGAAACTCTTCTATCCCTTTCCTTCCTCTTTATGCTTCTAACTTTGATGGAAATTAGGAGACTTTCTTTCTAGGCAGAGATAGAGAAATGTTTCATTTCCTTCCTTTTATAATTGCTTCCATCAAGCAAAACATCATTTCATTCATAAGACTCATTCCCAAGAGTCATAACCATTCATTCAAATGTCAAACAATATGTCATTTCATTCCAATATTAAACCACCACTAATATTTGTCACACACGAGACATTAATTCTTACATTTGTTTCTCCTCTTTTCCTGTGTACACCTTGTTTATAAAATATATTTATCTATTGGATTTTGTTTTCTTACCTCCTGAAAATCAAATTGATCTGTTTCTCCTTTCTTCTATCTCGTTTAAAATAATGCACACATTTATAGGATATTGCATTCAATTTTTTGCACCTATTTTCAGCACAATGTAGAAATTTTTTAAAAATTATTTAATCTATCTCATTTAAAATAATGGCTACAATTTTAGGGTAGTACATTGATTTTTTGCACCAGTATAGATAAACTATAGAGAATTTTTTAAATAAACGATTTCCAATGCTTATTGGTAAATGAAAAATTAATGTTGTTCTATATAAAAAAAATAAAATAATTTTGTTTAATAGCATTTCTATTTACAATTTAAATGATTTAATTGCACTTTTGATACCTGCCAAAACTTTCCTCCAAAGTGAGTTGTAAATATATATAATATAGATATAGATATTATATAGATATAGATATATATTTTACTAATGATGAAAATGAATTATTAGATCCAAATTTAAAAATAAATTAAAAATGTATTTAAAAATTATTGGTATTCATGCATTTTACTATTCTTATGTAATTTTATTGAAAATTCTCCACACAATAAGTGCTAAATTAAGATTTCAACAATTATAATAATAATTTTCATAACAGTGACCTCTTTCTAATTATAATAAAAATACAATTGATTAAAAGAAATTATTTAATTAGTTTATCCACTGTTCCCTTTTAAATCATTTTTAAAAAATATAATTTATTTATTTATCCTTTTTTTAAGTCCATGTTAGCCATCTTTTGGGATTATGTTAACCTATCGCAACTATTAAAAGAATAATTACCCCAAATCAGTTGTGTGAGTAATTGACAAATTTTAAAGTATTTATTTATCATATTACAGAAGAAGAAATAACTCTAAAAAATATCAGTGTCAAAGATGCAAACAATGCATTGTTCAAAGACCATGTTCATCAACATCTTAAAAGACTTGATTATGTTATCAGGATCAACACAAAAAAAAAAGTGAAAATTCACTGCCTTTGTTGGGGACTAAAAACGTCCACAATGCAATAATTTAGAAATGAATTATCAAATAAGAAAGAAAACTCAAATCATACAAAATGCAGCAAAACAACATTTATGAGTGATATGTATGAGTGGTCATTATGTAATGTTTTGCACGTTGAAATAAATAATAAATTTTATTGATTATTTTTCCTAAGTATAAATCTTTTTTTTATTACACTATTGACACGTACTTAATACAATATCCACGCATTCTACTATGACCAAGTAAATACAATATCCACAAGGTAGTCAAAACTTTGACCAAGTAAATACAATATCCACGCATTCTTCTGTGCTACAGTTATTTGTCGGCCACATGGCATCCGAGATGCTGCTCACTTACTTCTGGTTAAAGTGGGATCCTATGCCAACTTTTAATCTCAGTCGTCCAGATCGAGATCTAACGGTCAGATGATCTCTATTTAACTCACTCACGCACTTGCTCACTTGTAATACAGAAGAGTTTTGAAAAACTGCTATAGAAACACCATTTTTGAGTACGGACAAATTATGCCTCGTCAGAACTCAGCCTACCGTCTCCAAGGTAAGTCCATCTTCCTCACCTATCCACGGTGCGCTCTACTCCCCCTCTTTGTCATAGACTACCTCTACCAACTGCTCCAACCTCATGACATCTCCTCTGCCAGGGTATGTTAGGAAAGTCACCAGGACGGTGAACCACACCTTCACTGTCTTGTCCAATTGGACAAGAAGGTCAACACAACGAACCAAAGGTTCTTTGACATCCAGGGACACCATCCCAACACACAGGTCCCCCGGAGAGATGCAGCGGTTGCAGACTACATTGCAAAGGGAGGGGTCTTTGAGGAGAGAGGACAACTTAGAGCTTCAAGAATCAGTCCTAAGAGGTATAGAGATCTCATCCGGACAAATATACTAAAGGATTCGACATCCAAGTCCGACTTCCTCTCCTGAGTCCATATTGAATAGCCCCATGTTTGGGCAGCACAACTCAGAAACCTGGAATATGCAGCCAAACACCAATGGCCAGAACCCCCAACTGTGTACCAACCCAGGTGGACACAGTTCATTGGCGTACCCGAGCCCCTTCAAGAATGGGACCAACAAAACATCTACTGTGTAAGTGTGGACTCGGTCCAATTACTTGCGGCCCATTTAACTCATGATGTAGAATGGGCTCATGATTTAACTGTTAATTTTTTAAATGAGGCCCATGAAGCCAACTCGACAAGGCCCATTCATCGTGACGATGCAGGACCGGAGCGGGAAAACCAGAGACCGCCCATAATCCTGATCGTTGAAGGACCCACCAGGACTGGGAAGACAGCATGGGCCAGATCCCATGGGCTTCATAATTATTTTTGTGGAGGAGTGGATTTTAGTGCTTATAATAATTTTGTCATTTATAATGTAATAGATGATATTCCCTTTCAATATTTACCTTGTAAAAAGGAATTACTTGGGGCCCAGCGGGATTTCACAGTAAATGAAAAATACCGCAAGAAGACAAGGATCCCTAATGGGATCCCAACTATAGTATTATGTAATCCTGATTCCAGTTACAAGGTTGCTTTATCCAATAGTGATATGTATGAGTGGTCATTATGTAATGTTTTGCACGTTGAAATAAATAATAAATTTTATTGATTATTTTTCGTGAGTACAAATCTTTTTTTTATTACACAATTGACACGTACTTAATAGTCACGTGCCCATCTACAAGGTAGTCAAAACTTTGACCAAGTAAATACAACACCCACGCATTCTTCTGTGTGTTTGCATAACTGCCATCCGTTGAACTCTTGAACTCTGTCTCTTGGTTGACTTTGACTATCTTGTTAAAATCAACACGGTCCCTGTATACCTGATTATACTTACCTTCTCCGTACTTGCAGCCTCCTGTAAAAGTAATTTTCCACTTTCTGAAAAAGTAGAATCTGTCCTTTGAAACATGATCAACAACAGCCGTTGATATGTTTGAATTATCCATCAATGCAATCCTGTCAAAAGTTTGCACTTGAGGTCCACCACTATTATCTTTGACCAAGTAAATATATCCGTTATGGACACTTGTACTATCTTGCCCCTGGTATCTATCCCGGAATTGCATTTAAAATGCAAGAGATAATATCTTGATTTTATCTGAGTGCCTATCTTCGAACCCACTACCAATAGGGACAACACTCACGTGCCATCCATAACCGTGGGTCCCTGCCTTGACAGTTGCATTTGCCAGGCTATCTCAGAGGGACAGTATAAAAACACGTGTGACCTATAGGATCTGAATGTTATGGAACGGGTCATTGGGAGATAAGTACACGTGGATGCAATACTGTGCTGATTTTCTTTTCTGGTGGATTTTAATAAAATTTTCAATATTATATTCCATTAATCTCTTGATAAATGGAAAGGCGGTTTTACTTTCCCGAGGAATTGCCCAACAGTTACGGCAAGTTAGTGGGCTTTTGCACGGATGCCTAGTTGTCAACCCAAATCAACCAGGCAGAGGAGATGGGCCTTCATCAACAGGCCAAGTTATTCATGGTCCTCCGGGCCGCCTTCCGGCAATCCCAGAGGAGATCTGACAGATGGGGCATGAAGATCGCCGTATTCAGCACCGTATTAATGGAGACTATAAATACAGGTCGTATTCGTTCGCCGCGTGAAAAGCCGGCCAGCCGGAAAAATAATATTTTAGTCCCATATTCCCTCGACAAAGGTTAAAGTGCTACAGTAATTTGTCGGCCACATGGCATCCGAGATGCTGCTCACTTACTTTTGGTTAAAGTGCGATCCTGTGCCAACTTTTAATCTCAGCCGTCCAGATCGAGATCTAACGGTCAGATGGTCTCTATTTAACTCACTCACGCACTTGCTCACTTGTAATACAGAAGAGTTTTGAAAAACTGCTCTAGAAACACCATTTTTGAGTACGGACAAATTATGTCTCGTCAGAACTCAGCCTACCGTCTCCAAGGTAAGTCCATCTTCCTCACCTATCCCCGGTGCCCTCTACTCCCCCTCTTTGTCATAGACTACCTCTACCAACTGCTCCAACCTCATGACATCTCCTATGCCAAGGTATGTCAGGAAAGTCACCAGGACGGTGAACCACACCTTCACTGTCTTGTCCAATTGGACAAGAGGTTCAACACAACGAACCCAAGGTTCTTTGACATCCAGGGACACCATCCCAACACACAGTCCCCTGAGAGAGATGTAGCGGTTGCAGACTACATTGCAAAGGGAGGGGTCTTTGAGGAGAGAGGACTACTTAGAGCTTCAAGAAGCAGTCCTAAGAAGTCTAGAGATCTCATCCGGACAAATATACTCAAGGAGTCGACATCCAAGTCCGACTTCCTACGACAGCTGTCATGGCTGCTACATCAAACAGGGAAGCCATCTGAAACATTTTTCGGTCAGTCAACTCCATTCTCAGTCACCTGAAACATTTTCTGGCCAGCCAACTATATTTACGGCGAGCCCACCCCTTTTCTAGTACACATATAATTTCCAGCCACATCCCAACCCTTTTCCAACAGCCCCACCCTCCTCGTGCGTCGCTGTTTTGTTCCTTCCTCTGTTTACTTTTCAGTTTTGTTTTTTTTTCTTTTCCCTTTTTTTGTTTGATAAATACTCTCTTTCCAGCTTCAATCGACTTTGACAATCATTTTCATGGTAATGATTTATAGCTCATACCCTAGAACACTTCTATTGGTTCGTTAAGGGTTATGCCATTTATTTGCTCTATTTCCCTTGGTCATAGCATTAACTGTTTGTTTTTAAATGGTTTACTCTTGGTTATTACATTCTTTTATAAATATTTTTAAACAAGTTATTTATCATTGTTATTATATAATAATTAAAGTTTAAATAGTGTATATATACTTAATATTTGCAATTATATGATATATGTATATGTATGTTTTTTTATCATATTGACCATTTTAAAATAGTAGCCATCTCGCTATCAACTTTACTGTTGTAGCATTATGGGGTTAGCCACGTTGCTCAGCTATTTGGGTTTGACTACTGTGCAACTAGCAACTTAGCAATTACCCATAGTATTAGTTGCGAGAAAATTGTTAAATACGGGGTTTAAAAGTTTCCATTACTGTGTTTATGTTTGTTCTGTTAGTTTGCATCGTATTTTAATATTTTATTCTTCTAAAAACATAACATATTCTCTTTTTCATGCGAGATTGTCATACTAAAATTTGTAGGAACCATTTAAATAATTACCTCCCTGGACGTGTTGACTTAATAAGTTAAGAAAATATTAAGTGTTCATGCAGGTTTTCCTCTCCTTTTTTGATTTTATTTTAGATTTTTTTTTTCAAACTTAGCAAGAATTTATTATTGAATTGGTTATCTTATATTTGTTAGAGATTGAAAGCTATTACTCGGTCCATTGAAACTGAATAAGGTGGTGTTTGAACATCCAAATAAGGTTGTAGAATTTTCATAAAAAAATAGATAATAGTAGCGCTATTTCGGCGGAAGGTTGTAGAATCTTTCTCTGTTTCCCTTTTCCGTTGTTTTTATTAAGATTTCTTTGTTTTGTATCTTTTTAATAATTAAAACATATCTTTTGGCAAATGCTTACCAGTGTCGTAAGTTAAGGAATCAAAGGTAGAAAACCACTATTGGAAAATGATGCATTCAATACATAGAAAATTGAAAAGTTGTGGTTTCCCATAAAATATTTCTATATATTGATTCTTTAACTAATGCCCTCGGGGTACTTGTTAGCAACCCATATATATATATATATATATATATATATATATATATATATAAAATTCTTTTAGGAGTGGTTCCACTATATCATAGCATCATAATTTCAAGATACTGTTAATCATTTGAAGGTGAAGACTGCTATGTTGGTGGTGCTATTTTTTTCTAAGGCATGGGCGCAGAGGATGTGTTTTAAAAATTGAGATGTTTTTTTTAAATTACGGTCCAAACCCAGCTACTGTAACTGGGCTATGTGAAGTCTATGATGAAGTAAATTGGAGAAGACATGTTTAAATTCATATTTTATCTGCCCATGAAAAATTGCTTAATTTCGTTTGAGGCTTTGAGCTAATATTGTTAAAGTTTCTATGATATAGAGTTTATTTTGTGCAACATACTAATACTAATATTATGTAGTAAAATGGTATATTATTATTATTATTATTTGATGTGCTAAATCAGAAATCCGATGCTGTTAATCACTTTCACACTGTTTTCATGTTTTCAGGCGACAACCACAGTTAGCCCCATACAAGTTAAAGAATGATAAAGAACCTTTGAACTCTAGGTAGTTCTTGCTCATAATTGCATTTTTTTTTGAATTATTGCTTACATTTTGTTCATAAATAACGGTCATACTAAGCTTTTTTAGAGGGTTAGATCTTCCCTTTCTACCCCCTTGTTTATCTGATTTAGCTTTTATTTGTTGTTACTCTAAAGCATTAAGCTAACAAGGTTTTGTTATCTTCTTGTACATTTGAATGTTAAATGTCATTATTTGAATCTCAGGCTATACCCCAAATTGCCCTGAGGAGACTCTGACAAGAGACTATTTGCAATCTGGATATAGGGATACTGTTGAGGGACTTGAGGTACATCATCAAATTTTAATGTGTTATACCAAATCAGATGATGTAAAGTAGCAATTTAGCTGATGAATGATTGGGTTATACTTATCCAGTTATCCATTTTATTTTTTTTTCTTTTAGTTTTAAAGTAGTATCTTCGTGATTGTCTCCTGATGCTGCAGCAACCAAAATATTCTCAAGATTTGATGCTTTTTTTCTTATTTTCATTTCAGCCCTTTTCCTTCAACTATGTAGTTTTGCTTTTACACATGATCCCAGCTATAGGATGCAGCTATATAACTGAATGTATAAAAGCAGTCTGGTGTTTGTCAAAATCAGTTATCTTAGTTTTGTGTGGTATTATATTTTCATATATTGTTGTAGGTGATTTTAATTATTCTTATGTTGGCATGATGATCCAGTTATATCTGCGTTGTATTATGGTTGTATCTGTTTGTGTCTGTGCTGGTGTAAGTGAAATTCATAGTTAGATTTTTCTTTTAGATTTCTTTTCTGGATCTCCCACTGTTCAAGGTAGTGAATTGCAATCTAGCTCTCCTTGATGATTCACTGAAAATTAATTTGGCTATCTGAAACACTGATTATTTGTGACTGTTCAAACCTGCCCTTTTTGTCTGGTGTCGACTATTTTTCTTACATTGCCTTGCATTTTGTGTTTCTCAGGAAGCTAGAGAAATTTCATTGACCCAGGTTCCAAATTTTAACAAGACAGTTGTTGTTTATTGCAGAGAGGTGACTCTCTTGTCTTTGTGAGATAATAGTGTCTGTTTTATTTATTTTTGTTTCTATGAAGTATGCTCTAAATTTACCTCTCATTCTCCATTTTAATTTTTGTATTCATTGGAAGTGTATGCAGATATTGGTTAACTCATTAGTCTTTCAGCTTCTTTCAGGCCATCAGAAAACGTCTAAGGGCCATCAATGAATCTCGTGCTCAGAAGCGGAAGGTGATGCTCTTTATTCTATCCTGCTGAACATTCCGCTTCTATAATATATCTATACTTGTATGTTTTGTATTTGATCTACATGGTAGTGCTTACTTTGACAGGCTGGTCAAGTATATGGCGTGGCTTTTTCAGGATCACAACTTGCTAAGCCTGGTGTTTTCCCTGAATTAAGGCCTTGTGGTGAAGACTTCCGGAAGAAATGGATTGAGGTATACTTGGTGAAAGTCCTTTCTCTGTTCAACTTTCCTTTCTAACAACTGTGGCCCATCATATTATTTTCTAGCAAGTTTTTGCTAAATTTATATGAAGAAAGAACAAAGTCATCAAATGTTTGTATTTCTCAGTGGATGGTTGTAGTCTTAATCTGACTGGTGGCAGGGTGTGAATATTTTTACATGTCATGAATTTAGGGAAATTGTTGTTATATAAATTCCTGAGGCTCATTTGTTGTCAAGGCTTATAGATTGATATGCCTGTATAATTTATTAATGCTTTTTTTTTTGGTGTTAATTGTTATTCTTAAGGTCTTGGGATATTGCTGATGCTAGTATTTCAGTAACTAAGTTAAATTTTTATTATAGGGCTTATCTCAACCGCATTTGACTGATCAAGTTCCTCATGGGTATAAAATGGCATCACTTTTGAGGAATTATGTTCCATTGCTTAGGGCGACTTGGTTTATAAAGGTTACTTACCTCAATCCGGTAGGGATGCTTCAACGCTGGTATATTTACCTATTATTATACTGAGTTATTAACTTATTTATATTTTTCATATCTGATGGTGGTATGTGGTTGAACTTTGCGGGTGAACCTGGTTTTGTGGGTATTTCTTCGGAGGTTTGGACCAAAGATGTTATCAATTACTTGCAAACCCTTTTGGATGATTTTTTCTCAAAAAATACTTCTCATCCTACTCCTCATAGTCGCGACTTGCTATGCTCATTCGCATAAACATCAAACTTAGTCTGTTTGACTTTTCCCAAGCCTTAAAATGAGCCTTCTCTTCATTGCTACTAGCATCAGTAATAGCACCAGGCTTCTCAACTTGAAGAGCCAAATCAAGATCCATTACACCAAGGTGAAATTGGATTTGTTCGCTCCATTCAGAGAAGTTCAGCCCATTAAATGTTGGAACAGACGTAGCATGCGAATGTAAAGACATAGTAACATATACTGCAATTAACACATGCTTCACATTAATGCTTTGAGTCATAAAATAACATAGAATCAAATTCAGACAATAAACATTAAACATTCAATGCACATCAATGTTCTCCTTTGGGTGATACATCAATGCACAACAAACATAATGATGCTAATACAATCAACATTATTAGGCAATGAAATATGCACTAACTAGAAAAATTTACTATCTTTGGACATATAAATAAAACTAATAGTGCATTCACATCACCAAAAATTATGTCCATTAATTATCAGAACAACAAATCAACCTTTGGGAGGATCCATAAATGCCTTATAACAATGAACTTCAAGTTACTCACAAAGTAACAATCATCATGTCATTTATAGCATCACATTCTATGGGTAATTGAAATAAATAATCATTCATTTGGAATAAAAATAAACTTTTAGATTTGACCACTTTGGTGATTAACAAATCTACCATACACTTAATTCCAAAATAATACATACTTCACAATAATTGAGGAATATAAAATTCCACATTCTAAGCATATTGATTTCAATTCAATACCATCTCTGTACATGGCGTGAATACCATTACAATTAAATAGACAATACATCTTTGTCTTTCATTCTTAAAAGTTCACGCACGGGAGACTTCATTTCCGTGAACAGTACATTTGGTTTCAAAAATTGGTATTTGAAATCACGTACAGGAAAAACACTTTATTCAAATAGATGATATTTGAAAAGCATTTAAAATTAGAAGCAATTCATATATGCAAAATGAAAATGCACAGGGAAGCATCATCAATCATCACGGTCCCGAATTGAGAATGTACAAGAAGATTCTACAATTCTTTCGCATAGGACAAAAGACATATACTTTCATTCCTTTGATCCTTCTCATTCACAGTAGCACCGAAAAAACATCAATAAGCGCAGCGGAAAATCATAATTTAAAACCCTAATTTCCATAATTAGGGTTCATGCAAATTGGGAATTCAAACATCATCAATGGAAAACTATAAATTCCCTAACACGTGCTCTGATAGCACATGTAAACTCTATCATACATGAGTCATTAATAAGGATCTTAAGAATTCATAGTCTTCATTAATAGGATGAATAGAAACACTAACCTTTCTCCATGCTTCAATGTTGATACTTCTTTGCTTGAACTTCAATCAACAATGAAAACTCTTCTATCCCTTTCCTTCCTCTTTATGCTTCTAACTTTGATGGAAATTAGGAGACTTTCTTTCTAGGCAGAGATAGGGAAATGTTTCATTTCCTTCCTTTTATAATTGCTTCCATCAAGCAAAACATCATTTCATTCATAAGACTCATTCCCAAGAGTCATAACCATTCATTCAAATGTCAAACAATATGTCATTTCATTCCAATATTAAACCACCACTAATATTTGTCACACACGAGACATTAATTCTTACATTTGTTTCTACTCTTTTCCCGTGTACACCTTGTTTATAAAATATATTTATCTATTGGATTTTGTTTTCTTACCTCCTGAAAATCAATTTGATCTGTTTCTCCTTTCTTCTATCTCGTTTAAAATAATGCACACATTTATAGGATATTGCATTCAATTTTTTGCACCTATTTTCAGCACAATGTAGAAATTTTTTAAAAATTATTTAATCTATCTCATTTAAAATAATGGCTACAATTTTAGGGTAGTACATTGATTTTTTGCACCAGTATAGATAAACTATAGAGAATTTTTTAAATAAACGATTTCCAATGCTTATTGGTAAATGAAAAATTAATGTTGTTCTATATAAAAAAAATAAAATAATTTTGTTTAATAGCATTTCTATTTACAATTTAAATGATTTAATTGCACTTTTGATACCTGCCAAAACTTTCCTCCAAAGTGAGTTGTAAATATATATAATATAGATATAGATATTATATAGATATAGATATATATTTTACTAATGATGAAAATGAATTATTAGATCCAAATTTAAAAATAAATTAAAAATGTATTTAAAAATTATTGGTATTCATGCATTTTACTATTCTTATGTAATTTTATTGAAAATTCTCCACACAATAAGTGCTAAATTAAGATTTCAACAATTATAATAATAATTTTCATAACAGTGACCTCTTTCTAATTATAATAAAAATACAATTGATTAAAAGAAATTATTTAATTAGTTATCCACTGTTCCCTTTTAAATCATTTTTAAAAAATATAATTTATTTCTTTATCCTTTTTTTAAGTCCATGTTAGCCATCTTTTGGGATTATGTTAACCTGTCGCACCTATTAAAAGAATAATTACCCCAAATCAGTTGTGTGAGTAATTGACAAATTTTAAAGTATTTATTTTATCATATTACAGAAGAAGAAATAACTCTAAAAAATATCAGTGTCAAAGATGCAAACAATGCATTGTTCAAAGACCATATTCATCAGCATCTTAAAAGACTTGATTATGTTATTAGGATCAACACAAAAAAAAAGTGAAAATTCACTGCCTTTGTTGGGGACTAAAAACGTCCACAATGCAATAATTGAGAAATGAATTATCAAATAAGAAAGAAAACTCAAATCATACAAAATGCAGCAAAACAACATTTATGAGTGATATGTATGAGTGGTCATTATGTAATGTTTTGCACGTTGAAATAAATAATAAATTTTATTGATTATTTTTCCTAAGTATAAATCTTTTTTTTATTACACAATTGACACGTACTTAATACAATATCCACGCATTCTTCTACGACCAAGTAAATACAATATCCACAAGGTAGTCAAAACATTGACCAAGTAAATACAATATCCACGCATTCTTCTGTGCTACAGTTATTTGTCGGCCACATGGCATCCGATATGCTGCTCACTTACTTTTGGTTAAAGTGGGATTCTATGCCAACTTTTAATCTCAGCCGTCCAGATCGAGATCTAACGGTCAGATGATCTCTATTTAACTCACTCACGAACTTGCTCACTTGTAATACAGAAGAGTTTTGAAAAACTGCTCTAGAAACACCATTTTTGAGTACGGACAAATTATGCCTCGTCAGAACTCAGTCTACCGTCTCCAAGGTGAGTCCATCTTCCTCACCTATCCCCGGTGCCCTCTACTCCCCCTCTTTGTCATAGACTACCTCTACCAACTGCTCCAACCTCATGACATCTCCTATGCCAGGGTATGTCAGGAAAGTCACCAGGACGGTGAACCACACCTTCACTGTCTTGTCCAATTGGACAAGAAGTTCAACACAATGAACCCAAGGTTCTTTGACATCCAGGGACACCATCCCAACACACACGTCCCCCGGAGAGATGCAGCGGTTGCAGACTACATTGCAAAGGGAGGGGTCTTTGAGGAGAGAGGACTACTTAGAGCTTCAAGAAGCAGTCCTAAGAAGTCTAGAGATCTCATCTGGACAAATATACTAAAGGAGTCGACATCCAAGTCCGACTTCCTCTCCCGAGTCCAGATTGAACAGCCCCATGTCTGGGCAACACAACTCAGAAACCTGGAATATGCAGCCAACCACCAATGGCCAGAACCCCCAACTGTGTACCAACCCAGGTGGACACAGTTCATTGGCGTACCCGAGCCCCTTCAAGAATGGGCCCAACAAAACTTTACTGTGTAAGTGTGGACTTGGTCCAATTACTTGCGGCCCATTTAACTCATGATGATGTAGAATGGGCTCATGATTTAACTGTTAATTTTTTAAATGAGGCCCATGAAGCCAACTCTGACAGGCCCATTACTGTTGACGATGCAGACCGGAGCGAAAACTTTGACCGCCCAAAACCCTGATCGTTGAAGGACCCACCAGGACTGGGAAGATAGCATGGGCCAGATCCCATGGGCTTCATAATTATTTTTGTGGAGGAGTGGATTTTAGTGCTTATAATAATTCTGCCATTTATAATGTAATAGATGATATTCCTTTTCAATATTTACCTTGTAAAAAGGAATTACTTGGGACCCCGTGGGATTTTACAGTAAATGAAAAATACCGCAAGAAGACAAGGATCCCTGGTGGTATCCCAACTATAGTATTATGTAATCCTGATTCCAGTTACAAGGTTGCTTTATCCAATAGTGATATGTATGAGTGGTCATTATGTAATGTTTTGCACATTGAAATAAATAATAAATTTTATTGATTATTTTTCGTGAGTACAAATCTTTTTTTTATTACACAATTGACACGTACTTAATAGTCACGTGCCCATCTACAAGGTAGTCAAAACTTTGACCAAGTAAATACAACACCCACGCATTCTTCTGTGTGTTTGCATAACTGCCATCCGTTGAACTCTTGAACTCTGTCTCTTGGTTGACTTTGACTATCTTGTTAAAATCAACACGGTCCCTGTATACCTGATTATACTTACCTTCTCCGTACTTGCAGCCTCCTGTAAAAGTAATTTTCCACTTTCTGAAAAAGTAGAATCTGTCCTTTGAATCATGATCAACAACGGTAGTTGATATGTTTGAATTATCCATCAATGCAATCCTGTCAAAAGTTTGCACTTGAGGTCCACCACTATTATCTTTGACCAAGTAAATATATCCGTTGTGGACACTTGTACTATCTTGCCCCTAGTATCCATCCCGGAATTGCATTTGAAATGCAAGAGATAATATCTTGATTTTATCTGAGTGCCTATCTTCGAACCCACTACCAATAGGGACAAAGACTCACGTGCCATCCATAACCCTGGGTCCCTGCCTTGACAGTTGCATTTGCCAGGCTATCTCAGAGGGACAGTATAAAAACATGTGTGACCTATAGGATCTGAATGTTCTGGAACAGGTCATTGGGAGATAAGTACACGTGGATGCAATACTGTGCCGATTTTATTTTCTGGTGGATTTTAACAAAATTTTCAATATTATATTCCATTAATCTCTTGATAAATGGAAAGGCGCTTTTACTTTCCCGAGGAACTGCCCAACATTTACGACAAGTTAGTGGGCTTTTGCACGGATGCCTGGTTGTCAGCCCAAATCAACCAGGCAGAGGTGATGGGCCTTCATCAACAGGCCAAGTTATTCATGGTCCTCCGGGCCGCCTTCCGGCAATCCCGGAGGAGATCTGACAGATGGGGCATGAAGATCGCCGTATTCAACACCGTATTAATGGAGACTATAAATACGGGTCGTATTCGTTCGCCGCGTGAAAAGCCGGCCAGTCGGAAAAATAATATTTTAGTCCCATATTCCCCCGACAAAGGTTAAAGTGCTACAGTTATTTGTCGGCCACATGTCATCCGAGATGCTGCTCACTTACTTTCGGTTAAAGTGGGATCCAATGCCAACTTTTAATCTTAGCCGTCCAGATCGAGATCTAACGGTCAGATGGTCTCTATTTAACTCACTCACGCACTTGCTCATTTGTAATACAGAAGAGTTTTGAAAAACTGCTCTAGAAACACCATTTTTGAGTACGGACAAATTATGCCTCGTCAGAACTCAGCCTACCGTCTCCAAGGTAAGTCCATCTTCCTCACCTATCCCCTGTGCCCTCTACTCCCCCTCTTTGTCATAGACTACCTCTACCAACTGCTCCAACCTCATGACATCTCCTATGCCAGGGTATGTCAGGAAAGTCACCAGGACGGTGAACCACACCTTCACTGTCTTGTCCAATTGGACAACAGGTTCAACACAACGAACCCAAGGTTCTTTGACATCCAGGGACACCATCCCAACACAGGTCCCCCGGAGAGATGTAGCGGTTGCAGACTACATTGCCAAGGGAGGGGTCTTTGAGGAGAGAGGACTACTTAGAGCTTCAAGAAGCCGTCCTAAGAAGTCTAGAGATCTCATCCGGACAAATATACTCAAGGAGTCGACATCCAAGTCCGACTTCCTATGACAACTGTCATGGCTGCTGCATCAAACGGGGAAGCCATCTGAAACATTTTCCGGTCAGTCAACTCCATTCTCAGTCACCTGAAACATTTTCTGGCCAGCCAACTATATTTTCGGCGGGCCCACCCCTTTTATAGTACACATATAATTTCCAGCCACATCCCAACCCTTTTCCCACAGCCCCACCCTCCTCGTGCGTCGCTGTTTTGTTCCTTCCTCTGTTTACTTTTCAGTTTTGTTTTTGTTTCTTATCCATTTTTTTGTTTGATAAATACTCTCTTTCCAGCTTCAATCGACTTTGACAATCATTTTCATGGTAATGATTTATAGCTCATACCCTAGAACACTTCTATTGGTTCGATAAGGGTTATGCCATTTATTTGCTCTATTTCCCTTGGTCATAGCATTAATTGTTTGTTTTTAAATGGTTTACTCTTGGTTATTACATTCTTTTATAAATATTTTTAAACAACTTATTTATCATTGTTATTATATAATAATTAAAGTTTAAATAGTGTATATATACTTAATATTTGCAATTATATGATATATGTATATGTATGTTTTTTTTATCATATTGACCATTTTAAAATAGCAGCCATCTCGCTATCAACTTTACTGCTGTAGCATTATGGGGTTAGCCACGTTGCTCAGCTATTTGGGTTTGACTACTGTGCAACTAGCAACTTAGCAATTACCCATAGTATTAGTTGTGAGAAAATTGTTAAATACGGGGTTTAAAAGTTTCCGTTACTGTGTTTATGTTTGTTCTGTTAGTTTGCATCGTATTTTAATATTTTATTCTTCTAAAAACATAACATATTCTCTTTTTCATGCGAGATTGTCATACTAAAATTTGTAGGAACCATTTAAATAATTACCTCCCTGGACGTGTTGACTTAATAAGTTACGAAAATATCAAGTGTTCATGCAGGTTTTCCTCTCCTTTTTTGTTTTTACTTTAGATTTTTTTTTCAAACTTAGCAAGAATTTATTATTGAATTGGTTATCTTATATTTGTTAGAGATTGAAAGCTATTACTCGGTCCATTGAAACTGAATAAGGTGGTGTTTGAACATCCAAATAAGGTTGTAGAATTTTCATAAAAAATAGATAATAGTAGCACTATTTCGGCGGAAGGTTGTAGAATCTTTCTCTGTTTCCCTTTTCCGTTGTTTTTATTAAGATTTCTTGGTTTTGTATCATTTTAATAATTAAAACATATCTTTTGGCAAATGCTAACCAGTGTCGTAAGTTAAGGAATCAAAGGTAGAAAACCACTATTGGAAAATGATGCATTCAATACATAGAAAATTGAAAAGTTGTGGTTTCCCATAAAATCTTTCTATATATTGATTCTTTAACTAATGCCCTCGGGGTACTTGTTAGAAACCCATATATATATATATATATATATATATATATATATATATATATATATATATATATATATTTAAAATTCTTTTAGGAGTGGTTCCACTATATCATAGCATCATAATTTCAAGATACCGTTAATCATTTGAAGGTGAAGACTGCTATGTTGGTGGTGCTATTTATTTCTAAGGCATGGGCGCAGAGGATGTGTTTTAAAAATTGAGATGTTTATTTTAAAATTACGGTCCAAACCCAGCTACTGTAACGGGGCTATGTGAAGTCTATGATGAAGTAAATTGGAGAAGACATGTTTAAATTCTTATTTTATCTTCCCATGAAAAATTGCTTAATTTCGTTTGAGGCTTTGAGCTAATATTGTTAAAGTTTCTATGATATAGAGTTTATTTTGTGCAATATACTAATACTAATAATATGTAGTAAAATGGTATATTATTATTATTATTATTATTATTATTATTGTTATTATTATTATTATTATTATTATTATTATTATTTGTTGTGCTAAATCAGAAATCCGATGCTGTTAATCACTTTCACACTGTTTTCATGTTTTCAGGCGACAACCACAGTTAGCCCCATACAAGTTAAAGTGTGATAAAGAACCTTTGAACTCTAGGTAGTTCCTGCTCATAATTGCATTTTTTTTAATTATTGCTCACTTTTTGTTCATAAATAACGGTCATACTAAGCTTTTTTAGAGGGTTAGATCTTCCCTTTCTACCCCCTTGTTTATCTGATTTAGCTTTTATTTATTGTTACTCTAAAGCATTAAGCTAACAAGGTTTTGTTATCTTCTTGTACATTTGAATGTTAAATGTCATTATTTGAATCTCAGGCTAAACCACAAATTGCCCTGAGGAGACTCTGACCAGAGAATATTTGCAATCTGGATATAGGGATACTGTTGAGGGACTTGAGGTACATCATCAAATTTTAATGTGTTATACCAAATCAGATGATGTAAAGTAGCAATTTAGCTGATGAATGATTGGGTTATACTTATCCAGTTATCCATTTTATTTTTTTTCTTTCAGGTTTAAAGTAGTATCTTCGTGATTGTCTCCTCGATGTGCAAAGAACCAAAATATTTTCAAGATTTGATGCTTTTTTTCTAATTTTCATTTCAGCCCTTTTCCTTCAACTATGTAGTTTTTCTTTTACACATGATCCCAGCTATAGGATGCAGCTATAAAACTGAATGTATAAAAGCAGTCTGGTGTTTGTCAAAATCAGTTATCTTAGTTTTGTGTGGTAGTATATTTTCATATATTGTTGTAGGTGATTTTAATTATTCTTATGTTGGCATGATGATCCTGTTATATCTGCGTTGTATTATGGTTGTATCTGTTTGTGTCTGTGCTGGTGTTAGTGAAATTCATAGTTAGATATTTCTTTTAGATTTCTTTTCTGGATCTCCCACTATTCGAGGTAGTGAATAGCAATCTAGCTCTCCTTGACGGTTCACTGAAAATTAATTTGTGCTATCTGAAACACTGATTGTTTGTGATTGTTCAAACCTGCCCTTTTTGTCTGGTGTCGACTATTTTTCTTACATTGCCTTGCTTTTTGGGTTTCTCAGGAAGCTAGAGAAATTTCATTGACCCAGGTTCCAAATTTTAACAAGACAGTTGTTGTTAATTGCAGAGAGGTGACTCTCTTGTCTTTGTGAGATAACAGTGTCTGTTTTAATTATTTTTGTTTCTATGAAGTATGCTCTAAATTTACCTCTCATTCTCCATTTTAATTTTTGTATTCATTGGAAGTGTATGCAGATATTGGATATTGGTTAACTCATTTGTCTTTCATCTTCTTTCAGGCCATCAGAAAACGTCTAAGGTCCATCAATGAATCTCGTGCTCAGAAGCGGAAGGTGATGATCTTTATTCTATCCTGCTGAACATTCCGCTTCTATAATATATCTATACTTGTATGTTTTGTATTTGATCTACATGGTAGTGCTTACTTTGATAGGCTGGTCAAGTATATGGCGTGGCTCTTTCAGGATCACAACTTGCTAAGCCTGGTGTTTTCCCTGAATTAAGGCCTTGTGGTGAAGACTTCCGGAAGAAATGGATTGAGGTATACTTGGTGAAAGTCCTTTCTCTGTTCAACTTTCCTTTCTAATAGCTGTGGCCCATCATATTATTTTCTAGCAAGTTTTTGCTAAATTTATATGAAGAAAGAACAAAGTCATCAAATGTTTGTATTTCTCAGTGGATGGTTGTAGTCTTAATCTGACTGGTGGCAGGGTGTGAATATTTTAACATGACATGAATTTAGGGAAATTGTTGTTATATAAATTCCTGAGGCTCATTTGTTGTCAAGGCTGATAGATTTATATGCCTGTATAATTTATTAATGCTTTTTTTTTTGGTGTTAATTGTTATTCTTAATGTCTTGGGATATTGCTGATGCTAGTATTTCAGAACAACAAATCAACCTTTGGGAGGATCCAGAAATGCCTTATAACAATGAACTTCAAGTTACTCACAAAGTAACAATCATCATGTCATTTATAGCATCACATTCTATGGGTAATTGAAATAAATAATCATTCATTTGGAATAAAAATAAACTTTCAGATTTGACCACTTTGGTGATTAACAAATCTACCATACACTTAATTCCAAAATAATACATACTTCACAATAATTGAGGAATATCAAATTCCACATTCTAAGCATATGGATTTCAATTCAATACCATCTTTGTACATGGCGTGAATACCATTACAATTAAATAGACAATACATCTTTGTCTTTCATTCTTAAAAGTTCACGCACGGGAGACTTCATTTCCGTGAACAGTACATTTGGTTTCAAAAATTGGTATTTGAAATCACGTACAAGAAAAACACTTTATTCAAATAGATGATATTTGAAAAGCATTTAAAATTAGAAGCAATTCATATATGCAAAATGAAAATGCACAGGGAAGCATCATCAATCATCACGGTCCCGAATTGAGAATGTACAAGAAGATTATACAATTCTTTCGCATAGGACAAAAGACATATACTTTCATTCCTTTGATCCTTCTCATTCACAGTAGCACCGAAAAAACATCAATAAGTGCAGCGGAAAATCATAATTTAAAATCCTAATTTCCATAATTAGGGTTCATGCAAATTGGGAATTCAAACATCATCAATGGAAAACTATAAATTCCCTAACACATGCTCTGATAGCACATGTAAACTCTATCATACATGAGTCATTAATAAGGATCTTAAGAATTCATAGTCTTCATTAATAGGATGAATAGAAACACTAACCTTTCTCCATGCTTCAATGTTGATACTTCTTTGCTTGAACTTCAATCAACAATGGAAACTCTTCTATCCCTTTCCTTCCTCTTTATGCTTCTAACTTTGATGGAAATTAGGAGACTTTCTTTCTAGGCAGAGATAGGGAAATGTTTCATTTCCTTCCTTTTATAATTGCTTCCAACAAGCAAAACATCATTTCATTCATAAGACTCATTCCCAAGAGTCATAACCATTCATTCAAATGTCAAACAATATGTCATTTCATTCCAATATTAAACCACCACTAATATTTGTCACACACGAGACATTAATTCTTACATTTGTTTCTCCTCTTTTCCCGTGTACACCTTGTTTATAAAATATATTTATCTATTGGATTTTGTTTTCTTACCTCCTGAAAATCAATTTGATCTGTTTCTCCTTTCTTCTATCTCGTTTAAAATAATGCACACATTTATAGGATATTGCATTCAATTTTTTGCACCTATTTTCAGCACAATGTAGAAATTTTTTAAAAATTATTTAATCTATCTCATTTAAAATAATGGCTACATTTTAGGGTAGTACATTGATTTTTTGCACCAGTATAGATAAACTATATAGAATTTTTTAAATAAACGATTTCCAATGCTTATTGGTAAATGAAAAATTAATGTTGTTCTATATAAAAAAAATATAATAATTTTGTTAAATAGCATTTCTATTTACAATTTAAATGATTTAATTGCACTTTTCATACCTGCCAAAACTTTTCTCCAAAGTGAGTTGTAAATATATATAATATAGATATACATATTATATAGAAATAGATATATATATTTTACTAATGATGAAAATGAATTATTAGATCCAAATTTAAAAATAAATTAAAAATGTATTTAAAAATTATTGGTATTCATGCATTTTACTATTCTTATGTAATTTTGTTGAAAATTCTCCACACAATAAGTGCTAAATTAAGATTTCAACAATTTTAATAATAATTTTCATAACTGTGACCTCTTTCTAATTATAATAAAAATACAATTGATTAAAAGAAATTATTTAATTAGTTTCTCCACTGTTCACTTTTAAATCATTTTTAAAAAATATAATTTATTTATTTATCCTTTTTTTAAGTCCATGTTAGCCATCTTTTGGGATTATGTTAACCTATCGCACCTATTAAAAGAATAATTACCCCAAATCAGTTGTGTGAGTAATTGACAAATTTTAAAGTATTTATTTTATCATATTACAGAAGAAGAAATAACTCTAAAAAATATCAGTGTCAAATATGCAAACAATGCATTGTTCAAAGACCATGTTCATCAGCATCTTAAAAGACTTGATTATGTTATTAGGATCAACTCAAAAAAAAAAAAGTGAAAATTCACTGCCTTTGTTGGGGACTAAAAACGTCCACAATGCAATAATTTAGAAATGAATTATCAAATAAGAAAGAAAACTCAAATCATACCAAATGCAGCAAAACAACATTTATGAGTGATATGTATGAGTGGTCATTATGTAATGTTTTGCACGTTGAAATAAATAATAAATTTTATTGATTATTTTTCCTAAGTATAAATCTTTTTTTTATTACACAATTGACACGTACTTAATACAATATCCACGCATTCTTCTATGACCAAGTAAATACAATATCCATAAGGTAGTCAAAACTTTGACCAAGTAAATACAATATCCACGCATTCTTCTGTGCTACAGTTATTTGTCGGCCACATGGCATCCGAGATGCTGTTCACTTACTTTTGGTTAAAGTGGGATCCTATGCCAACTTTTAATCTCAGCCGTCCAGATCGAGATCTAACGGTCAGATGATCTCTATTTAACTCACTCACGCACTTGCTCACCTGTAATACAGAAGAGTTTTGAAAACTGCTCTAGAAACACCATTTTTGAGTACGGACAAATTATGCCTCGTCAGAACTTAGCCTACCGTTTCCAAGGTAAGTCCATCTTCCTCACCTATCCCCGGTGCCCTCTACTCCCCCTCTTTGTCATAGACTACCTCTACCAACTGCTCCAACCTCATCACATCTCCTATGCCAGGGTATGTCAGGAAAGTCACCAGGACGGTGAACAACAGCTTCAGTGTCTTGTCCAATTGGACAAGAAGTTCAACACAACGAACCCAAGGTTCTTTGACATCCAGGGACACCATCCCAACACACAGGTCCCTCGGAGAGATGCAGCAGTTGCAGACTACATTGCAAAGGGAGGGGTCTTTGAGGAGAGAGGACTACTTAGAGCTTCAAGAAGCAGTCCTAAGAAGTCTACAGATCTCATCTGGACAATTATACTAAAGGAGTCGACATCCAAGTCCGACTTCCTCTCCCGAGTCCAGATTGAACAGCCCCATGTCTGGGCAACACAACTCAGAAACCTGGAATATGCAGCCAACCGCCAATGGCCTGAACCCCCAACTGTGTACCAACCCAGGTGGACACAGTTCATTGGCGTACCCGAGCCCCTTCAAGAATGGGCCCAACAAAACATCTACTGTGTAAGTGTGGACTCGGTCCAATTACTTGCGGCCCATTTAACTCATGATGATGTAGAATGGGCTCATGATTTAACTATTAATTTTTTAAATGAGGCCCATGAAGTCAACTCTGACAGGCCCATTACTGTTGACGATGCAGGACCCGGAGCAGAAACAGACCGGCCCATAACCCTGATCGTTGAAGGACCCACCAGGACGGGGAAGACAGCATGGGCCAGATCCCATGGGCTTCATAATTATTTTTGTGGAGGAGTGGATTTTAGTGCTTATAATAATTCTGCCATTTATAATGTAACAGATGATATTCCTTTTCAATATTTACCTTGTAAAAAGGAATTACTTGGGGCCCAGCGGGATTTTACAGTAAATGAAAAATACCGCAAGAATACAAGGATCCCTGGTGGGATCCCAACTATAGTATTATGTAATCCTGATTCCAGTTACAAGGTTGCTTTATCCAATAGTGATATGTATGAGTGGTCATTATGTAATGTTTTCCACGTTGAAATAAATAATAAATTTTATTGATTATTTTTCGTGAGTACAAATCTTTTTTTTATTACACAATTGACACGTACTTAATAGTCACGTGCCCATCTACAAGGTAGTCAAAAATTTGACCAAGTAAATACAACACCCACGCATTCTTCTGTGTGTTTGCATAACTGCCATCCGTTGAACTCTTGAACTCTGTCTCTTGGTTGACTTTGACTATCTTGTTAAAATCAACACGGTCCCTGTATACCTGATTATACTTACCTTCTCCGTACTTGCAGCCTCCTGTAAAAGTAATTTTCCACTTTATGAAAAAGTAGAATCTGTCCTTTGAATCATGATCAACAACAGCCGTTGATATGTTTGAATTATCCATCAATGCAATCCTGTCAAAAGTTTGCACTTGAGGTCCACCACTATTATCTTTGACCAAGTAAATATATCCGTTGTGGACACTTGTACTATCTTGCCCCTTGTATCCATCCCGGAATTGCATTTGAAATGCAAGAGATAATATCTTGATTTTATCTGAGTGCCTATCTTCGAACCCACTACCAATAGGGACAGCACTCACGTGCCATCCATAACCCTGGGTCCCTGCCTTGACAGTTGCATTTGCCAGGCTATCTCAGAGGGACAGTATAAAAACATGTGTGACCTATAGGATCTGAATGTTCTGGAACAGGTCATTGGGAGATAAGTACACGTGGATGCAATACTGTGCCGATTTTCTTTTCTGGTGGATTTTAACAAAATTTTCAATATTATATTCCATTAATCTCTTGATAAATGGAAAGGCGCTTTTACTTTCCTGAGGAACTGCCCAACATTTACGACAAGTTAGTGGGCTTTTGCACGGATGCCTGGTTGTCAGCCCAAATCAACCAGGCAGAGGAGATGGGCCTTCATCAACAAGCCAAGTTATTCATGGTCCTCCGGGCCGCCTTCCGGCAATCCCGGAGGAGATCTGACAGATGGGGCATGAAGATCGCCGTATTCAACACCGTATTAATGGAGACTATAAATACGGGTCGTATTCGTTCGCCGCGTGAAAAGCCGGCCAGTCGGAAAAATAATATTTTAGTCCCATATTCCCCCGACAAAGGTTAAAGTGCTACAGTTATTTGTCGGCCACATGTCATCCGAGATGCTGCTCACTTACTTTCGGTTAAAGTGGGATCCAATGCCAACTTTTAATCTTAGCCGTCCAGATCGAGATCTAACGGTCAGATGGTCTCTATTTAACTCACTCACGCACTTGCTCATTTGTAATACAGAAGAGTTTTGAAAAACTGCTCTAGAAACACCATTTTTGAGTACGGACAAATTATGCCTCGTCAGAACTCAGCCTACCGTCTCCAAGGTAAGTCCATCTTCCTCACCTATCCCCTGTGCCCTCTACTCCCCCTCTTTGTCATAGACTACCTCTACCAACTGCTCCAACCTCATGACATCTCCTATGCCAGGGTATGTCAGGAAAGTCACCAGGACGGTGAACCACACCTTCACTGTCTTGTCCAATTGGACAAGAGGTTCAACACAACGAACCCAAGGTTCTTTGACATCCAGGGACACCATCCCAACACAAGTCCCCCGGAGAGATGTAGCGGTTGCAGACTACATTGCCAAAGGAGGGGTCTTTGAGGAGAGAGGACTACTTAGAGCTTCAAGAAGCAGTCCTAAGAAGTCTAGAGATCTCATCCGGACAAATATACTCAAGGAGTCGACATCCAAGTCCGACTTCCTATGACAACTGTCATGGCTGCTGCATCAAACGGGGAAGCCATCTGAAACATTTTCCGGTCAGTCAACTCCATTCTCAGTCACCTGAAACATTTTCTGGCCAGCCAACTATATTTTCGGCGGGTCCACCCCTTTTCTAGTACACATATAATTTCCAGCCACATCCCAACCCTTTTCCCACAGCCCCACCCTCCTCGTGCGTCGCTGTTTTGTTCCTTCCTCTGTTTACTTTTCAGTTTTGTTTTTGTTTCTTTTCCATTTTTTTGTTTGATAAATACTCTCTTTCTAGCTTCAATCGACTTTGACAATCATTTTCATGGTAATGATTTATAGCTCATACCCTAGAACACTTCTATTGGTTCGATAAGGGTTATGCCATTTATTTGCTCTATTTCCCTTGGTCATAGCATCAATTGTTTGTTTTTAAATGGTTTACTCTTGGTTATTACATTCTTTTATAAATATTTTTAAACAACTTATTTATCATTGTTATTATATAATAATTAAAGTTTAAATAGTGTATATATACTTAATATTTGCAATTATATGATATATGTATATGTATGTTTTTTTTATCATATTGACCATTTTAAAATAGCAGCCATCTCGCTATCAACTTTACTGCTGTAGCATTATGGGGTTAGCCACGTTGCTTAGCTATTTGGGTTTGACTACTGTGCAACTAGCAACTTAGCAATTACCCATAGTATTAGTTGTGAGAAAATTGTTAAATACGGGGTTTAAAAGTTTCCGTTACTGTGTTTATGTTTGTTCTGTTAGTTTGCATCGTATTTTAATATTTTATTCTTCTAAAAACATAACATATTCTCTTTTTCATGCGAGATTGTCATACTAAAATTTGTAGGAACCATTTAAATAATTACCTCCCTGGACGTGTTGACTTAATAAGTTACGAAAATATCAAGTGTTCATGCAGGTTTTCCTCTCCTTTTTTGTTTTTACTTTAGTTTTTTTTTTTCAAACTTAGCAAGAATTTATTATTGAATTGGTTATCTTATATTTGTTAGAGATTGAAAGCTATTACTCGGTCCATTGAAACTGAATAAGGTGGTGTTTGAACATCCAAATAAGGTTGTAGAATTTTCATAAAAAAATAGATAATAGTAGCACTATTTCGGCGGAAGGTTGTAGAATCTTTCTCTGTTTCCCTTTTCCGTTGTTTTTATTAAGATTTCTTGGTTTTTTATCATTTTAATAATTAAAACATATCTTTTGGCAAATGCTAACCAGTGTCGTAAGTTAAGGAATCAAAGGTAGAAAACCACTATTGGAAAATGATGCATTCAATACATAGAAAATTGAAAAGTTGTGGTTTCCCATAAAATCTTTCTATATATTGATTCTTTACTAATGCCCTCGGGGTACTTGTTAGCAACCCATATATATATATATATATATATATATATATATATATATATATATATATATATATTTAAATTCTTTTAGGAGTGGTTCCACTATATCATAGCATCATAATTTCAGGATACTGTTAATCATTTGAAGGTGAAGACTGCTATGTTGGTGGTGCTATTTTTTTTATAAGGCATGGGCGCAGAGGATGTGTTTTAAAAATTGAGATGTTTTTTTTATAATTACGGTCCAAACCCAGCTACTGTAACTGGGCTATGTGAAGTCTATGACGAAGTAAATTGGAGAAGACATTTTTAAATTCATATTTTATCCGCCCATGAAAAATTGCTTAATTTCGTTTGAGACTTTGAGCTAATATTGTTAAAGTTTCTATGATATAGAGTTTATTTTGTGCAATATACTAATACTAATATTATGTAGTAAAATGGTAAATTATTATTATAATTGTTATTATTTGTTGTGCTAAATCAGAAATCCGATGCTGTTAATCACTTTCACACTGTTTTCATATTTTCAGGCGACAACCACAGTTAGCCCCATACAAGTTAAAGTGTGATAAAGAACCTTTGAACTCTAGGTAGTTCCTGCTCATAATTGCATTTTTTTTGAATTATTGCTTACTTTTTGTTCATAAATAACGGTCATACTAAGCTTTTTTAGAGGGTTAGATCTTCCCTTTTTACCCCCTTGTTTATCTGATTTAGCTTTTATTTGTTGTTACTATAAAGCATTAAGCTAACAAGGTTTTGTTATCTTCTTGTACATTTGAATGTTAAATGTCATTATTTGAATCTCAGGATAAACCCCAAATTGCCCTGAGGAGACTCTGACCAGAGAATATTTGCAATCTGGGTATAGGGACACTGTTGAGGGACTTGAGGTACATCATCAAATTTTAATGTGTTATACCAAATCAGATGATGTAAAGTAGCAATTTAGCTGATGAATGATTGGGTTATACTTATCCAGTTATCCATTTTATTTTATTTTCTCTTAGGTTTAAAGTAGTATCTTCGTGATTGTCTCCTGATGCTGCAGCAACCAAAATATTTTCAAGATTTGATGCTTTTATTCTTATTTTCATTTCAGCCCTTTTCCTTCAACTATGTAGTTTTGCTTTTACACATGATCCCAGCTATAGGATGCAGCTATATAACTGAATGTATAAAAGCAGTCTGGTGTTTGTCAAAATCAGTTATCTTAGTTTTGTGTGGTATTATATTTTCATATATTGTTGTAGGTGATTTTAATTATTCTTATGTTGGCATGATGATCCTGTTATATCTGCGTTGTATTATGGTTGTATCTGTTTGTGTCTGTGCTGGTGTAAGTGAAATTCATAGTTAGATATTTCTTTTAGATTTCTTTTCTGGATCTCCCACTGTTCAAGGTAGTGAATAGCAATCTAGCTCTCCTTGATGATTCACTGAAAATTAATTTGTGCTATCTGAAACACTGATTATTTGTGACTGTTCAAACCTGCCCTTTTTGTCTGGTGTCGTCTATTTTTCTTACATTGCCTTACTTTTTGTGTTTCTCAGGAAGCTAGAGAAATTTCATTGACCCAAGTTCCAAATTTTAACAAGACAGTTGTTGTTAATTGCAGAGAGGTGACTCTCTTGTCTTTGGGAGATAATAGTGTCTATTTTATTTATTTTTGTTTCTATGAAGTATGCTCTAAATTTACCTCTCATTCTCCATTTTAATTTTTGTATTCATTGAAGTGTATGCAGATATTGGTTAACTCATTAGTCTTTAATCTTCTTTCAGGCCATCAGAAAACATCTAAGGGCCATCAATGAATCTCGTGCTCAGAAGCGGAAGGTGATGATCTTTATTCTATCCTGCTGAACATTCCGCTTCTATAATATATCTATACTTGTATGTTTTGTATTTGATCTACATGGTAGTGCTTACTTTGACAGGCAGGTCAAGTATATGGCGTGGGTCTTTCAGGATCACAACTTGCCAAGCCTGGTGTTTTCCCTGAATTAAGGCCTTGTGGGGAAGACTTCCGGAAGAAATGGATTGAGGTATACTTGGTGAAAGTCCTTTCTCTGTTCAACTTTCCTTTCTAACAACTGTGGCCCATCATATTATTTTCTAGCAAGTTTTTGCTAAATTTATATGAAGAAAGAAGAAAGTCATCAAATGTTTGTATTTCTCAGTGGATGGTTGTAGTCTTAATCTGACTGGTGGCAGGGTGTGAATATTTTTACATGACATGAATTTAGGGAAATTGTTGTTATATAAATTCCTGAGGCTCATTTGTTGTCAAGGCTGATAGATTGATATGCCTGTATAATTTATTAATGCTTTTTTTTGGTGTTAATTGTTATTCTTAATGTCTTGGGATATTGCTGATGCTAGTATTTCAGTAACTAAGTTAAGTTTTTATTATAGGGCTTATCTCAACCGCATTTGGCTGATCAAGTTCCTCATGGGTATAAAAGGGCATCACTTTTCAGGAATAATGTTCCATTGCTTTGGGCGACTTGGTTTATAAAGGTTACTTACCTCAATCAGGTAGGGATGCTTCAACGCTGGTATATTTACCGATTATTATACTGAGTTATTAACTTATTTATATTTTTCATATCTGATGGTAGTTTGTGGTTGAACATTGCGGGTGTGACCTGGTTCTGTGGGTATTTCTTCGGAGGTTTGGACCAAAGATGTTACCAATTACTTACAAACCCTTTTGGATGATTTTTTCTCAAAAAATACTTCTCATCCTACTCCTCATAGTCGCGACTTGCTATGCTCATTCGCATAAACATCAAACTTAGTCCGTTTGACTTTTCCCAAGCCTTAAAATGAGCCTTCTCTTCATTGCTACTAGCATCAGTAATAGCACCAGGCTTCTCAACTTGAAGAGCCAAATCAAGATCCATTACACCAAGGTGAAATTGGATTTGTTCACTCCATTCAGAGAAGTTCAGCCCATTAAATTTTGGAACAGACGTAGCATGCGAATGTAAAGACATAGTAACATATACTGCAATTAACACATGCTTCACATTAATGCTTTGAGTCATAAAATAACATACAATCAAATTCAGACAATAAACATTTAACATTCAATGCACATCAATGTTTTCCTTTGGGTGATACATCAATGCACAACAAACATAATGATGCTAATACAATCAACATTATTAGGCAATGAAATATGCACTAACTAGAAAAATTTACTATCTTTGGACATATAAATAAAACTAATAGTGCATTCACATCACCAACAATCATGTCCATTAATTACAAGAACAACAAATCAACCTTTGGGAGGATCCATAAATGCCTTATAACAATGAACTTCAAGTTACTCACAAAGTAACAATCATCATGTCATTTATAGCATCACATTCTATGGGTAATTGAAATAAATAATCATTCATTTGGAATAAAAATAAACTTTCAGATTTGACCACTTTGGTGATTAACAAATCTACCATACACTTAATTCCAAAATAATACATACTTCACAATAATTGAGGAATATAAAATTCCACATTCTAAGCATTTTGATTTCAATTCAATACCATCTCTGTACATGGCGTGAATACCATTACAATTAAATAGACAATACATCTTTGTCTTTCATTCTTAAAAGTTCACGCACGGGAGACTTCATTTCCGTGAACAGTACATTTGGTTTCAAAAATTGGGATTTGAAATCACCTACAGGAAAAACACTTTATTCAAATAGATGATATTCCTCAATTGAGAATGTACAAGAAGATTATACAATTCTTTCGCATAGGACAAAATACATATACTTTCATTCCTTTGATCCTTCTCATTCACAGTAGCACCGAAAAAACATCAATAAGCGCAGCGGAAAATCATAATTTAAAATCCTAATTTCCATAATTAGGGTTCATGCAAATTGGGAATTCAAACATCATCAATGGAAAACTATAAATTCCCTAACACATGCTCTGATAGCACATGTAAACTCTATCATACATGAGTCATTAATAAGGATCTTAAGAATTCATAGTCTTCATTAATAGGATGAATAGAAACACTAACCTTTCTCCATGCTTCAATGTTGATACTTCTTTGCTTGAACTTCAATCAACAATGGAAACTCTTCTATCCCTTTCCTTCCTCTTTATGCTTGTAACTTTGATGGAAATTAGGAGACTTTCTTTCTAGGCAGAGATAGGGAAATGTTTCATTTCCTTCCTTTTATAATTGTTTTCATCAAGCAAAACATCATTTCATTCATAAGACTCATTCCCAAGAGTCATAACCATTCATTCAAATGTCAAACAATATGTCATTTCATTCCAATATTAAACCACCACTAATATTTGTCACACACGAGACATTAATTCTTACATTTGTTTCTCCTCTTTTCCCGTCTACACCTTGTTTATAAAATATATTTATCTATTGGATTTTGTTTTCTTACCTCCTGAAAATCAATTTGATCTGTTTCTCCTTTCTTATATCTCGTTTAAAATAATGCACACATTTATAGGATATTGCATTCAATTTTTTGCACCTATTTTCAGCACAATGTAGAATTTTTTTAAAAATTATTTAATCTATCTCATTTAAAATAATGGCTACAATTTTAGGGTAGTACATTGATTTTTTGCACCAGTATAGATAAACTAGAGAGAAATTTTTAAATAAACGATTTCCAATGCTTATTGGTAAATGAAAAATTAATGTTGTTCTATATAAAAAAAATAAAATAATTTTGTTTAATAGAATTTCTATTTACAATTTAAATGATTTAATTGCACTTTTGATACCTGCCAAAACTTTCCTCCAAAGTGAGTTGTAAATATATATAATATAGATATAGATATTATATAGATATAGATATATATTTTACTAATGATGAAAATGAATTATTAGATCCAAATTTAAAAATAAATTAAAAATGTATTTAGAAATTATTGGTATTGATGCATTTTACTATTCTTATGTAATTTTATTGAAAATTCTCCACACAATAAGTGATAAATTAAGATTTCAACAATTATAATAATAATTTTCATAACTGTGACCTCTTTCTAATTATAATAAAAATACAATTGATTAAAAGAAATTATTTAATTAGTTTCTCCACTGTTCCCTTTTAAATCATTTTAAAAAAATATAATTTATTTATTTATCCTTTTTTTACGTCCATGTTAGCGCCATCTTTTGGGATTATGTTAACCTATCGCACCTATTAAAAGAATAATTACCCCAAATCAGTTGTGTGAGTAATTGACAAATTTTAAAGTATTTATTTTATCATATTACAGAAGAAGAAATAACTCTAAAAAATATCAGTGTCAAAGATGCAAACAATGCATTGTTCAAAGACCATGTTCATCAACATCTTAAAAGACTTGATTATGTTATTAGGATCAACACAAAAAAAAAGTGAAAATTCACTGCCTTTGTTGGGGACTAAAAATGTCCACAATGCAATAATTTAGAAATGAATTATCAAATAAGAAAGAAAACTCAAATCATACAAAATGAAGCAAAACAACATTTATGAGTGATATGTATGAGTGGTCATTATGTAATGTTTTGCACGTTGAAATAAATAATAAATTTTTTTGATTATTTTTCCTAAGTATAAATCTTTTTTTTATTACACAATTGACACGTACTTAATACAATATCCACACATTCTTCTGTGACCAAGTAAATACAATATCCACAAGGTAGTCAAAACTTTGACCAAGTAAATACAATATCCACGCGTTCTTCTGTGCTACAGTTATTTGTCGGCCACATGGCATCCGGGATGCTGCTCACTTACTTTTGGTTAAAGTGGGATCCTATGCCAACTTTTAATCTCAGCCGTCCAGATCGAGATCTAACGGTCAGATGATCTCTATTTAACTCACTCACGCACTTGCTCACCTGTAATACATAGGAGTTTTGAAAAACTGCTCTAGAAACACCATTTTTGAGTACGGACAAATTATGCCTCGTCAGAACTCCGCCTACCGTCTCCAAGGTAAGTCCATCTTCCTCACCTATCCCCGGTGCCCTCTACTCCCCCTCTTTGTCATAGACTACCTCTACCAACTGCTCCAACCTCATGACATCTCCTATGCCAGGGTATGTCAGGAAAGTCACCAGGACGGTGAACAACAGCTTCATTGTCTTGTCCAATTGGACAAGAAGTTCAACACAACGAACCCAAGGTTCTTTGACATCCAGGGACACCATCCCAACACACAGGTCCCTCGGAGAGATGCAGCGGTTGCAGACTACATTGCAAAGGGAGGGGTCTTTGAGGAGAGAGGACTACTTAGAGCTTCAAGAAGCAGTCCTAAGAAGTCTACAGATCTCATCTGGACAATTATACTAAAGGAGTCGACATCCAAGTCCGACTTCCTCTCCCGAGTCCAGATTGAACAGCCCCATGTCTGGGCAACACAACTCAGAAACCTGGAATATGCAGCCAACCGCCAATGGCCAGAACCCCCAACTGTGTACCAACCTGGTGGACACAGTTCATTGGCGTGCATCTGAGCCCCTTCAAGAATGGGCCCAACAAAACATCTACTGTGTAAGTGTGGACTCGGTCCAATTACTTGCGGCCCATTTAACTCATGATGATGTAGAATGGGCTCATGATTTAACTGTTAATTTTTTAAATGAGGCCCATGAAGTCAACTCTGACAGGCCCATTACTGTTGACGATGCAGGACCCGGAGCAGAAACAGACCGGCCCATAACCCTGATCGTTGAAGGACCCACCAGGACTGGGAAGACAGCATGGGCCAGATCCCATGGGCTTCATAATTATTTTTGTGGAGGAGTGGATTTTAGTGCTTATAATAATTCTGCCATTTATAATGTAACAGATGATATTCCTTTTCAATATTTACCTTGTAAAAAGGAATTACTTGGGGCCCAGCTGGATTTTACAGTAAATGAAAAATACCGCAAGAATACAAGGATCCCTGGTGGGATCCCAACTATAGTATTATGTAATCCTGATTCCAGTTACAAGGTTGCTTTATCCAATAGTGATATGTATGAGTGGTCATTATGTAATGTTTTGCACGTTGAAATAAATAATAAATTTTATTGATTATTTTTCGTGAGTACAAATCTTTTTTTTATTACACAATTGACACGTACTTAATAGTCACGTGCCCATCTACAAGGTAGTCAAAAATTTGACCAAGTAAATACAACACCCACGCATTCTTCTGTGTGTTTGCATAACAGCCATCCGTTGAACTCTGTCTCTTGGTTGACTTTGACTATCTTGTTAAAATCAACACGGTCCCTGTATACCTGATTATACTTACCTTCTTCGTACTTGCAGCCTCCTGTAAAAGTAATTTTCCACTTTCTGAAAAAGTAGAATCTGTCCTTTGAATCATGATCAACAACAGCCGTTGATATGTTTGAATTATCCATCAATGCAATCCTGTCAAAAGTTTGCACTTGAGGTCCACCACTATTATCTTTGACCAAGTAAATATATCCGTTGTGGACACTTGTACTATCTTGCCCCTGGTATCCATCCCGGAATTGCATTCGAAATGCAAGAGATAATATCTTGATTTTATCTGAGTGCCTATCTTCGAACCCACTACCAATAGGGACAGCACTCACGTGCCATCCATAACCCTGGGTCCCAATCTTGACAGTTGCATTTGCCAGGCTATCTCAGAGGGACAGTATAAAAACACGTGTGACCTATAGGATTTGAATGTTATGGAACAGGTCATTGGGAGATAAGTACATGTGGATGCAATACTGTGCCGATATTCTTTTCTGGTGGATTTTCATAAAATTTTCAATATTATATTCCATTAATCTCTTGATAAATGGAAAGGCGCTTTTACTTTCCCGAGGAACTGCCCAACAGTTACGGCAAGTTAGTGGGCTTTTGCACGTATGCCAGGTTGTCAGCCCAAATCAACCAGGCAGAGGAGATGGGCCTTCATCAACAGGCCAAGTTATTCATGGTCCTCCGGGCCGCCTTCCGGCAATCCCAGAGGAGATCTGACAGATGGGGCATGAAGATCGTCGTATTCAACACCGAATTAATGGAGACTATAAATACGGGTCGTATTCGTTCACCGCGTGAAATGCCGGCAAGCCGAAAAAATAATATTTTAGTCCCATATTCCCCCGACAAAGGTTAAAGTGCTACAGTTATTTGTCGGCCACATGGCATCCGAGATGCTGCTCACTTACTTTCGGTTAAAGTGGGATCCTATGCCAACTTTTAATCTCAGCCGTCCAGATCGAGATCTAACCGTCATATGGTCTCTATTTAACTCACTCACGCACTTGCTCACTTGTAATACAGAAGAGTTTTGAAAAACTGCTCTAGAAACACCATTTTTGAGTACGGACAAATTATGCCTCGTCAGAACTCAGCCTACCATCTCCATGTTAAGTCCATCTTCCTCACCTATCCCCGGTGCCCTCTACTCCCCCGTTTTGTCATAGACTACCTCTACCAACTGCTCCAACCTCATGACATCTCCTATGCCAGGGTATGTCAGGAAAGTCACCAGGACGGTGAACCACACCTTCACTGTCTTGTCCAATTGGACAAGAGGTTCAAGACAACGAACACAAGGTTCTATGACATCCAGGGACACCATCCCAACACACAGGTCCCCCGGAGAGATGTAGCGGTTGCAGACTACATTGCAAAGGGAGGGGTCTTTGAGGAGAGAGGACTACTTAGAGCTTCAAGAAGCAGTCCTAAGAAGTCTAGAGATCTCATCCGGACAAATATACTCAAGGAGTCGACATCCAAGTCCGACTTCCTACGACAGCTGTCATGGCTGCTACATCAAATGGGGAAGCCACCTGAAACATTTTCCGGTCAGTCAACTCCATTCTCAGTCACCTGAAACATTTTCTGGCCAGCCAACTATATTTTCGGCGAGACCACCCCTTTTCTAGTACACATATAATTTCCAGCCACATCCCAACACTTTTCCAACAGCCCCACCCTCCTCGTGCGTCGCTGTTTTGTTCGTTCCTCTGTTTACTTTTCAGTTTTGTTTTTTTTTCTTTTCCCTTTTTTTGTTTGATAAATACTCTCATTCCAGCTTCAATCGACTTTGAAAATCATTTTCATGGTAATGATTTATAGTTCATACCCTAGAACATTTCTATTGGTTCGTTAAGGGTTATGCCATTTATTTGCTCTGTTTCCCTTGGTCATAGCATTAACTGTTTGTTTTTAAATGGTTTACTCTTGGTTATTACATTTTTTTATAAATATTTTTAAACAAGTTATTTATCATTGTTATTATATAATAATTAAAGTTTAAATAGTGTATATATACTTAATATTTGCAATTATATGATATATGTATATGTATGTTTTTTTTATCATATTGACCATTTTAAAATAGAAGCCATCTCGCTATCAACTTTACTGCTGTAGCATTATGGGGTTAGCCACGTTGCTCAGCTATTTGGGTTTGACTACTGTGCAACTAGCAACTTAGCAATTACCCATAGTATTAGTTGTGAGAAAATTGTTAAATACGGGGTTTAAAAGTTTCCATTACTATGTTTATGTTTGTTATGTTAGTTTGCATCGTATTTTAATATTTTATTCTTCTAAAAACATAACATATTCTCTTTTTCATGCGAGATTGTCATACTAAAATTTGTAGGAACCATTTAAATAATTACCTCCCTGGACGTGTTGACTTAATAAGTTAAGAAAATATCAAGTGTTCATGCAGGTTTTCCTCTCCTTTTTTGTTTTTACTTTAGATTTTTTTTTCAAACTTAGCAAGAATTTATTATTGAATTGGTTGTCTTATATTTGTTAGAGATTGAAAGCTATTACTCGGTCCATTGAAACTGAATAAGGTGGTGTTTGAACATCCAAATAAGGTTGTAGAATTTTCATAAAAAAATAGATAATAGTAGCACTATTTCGGCGGAAGGTTGTAGAATCTTTCTCTGTTTCCCTTTTCCGTTATTTTTATTAAGATTTCTTGGTTTTGTATCTTTTTAATAATTAAAACATATCTTTTGGCAAATGCTAACCAGTGTCGTAAGTTAAAGAATCAAAGGTAGAAAACCACTATTGGAAAATGATGCATTCAATACATAGAAAATTGAAAAGTTGTGTTTTCCCATAAAATCTTTCTATATATTGATTCTTTAACTAATGCCCTCGGGGTACTTGTTAGCAACCCATATATATATATATATATATATATATATATATATATATATATATATATTAAAATTCTTTTAGGAGTGGTTCCACTATATCATAGCATCATAATTTCAAGATACTGTTAATCATTTGAAGGTGAAGACTGCTATGTTGGTGGTGCTATTTTTTTTTTCTAAGGCATGGGCGCTGAGGATGTGTTTTAAAAATTGAGATGTTTTTTTTAAATTACGGTCCAAACCCAGCTACTGTAACTGGGCTATGTGAAGTCTTTGATGAAGTAAATTGGAGAAGACATGTTTAAATTCATATTTTATCTGCCCGTGAAAAATTGCTTAATTTCGTTTGAGGCTTTGAGCTAATATTGTTAAAGTTTCTATGATATATTGTTAGCTGATGAATGATTGGGTTATACTTATCCAGTTATCCATTTTATTTTATTTTTCTTTTAGTTTTAAAGTAGTATCTTCATGATTGTCTCCTGATGCTGCAGCAACCAAAATATTTTCAAGATTTGATGCTTTTTTTCTTATTTTCATTTCAGCCCTTTTCCTTCAACTATGTAGTTTTGCTTTTACACATGATCCCAGCTATAGGATGCAGCTATATAACTGAATGTATAAAAGCAGTCTGGTGTTTGTCAAAATCAGTTATCTTAGTTTTGTGTGGTATTATATTTTCATATATTGTTGTAGGTGATTTTAATTATTCTTATGTTGGCATGATGATCCTGTTATATCTGCGTTGTATTATGGTTGTATCTGTTTGTGTCTGTGCTGGTGTAAGTGAAATTCATAGTTAGATATTTCTTTTAGATTTCTTTTCTGGATCTCCCACTGTTCAAGGTAGTGAATAGCAATCTAGCTCTCCTTGATGATTCACTGAAAATTAATTTGTGCTATGAAACACTGATTATTTGGGACTGTTCAAACCTGCCCTTTTTGTCTGGTGTCGACTATTTTTCTTTCATTGCCTTGCAGTTGTTGTTAATTGCAGAGAGGTGACTCTCTTGTCTTTGTGAGATAATAGTGTCAATTTTATTTATTTTTGTTTCTATGAAGTATGCTCTAAATTTACCTCTCATTCTCCATTTTAATTTTTGTATTCATTGAAGTGTATGCAGATATTGGTTAACTCATTAGTCTTTCATCTTCTTTCAGGCCATCAGAAAACGTCTAAGGGCCATCAATGAATCTCGTGCTCAGAAGCGGAAGGTGATGATCTTTATTCTATCCTGCTGAACATTCCGCTTCTATAATATATCTATACTTGTATGTTTTGTATTTGATCTACATGGTAGTGCTTACTTTGACAGGCTGGTCAAGTATATGGCGTGGCTCTTTCAGGATCACAACTTGCTAAGCCTGGTGTTTTCCCTGAATTAAGGCCTTGTGGTGAAGACTTTCGGAAGAAATGGATTGAGGTATACTTGGTGAAAGTCCTTTCTCAGTGGATGGTTGTAGTCTTAATCTGACTGGTGGCAGGGTGTGAATATTTTTAAATGTCATGAATTTAGGGAAATTGTTGTTATATAAATTCCTGAGGCTCATTTGTTGTCAAGGCTGATAGATTGATATGCCTGTATAATTTATTAATGCTTTTTTTTTGGTGTTAATTGTTATTCTTAATGTCTTGGGATATTGCTGATGCTAGTATTTCAGTAACTAAGTTAAATTTTTATTATAGGGCTTATCTCAACCGCATTTGGCTGATCAAGTTCCTCATGGGTATAAAAGGGCATCACTTTTCAGGAATAATGTTCCATTGCTTAGGGCGACTTGGTTTATAAAGGTTACTTACCTCAATCAGGTAGGGATGCTTCAACGCTGGTATATTTACCTATTATTATATTGAGTTATTAACTTATTTATATTTTTCATATCTGATGGTAGTTTGTGGTTGAACTTTGCGGGTGCGACCTGGTTCTGTGGGTATTTCTTCGGAGGTTTGGACCAATGATGTTATCAATTACTTGCAAACCCTTTTGGATGATTTTTTCTCAAAAAATACTTCTCATCCTACTCCTCATAGTTGCGACTTGCTATGCTTATTCGCATAAACAACAAACTTAGTCTGTTTGACTTTTCCCAAGCCTTAAAATGAGCCTTCTCTTCATTGCTACTAGCATCAGTAATAGCACCAGGCTTCTCAACTTGAAGAGCCAAATCAAGATCCATTACACCAAGGTGAAATTGGATTTGTTCACTCCATTTAGAGAAGTTCAGCACATTAAATGTTGGAACAGACGTAGCATGCGAATGTAAAGACATAGTAACATATACTGCAATTAACACATGCTTCACATTAATGCTTTGAGTCATAAAATAACATAGAATCAAATTCAGACAATAAACATTAAACATTCAATGCACATCAATGTTCTCCTTTGGGTGATACATCAATGCACAACAAACATAATGATGCTAATACAATCAACATTATTAGGCAATGAAATATGCACTAACTAGAAAAATTTACTATCTTTGGACATATAAATAAAACTAATAGTGCATTCACATCACCAAAAATTATGTCCATTAATTATCAGAACAACAAATCAACCTTTGGGAGGATCCATAAATGCCTTATAACAATGAACTTCAAGTTACTCACAAAGTAACAATCATCATGTCATTTATAGCATCACATTCTATGGGTAATTGAAATAAATAATCATTCATTTGGAATAAAAATAAACTTTCAGATTTGACCACTTTGGTGATTAACAAATCTACCATACACTTAATTCCAAAATAATACATACTTCACAATAATTGAGGAATATCAAATTCCACATTCTAAGCATATTGATTTCAATTCAATACCATCTCTGTACATGGCGTGAATACCATTACAATTAAATAGACAATACATCTTTGTCTTTCATTCTTAAAAGTTCACGCACGGGAGACTTCATTTCCGTGAACAGTACATTTGGTTTCAAAAATTGGTATTTGAAATCACGTACAAGAAAAACACTTTATTCAAATAGATGATATTTGAAAAGCATTTAAAATTAGAAGCAATTCATATATGCAAAATGAAAATGCACAGGGAAGCATCATCAATCATCACGGTCCCGAATTGAGAATGTACAAGAAGATTATACAATTCTTTCGCATAGGACAAAAGACATATACTTTCATTCCTTTGATCCTTCTCATTCACAGTAGCACCGAAAAAACATCAATAAGCGCAGCGGAAAATCATAATTTAAAACCCTAATTTCCATAATTAGGGTTCTTGCAAATTGGGAATTCAAACATCATCAATGGAAAACTATAAATTCCCTAACACATGCTCTGATAGCACATGTAAACTCTATCATACATGAGTCATTAATAAGGATCTTAAGAATTCATAGTCTTCATTAATAGGATGAATAGAAACACTAACCTTTCTCCATGCTTCAATGTTGATACTTCTTTGCTTGAACTTCAATCAACAATTGAAACTCTTCTATCCCTTTCCTTCCTCTTTATGTTTCTAACTTTGATGGAAATTAGGAGACTTTCTTTCTAGGCAGAGATAGGGAAATGTTTCATTTCCTTCCTTTTATAATTGCTTCCATCAAGCAAAACATCATTTCATTCATAAAACTCATTCCCAAGAGTCATAACCATTCATTCAAATGTCAAACAATATGTCATTTCATTCCAATATTAAACCACCACTAATATTTGTCACACACGAGACATTAATTCTTACATTTGTTTCTACTCTTTTCCCGTGTACACCTTGTTTATAAAATATATTTATCTATTGGATTTTGTTTTTTTACCTCCCGAAAATCAATTTGATCTGTTTCTCCTTTCTTCTATCTCGTTTAAAATAATGCACACATTTATAGGATATTGCATTCAATTTTTTGCACCTATTTTCAGCACAATGTAGAAATTTTTTAAAAATTGTTTAATCTATCTCATTTAAAATAATGGCTACAATTTTAGGGTAGTACATTGATTTTTTGCACTAGTATAGATAAACTATAGAGAATTTTTTAAATAAACGATTTCCAATGCTTATTGGTAAATGAAAAATTAATGTTGTTCTATATAAAAAAAATAAAATAATTTTGTTTAATAGCATTTCTATTTACAATTTAAATGATTTAATTGCACTTTTGATACCTGCCAAAACATTCCTCCAAAGTGAGTTGTAAATATATATAATATAGATATAGATATTATATAGATATAGATATATATTTTACTAATGATGAAAATGAATTATTAGATCCAAATTTAAAAATAAATTAAAAATGTATTTAAAAATTATTGGTATTCATGCATTTTACTATTCTTATGTAATTTTTTTGAAAATTCTCCACACAATAAGTACTAAATTAAGATTTCAACAATTATAATAATAATTTTCATAACAGTGACCTCTTTCTAATTATAATAAAAATACAATTGATTAAAAGAAATTATTTAATTAGTTTCTCCACTGTTCCCTTTTAAATCATTTTTAAAAAATATAATTTATTTATTTATCCTTTTTTTAAGTCCATGTTAGCCATCTTTTGGGATTATGTTAACCTATCGCACCTATTAAAAGAATAATTACCCCAAATCAGTTGTGTGAGTAATTGACAAATTTTAAAGTATTTATTTATCATATTACAGAAGAAGAAATAACTCTAAAAAATATCAGTGTCAAAGATGCAAACAATGCATTGTTCAAAGACCATGTTCATCAACATCCTAAAAGACTTGATTATGTTATTAGGATCAACACAAAAAAAAAAGTGAAAATTCACTCCCTTTGTTGCGGACTAAAAGCGTCCACAATGCAATAATTTAGAAATGAATTATCAAATAAGAAAGAAAACTCAAATCATACAAAATGCAGCAAAACAACATTTATGAGTGATATGTATGAGTGGTCATTATGTAATGTTTTGCACGTTGAAATAAATAATAAATTTTATTGATTATTTTTCCTAAGTATAATTCTTTTTTTTATTACACAATTGACACGTACTTAATACAATATCCACGCATTCTGCTGTGACCAAGTAAATACAATATCCACAAGGTAGTCAAAACTTTGACCAAGTAAATACAATATCCACGCATTCTTCTGTGCTACAGTTATTTGTCGGCCACATGGCATCCGAGATGCTGCTCACTTACTTTTGGTTAAAGTGGGATCCTATGCCAACTTTTAATCTCAGTCGTCCAGATCAAGATCTAACGGTCAGATAATCTCTATTTAACTCACTTACGCACTTGTCACTTGTAATACAGAAGAGTTTTGAAAACTTGCTCTAGAAACACCATTTTTGAGTACGGACAAATTATGCCTCGTCAGAACTCAGCCTACCGTCTCCAAGGTAAGTCCATCTTTTTCACCTATCCACGGTGCCCTCTACTCCCCCTCTTTGTCATAGACTACCTCTACCGACTGCTCCAACCTCATGACATCTCCTATGCCAGGGTATGTTAGGAAAGTCACCAGGACGGTGAACCACACCTTCACTGTCTTGTCCAATTGGACAAGAAGTTCAACACAACGAACCCAAGGTTCTTTGACATCCAGGGACACCATCCCAACACACAGGTCCCCCGGAGAGATGCAGCGGTTGTAGACTACATTGCAAAGGGAGGGGTCTTTGAGGAGAGAGGACTACTTAGAGCTTCAAGAAGCAGTCCTAAGAAGTATAGATATCTCATCTGGACAAATATACTAAAGGAGTCAACATCCAAGTCCGACTTCCTCTCCCGAGTCCATATTGAACAGCCCCATGTCTGGGCAACACAACTTAGAAACCTGGAATATACAGCCAACCGCCAATGGCTAGAACCCCCAACTGTGTACCAACCCAGGTGGACACAGTTCATTGGCGTACCCGAGCCCATTCAAGAATCGTCCCAACAAAACATCTACTGTGTAAGTGTGGACTCGGTCCAATTACTTGCGGCCCATTTAACTCATGATGATGTAGAATGGGCTCATGATTTAACTGTTAATTTTTTAAATGAGGCCCATGAAGCCAACTCTGACAGGCCCATTACTGTTGACGATGCACGACCCGGAGCAGAAACCAGATCGGCCCATAACCCTGATCGTTGAAGGACCTACCAGGACTGGGAAGACAGCATGGGCCAGATCCCATGGGCTTCATAATTATTTTTGTGGAGGAGTGGATTTTAGTGCTTATAATAATTTTGTCATTTATAATGTAATAGATGATATTCCTTTTCAATATTTACCTTGTAAAAAGGAATTACTTGGGGCCCAGCGGGATTTTACAGTAAATGAAAAATACCGCAAGAAGACAAGGATCCCTAGTGGGATCCCAACTATAGTATTATGTAATCCTGATTCCAGTTACAAGGTTGCTTTATCCAATAGTGATATGTATGAGTGGTCATTATGTAATGTTTTGCACGTTGAAATAAATAATAAATTTTATTGATTATTTTTCGTGAGTACAAATCTTTTTTTTATTACACAATTGACACGTACTTAATAGTCACGTGCCCATCTACAAGGTAGTCAAAACTTTGACCAAGTAAATACAACACCCACGCATTCTTCTGTGTGTTTGCATAACTGCCATCCGTTGAACTCTTGAACTCTGTCTCTTGGTTGACTTTGACTATCTTGTTAAAATCAACACGGTCCCTGTATACCTGATTATACTTACCTTCTCCGTACTTGCAGCCTCCTGTAAAAGTAATTTTCCACTTTCTGAAAAAGTAGAATCTGTCCTTTGAATCATGATCAACAGCAGCCGTTGATATGTTTGAATTATCCATCAATGCAATCCTGTCAAAAGTTTGCACTTGAGGTCCACCACTATTATCTTTGACCAAGTAAATATATCCGTTATGGACACTTGTACTATCTTGCCCCTGGTATCCGTCCCGGAATTGCATTTGAAATGCAAGAGATAATATCTTGATTTTATCTGAGTGCCTATCTTCGAACCCATTACTAATAGGGACAGCACTCACGTGCCATCCATAACCGTGGGTCCCTGCCTTGACAGTTGCATTTGTCAGGCTATCTCAGAGGGACAGTATAAAACCACGTGTGACCTATAGGATCTGAATGTTATGGAACAGGTCATTGGGAGATAAGTACACGTGGATGCAATACTGTGCCGATTTTCTTTTCTGGTGGATTTTAAAAAAATTTTCAATATTATATTTCATTAATCTCTTGATAAATGGAAAGGCGGTTTTACTTTCCCGAGGAACTGCCCAACAGTTACGGCAAGTTAGTGGGCTTTTGCACGGATGCCTGGTTGTCAGTCCAAATCAACCAGGCAGAGGAGATGGGCCTTCATCAACAGGCCAAGTTATTCATGGTCCTCCGGGCCGCCTTCCGGCAATCCCAGAGGAGATCTGACAGATGGGGCATGAAGATCGCCGTATTCAACACCGTATTAATGGAGACTATAAATACGGGTCATATACATTCGCCGCGTGAAAAGCCGGCCAGCCGGAAAAATAATATTTTAGTCCCATATTCCCTCGACAAAGGTTAAAGTGCTACAGTTATTTGTCGGCCACATGGCATCCGAGATGCTGCTCACTTACTTTCGGTTAAAGTGCGATCCTATGCCAAATTTTAATCTCAGCCGTCCAGATCGAGATCTAACGGTCAGATGGTCTCTATTTAACTCACTCACGCATTTGCTCACTTGTAATACAGAAGAGTTTTGAAAAACTGCTCTAGAAACACCATTTTTGAGTACGGACAAATTATGCCTCGTCAGAACTCAGCCTACCGTCTCCAAGGTAAGTCCATCTTCCTCACCTATCCCCGGTGCCCTCTACTCCCCCTCTTTGTCATAGACTACCTCTACCAACTGCTCCAACCTCATGACATCTCCTATGCCAGGGTATGTCAGAAAAGTCACCAGGACGGTGAACCACACCTTCACTGTCTTGTTCAATTGGACAAGAGGTTCAACACAACGAACCCAAGGTTCTTTGACATCCAGGGACACCATCCCAACACACAGGTCCCCCGGAGAGATGTAGCGGTTGCAGACTACATTGCAAAGGGAGGGGTCTTTGAGGAGAGAGGACTACTTAGAGCTTCAAGAAGCAGTCCTAAGAAGTCTAGAGATCTCATCCGGACAAATATACTCAAGGAGTCGACATCCAAGTCAGACTTCCTACGACAGCTGTCATGGCTGCTACATCAAACGGGGAAGCCATCTGAAACATTTTCCGGTCAGTCAACTCCATTCTCAGTCACCTGAAACATTTTCTGGCCAGCCAACTATATTTTTGGCGAGCCCACCCCTTTTCTAGTACACATATAATTTCCAGCCACATCCCAACCCTTTTCTAACAGCCCCACCCTCCTCGTGCGTCGCTGTTTTGTTCCTTCCTCTGTATACTTTTCAGTTTTGTTTTTTTTTCTTTTCCCTTTTTTTGTTTGAAAAATACTATCTTTCCAGCTTCAATCGACTTTGACAATCATTTTCACGGTAATGATTTATAGCTCATACCCTAGAACACTTCTATTGGTTCGTTAAGGGTTATGCCATTTATTTCCTCTATTTCCCTTGGTCATAGCATTAACTGTTTGTTTTTAAATGGTTTACTCTTGGTTATTACATTCTTTTATAAATATTTTTAAACAAGTTATTTATCATTGTTATTATATAATAATTAAAGTTTAAATAGTGTATATATACTTAATATTTGTAATTATATGATATATGTATATGTATGTTTTTTTTATCATATTGACCATTTTAAAATAGCAGCCATCTCGCTATCAACTTTACTGCTGTAGCATTATGGGGTTAGCCACGTTGCTCAGCTATTTGGGTTTGACTACTGGGCAACTAGCAACTTAGCAATTACCCATAGTATTAGTTGTGAGAAAATTGTTAAATACGGGGTTTAAAAGTTTCCATTACTATGTTTATGTTTGTTATGTTAGTTTGCATCGTATTTTAATATTTTATTCTTCTAAAAACATAACATATTCTCTTTTTCATGCGAGATTGTCATACTAAAATTTGTAGGAACCATTTAAATAATTACCTCCCTGGACGTGTTGACTTAATAAGTTAAGAAAATATTAAGTGTTCATCCAGGTTTTCCTCTCCTTTTTTGATTTTACTTTAGATTTTTTTTTTCAAACTTAGCAAGAATTTATTATTGAATTGGTTATCTTATATTTGTTAGAGATTGAAAGCTATTACTCGCTCCATTGAAACTGAATAAGGTGGTGTTTGAACATCCAAATAAGGTTGTAGAATTTTCATAAAAAAATAGATAATAGTAGCACTATTTCGGCGGAAGGTTGTAGAATCTTTCCCTGTTTCCCTTTTCCATTGTTTTTATTAAGATTTCTTTGTTTTGTATCTTTTTAATAATTAAAACATATGTTTTGGCAAATGCTAACCAGTGTCGTAAGTTAAGGAATCAAAGGTAGAAAACCACTATTGGAAAATGATGCATTCAATACATAGAAAATTGAAAATTTGTGGTTTCCCATAAAATCTTTCTATATATTGATTCTTTAACTAATGCCCTCGGGGTACTTGTCAGCAACCCATATATATATATATATTAAATTCTTTTAGGAGTGGTTCCACTATATCATAGCATCATAATTTCAAGATACTGTTAATCATTTGAAGGTGAAGACTGCTATGTTGGTGGTGCTATTTTTTTCTAAGGCATGGGCGCAGAGGATGTGTTTTAAAAATTGAGATGTTTTTTTTTAAAAATTACGGTCCAAACCCAGCTACTGTAACTGGGCTATGTGAAGACTATGATGAAGTAAATTGGAGAAGACATGTTTAAATTCATATTTTATCTGCCCATGAAAAATTGCTTAATTTCGTTTGAGGCTTTGAGCTAATATTGTTAAAGTTTCTATGATATAGAGTTTATTTTGTGCAATATACTAATACTAATATTATGTAGTAAAATGGTATATTATTATTATTATTATTATTATTATTATTATTATTATTATTATTATTATTATTATTATTATTATTTGTTGTGCTAAATCAGAAATCCGATGCTGTTAATCACTTTCACACTGTTTTCATGTTTTCAGGTGACAACCACAGTTAGCCCCATACAAGTTAAAGAATGATAAAGAACCTTTGAACTCTAGGTAGTTCTTGCTCGTAATTGCATTTTTTTTGAATTATTGCTAACTTTTTGTTCATAAATAACGGTCATACTAAGCTTTTTTAGAGGGTTAGATCTTCCCTTTCTACCCCCTTGTTTATCTGATTTAGCTTTTATTTGTTGTTACTCTAAAGCATTAAGCTAACAAGGTTTTGTTATCTTCTTGTACATTTGAATGTTAAATGTCATTATTTGAATCTCAGGCTAATCCATAAAAAGGCCTTAGGAGACTCTGACCAGAGACTATTTGCAATCTGGATATAGGGATACCGTTGAGGGACTTGAGGTACATCATCAAATTTTAATGTGTTATACCAAATCAGACGATGTAAAGTAGCAATTTAGCTGATGAATGATTGGGTTATACTTATCCAGTTATCCATTTTATTTTATTTTCTTTTAGTTTTAAAGCAGTATCTTCGTGATTGTCTCCTGATGCTGCAGCAACCAAAATATTTTCAAAATTTGATGCTTTTTTTTTTCTTATTTTCATTTCAGCCCTTTTCCTTCAACTATGTAGTTTTGCTTTTACACATGATCCCAGCTATAGGATGCAGCTATATAACTGAATGTATAAAAGCTGTCTGGTGTTTGTCAAAATCAGTTATCTTAGTTTTGTGTGGTATTATATTTTCATATATTGTTGTAGGTGATTTTAATTATTCTTATGTTGGCATGATGATCCTGTTATATCTGTGTTGTATTATGGTTGTATCTGTGCTGGTGTAAGTGAAATTCATAGTTAGATATTTCTTTTAGATTTCTTTTCCGGTTCTCCCACTGTTCAAGGTAGTGAATAGAAATCTAGCTCTCCTTCATGATTCACTGAAAATTAATTTGTGCTATCTGAAACACTGATTATTTGTGACTGTTCAAACCTACCCTTTTTGTCTGGTGTCGACTATTTTTCTTACATTCCCTTGCTTTTTGTGTTTCTCAGGAAGCTAGAGAAATTTCATTGACCCAGGTTCCAAATTTTAACAAGACAGTTGTTGTTAATTGCAGAGAGGTGACTCTCTTGTCTTTGTGAGATAATAATGTCTGTTTTATTTATTTTTGTTTCTATGAAGTATGCTCTAAATTTACCTCTCATTCTCCATTTTAATTTTTGTATTCATTGGAAGTGTATGCAGATATTGGTTAACTCATTAGTCTTTCATCTTCTTTCAGGCCATCAGAAAACGTCTAAGGGCCATCAATGAATCTCGTGCTCAGAAGCGGAAGGTGATGATCTTTATTCTATCCTGCTGAACATTCCGCTTCTATAATATATCTATACTTGTATGTTTTGTATTTGATCTACATGGTAGTGCTTACTTTGACAGGCTGGTCAAGTATATGGCGTGGCTCTTTCAGGATCACAACTTGCTAAGCCTGGTGTTTTCCCTGAATTAAGGCCTTGTGGTGAAGACTTTCGGAAGAAATGGATTGAGGTATACTTGGTGAAAGTCCTTTCTCTGTTCAACTTTCCTTTCTAACAACTGTGGCCCATCATATTATTTTATAGCAAGTTTTTACTAAATTTATATGAAGAAAGAACAAAGTCATCAAATGTTTGTATTTCTCAGTGGATGGTTGTAGTCTTAATCTGATTGGTGGCAGGGTGTGAATATTTTTACATGTCATGAATTTAGGGAAATTGTTGTTATATAAATTCCTGAGGCTCATTTGTTGTCAAGGCTGATAGATTGATATGCCTGTATAATTTATTAATGCTTTTTTTTTTGGTGTTAATTGTTATTCTTAATGTCTTGGGATATTGCTGATGCTAGTATTTCAGTATCTAAGTTAAATTTTTATCATAGGGCTTATCTCAACCGCATTTGACTGATCAAGTTCCTTATGGGTATAAAAGGGCATCACTTTTCAGGAATTATGTTCCATTGCTTAGGGCGACTTGGTTTATAAAGGTTACTTACCTCAATCCGGTAATGAATGCTTCAACGCTGGTATATTTACCTATTATTATACTGAGTTATTAACTTATTTATATTTTTCATATCTGATGGTAGTATGTGGTTGAACTTTGCGGGTGCGACCTGGTTCTGTGGGTATTTCTTCGGAGGTTTGGACCAAAGATGTTATCAATTACTTACAAACCCTTTTGGATGATTTTTTCTCAAAAAATACTTCTCATCCTACTCCTCATAGTCGCGACTTGCTATGCTCATTCGCATAAACATCAAACTTATTCTGTTTGACTTTTCCCAAGCCTTAAAATGAGCCTTCTCTTCATTGCTACTACCATCAGTAATAGCACCAGGCTTCTCAACTTGAAGAGCCAAATCAAGATCCATTACACCAAGGTGAAATTGGATTTGTTCACTCCATTCAGAGAAGTTCAGCCCATTAAATGTTGGAACAGACGTAGCATGCGAATGTAAAGACATAGTAACATATACTGCAATTAACACATACTTCACATTAATGCTTTGAGTCATAAAATAACATACAATCAAATTCAGACAATAAACATTAAACATTCAATGCACATCAATGTTCTCCTTTGGGTGATACATCAATGCACAACAAACATAATGATGCTAATACAATCAACATTGTTAGGCAATGAAATATGCACTAACTAGAAAAATTTACTATCTTTGGACATATAAATAAAACTAATAGTGCATTCACATCACCAACAATCATGTCCATTAATTACAAGAACAACAAATCAACCTTTGGGAGGATCCATAAATGCCTTATAACAATGAACTTCAAGTTACTCACAAAGTAACAATCATCATGTCATTTATAGCGTCACATTCTATGGGTAATTGAAATAAATAATCATTCATTTGGAATAAAAATAAACTTTCAGATTTGACCACTTTGGTGATTAACAAATCTACCATACACTTAATTCCAAAATAATACATACTTCACAATAATTGAGGAATATAAAATTCCACATTCTAAGCATATTGATTTCAATTCAATACCATCTCTGTACATGGCGTGAATACCATTACAATTAAATAGACAATACATCTTTGTCTTTCATTCTTAAAAGTGCACGCACGGGAGACTTCATTTCCGTGAACAGTACATTTGGTTTCAAAAATTGGTATTTGAAATCACGTACAGGAAAAACACTTTATTCAAATAGATGATATTTGAAAAGCATTTAAAATTAGAAGCAATTCATATATGCAAAATGAAAATGCACAGGGAAGCATCATCAATCATCACGGTCCCGAATTGAGAATGTACAAGAAGATTATACAATTCTTTCGCATAGGACAAAATACATATACTTTCATTCCTTTGATCCTTCTCATTCACAGTAGCACCGAAAAAACATCAATAAGCGCAGCGGAAAATCATAATTTAAAATCCTAATTTCCATAATTAGGGTTCATGCAAATTGGGAATTCAAACATCATCAATGGAAAACTATAAATTCCCTAACACATGCTCTGATAGCACATGTAAACTCTATAATACATGAGTCATTAATAAGGATCTTAAGAATTCATAGTCTTCATTAATAGGATGAATAGAAACACTAACCTTTCTCCATGCTTCAATGTTGATACTTCTTTGCTTGAACTTCAATCAACAATGGAAACTCTTCTATCCCTTTCCTTCCTCTTTATGCTTCTAACTTTGATGGAAATTAGGAGACTTTCTTTCTAGGCAGAGATAGGGAAATGTTTCATTTCCTTCCTTTTATAATTGCTTCCATCAAGCAAAACATCATTTCATTCATAAGACTCATTCCCAAGAGTCATAACCATTCATTCAAATGTCAAACAATATGTCATTTCATTCCAATATTAAACCACCACCAATATTTGTCACACACGAGACATTAATTCTTACATTTGTTTCTCCTCTTTTCCCGTGTACACCTTGTTTATAAAATATATATATCTATTGGATTTTGTTTTCTTACCTCCTGAAAATCAATTTGATCTGTTTCTCCTTTCTTCTATCTCGTTTAAAATAATGCACACATTTATAGGATATTGCATTCCATTTTTTGCACCTACTTTCAGCACAATGTAGAAATTTTTTAAAAATTATTTAATCTATCTCATTTAAAATAATGGCTACAATTTTAGGGTAGTACATTGATTTTTTGCACCAGTATAGATAAACTATAGAGAATTTTTTAAATAAACGATTTCCAATGCTTATTGGTAAATGAAAAATTAATGTTGTTCTATATAAAAAAAATAAAATAATTTTGTTGAATAGCATTTCTATTTACAATTTAAATGATTTAATTGCACTTTTGATACCTGCCAAAACTTTCCTCCAAAGTGAGTTGTAAATATATATAATATAGATATAGATATTATATAGATATAGATATATATTTTACTAATGATGAAAATGAATTATTAGATCCAAATTTAAAAATAAATTAAAAATGTATTTAAAAATTATTGGTATTCATGCATTTTACTATTCTTATGTAATTTTATTGAAAATTCTCCACACAATAAGTGCTAAATTAAGATTTCAACAATTATAATAATAATTTTCATAACAGTGACCTCTTTCTAATTATAATAAAAATACAATTGATTAAAAGAAATTATTTAATTAGTTTATCCACTGTTCCCTTTTAAATCATTTTAAAAAAATATAATTTATTTATTTATCCTTTTTTTAAGTCCATGTTAGCCATCTTTTGGGATTATGTTAACCTATCGCACCTATTAAAAGAATAATTACCCCAAATCAGTTGTGTGAGTAATTGACAAATTTTAAAGTATTTATTTATCATATTACAGAAGAAGAAATAACTCTAAAAAATATCAGTGTCAAAGATGCAAACAATGCATTGTTCAAAGACCATGTTCATCAACATCTTAAAAGACTTGATTGTGTTATTAGGATCAACACAAAAAAAAAGTGAAAATTCACTGCCTTTGTTGCGGACTAAAAATGTCCACAATGCAATAATTTAGAAATGAATTATCAAATAAGAAAGAAAACTCAAATCATACAAAATGCAGCAAAGCAACATTTTTGAGTGATATGTATGAGTGGTCATTATGTAATGTTTTGCACGTTGAAATAAATAATAAATTTTATTGATTATTTTTCCTAAGTCTAAATCTTTTTTTTATTACACAATTGACACGTACTTAATACAATATCCACGCATTATGCCGTGACCAAGTAAATACAATATCCACAAGGTAGTCAAAACTTTGACCAAGTAAATACAATATCCACGCATTCTTCTGCGCTACAGTTATTTGTCGGCCACATGGCATCCGATATGCTGCTCACTTACTTTTGGTTAAAGTGGGATCCTATGCCAACTTTTAATCTCAGCCGTCCAGATCGAGATCTAACGGTCAGATGATCTCTATTTAACTCACTCACGCACTTGCTCACTTGTAATACAGAAGAGTTTTGAAAAACTGCTCTAGAAACACCATTTTTGAGTACGGACAAATTATGCCTCGTCAGAACTCAGCCTACCGTCTCCAAGGTAAGTCCATCTTCCTCACCTATCCCCGGTGCCCTCTACTCCCCCTCTTTGTCATAGACTACCTCTACCAACTGCTCCAACCTCATGACATCTCCTATGCCAGGGTATGTCAGGAAAGTCACCAGGACGGTGAACCACACCTTCACTGTCTTGTCCAATTGGAAAAGAAGTTCAACACAACGAACCAAATGTTCTTTAACATCCAGGGACACCATCCCAACACACAGGTCCCCCGGAGAGATGCAGCGGTTGCAGACTACATTGCAAAGGGAGGGGTCTTTGAGGAGAGAGGACTACTTAGAGCTTCAAGAAGCAGTCCTAAGAAGTCTAGAGATCTCATCTGGACAAATATACTAAAGGAGTCGACATCCAAGTCCGACTTCCTCTCCCGAGTCCAGATTGAACAGCCCCATGTCTGGGCAACACAACTCAGAAACCTGGAATATGCAGCCAACCACCAATGGCCAGAACCCCCAACTGTGTACCAACCCAGGTGGACACAGTTCAATGGCGTACCCGAGCCCCTTCAAGAATGGGCCCAACAAAACTTTTACTGTGTAAGTGTGGACTCGGTCCAATTACTTGCGGCCCATTTAACTCATGATGATGTAGAATGGGCTCATGATTTAATTGTTAATTTTTTAAATGAGGCCCATGAAGCCAACTCTGACAGGCCCGTTACTGTTGACGATGCATGACCCGGAGCAGAAACCAGACCGGCCTATAACCCTAATCGTTGAAGGACCCACCAGGACTGGGAAGACAGTATGGGCCAGATCCCATCGGCTTTATAATTATTTTTGTGGAGGAGTGGATTTTAGTGCTTATAATAATTCTGCCATTTATAATGTAATAGATGATATTCCTTTTCAATATTTACCTTGTAAAAAGGAATTACTTGGGATCCAGCGGGATTTTACAGTAAATGAAAAATACCGCAAGAAGACAAGGATCCCTGGTGGGATCCCAACTATAGTATTATGTAATCCTGATTCCAGTTACAAGGTTGCTTTATCCAATAGTGATATGTATGAGTGGTCATTATGTCATGTTTTGCACGTTGAAATAAATAATAAATTTTATTGATTATTTTTCGTGAGTACAAATCTTTTTTTTATTACACAATTGACACGTACTTAATAGTCACGTGCCCATCTACAAGGTAGTCAAAACTTTGACCAAGTAAATACAACACCCACGCATTCTTCTGTGTGTTTGCATAACTGCCATCCGTTGAACTCTGTCTCTTGGTTGACTTTGACTATCTTGTTAAAATCAACACGGTCCCTGTATACCTGATTATACTTACCTTCTCCGTACTTGCAGCCTCCTGTAAAAGTAATTTTCCACTTTCTGAAAAAGTAGAATCTGTCCTTTGAATCATGATCAACAACAGCCGTTGATATGTTTGAATTATCCATCAATGCAATCCTGTCAAAAGTTTGCACTTGAGGTCCACCACTATTATCTTTGACCAAGTAAATATATCCGTTGTGGACACTTGTACTATCTTGCCCCTGGTATCCATCCCGGAATTGCATTCGAAATGCAAGAGATAATATCTTGATTTTATCTGAGTGCCTATCTTCGAACCCACTACCAATAGGGACAGCACTCACGTGCCATCCATAACCCTGGGTCCCAGCCTTGACAGTTGCATTTGCCAGGCTATCTCAGAGGGACAGTATAAAAACACGTGTGACCTATAGGATCTGAATGTTCTGGAACAGGTCATTGGGAGATAAGTACACGTGGATGCAATACTGTGCCGATTTTCTTTTCTGGTGGATTTTAATAAAATTTTCAATATTATATTCCATTAATCTCTTGATAAATGGAAAGGCGCTTTTACTTTCCCGAGGAACTGCCCAACAGTTACGGCAAGTTAGTGGGCTTTTGCACGGATGCCTGGTTGTCAGCCCAAATCAACCAGGCAGAGGAGATGGACCTTCATCAACAGGCCAAGTTATTCATGGTCCTCCGGGCCGCCTTCCGGCAATCCCAGAGGAGATCTGACAGATGGGGAATGAAGATCGCCGTATTCAACACCGTATTAATGGAGACTATAAATACGGGTCGTATTCGTTCGCCGCGTGAAAAGCCGGCCAGCCAGAAAAATAATATTTTAGTCCCATATTCCCCCGACGAAGGTTAAAGTGCTACAGTTATTTGTCGGTCACATGTCATTCGAGATGCTACTCACTTACTTTTGGTTAAAGTGGGATCCTATGCCAACTTTTAATCTCAGCCGTCTAGATCGAGATCTAACGGTCAGATGGTCTCTATTTAACTCACTCACGCACTTGCTCACTTGTAATACAAAAGAGTTTTGAAAAACTGCTCTAGAAACACCATTTTTGAGAACGGACAAATTATGCCTCGTCAGAACTTAGCCTACCGTCTCCAAGGTAAGTCCATCTTCCTCACCTATCCTCGGTGCCCTCTACTCCCCCTCTTTGTCATAGATACCTTTACCAACTGCTCCAACCTCATGACATCTCCTACGCCAGGGTATGTCAGGAAAGTCACCAGGACGGTGAACCACACCTTTACTGTCTTGTCAAATTGGACAAGAGGTTCAACACAACGAACCCAAGGTTCTTTGACATCCAGGGACACCATCCCAACACACAGGTCCCCCGGAGAGATGTAGCGGTTGCAGACTACATTGCAAAGGGAGGGGTCTTTGAGGAGAGAGGACTACTTAGAGCTTCAAGAAGCAGTCCTAAGAAGTCTACAGATCTCATTCGGACAAATATACTCAAGGAGTCGACATCCAAGTCCGACTTCCTACGACAGCTGTCATGGCTGCTACATCAAACGGGGAAGCCATCTGAAACATTTTCCGGTCAGTCAACTCCATTCTCAGTCACCTGAAACATTTTCTGGCCAACCAACTATATTTTCGGCGGGCCCACCCCTTTTCTAGTACACATATAATTTCCAGTCACATCCCAACCCTTTTCCCACAGCCCCACCCTCCTCGTGCGTCGTTGTTTTGTTCCTTCCTCTGTTTACTTTTCAGTTTTGTTTTTTTTTTCTTTTCCTTTTTTTTGTTTGATAAATACTCTCTTTCCAGCTACAATCGACTTTGACAATCATTTTCATGGTAATGATTTATAGCTCATACCCTAGAACACTTCTATTGGTTCGATACGGGTTATGCCATTTATTTGCTCTATTTCCCTTGGTCATAGCATTAATTGTTTGTTTTTAAATGGTTTACTCTTGGTTATTACATTCTTTTATAAATATTTTTAAACAAGTTATTTATCATTGTTATTATATAATAATTAAAGTTTAAATAGTGTATATATACTTAATATTTGCAATTATATGATATATGTATATGTATGTTTTTTTTATCATATTGACCATTTTAAAATAGCAGCCATCTCGCTATCGACTTTACTGCTGTAGCATTATGGGGTTAGCCACGTTGCTCAGCTATTTGGGTTTGACTACTGTGCAACTAGCAACTTAGCAATTACCCATAGTATTAGTTGTGAGAAAATTGTTAAATACGGGGTTTAAAAGTTTCCATTACTGTGTTTATGTTTGTTCTGTTAGTTTGCGTCGTATTTTAATATTTTATTCTTCTAAAAACATAACATATTCTCTTTTTCATGCGAGATTGTCATACTAAAATTTGTAGGAACCATTTAAATAATTACCTCCATGGACGTGTTGACTTAATAAGTTAAGAAAATATTAAGTGTTCATGCAGGTTTTCCTCTCCTTTTTTGTTTTTACTTTAGATTTTTTTTTCAAACTTAGCAAGAATTTATTATTGAATTGGTTATCATATATTTGTTAGAGATTGAAAGCTATTACTCGCTCCATTGAAACTGAATAAGGTGGTGTTTGAACATCCAAATAAGGTTGTAGAATTTTCATAAAAAAATAGATAATAGTAGCACTATTTCGGCGGAAGGTTGTAGAATCTTTCTCTGTTTCCCTTTTCCGTTGTTTTTATTAAGATTTCTTGGTTTTGTATCATTTTAATAATTAAAACATATCTTTTGGCAAATGCTAACCAGTGTCGTAAGTTAAGGAATCAAAGGTAGAAAACCACTATTGGAAAATGATGCATTCAATACATAGAAAATTGAAAAGTTGTGGTTTCCCATAAAATCTTTCTATATATTGATTCTTTAACTAATGCCCTCTGGGTACTTGTTAGCAACCCATATATATATATATATATATATATATATATATATATATATATATATATATATATATTTAAAATTCTTTTAGGAGTGGTTCCACTATATCATAGCATCATAATTTCAAGATACTGTTAATCATTTGAAGGTGAAGACTGCTATGTTGGTGGTGCTATTTATTTCTAAGGCATGGGCGCAGAGGATGTGTTATAACAATTGAGATGTTTTTTTTTAAATTACGGTCCAAACCCAGCTACTGTAGCTGGGCTATGTGAAGTCTATGATGAAGTAAATTGGAGAAGACATGTTTAAATTCATATTTTATCTTCCCACGAAAAATTGCTTAATTTCGTTTGAGGCTTTGAGCTAATATTGTTAAAGTTTCTATGATATAGAGTTTATTTTGTGCAATATACTAATACTAATAATATGTAGTAAAATGGTATATTATTATTATTATTATTATTATTATTATTATTATTATTATTATTATTATTATTATTATTATTATTTGTTGTGCTAAATCAGAAATCTGATGCTGTTAATCACTTTCACACTGTTTTCATGTTTTCAGGCGACAACCACAGTTAGCCCCATACAAGTTAAAGTGTGATAAAGAACCTTTGAACTCTAGGTAGTTCCTGCTCATAATTGCATTTTTTTTTGAATTATTCCTTACTTTTTGTTCATAAATAACGGTCATACTAAGCTTTTTTAGAGGGTTAGATCTTCCCTTTCTACCCCGTAGTTTATCTGATTTAGCTTTTATTTGTTGTTACTCTAAAGCATTAAGCTAACAAGGTTTTGTTATCTTCTTGTACATTTGAATGTTAAATGTCATTATTTGAATCTCAGGCTAAACCCCAAATTGCCCTGAGGAGACTCTGACCAGAGAATATTTGCAATCTGGATATAGGGATACTGTTGAGGGACTTGAGGTACATCATCAAATTTTAATGTGTTATACCAAATCAGATGATGTAAAGTAGCAATTTAGCTGATGAATGATTGGGTTATACTTATCCAGTTATCCATTTTATTTTTCTTCTTTTAGTTTTAAAGTAGTATCTTCGTGATTGTCTCCTGATGCTTCAGCAACCAAAATATTTTCAAGATTTGATGCTTTTTTTCTAATTTTCATTTCAGCCCTTTTCCTTCAACTATGTAGTTTTTCTTTTACACATGATCCCAGCTATAGGATGCAGCTATATAACTGAATGTATAAAAGCAGTCTGGTGTTTGTCAAAATCAGTTATCTTAGTTTTGTGTGGTATTATATTTTCATTTATTGTTGTAGGTGATTTAAATTATTCTTATGTTGGCATGATGATCCTGTTATATCTGCGTTGTATTATGGTTGTTTCTGTTTGTGTCTGTGCTGGTGTAAGTGAAATTCATAGTTAGATTTTTCTTTTAGATTTCTTTTCTGGATCTCCCACCGTTCAAGGTAGTGAATAGAAATCTAGCTCTCCTTGATGATTCACTGAAAATTAATTTGTGCTATCTGAAACACTGATTATTTGTGACTGTTCAAACCTGCCCTTTTTGTCTGGTGTCGACTATTTTTCTTACATTGCCTTGCTTTTTGTGTTTCTCAGGAAGCTAGAGAAATTTCATTGACCCAGGTTCCAAATTTTAACAAGACAGTTGTTGTTAATTGCAGAGAGGTGACTCTCTTGTCTTTGTGAGATAATAGTGTCTGTTTTATTTATTTTTGTTTCTATGAAGTATGCTCTAAATTTACCTCTCATTCTCCATTTTAATTTTTGTATTCATTGGAAGTGTATGCAGATATTGGTTAACTCATTAGTCTTTCATCTTCTTTCAGGCCATTAGAAAACGTCTAAGGGCCATCAATGAATCTCGTGCTCAGAAGCGGAAGGTGATGATCTTTATTCTATCCTACTGAACATTCCGCTTCTATAATATATCTATACTTGTATGTTTTGTATTTGATCAACATGGTAGTGCTTACTTTGACAAGCTGGTCAAGTATATGGCGTGGCTCTTTCAGGATCACAACTTGCTAAGCCTGGTGTTTTCCCTGAATTAAGGCCTTGTGGTGAAAACTTCCGGAAGAAATGGATTGAGGTATACTTGGTGAAAGTCCTTTCTCTTTTCAACTTTCCTTTCTAACAACTGTGTCCCATCATATTATTTTCTAGAAAGTTTTTGCTAAATTTATATGAAGAAAGAACAAAGTCATCAAATGTTTGTATTTCTCAGTGGATGGTTGTAGTCTTAATCTGACTGGTGGCAGGGTGTGAATATTTTTACATGACATGAATTTAGGGAAATTGTTGTTATATAAATTCCTGAGGCTCATTTGTTGTCAAGGCTGATAGATTGATATGCCTGTATAATTTATTAATGCTTTTTTTTGGTGTTAATTGTTATTCTTAATGTCTTGGGATATTGCTGATGCTAGTATTTCAGTAACTTAGTTAAATTTTTATTATAGGGCTTATCTCAACCGCATTTGGCTGATCAAGTTCCTCATGGGTATAAAAGGGCATCACTTTTCAGGAATAATGTTCCATAGCTTAGGGCGACTTGGTTTATAAAGGTTACTTACCTCAATCAGGTAGGGATGCTTCAACGCTGGTATATCTACCTATTATTATACTGAGTTATTAACTTATTTATATTTTTCATATCTGATGGTAGTTTGTGGTTGAACTTTGCGGGTGCGACCTGGTTCTGTGGGTATTTCTTCGGAGGTTTGGACCAAAGATGTTATCAATTACTTGAAAACCCTTTTGGATGATTTTTTCTCAAAAAATACTTCTCATCCTACGCCTCATAGTTGCGACTTGCTATGCTCATTCGCATAAACATCAAACTTAGTCTGTTTGACTTTTCCCAAGCCTTAAAATGAGTTTTCTCTTCATTGCTACTAGCATCAGTAATAGCACCAGGCTTCTCAACTTGAAGAGCCAAATCAAGATCCATTACACCAAGGTGAAATTGGATTTGTTCACTCCATTTAGAGAAGTTCAGCCCATTAAATGTTGGAACATACGTAGCATGCGAATGTAAAGACATAGTAATATATACTGCCATTAACACATGCTTCACATTAATGCTTTGAGTCATAAAATAACATACAATCAAATTCAGACAATAAACATTAAACATTCAATGCACATCAATGTTCTCCTTTGGGTGATACATCAATGCACAACAAACATAATGATGCTAATACAATCAACATTATTTGGCAATGAAATATGCACTAACTAGAAAAATTTACTATCTTTGGACATATAAATAAAACTAATAGTGCATTCACATCACCAACAATCATGTCCATTAATTATAAGAACAACAAATCAACCTTTGGGAGGATCCATAAATGCCTTATAACAATGAACTTCAAGTTACTCACAAAGTAACAATCATCATGTCATTTATAGCATCACATTCTATAGGTAATTGAAATAAATAATCATTCATTTGGAATAAATCTAAACTTTCAGATTTGACCACTTTGGTGATTAACAAATCTACCATACACTTAATTCCAAAATAATACATACTTCACAATAATTGAGGAATATAAAATTCCACATTCTAAGCATATTGATTTCAATTCAATACCATCTCTGTACATGGCGTGAATACCATTACAATTAAATAGACAATACATCTTTGTCTTTCATTCTTAAAGGTTCACGCACGGGAGACTTCATTTCCGTGAACAGTACATTTGGTTTCAAAAATTGGGATTTGAAATCACCTACAGGAAAAACACTTTATTCAAATAGATGATATTTGAAAAGCATTTAAAATTAAATTAGAAGCAATTCATATATGCAAAATGAAAATACACAGGGAAGCATCATCAATCATCACGGTCCCGAATTGAGAATGTACAAGAAGATTATACAATTCTTTCGCATAGGACAAAAGACATATACTTTCATTCCTTTGATCCTTCTCATTCACAGTAGCACCGAAAAAACATCAATAAGCGCAGCGTAAAATCATAATTTAAAATCCTAATTTCCATAATTAGGGTTCATGCAAATTGGGAATTCAAACATCATCAATGGAAAACTATAAATTCCCTAACACATGCTCTGATAGCACATGTGAACTCTATCATACATGAGCCATTAATAAGGATCTTAAGAATTCATAGTCTTCATTAATAGGATGAATAGAAACACTAACCTTTCTCCATGCTTCAATGTTGATACTTCTTTGCTTGAACTTCAATCAACAATGGAAACTCTTCTATCCCTTTCCTTCCTCTTTATGCTTCTAACTTTGATGGAAATTAGGAGACTTTCTTTCTAGGCAGAGATAGGGAAATGTTTCATTTCCTTCCTTTTATAATTGCTTCCATCAAGCAAAACATCATTTCATTCATAAGACTCATTCCCAAGAGTCATAACCATTCATTCAAATGTCAAACAATATGTCATTTCATTCCAATATTAAACCACCACCAATATTTGTCACACACGAGACATTAATTCTTACATTTGTTTCTCCTCTTTTCCCGTGTACACCTTGTTTATAAAATATATTTATCTATTGGATTTTGTTTTCTTACCTCCTGAAAATCAATTTGATCTGTTTCTCCTTTCTTCTATCTCGTTTAAAATAATGCACACATTTATAGGATATTGCATTCAATTTTTTGCACCTATTTTCAGCACAATGTAGAAATTTTTTAAAAATTATTTAATCTATCTCATTTAAAATAATGGCTACAATTTTAGGGTAGTACATTGATTTTTTGCACCAGTATAGATAAACTATAGAGAATTTTTTAAATAAACGATTTCCAATGCTTATTGGTAAATGAAAAATTAATGTTGTTCTATAAAAAAAAAATTTTGTTTAATAGCCTTTCTATTTACAATTTAAATGATTTAATTGCACTTTTGATACCTGCCAAAACTTTCCTCCAAAGTGAGTTGTAAATATATATAATATAGATATAGATATAGATATTATATAGATATAGATATATATTTTACTAATGATGAAAATGAATTATTAGATCCAAATTTAAAAATAAATTAAAAATGTATTTAAAAATTATAGGTATTCATGCATTTTACTATTCTTATGTAATTTTATTGAAAATTCTCCACACAATAAGTGCTAAATTAAGATTTCAACAATTATAATAATAATTTTCATAACTGTGACCTCTTTCTAATTATAATAAAAATACAATTGATCAAAAGAAATTATTTAATTAGTTTCTCCACTGTTCCCTTTTAAATCATTTTTAAAAAATATAATTTATTTATTTATTCTTTTTTCAAGTCCATGTTAGCCATCTTTTGGGATTATGTTAACCTATCGCACCTATTAAAAGAATAATTACCCCAAATCAGTTGTGTGAGTAATTGACAAATTTTAAAGTATTTATTTTATCATATTACAGAAGAAGAAATAACTCTAAAAAATATCAGTGTCAAAGATGCAAACAATGCATTGTTCAAAGACCATGTTCATCAGCATCTTAAAAGACTTTATGTTATTAGGATCAACACAAAAAAAAAGTGAAAATTCACTGCCTTTGTTGGGGACTAAAAACGTCCACAATGCAATAATTTAGAAATGAATTATCAAATAAGAAAGAAAACTCAAATCATACAAAACGCAGCACAACAACATTTTTGAGTGATATGTATGAGTGGTCATTGTGTAATGTTTTGCACGTTGAAATAAATAATAAATTTTATTGATTATTTTTCCTAAGTATAAATCTTTTTGTTATTACACAATTGACACGTACTTAATACAATATCCACGCATTCTTCTGTGACCAAGTAAATACAATATCCACAAGGTAGTCAAAACTTTGACCAAGTAAATACAATATCCACGCATTCTTCTGTGCTACAGTTATTTGTCGGCCACATGGCATCCGAGATGCTGCTCACTTACTTTTGGTTAAAGTGGTTTCCTATGCCAACTTTTAATCTCAGCCGTCCAGATCGAGATCTAACGGTCAGATGATCTCTATTTAACTCACTCACGCACTTGCTCACTTGTAATACAGAAGAGTTTTGAAAAACCGCTCTAGAAACACCATTTTTGAGTACGGACAAATTATGCCTCGTCAGAACTCAGTCTATCGTCTCCAAGGTAAGTCCATCTTCCTCACCTATCCCCGGTGCCCTCTACTCCCCCTCTTTGTCATAGACTACCTCTACCAATTGCTCCAACCTCATGACATCTTCTATGCCAGGATATGTCAGGAAAGTCACCAGGACGGTGAACCACACCTTCACTGTCTTGTCCAATTGGACAAGAAGTTCAACACAACGAACCCAAGGTTCTTTGACATCCAGGGATACCATCCCAACACACAGGTCCCCCGGAGAGATGCAGCGGTTGCAGACTACATTGCAAAGGGAGGGGTCTTTGAGGAGAGAGGACTACTTAGAGCTTCAAGAAGCAGTCCTAAGAAGTCTAGTGATCTCATCTGGACAAATATACTAAAGGAGTCGACATCCAAGTCCGACTTCCTCTCCAGAGTCCAGATTGAACAGCCCTATGTCTGGGCAACACAACTCAGAAACCTGGAATATGCAGCCAACCACCAATGGCCAGAACCCCCAACTGTGTACCAACCCAGGTGGACACAGTTCATTGGCGTACCCGAGCCCCTTCAAGAATGGCCCCAACAAAACATCTACTGTGTAAGTGTGGACTCGGTCCAATTACTTGCGGCCCATTTAACTCATGATGATGTAGAATGGGCTCATGATTTAAATGTTAATTTTTTAAATGAGGCCCATGAAGCCAACTCTAACAGGCCCATTACTGTTGACGATGCAGGACCCGGAGCAGAAACCAGACCGGCCCATAATCCTGATCGTTGAAGGACCCACCAGGACTGGGAAGACAGCATGGGCCAGATCCCATGGGCTTCGTAATTATTTTTGTGGAGGAGTGGATTTTAGTGCTTATAATAATTCTGCCATTTATAATGTAATAGATGATATTCCTTTTCAATATTTACCTTGTAAAAAGGAACTATTTGGGGCCCAGCGGGATTTTACAGTAAATGAAAAATACCGCAAGATGACAAGGATCCCTGGTAGGATCCCAACTATAGTATTATGTAATCCTGATTCCAGTTACAAGGTTGCTTTATCCAATAGTGATATGTATGAGTGGTCATTATGTAATGTTTTGCACGTTGAAATAAATAATAAATTTTATTGATTATTTTTCGTGAGTACAAATCTTTTTTTTATTACACAATTGACACGTACTTAATAGTCACGTGCCCATCTACAAGGTAGTCAAAACTTTGACCAAGTAAATACAACACCCATGCATTCTTCTGTGTGTTTGCATAACTGCCATTCGTTGAACTCTTGAACTCTGTCACTTGGTTGACTTTGACTATCTTGTTAAAATCAACACGGTCCCTGTATACCTGATTATACTTACCTTCTCCGTACTTGCAGCCTCCTGTAAAAGTAATTTTCCACTTTCTGAAAAAGTAGAATCTGTCCTTTGAATCATGATCAACAACAGCCGTTGATATGTTTGAATTATCCATCAATGCAATCCTGTCAAAAGTTTGCACTTGAGGTCCACCACTATTATCTTTGACCATGTAAATATATCCGTTGTGGACACTTGTACTATCTTGCCCCTGGTATCCATCCCGGAATTGCATTCGAAATGCAAGAGATAATATCTTGATTTTATCTGAGTGCCTATCTTAGAACTCACTACCAATAGGGACATCACTCACGTGCCATCCATAACCCTGGGTCCCAGCCTTGACAGTTGCATTTGCCAGGCTATCTCAGAGGGACAGTATAAAAACACGTGTGACCTATAGGATTTGAATGTTCTGGAACAGGTCATTGGGAGATAAGTACACGTGGATGCAATACTGTGCCGATTTTCTTTTCCTGTGGATTTTAATAAAATTTTCAATATTATATTCCATTAATCTCTTGATAAATGGAAAGACACTTTTACTTTCCCGAGGAACTGCCCAACATTTACGACAAGTTAGTGGGCTTTTGCACGGATGCCTGGTTGTCAGCCCAAATCAACTAGGCAGAGGAGATGGGCCTTCATCAACAGGCCAAGTTATTCGTGGTCCTCCGGGCCGCCTTCCGGCAATCCCAGAGGAGATCTGACAGATGGGGCATGAAGATCGCTGTATTCAACAACATATTAATGGAGACTATAAATACGGGTCGTATTCGTTCGCCACGTGAAAAGCCGGCCAACCGGAAAAATAATATTTTAGTCCCATATTCCCCCGACAAAGGTTAAAGTGCTACAGTTATTTGTCGGCCACATGGCATCCGAGATGCTGCTCACTTACTTTCGGTTAAAGTGGGATCCTATGCCAACTTTTAATCTCAGTCGTCCAGATCGAGATCTAACGGTCAGATGGTCTCTATTTAACTCACTCACGCACTTGCTCACTTGTAATACAGAAGAGTTTTGAAAAATTGCTCTAGAAACACCATTTTTGAGTACGGACAAATTATGCCTCGTCAGAACTCAGCCTACCGTCTCCAAGGTAAGTCCATCTTCATCACCTATCCCCGGTGCCCTCTACTCCCCCTCTTTGTCATAGACTACCTCTACCAACTGCTCCAACCTCATGACATCTCCTATGCCAGGGTATGTCAGGAAAGTCACCAGGACGGTGAACCACACCTTCACTGCCTCGTCCAATTGGACAAGAGGTTCAACACAATGAACACAAGGTTCTTTGACATCCAGGGACACCATCCCAATACACAGGTCCCCCGGAGAGATGTAGCGGTTGCAGACTACATTGCAAAGGGAGGGGTCTTTGAGGAGAGAGGACTACTTAGAGCTTCAATAAGCAGTCCTAAGAAGTCTAGAGATCTCATCCAGACAAATATACTCAAGGAGTCGACATCCAAGTCCGACTTCCTACTACAGCTGTCATGGCCGCTACATCAAATGGGGAAGCCATCTGAAACATTTTCCGGTCAGTCAACTCCATTCTCAGTCACCTGAAACATTTTCTGGCCAGCCAACTATATTTTCGGCGAGCCCACCCCTTTTCTAGTACACATATAAATTCCAGCCATATCCCAACCCTTTTCCAACAGCCCCACCCTCCTCGTGCGTCGCTGTTTTGTTCCTTCCTCAGTTTACTTTTCAGTTTTGTTTTTTTTTTCTTTTCCCTTTTTTTGTTTGATAAATACTCTCTTTCCAGCTTCAATCGACTTTGACAATCATTTTCATGGTAATGATTTATAGCTCATACCCTAGAACACTTCTATTGGTTCGTTAAGGGTTATGCCATTTATTTGCTCTATTTCCCTTGGTCATAGCATCAATTGTTTGTTTTTAAATGGTTTACTCTTGATTATTACATTTTTTTATAAATATTTTTAAACAAGTTATTTATCATTGTTATTATATAATAATTAAAGTTTAAATAGTGTATATATACTTAATATTTGCAATTATTTGATATATGTATATGTATATTTTTTTTTATCATATTGACCATTTTAAAATAGCAGCCATCTCGCTATCAACTTTACTACTGTAGCATTATGGGGTTAGCCACGTTGCTCAGCTATTTGGGTTTGACAACTGTGCAACTAGCAACTTAGCAATTACCCATAGTATTAATTGTGAGAAAATTGTTAAATACGGGGTTTAAAAGTTTCCATTACTGTGTTTATGTTTGTTCTGTTAGTTTGCATCGTATTTTAATATTTTATTCTTCTAAAAACATAACATATTCTCTTTTTCATGCGAGATTGTCATACTAAAATTTGTAGGAACCATTTAAATAATTACCTCCATGGACGTGTTGACTTAATAAGTTAAGAAAATATTAAGTGTTCATGCAGGTTTTCCTCTCCTTTTTTGTTTTTACTTTAGATTTTTTTTTCAAACTTAGCAAGAATTTATTATTGAATTGGTTGTCTTATATTTGTTAGAGATTGAAAGCTATTACTCGGTCCATTGAAACTGAATAAGGTGGTGTTTGAACATCCAAATAAGGTTGTAGAATTTTCATAAAAAAATAGATAATAGTAGCACTATTTCGGCGGAAGGTTGTAGAATCTTTCTCTGTTTCTCTTTTTCGTTGTTTTTATTAAGATTTCTTGGTTTTGTATCTTTTTAATAATTAAAACATATCTTTTGGCAAATGCTAACCAGTGTCGTAAGTTAAAGAATCAAAGGTAGAAAACCACTGTTGTTGGTGCTATTTTTTTCTAAGGCATGGGCGCAGAGGATGTGTTTTAAAAATTGAGATGTTTTTTTTAAAATTACGGTCCAAACCCAGCTACTGTAACTGGGCTATGTGATGTCTATGATGAAGTAAATTAGAGAAAACATGTTTAAATTCATATTTTATCTGCCCATGAAAAATTGCTTAATTTCGTTTAAGGCTTTGAGCTAATATTGTTAAAGTTTCTATAATATAGAGTTTATTTTGTACAATATACTAATACTAATATTATGTAGTAAAATGGTATATTATTATTATTATTATTATTTGTTGTGCTAAATCAGAAATCCGATGCTGTTAATCACTTTCACACTGTTTTCATGTTTTCAGGCGACAACCACAGTTAGCCCCATACAAGTTAAAGTGTGATAAAGAACCTTTGAACTCTAGGTAGTTCCTGCTCATAATTGCATTTTTTTTTTGAATTATTGCTTACTCTTTGTTCATAAATAACGGTCATACTAAGCTTTTTTAGAGGGTTAGATCTTCCCTTTCTACCCCCTTGTTTATCTGATTTAGCTTTTATTTGTTGTTACTCTAAAGCATTAAGCTAACAAGGTTTTGTTATCTTCTTGTACATTTGAATGTTAAATGTCATTATTTGAATCTCAGGCTAAACCCCAAATTGCCCTGAGGAGACTCTGACCAGAGAATATTTGCAATATGGATATAGGGATACTGTTGAGGGACTTGAGGTACATCATCAAATCTTAATGTGTTATACCAAATCAGATGATGTAAAGTAGTAATTTAGCTGATGAATGATTGGGTTATACTTATCCAGTTATCCATTTTATTTTTTTTCTTTTAGGTTTAAAGTAGTATCTTCGTGATTGTCTCCTGATGCTGCAGCAACCAAAATATTTTCAAGATTTGATGCTTTTTTTCTTATTTTCATTTCAACCCTTTTCCTTCAACCATGTAGTTTTGCTTTTACACATTATCCCAGCTATAGGATGCAGCTATATAACTGAATGTATAAAAGCAGTCTTGGGTTTGTCAAAATCAGTTATCTTAGTTTTGTGTGGTATTATATTTTCATATATTGTTGTAGGTGATTTTAATTATTCTTATGTTGGCATGATGATCCTGTTATATCTGCGTTGTATTATGGTTGTATCTGTTTGTGTCTGTGCTGGTGTAAGTGAAATTCATAGTTAGATTTTTCTTTTAGATTTCTTTTCCGGATCTCCCACTGTTCAAGGTAGTGAATAGCAATCTAGCTCTCCTTTATGATTCACTGAAAATTAATTTGTGCTATCTGAAACACTGATTATTTGTGACTGTTCAAACCTGCCCTTTTTGTCTGGTGTCGGCTATTTTTCTTACATTGCCTTGCTTTTTGTGTTTCTCAGGAAGCTAGAGAAATTTCATTGACCTAGGTTCCAAATTTTAACAAGACAGTTGTTGTTGATTGCAGAGAGGTGACTCTCTTGTCTTTGTGAGATAACAGTGTCTGTTTTATTTATTTTTGTTTCTACGAAGTATGCTCTAAATTTACCTCTCATTCTCCATTTTAATTTTTGTATTCATTGAAGTGTATGCAGATATTGGTTAACTCAATAGTCTTTCATCCTCTTTCAGGCCATCAAAAAACGTCTAAGGGCCATCAATGAATCTCGTGCTCAGAAGAGGAAGGTGATGATCTTTATTCTATCCTGCTGAACATTCCGCTTCTATAATATATCTATACTTGTATGTTTTGTATTTGATCTACATGGTAGTGCTTACTGTAACACCCTAGTTTTTACACCTAGGATTAATTGTTTTGTTTGGATGTTTATGTTTATTAAGTTATGTGGTTTAGTCTTAGTAATTAAATTACTCTCTTCAAATTATTTTATTAGGTGCGTTAGCACTGACTTATTTCTGTGAATGCACGTTTAATAGACAATAATTTACGTTATTGTCACTATTATACCAGTACAGAAAAAAATATTTTAAATAATATGATTAAGAGAAAAACATTTTCATATTCCTATTCTATTTAATTTTAGAGTTAAAAATATTTTGGTTTGACCTTAATCGTAGATTAAATTCTGGACTGAGTATTTTCTTAGTTGATCAGTTCAACTATTAATCTTTACTCTAACTTGAATTTCAAAAATATATCTTTATCAATCTTTATTTTTAGATTCTAAAAAGTAAAAACATGTTTATTTTAAGCCTAATATTTATCACTCATTTTGAACCTATCACTAAGTAACTAGTTTAAAAACTCATTTTCTCTCTTTCCTCTCTCTCTTTCTCGACGCTATCTCTCTTTTTTTCTCTTTTCTTTCTCTGCTTTTTTTTCTCTCCCTCAACTTCATCTTCTCCCCCTCCACCCTAGTTCCCAGCCACCGCCTGAGCACGTCCAGCCGTGCGCCATTGTCAGGGAGATCGCCGTCACGGTCGTGTGACTAACTCATCCTCACCGTGTGTTACTGTGCGCGTCGCCGTGAGCACGTCGTCCTCCAACGCGTTTGGTTCGTTCCGCCACTGTTCATCATCATCTCCGCCGTGAGTGTCGCCTGCAACCCGTCTTCCAGATGCCGTTTGGCCGCGCCTGGTAGGGAGCATCACCTAGGGCCGACTGGTAGGGAGCAACACCTCCGCCGCTGATCCGTCACGTCTCCACCGTCAGCCGCCATGCCGGACCTCCAAGACAGCACCATCATAACTTCCTCTTCATCTTGGGTAAGTGTTTTACTCTCTAATCCCTTCTCTTTTGTAAATCCCCAAATGGATTTTTGAAACCCTAACCCTAACCCTTTGATTTCAGATTTTAATCTTGAAATTTAAGTTTGTTTTATGAAATTAAGACTGTAAATTAGTGTTTCCCTAAACCAATTTTATTATTCTTTAGTTAAAATGAGTTTTCCCCAAATTGTATTTAGGAGCCCAAAACCCCAATTTGATTTTATTTGAATTTGGGTATGTTTTTGTGAAATTAATTATGATTTAGTGCAATTAGGACTCTAAATGGATGATTTCCAAAGTTCTTTTCATGATCTTTTAATCAAAACAAAGTTTCCTTAAAGGGTATTGGGAAGCGTGAGCTTCAAACATGATTTTCTTTAAAAATAACCTTGTTGGTAATTGGATTAAGTGTTTAGATAAAGTTAGAATGTGTGTTTGATCATGTGAAATTGATTTCTTGATTTTTGGTTGTTGCGCGTTGTTGGATTCCCTCTCTGAGACGTTTGACACGGCTATGCTTGCTTGATGGAGTAGATAGTTACACTCTTGGAGCTAATGTGAGTATTAAGACGAGGATCCTTTACTTGTCTTCAAAGGTAAGGGGAGTTTGCCTAATGATATTCAATAACTGTATGCATGTGTGTAGGTGTTTAATTGGATATTTAAATGTTAATTGAGCTTACTTGATTATCTGATGTACTTGAACTGTTATGCTATTATCTGATGTTGAACTGTACTTGTTCTAAATGATATAATGCATATATGTGATGAACTGCTTTCAACTGTGATATTAGCATTGAATTGATGATATATACTGTTGTTGATTGAAAGTTTGCTAAGCCAGACGTGCGTCTGTGCTCAACTGTTATAAGGATTAAAAACCTTAATAAGCTTTGAAGATGAAGGGATTGGTGTTCTTTTCCAAAATCTCTTTAAACTTAAAGTACTTGTTTTAAATGTTGAAATGGTTTTGGTGAACTATTGTTATACAAGAGAAAAATCCTTTTCGAACTATGTGTCTTCAAGTGAAAACTTTCAAGATTATTTGGCAATATCCTATTGGGGGAAATATTTCAAAGATAAAAGAATTTCAAAGATGCTTTATAAAAGATTTTCAAAGAAAAGGTTTTTCCTAAATATTTTAGAAACTTTCCGATAACCTGGATAGGTTATCGAGGATTCGGTTTTGAATTTGTTTTTCACTGAACGAAAAATAAGTACTTAAGAAAGAGAATCTAGTACGCGAGACGTCGCCTCTAGTATTAAGTGATGCGCACGTGATCTTGGATCAGTGTTAATTCGGGACTACGAGTCCCAGTTATGATGTTATGCACCGAGAGTCCAATTCTCGAAATTGAGGACAGTTCGTTCTGATTTCGTTGTGATGGACTTAGGTCCTAATCATGTTGTGTTGGACTGTGTATTCTAACCGCGTGTGATGAACATGATTAAAGGTGAAGGTTGTTTTCTACGACCACAACCCTTGACTGCGGCCACGGTCTTGGGCATTGTGATTGAGCATTCGGACTATGAGTCCTATGCTTCTGAGTTTTCAAGTGATGGGGAAATGATGATTTAAGTCGTTAGCTTTGAGCAGCGACAGTGAAAAGAATGAACACAAAGAAATCCTTTTAAATAAAATATTTTCTCATGTTCATTTCACCAAGCAGACGTGCTATTGATGTATATATCAGATACAAAGATGGTATCTGGGAGTCTGTCCATGTAAACCGAGTGAAGAGGCACATGTGACGTTGCTCGTCCTGAGACCTTAATGCATGAGGGTAAGGAGGCAACTGCCCGGTGGGCTAGAGATTGACCAACTCTAATTCTTCTCCAGTGAAAAATGGTGTTGATATCTCATGAGATTAAGTTAGAGCCTGATATTGAAGTGTCATGCATATTTTCAAAAGATTGACTGTGCGGGTTTGAGACCCTTTGATATAACACTGTTATGTTATGTATATGCATGATTTAATTGCTTATATGATTATGTGATGTATGTATCATGTATATGGTTGTTGTGTGATATATCCATTTGTCGGTATCTCACCCTTACAAACATATCAGGTTTCTTCTGGTTTGCTATTGTACCCTGGGTATTTTAGTACAGATGTGCAGAGGAGTCTTCCTAAGTCACTCGGAGACTTAGATCTATTTGCTTGATGAAGTATTTGATTGTGGAACGATGACGTGAGTTCTTCTCAGGAATAACTTTTAGAATGACCAGCTTAGGGTTTGAGACTTGGATTTTTGATAAGTATGTATGAGTATGACTCAGAGAGTCTATATTTTAAAACGGAATGTTTATGGCTCGGAGAGCGTCTCTTTTGAATGAAAACTTAAACTTTTCCTTTTGGTCATGTATAGCTAATTGATATAACTATCTTTAGCATATTAATGCCTGGTTGTATTTAGTGTAACTGGAATTCTGGAATGAAAATGTAATTATTTTAGCAGGTGTTCTTTTACCTTGGGTGTCCGAATTACAGAGGAGACTCTCATTAAATTTTCGTGAAAATACTAGCTTTTATTCAAGTATATTCTTTAAATTAAATAGGCTTGCCATACTATGATAGTAAGTCTGTGTGCCAATCAAGGCTTAGGAGTCGTGACAAAATTTTTATACCCAATTTCAGACACTTGTATACTTATATAAATTATTTTCCGAAAGCACCAACAAATTATCTTTTAATTAAATTCCGCACGTGTTACGTAAGTAATGCCCCAAGGGGGGGGGGGGGGGGGGGTTAAACTTACTTTGACAGGCTGGTCAAGTATATGGCGTGGCTCTTTCAGGATCACAACTTGCTAAGCCTGGTGTTTTCCCTGAATTAAGGCCTTGTGGTGAAGACTTCCGGAAGAAATGGATTGAGGTATACTCGGTGAAAGTCCTTTCTCTGTTCAACTTTCCTTTCTAACAACTGTGGCCCATCATATTATTTTCTAGCAAGTTTTTGCTAAACTTATATGAAGAAAGAACAAAGTCATCAAATGTTTGTATTTCTCAGTGGATGGTTGTAGTCTTAATGTGACTGGTGGCAGGGTGTGAATATTTTTACATGTCATGAATTTAGGGAAATTGTTGTTATATAAATTCCTGAGGCTCATTTGTTGTCAAGGTGATAGATTGATATGCCTGTATAATTTATTAATGCTTTTTTTGGTGTTAATTGTTATTCTTAATGTCTTGGGATATTGCTGATGCTAGTATTTCAGTAACTAAGTTAAATTTTTATTATACGGCTTATCTCAACCGCATTTGGCTGATCAAGTTCCTCATGGGTATAAAAGGGCATCACTTTTCAGGAATTATGTTCCATTGCTTAGGGCGACTTGGTTTATAAAGGTTACTTACCTCAATCCGGTAATGAATGCTTCAACGCTGGTATATTTACCTATTATTATACTAAGTTATTAACTTATTTATATTTTTCATATCTGATGGTAGTATGTGGTTGAACTTTGCGGGTGCGACCTGGTTCTGTGGGTATTTCTTCGGAGGTTTGGACCAAAGATGTTATCAATTACTTGCAAACCCTTTTGGATGATTTTTTCTCAAAAAATACTTCTCATCCTACTCCTCATAGTCGCGATTTGCTATGCTCATTCGCATAAACATCAAACTTAGTCTGTTTGACTTTTCCCAAGCCTTAAAATGAGCCTTCTCTTCATTGCTACTACCATCAGTAATAGCACCAGGCTTCTCAACTTGAAGAGCCAAATCAAGATCCATTACACCAAGGTGAAATTGGATTTGTTCACTCCATTAAGAGAAGTTCAGCCCATTAAATGTTGGAACAGACGTAGCATGCGAATGTAAAGACATAGGAACATATACTGCAATTAACACATGCTTCACATTAATGCTTTGAGTCATAAAATAACATCTAATCAAATTCAGACAATAAACATTAAACATTCAATGCACATCAATGTTCTCCTTTGGGTGATACATCAATGCACAACAAACATAATGATGTTAATACAATCAACATTATTAGGCAATGAAATATGCACTAACTAGAAAGTTTTACTATCTTTGGACATATAAATAAAACTAATAGTGCATTCACATCACCAACAATCATGTCCATTAATTATAAGAACAACAAATCAACATTTGGGAGGATCCATAAATGCCTTATAACAATGAACTTCAAGTTACTCACAAAGTAACAATCATCATGTCATTTATAGCATCACATTCTATGGGTAATTGAAATAAATAATCATTCATTTGGAATAAAAATAAACTTTCAGATTTGACCACTTTGGTGATTAACAAATCTACCATACACTTAATTCCAAAATAATACATACTTCACAATAATTGAGGAATATAAAATTCCACATTCTAAGCATATTGATTTCAATTCAATACGATCTCTGTACATGGCGTGAATACCATTACAATTAAATAGACAATACATCTTTGTCTTTCGTTCTTAAAAGTTCATGCACGGGAGACTTCATTTCCGTGAACAGTACATTTGGTTTCAAAAATTGGTATTTGAAATCACTTACAGGAAAAACACTTTATTCAAATAGATGATATTTGAAAAGCATTTAAAATTAGAAGCAATTCATATATGCAAAATGAAAATGCACAGGGAAGCATCATCAATCATCACGGTCCCGAATTGAGAATGTACAAGAAGATTATACAATTCATTCACATAGGACAAAAGACATATACTTTCATTCCTTTGATCCTTCTCATTCACAGTAGCACCGAAAAAACATCAATAAGTGCAGCGGAAAATCATAATTGAAAATCCTAATTTCCATAATTAGGGTTCATGAAAATTGGGAATTCAAACATCATCAATGAAAAACTATAAATTCCCTAACACACGCTCTGATAGCACATGTAAACTCTATCATACATGAGCCATTAATAAGGATCTTAAGAATTCATAGTCGTTATTAATAGGATGAATAGAAACACTAACCTTTCTCCATGCTTCAATGTTGATACTTCTTTGCTTGAACTTCTATCAACAATGGAAACTCTTCTATCCCTTTCCTTCCTCTTTATGCTTCTAACTTTGATGGAAATTAGGAGACTTTCTTTCTAGGTAGAGATAGGGAAATGTTTCATTTCCTTCCTTTTATAATTGCTTCCATCAAGCAATACATCATTTCATTCATAAGACTCATTTCCAAGAGTCATAACCATTCATTCAAATGTCAAACAATATGTCATTTCATTCCAATATTAAACCATCACTAATATTTGTCACACACGAGACATTAATTCTTACATTTGTTTCTCCTCTTTTCCCGTGTACACCTTGTTTATAAAATATATTTATCTATTGGATTTTGTTTTCTTACCTCCTGAAAATCAATTTGATCTGTTTCTCCTTTCTTCTATCTCGTTTAAAATAATGCACACGTTTATAGGATATTGCATTCAATTTTTTGCACCTATTTTCAGCACAATGTAGAAATTTTTTAAAAATTATTTAATCTATCTCATTTAAAATAATGGCTACAATTTTAGGGTAGTACATTGATTTTTTGCACCAGTATAGATAAACTATAGAGAATTTTTTAAATAAACGATTTCCAATGCTTATTGGTAAATGAAAAATTAATGTTGTTCTATATAAAAAAAATATAATAATTTTGTTAAATAGCATTTCTATTTACAATTTAAATGATTTAATTGCACTTTTGATACCTGCCAAAACTTTCCTCCAAAGTGAGTTGTAAATATATATAATATAGATATAGATATTATATAGAAATAGATATATATTTTACTAATGATGAAAATGAATTATTAGATCCAAATTTAAAAATAAATTAAAAATTTATTTAAAAATTATTGGTATTCATGCATTTTACTATTCTTATGTAATTTTGTTGAAAATTCTCCACACAATAAGTGCTAAATTAAGATTTCAACAATTATAATAATAATTTTCATAACTGTGACCTCTTTCTAATTATAATAAAAATACAATTGTTTAAAAGAAATTATTTAATTAGTTTCTCCACTGTTCCCTTTTAAATCATTTTTAAAAATTATAATTTATTTATTTATCCTTTTTTTAAGTCCATGTTAGCCATCTTTTGGGATTATGTTAACCTATCGCACCTATTAAAAGAATAATTACCCCAAATCAGTTGTGTGAGTAATTGACAAATTTTAAAGTATTTATTTTATCATATTACAGAAGAAGAAATAACTCTAAAAAATATCAGTGTCAAAGATGCAAACAATGCATTGTTCAAAGACCATGTTCATCAACATCTTAAAAAACTTGATTATGTTATTAAAAAAAAAAGTTAAAATTCACTGCCTTTGTTGGGGACTAAAAACGTCCACAATGCAATAATTTAGAAATGAATTATCAAATACGAAAGAAAACTCAAATCATACAAAATGCAGCAAAACAACATTTATGAGTGATATGTATGAGTGGTCATTATGTAATGTTTTGCACGTTGAAATAAATAATAAATTTTTTTGATTATTTTTCCTAAGTATAAATCTTTTTTTTATTACACAATTGACACGTACTTAATACAATATCCACGCATTCTTCTGTGACCAAGTAAATACAATATCCATAAGGTAGTCAAAACTTTGACCAAGTAAATACAATATCCACGCATTCTTCTGTGCTACAGTTATTTGTCGGCCACATGGCATCCGAGATGCTGTTCACTTACTTTTGGTTAAAGTGGGATCCTATGCCAACTTTTAATCTCAGCCGTCCAGATCGAGATCTAACGGTCAGATGATCTCTATTTAACTCACTCACGCACTTGCTCACCTGTAATACAGAAGAGTTTTGAAAACTGCTCTAGAAACACCATTTTTGAGTACGGACAAATTATGCCTCGTCAGAACTTAGCCTACCGTTTCCAAGGTAAGTCCATCTTCCTCACCTATCCCCGGTGCCCTCTACTCCCCCTCTTTGTCATAGACTACCTCTACTAACTGCTCCAACCTCATGACATCTGAGTGCCAACAAAACTTTACTGTGTAAGTGTGGACTTGGTCCAATTACTTGCGGCCCATTTAACTCATGATGATGTAGAATGAGCTCATGATTTAACTGTTAATTTTTTAAATGAGGCCCATGAAGTCAACTCTGACAGGCCCATTACTGTTGACGATACAGGACCCGGAGCGTAAAACCGCACTCGCCCATAACCCTGATCGTTGAAGGACCCACCAGGACTGGGAAGACAGCATGGGCCAGATCCCATGGGCTTCATAATTATTTTTGTGGAGGAGTGGATTTTAGTGCTTATAATAATTCTGCCATTTATAATGTAATAGATGATATTCCTTTTCAATATTTACCTTGTAAAAAGGAATTACTTGGGGGCCAGCGGGATTTTACAGTAAATGAAAAATACCGCAAGAAGACAAGGATCCCTGGTGGGATCCCAACTATAGTATTATGTAATCCTGATTCCAGTTACAAGGTTGCTTTATCCAATAGTGATATGTATGAGTGGTCATTATGTAATGTTTTGCACGTTGAAATAAATAATAAATTTTATTGATTATTTTTCGTGAGTACAAATCTTTTTTTTATTACACAATTGACACGTACTTAATAGTCACGTGCCCATCTACAAGGTAGTCAAAACTTTGACCAAGTAAATACAACACCCATGCATTCTTCTGTGTGTTTGCATAACTGCCATCCGTTGAACTCTTGAACTCTGTCTCTTGGTTGACTTTGACTATCTTGTTAAAATCAACACGGTCCCCGTATACCTGATTATACTTACCTTCTCCGTACTTGCAGCCTCCTGTAAAAGTAATTTTCCACTTTCTGAAAAAGTAGAATCTGTCCTTTGAATCACGATCAACAACAGCCGTTGATATGTTTGAATTATCCATCAATGCAATCCTGTCAAAAGTTTGCACTTGAGGTCCACCACTATTATCTTTGACTAAGTAAATATATCCGTTGTGGACACTTGTACTATCTTGCCCCTGGTATCCATCCTGGAATTGCATTCGAAATGCAAGAGATAATATCTTGATTTTATCTGAGTGCCTATCTTCGAACCCACTACCAATAGGGACAACACTCACGTGCCATCCATAACCCTGGGTCCCAGCCTTGACAGTTGCATTTGCCAGGCTATCTCAGAGGGACAATATGAAAACACGTGTGACCTATAGGATCTGAATGTTCTGGAATAGGTCATTGGGAGATAAGTACACGTGGATGCAATACTGTGCCGATTTTCTTTTCCTGTGGATTTTAATAAAATTTTCAATATTATATTCCATCAATCTCTTGATAAATGGAAAGACACTTTTACTTTCCCGAGGAACTGCCCAACAGTTACGGCAAGTTAGTGGGCTTTTGCACGGATGCCTGGTTGTCAGCCCAAATCAACCAGGCAGAGGAGATGGGCCTTCATCAACAGGCCAAGTTATTCGTGGTCCTCCGGGCCGCCTTCCGGCAATCCCAGAGGAGATCTGACAGATGGGGCATGAAGATCGCTACATTCAACACCGTATTAATGGAGACTATAAATACGGGTCGTATTCGTTCGCCGCGTGAAAAGCCGGCCAGCCGGAAAAATAATATTTTAGTCCCATATTCCCCCGACAAAGGTTAAAGTGCTACAGTTATTTGTCGGCCACATGGCATCCGAGATGCTGCTCACTTACTTTCGGTTAAAGTGGGATCCTATGCCAACTTTTAATATCAGCCGTCCAGATCGAGATCTAACGGTCAGATGGTCTCTATTTAACTCACTCACGCAATTGCTCACTTGTAATACAGAAGAGTTTTGAAAAACTGCTCTAGAAACACCATTTTTGAGTACGGACAAATTATGCCTCGTCAGAACTCAGCCTACCGTCTCCAAGGTAAGTCCATCTTCCTCACCTATCGCCGGTGCCCTCTACTCCCCCTCTTTGTCATACACTACCTCTACCAACTGCTCCAACCTCATGACATCTCCTATGCCAGGGTATGTCAGGAAAGTCACCAGGACGGTGAACCACACCTTCACTGTCTTGTCCAATTGGACAAGAGGTTCAACACAACGAACCCAAGGTTCTTTGACATCCAGGGACACCATCCCAACACACAGGTCCCCCGGAGAGATGTAGCGGTTGCAGACTACATTGCAAAGGGAGGGGTCTTTGAGGAGAGAGGACTACTTAGAGCTTCAAGAAGCAGTCCTAAGAAGTCTAGAGATCTCATCCGGACAAATATACTCAAGGAGTCGACATCCAAGGCCGACTTCCTACGACAGCTGTCATGGCTGCTACATCAAACGGGGAAGCCATCTGAAACATTTTCCGGTCAGTCAACTCCATTCTCAGTCACCTGAAACATTTTCTGGCCATTCAACTATATTTTCGGTGGGCCCACCCCTTTTCTAGTACACATATAATTTCCAGCCACATCCCAACCCTTTTCCCACAGCCCCACCCTCCTCGTGCGTCCCTGTTTTGTTCCTTCCTCTGTTTACTTTTCAGTTTTGTTTTTTTTTTCTTTTCCTTTTTTTTGTTTGGTAAATACTCTATTTCCAGCTTCAATCGACTTTGACAATCATTTTCATGGTAATGATTTATAGCTCATACCCTAGAACACTTCTATTGGTTCGATAAGGGTTATGCCATTTATTTGCTCTATTTCCCTTGGTCATAGCATTAATTGTTTGTTTTTAAATGGTTTACTCTTGGTTATTACATTCTTTTATAAATATTTTTAAACAAGTTATTTATCATTTTTATTATATAATAATTAAAGTTAAATAGTGTATATATACTTAATATTTGCAATTATATGATATATGTATATGTATGTTTTTTTTATCATATTGACCATTTTAAAATAGCAGCCATCTCGCTATCAACTTTACTGCTGTAGCATTATGGGGTTAGCCACGTTGCTCAGCTATTTGGGTTTGACTACTGTGCAACTAGCAACTTAGCAATTACCCATAGTATTAGTTGTGAGAAAATTGTTAAATACGGGGTTTAAAAGTTTCCATTACTGTGTTTATGTTTGTTCTGTTAGTTTGCATCGTATTTTAATATTTTATTCTTCTAAAAACATAACATATTCTCTTTTTCATGCGAGATAGTCATACTAAAATTTGTAGGAACCATTTAAATAATTACCTCCCTGGACGTGTTGACTTGATAAGTTAAGAAAATATTAAGTGTTCATGCAGGTTTTCCTCTCCTTTTTTGTTTTTACTTTAGATTTTTTTTTTCAAACTTAGCAAGAATTTATTATTGAATTGGTCATCTTATATTTGTTAGAGATTGAAAGCTATTACTCGGTCCATTGACACTGAATAAGGTGGTGTTTGAACATCCAAATAAGGTTGTAGAATTTTCATAAAAAAATAGATAATAGTAGCACTATTTCGGCGGAAGGTTGTAGAATCTTTCTCTGTTTCCCTTTTTCGTTGTAATTATTAAGATTTCTTGGTTTTGTATCATTTTAATAATTAAAACATATCTTTTGGCAAATGCTAACCAGTGTCGTAAGTTAAGGAATCAAAGGTAGAAAACCACTATTGGAAAATGATGCATTCAATACATAGAAAATTGAAAAGTTGTGGTTTCCCATAAAATCTTTCTATATATTGATTCTTTAACTAATGCCCTCGGGGTACTTGTTAGCAACCCATATATATATATATATATATATATATATATATATATATATATATATATATATATATATATATATATATATATATATATTTAAAATTCTTTTAGGAGTGGTTCCACTATATCATAGCATCATAATTTCAAGATACTGTTAATCATTTGAAGGTGAAGACTGCTATGTTGGTGGTGCTATTTATTTCTAAGGCATGGGCGCAGAGGATGTGTTTTTAAAATTGAGATGTTTTTTTTAAAATTACGGTCCAAACCCAGCTACTGTAACTGGGCTATGTGAAGTCTATGATGAAGTAAATTGGAGAAGACATGTTTAAATTCATATTTTATCTTCCTACGAAAAATTGCTTAATTTCGTTTGAGGCTTTGAGCTAATATTGTTAAAGTTTCTATGATATAGAGTTTATTTTGTGCAATATACTAATACTAATAATATGTAGTAAAATAGTATATTATTATTATTATTATTATTATTATTATTATTATTATTATTATTATTATTATTATTATTATTATTTGTTGCGCTAAATCAGAAATCTGATGCTGTTAATCACTTTCACACTGTTTTCATGTTTTCAGGCGACAACCACAGTTAGCCCCATACAAGTTAAAGTGTGATAAAGAACCTTTGAACTCTAGGTAGTTCCTGCTCATAATTGCATTTTTTTTGAATTATTGCTTACTTTTTGTTCATAAATAACGGTCATACTAAGCTTTTTTAGAGGGTTAGATCTTCCCTTTCTACCCCCTTGTTTATCTGATTTAGCTTTTATTTGTTGTTACTCTAAAGCATTAAGCTAACAAGGTTTTGTTATCTTCTTGTACATTTGAATGTTAAATGTCATTATTTGAATCTCAGTCTAAACCCCAAATTGCCCTGAGGAGACTCTGACCAGAGAATATTTGCAATCTGGATATAGGGATACTGTTGAGGGACTTGAGGTACATCATCAAATTTTAATGTGTTATACCAAATCAGATGATGTAAAGTAGCAATTTAGCTGATGAATTATTGGGTTATACTTATCCAGTTATCCATTTTATTTTTTTTCTTTTAGTTTTTGTAACACCCCGATTTTCACTGCTTTCTAGTGTCGGTAATTATATATAAAAATATATTTTTATCCGAGACTTAGAAAATTGTTTTGGGTAAAATACTGTTATTTTCCTGTCATGTTTTATATCTTATGGTTACGATGCAATTTTGGGTTGAAAATTCAGATGGAACCCGGTCTGCGTTTTCACTGACAGTAAAATTTTACTGCTAAGAAGACCTAATTTTGAGTCGTGAACGAGATGAAAAATGTTTTTATCGTATTTACTACGATATTGGAAGTTTTGAAAATTTTGGTAAAAAAAAAATTAAAATATTATATTTGTTGCGGACATATACGTCGAGATGTCTCTAGGAAGAGCTTGAGCCAGATGAATAGGGAAGTCGGCAACGTAGCAGAGATGTTGGATTGACCGACTTGACGAGCATTTATGACGAGTTTATCCGTATCATAAATGGCCATAATGGCACATTTATGGCAAAATTAAATTTTCCTATGAAATGACCAAAATGCCCTTGTCTTTTTATGACAATTTCAAGTAAATGCCATTGGACAAGTTGACCAAACCTTGCCCAACCCTCACGGCTTCAATAGTGACATCTTCCTTAAGATGGTTGTCTTCTTCATATAAATACCAATCTTCCATTTTCATGTTCTTCTTCTTCAAAGTTCATCAACTTGCCATAAGAACACCATAGAAAAAAATTCAAAAGAAACTCATCGAAATCTTGTTTTCTTGGATCAACAAGAGGTAATACCTTATTCTCTTGTCATTTAAATCATTTCTCTTCACAACTTTTGAGAGATTCATGGCTAAGAATCATATGTTCTTCATTTGTTTAAAGTTCTTGGAGTTAGATTCAAAAATTCATAACTAATTCTAGAAAAATCCTTTTGACATGAAACCAATTGCTATTATCTTATAATCATCTCTATTTTCATCATCTAGAAGCACAAGATCATTAGAAATTTCTTTCCTTGATTTCGGGTTATGGCCGAACCTAGGTTAACTTTGAGTTTTTAGGTTTTGTTTCATTTTCATGACTCGATTCATGATTCAATCCTTTTGTATATTGCTAGTTCTTGTATTCAAGTATATAGAAGATCAAGAAAATCAAACTTTAACCTATTAATCTCATCAAAACCGAAACCCTAGATTTGTGAACTCAAGGGTTTTGTGATTCAAAAGTTGTTTGTAACACTTGAATCAAACCCTAAGTTTTGTATATTGATTAAATCCCAAAAGTTGATGAAATTTTAAAACTTCTAATCTATGGATCTTGAGGAAATCCGAACCCTAGTTCTTAGAACTAGATGAGTTTAGTTCATGTCTTAGTTCATAATCATGGTTAAAGTGATTAATCATGCTTAATTAACTTATGGATCATTAATCCTTAAGTTAATCAAATTTTAAATTTTTCCTAACCTAGATAATGGGTTAAAGCCGAACCCTAACCTTCATAAACCAAGTGTATTGTTGTTTGATTTGATTTATTTTGGGTTGTAATTCGTTTGAAGGAAATAACTGAGTTAGCTGAGTCAAGCTGACGGAGAAAAATCAAATCAGAATCAGAAAATTAACAGGAAATATAGTGTGGTCTTCAAGAGGTAAGGGGGGTATGCCTGAGGAGTTGAGATAATCTCATGCTTATTTGTGGAGTCATGTATTGATTTTATGTATGCAATAGTTTATTTTATTATACTGTTTACTATTAATTGCTAAATTGATGTGATGTTTATCTGAGTAATTGAATTGAAGTGATGTGTGAACTTACATGATTATGATTATTTGTTTATATTATAATTGTGATGCATGTCATAAATTGATATATGCCATGTCATTTAGTGATTGGAATTTATCTGCTGTTGAGTGTTAGACTGAGTAACCAGACATTAGTCAGTGTTAAAAAAATTAATTAAGGATAAAAAACTTGATAAGCTTGGATAATTAATCTGAGGGATTAATCTGGGAGATTTTGAGAAAAATGAATTTTTTTTATTATTTTAATAATATTTTGTGAAAACAGTGTAAATAAGCAATAGTAAGGGCGAAATCGTGAAATTTTTCACAGGCTCTAATTTTTATATAATAAATTCAATTTTATTATAAAATGTTATTTAAAGTGATTAAGTTCCAAAAATAATATTTACAGCAGTCAGAACAATTACTTCTGACAAAGAAGTGATATTAGTTATTTAATATTATTTAATTAATATTATTTAATATTAAATATTTAATTATTTAAATTTTCGAAATTTATTTAATCTTTTTATTTATTAAAATTTTTTTATTTATTAAAATTTTTGTTTTGTTGACCTTTATTGGAAATTATTTCTTAAAGTGAAATAATTAGAAATCAAAGAAAATTATAAATGATTTTTTAAATTTATTAACGTTTTAACAGAAAAGAATTTATGTAACAATGTTTTTATTCAGTGAAAGTATTCCGTTAAACTTGGATGAGTTTTCAAAGCTTTTGTTTTGTTTTTCACTGAGCAAAATGTTTTACAATCAGATAAATGAGCCTAGAAACCGAGACGTCGGGGTTCTAGTGTTGTATGGACACGTAGATCAAGGATCTGTGTCATGGGACGGAGTGTCCTGCAAGTTTTGTTTTTGGACTGTGTGTCCTAAATTGATGTGGAAAGTGTGAGTTCCATATCCGCGAGCCTAAAACTGGTGCATCGGTTTAAGGGCATCATGATTGAGCATTCGGACTGTATGTCCTATGTTGAGATTAAAAGATTTGAACTGTGTGTCCTGAATTTGTTTTAAGTAAAAAGTCTTAATTAAAAGAATTAAGCATGGTCGTTAAGCTTTTTGCTTCGATGAGGAAAGATTATTACGACAAAGAAAACAAACGAGAATAAAAGTTTTTCTCATACATTTAATGGCCATTGTGTCATGTAAAAGGCATGGAATCCATAGTGGATCAATGTATATGACAGACGTGTCAGATGGTGATGATCATTGAGGTCCGGAGTGGATCAATGTATCTTTTATAGGACTTTGTGTCCAAATTGATAGGACTTTCTGTCCAGATTATATATATGTGCCGCTATTTTCTAATTATGGAATAGTGTCATTGCTTTGCATGAGCATCCTAACGGGAATGGGGATGTGCACAATTGTGTCGTTGCTTTGCATGAGCATCCTAACGGGAATGGGGATGTGCACAATTGTGTTAGGTGCTGGCATGAACATCCTATCGGGAATGGGGATGTGCACCATTTATTTTCTTGGGCATTGTTTTGTTCATTTTTACGATGCGCCATGTGCGAGCCTGATCAGCTTGAAACGAAACAGAAAGTTGTGGTATCTCCGGAGATTAGGTATCAAATTAGAAATTGAACATAGAAGTGTCATGTATTTTTATAAAATGACGATGATTGTCGGGCATGAAGCCCTGTGAGTTATATCATTTTACTGTAAGAATTCATGTTATTATATTGTGAATATTTGGTAATTGCTATTTGAGAGTCTTGCATGGGGTTGTCTTATAAAACTCATATATTGGAAACTCACCCTTACAAACATTTTAGATGGATCCGGACGAGGTGGATTTGAACTACTCGGGGGTACGATCCCTGACGTTTGACGACGCTGATAGAGGAGACGCCTGGGTTATTAACCCAGGGGCTCGGAGTGCTATCTATACTGGTCCAGTAAGGACTCTCCGAGGTACAGTCGCTGAAGGACCACAACAGTTAGTACATAGTAGGGAAACAATTGAGATATCGCTACCACCCATCTGGATGATACTACAATATTTAGTACAACATGGGAGTCTGGAATACCAACCGCCTCAGTTTATTCAACCACTACAACAAGTTGCACCAGGATCACCTCCTGCACCCATTATATTAGTTCCAGAGAACATTCCGGAGGAGATGGAGGAAGACCCAGAGGAGAATCCGGTGGAAAATCCTGACTATGTTCTTATAGCATGGAAGGTGCGGAGTCTGGCTGGAGAGGGGCTGTTGTATCCTCTCCGCACACATCTTCGGGGGGGGGGAGTGTACACTGGGCTTCCCAATGGTTTTATATAGTGGTGACCAGCTTAGGATGTAGTTTTAGAAAGAGTGGGAATTTTAGGATAGTCTGAATTAGTGACTCCTGAGAGTCATCTTTTGCGTAGTATTTTCAGACACCCACTATGACTTAGTTGAAAAAATTTCTGATGATGTAAAATATTTGTGACAAGTGGATAGTGACCTAGTAAGAAAAGGGTCATTTGTAAAATAGAGAAGTATATGTGAAATATATATATATAGTGGTGTATATTATATTATGAGAGTTTGAATGTATGTGCAGAAAAAGAAAAAAAATTTATCACTATTTTTTTTAAAAAAAAGTATAGGGAATTAGAAAATGCATCTTATTTTCCGAAGAAAACCAGCAACTTAATATTTTATTTAGTTTGATGTTTGGGTAATGTTACGTAAATGTGATACCTAAAAAGGGGGTGTCGCATTTAGTGGTATCAGAGCTGGTCGAGTCTTTCGGGAAATCTTTGGGAGTAGGTCTGTTGTGTTGATGTTGTGTGATCTCTGAAGAGAATTGTTTGAATTACTTCTTAGAAGTAATATGTGTTAGTAATTAGATTAAAGTCTTATTTTCTGGTTGCCATTTAACTGATTATGTCTTGTAGGTCAGTTATGGAACCAGAGGGTGGACTTGGACGTGGACGTGGACGTGGACGTGGTCGTGGACGCGGTCGAGGAAGAGGTCGTAGAGGTGGTCATGTTAACGGTCAAGAGAATTTTGAGGAAAATTATGAAGAAGGAGGAGGTATGAACTTTGCTGCACAAGCAATGGCGGATGTAGCTGCTGCTATTATACAACAAACTGCAACGATGGCTGCCCATAATTTGCAGGAACAAATTCGAGCGGAACAGGCTGCTGAAGGTAGAAGTCTTACTGCTTTTAGACGCCAGAATCCTCCACAATTTCATGGAGATGTGGATCCTGTTAAGGCTGACTTATGGATTCAGGAAGTGGAGAAGATTTTTGAGTTAATCAATAGTCCAGAAGGAGTGAAGGTACCGCATGCTACCCATTTGTTGTTAGGGGATGCTGAATATTGGTGGAGAGGTACTAAGCAACTATTAGAAGTAGAAAATCAGGTGATTACTTGGGAGATATTTAAGAACATGTTTCTGAACAAGTATTTTCCACAAAGCGCTCGAGCAGAGAAGGAGCAGGAATTTTTACGTCTATCTCAAAGGGATTTAACTGTAGAAGAGTATGCAGCTAAATTCGAGTCATTGGCCAAATACTTTCGCTTTTTCCAAAACAATCCGGATGAAGATTGGAAGTGCGAACGTTTTGAAGCAGGATTACGGTTCGAGATTAAGGAATCTGTACTTCCGTTGGAAATCAGGAATTTTCAAGCTTTGGTTGAGAAGTGTAGGAAGATAGAGCAAATGAGGAAGGGAAGAGATAACAGAGGATATGCGGGAGGACCATCAAAATCCAAAGGTCAATATCAGAACCAGAAAGGGAAGCAGGTCCAGAGTAAACCGTATTATCGAGCACCGGGAAGTAATCGTTATCAACAACCCTATCATCCTGTAGCTACTGCATCAAGTGGTGGAGACCAGAAGAATCAAAATGAAAACACAATCAGGAAATGTTTCAAGTGTGGAGACCCAAATCATATGGCGAATAAATGTCCAGTGAAAGTACCCAGGTGTTATACTTGTGGTTAGGTGGGACATATGGCTAGAGACTGTGGTAAACCAAGGACTACACCAGTTGTCAATACTGTCAAGACCAATAAACCGATAGCTAAGGGGAGAGTTTACACCATGAGTGGTGCTGAGGCTTCTGATTCTGACGATCTCATACAAGGTAGTTACGACATAACTGGTAATCTCTTAACTGTACTTTTTGATTTGGGTGCGACGCATTCCTTTATTTCGATGGATGTTGTGAAACATTTGAAATTGCCTATTTCATCTTTGTCCTATGACTTGATTGTTTCAACTCCAACTGCTAGGCCAATTGTTGTGAATTCTATATGTCTGAACTGTCCTATTGTTATTTAGGATAGACATTTTCTTGTTGATTTGATATGCCTGCCTTTAATACAGTTAGATGTAATTTTAGGCATGGATTCATTATCTTCCAACCATATTATGTTAGATTGTGCAAATAAGACTCTAGTTTTTCCTAATCCTGAGATTTCTGGAATTTTATCTACCAACCATATAAGAACTTTTTCGAGAGAAAGAGGTCAGGGATACATGCTTTTAACTAACTTAGAAGTCGAGAGGGAGATCGATTTGAGTACTCTGCCTATTGTGAGAGAATTTCTGGATGTGTTTCCTAATGATGTCCCTGGATTGCCGCCAGTAAGAGAAATTGAATTCTCCATCGATTTGATACCAGGAACGGGACCGATTTCTATTTCTCCGTATAGGATGGCGCCTACAGAGCTTGTTGAATTGAAAACTCAACTAGAGGATCTTTTGTCAAAACAATTCATTTGACCAAGTGTTTCTCCGTGGGGAGCACCGGTTCTACTAGTGAGAAAGAAAGACGGAGGTTCGAGACTTTGTGTAGATTTTTGACAACTAAATAAAGTGACGATTAAGAATAAGTATCCGTTACCGCGTATAGATGATCTGATGGATCAATTGCGAGGAGCTGTTGTGTTCTCGAAGATTGACTTGAGAACAGGTTATCATCAGATTAGAGTAAAAAGTGAAGATATTCCAAAAACTGCGTTCAGAACTCGTTACGGACATTATGAATATCTCGTAATGCCATTCGGAGTAACCAATACACCAGCCGTTTTCATGGACTATATGAATCGGATTTTTCGTCCGTTTCTTGATAAGTTTGTTGTGGTGTTCATTGATGACATTCTTATTTACTCTAAGAGTAATGAGGAACATAAAGAACATTTGCAACAAGTTTTACAGATTTTGTGTGAGAAAGTTCTGTATGCGAAATTGTCTAAGTGTGAATTTTGGCTTAAGGAAGTAAAATTCTTAGGACATGTGATTACCGAGGAAGGTATTGCTGTCGATCCTGCAAAAGTGGAAGCGGTACTTTCTTGGGAAAGACCAAAGACAGTAACGGAGATCAGAAGTTTTATGGGTTTAGCCGGTTACTATAGAAGATTTATTGAAGGATTTTCCAAGATAGTTGCGCCGTTAACTTTGCTTACAAGAAAAGATCAACCTTTTGTATGGGAAGACAAATGTGAAGAAAGTTTTCAGAAGATCAAGGAACAATTGACAACTTCACCAGTTTTAATACTGCCTGAACCAAATGAACCTTACGAAGTGTATTGTGATGCTTCTTATCAAGGTTTAGGATGTGTGTTGATGCAACATAGGAAAGTTGTAGCTTACGCATCACGTCAATTGAAGACACATGAAAGAAATTATCCGACGCATGATCTGGAGTTGGCTGTAGTGGTTTTTGCACTAAAGATCTGGAGGCATTACTTGTACGGAGCAATATTCGATGTCTTCAGTGACCACAAAAGTTTAAAGTATCTGTTTGATCAGAAGGAGCTCAACATGAGACAAAGACGTTGGATGGAATTTTTAAAAGATTACGATTTCAAATTACAGTATCATCCTGGAAAGGCTAATGTTGTAGCTGACGCACTTAGCAGAAAAGCCATTCATATCTCAGTTATGATGGTAAGGGAATTAAAATTAATAGAAGAGTTCCGTGATCTCAATTTGATTATGGAATTTGATAAAGAGAAAATCAGTGTGGGAATGATCAAAATTTCTAGTGGATTAATGGAAGAAATCCGAGAACGACAAATTTCGGATGTCTATCTTCAAGAAAAGAGGGAATTGATGAAACAAGGAAAGGTTGCAGAATTTAGTTTGGGATCAGATCATATCTTAAGGTGCAATGGACGAATATGTGTACCTGATAATCCTGAGATGAGAAAGATGATTTTAGATGAATCTCATAAGAGTAAGTTAAGTATTCATCCTGGATCGAAGAAGATGTATCAAGATTTGAAACAAAGATTTTGGTGGCCAGGCATGAAAAAGCAAGTAGCAGAATACGTTGCATCTTGTCTGACGTGTCAAAAAGCAAAGGTGGAACATCAAAGGCCAGGAGGTATGCTTACATCACTAGATATACCAGAATGGAAGTGGGACAATATATCAATGGATTTTGTGGTAAGTTTACCACGAACTTCTAAAGGCTTTGATTCAATTTGGGTAATTGTTGACAGGCTAACGAAATAGGCACATTTCTTACCTGTTAAGATTAATTATACAGTAGAGAAATTGACGGATATCTATATCAAGGAAGTAATCAGATTACATGGGATACCATCAAGTATTGTGTCAGATAGAGATCCAAAGTTTACTTCACGTTTTTGGGGAAGTTTACATCGAGCCTTAGGAACTAAGTTAAGGTTAAGTTTATCTTATCATCCTCAAACTGATGGACAAACGGAAAGAACGATTCAATCATTAGAAGATTTGCTAAGAGCATGTGTTTTAGATCATTGAGGAAGTTGGGATGATTTGTTACCACTGATTGAATTCACATATAACAACAGTTTTCATTCAAGCATAGGGATGGCACCCTATGAGGCTTTCTACGGAAGGAAATGTCAAACACCTTTGTGTTGGTACCAAGACAGAGAGAGTATGATGTTAGGGCCTGAAATCGCAAATGCAGATTTACGGAAAAAAGTAAAACAAATCCGTGAAAGGATGAAAGCAAAGACAAAGTATACAGAAGAGTTATTCAGATCAAAGGAGACGACCTCTCGAGTTTGAAGAAGGTGAACATGTATTTCTGAGAGTCACACCAACGACTGGGGTAGGTAGGGTTATGAAATCCAGAAAACTCACTCCTAAATTCATTGGACCATACCAAATTCTTCGTCGTGTTGGTCCAAAGAGCCTATCAAATTTCTTTGCCGCCATTTCTTTCAAATATTCATGATGTGTTCCATGTTTCACAACTAAGGAAGTATATTCCTGATCCATCACATATAATCGAACCCGATGAAGTACAATTAAAAGAAAACTTGTCTTATGAGACTTCACCTGTACGAATCGAAGATAAGATGATTAAGCAACTCAGGGGTAAGCAAATCTCATTAGTTAAAGTTATTTGGAATGAAACTACTGGAGAACCGACGTGGGAGGCTGAGGACAAGATGAGATTACAGTATCCTGAACTCTTTACAGGTACGTAATTTCGAGGACGAAATTTTTTTTTAGTGGGGTAATAATGTAACACCCCGATTTTCACTGCTTTCTAGTGTCGGTAATTATATATAAAAATATATTTTTATCCGAGACTTAGAAAATTGTTTTGGGTAAAATACTGTTATTTTCCTGTCATGTTTTATATCTTATGGTTACGATGCAATTTTGGGTTGAAAATTCAGATGGAACCCGGTCTGCGTTTTCACTGACAGTAAAATTTTACTGCTCAGAAGACCTAATTTTGAGTCGTGAACGAGATGAAAAATGTTTTTATCGTATTTACTACGATATTGGAAGTTTTGAAAATTTTGGTAAAAAAAAAATTAAAATATTATATTTGTTGCGGACATATACGTCGAGATGTCTCTAGGAAGAGCTTGAGCCAGATGAATAGGGAAGTCGGCAACGTAGCAGAGATGTTGGATTGACCGACTTGACGAGCATTTATGACGAGTTTATCCGTATCATAAATGGCCATAATGGCACATTTATGGCAAAATTAAATTTTCCTATGAAATGACCAAAATGCCCTTGTCTTTTTATGACAATTTCAAGTAAATGCCATTGGACAAGTTGACCAAACCTTGCCCAACCCTCACGGCTTCAATAGTGTCATCTTCCTTAAGATGGTTGTCTTCTTCATATAAATACCAATCTTCCATTTTCATGTTCTTCTTCTTCAAAGTTCATCAACTTGCCATAAGAACACCATAGAAAAAAATTCAAAAGAAACTCATCGAAATCTTGTTTTCTTGGATCAACAAGAGGTAATACCTTATTCTCTTGTCATTTAAATCATTTCTCTTCACAACTTTTGAGAGATTCATGGCTAAGAATCATATGTTCTTCATTTGTTTAAAGTTCTTGGAGTTAGATTCAAAAATTCATAACTAATTCTAGAAAAATCCTTTTGACATGAAACCAATTGCTATGATCTTATAATCATCTCTATTTTCATCATCTAGAAGCACAAGATCATGAGAAATTTCTTTCCTTGATTTCTGGTTATGGCCGAACCTAGGTTAACTTTGAGTTTTTAGGTTTTGTTTCATTTTCATGACTTGATTCATGATTCAAACCTTTTGTATATTGCTAGTTCTTGTATTCAAGTATATAGAAGATCAAGAAAATCAAACTTTAACCTATTAATCTCATCAAAACCGAAACCCTAGATTTGTGAACTCAAGGGTTTTGTGATTCAAAAGTTGTTTGTAACACTTAAATCAAACCCTAAGTTTTGTATATTGATTAAATCCCAAAAGTTGATGAAATTTTAAAACTTCTAATCTATGGATCTTGAGGAAATCCGAACCCTAGTTCTTAGAACTAGATGAGTTTTGTTCATGTCTTAGTTCATAATCATGGTTAAAGTGATTAATCATGCTTAATTAACTTATGGATCATTAATCCTTAAGTTAATCAAATTTTAAATTTTTCCTAACCTAGATAATGGGTTAAAGCCGAACCCTAACCTTCATAAACCAAGTGTATTGTTGTTTGATTTGATTTATTTTGGGTTGTAATTCGTTTGAAGGAAATAACTGAGTTAGCTGAGTCAAGCTGACGGAGAAAAATCAAATCAGAATCAGAAAATTAACAGGAAATATAGTGTGGTCTTCAAGAGGTAAGGGGGGTATGCCTGAGGAGTTGAGATAATCTCATGCTTATTTGTGGAGTCATGTATTGATTTTATGTATGCAATAGTTTATTTTATTATACTGTTTACTATTAATTGCTAAATTGATGTGATGTTTATCTGAGTAATTGAATTGAAGTGATGTGTGAACTTACATGATTATGATTATTTGTTTATATTATAATTGTGATGCATGTCATAAATTGATATATGCCATGTCATTTAGTGATTGGAATTTATCTCATTGATGTTAGTGTTAGACTGAGTAACCAGACATTAGTCAGTGTTAAAAAAATTAATTAAGGATAAAAAACTTGATAAGCTTGGATAATTAATCTGAGGGATTAATCTGGGAGATTTTGAGAAAAATGAATTTTTTTATTATTTTAATAATATTTTGTGAAAACAGTGTAAATAAGCAATAGTAAGGGCGAAACCGTGAAATTTTTCACAGGCTCTAATTTTTATATAATAAATTCAATTTTATTATAAAATGTTATTTAAAGTGATTAAGTTCCAAAAATAATATTTACAGCAGTCAGAACAATTACTTCTGACAAAGAAGTGATATTAGTTATTTAATATTATTTAATTAATATTATTTAATATTAAATATTTAATTATTTAAATTTTCGAAATTTATTTAATCTTTTTATTTATTAAAATTTTTTTATTTATTAAAATTTTTGTTTTGTTGACCTTTATTGGAAATTATTTCTTAAAGTGAAATAATTAGAAATCAAAGGAAATTATAAATGATTTTTTAAATTTATTAACGTTTTAACAGAATATGTAACAATATTTTTATTCAGTGAAAGTATTCCGTTAAACTTGGATGAGTTTTCAAAGCTTTTGTTTTGTTTTTTACTGAGCAAAATGTTTTACAAGCAGATAAATGAGCCTAGAAACCGAGACGCTAGGGTTCTAGTGTTGTATGGACACGTAGATCAAGGATCTGTGTCATGGGACGGAGTGTCCTGCAAGTTTTGTTTTTGGACTGTGTGTCCTAAATTGATGTGGAAAGTGTGAGTTCCATATCTGCGAGCCTAAAACTGGTGCATCGGTTTAAGGGCATCGTGATTGAGCATTCAGACTGTATGTCCTATGTTGAGATTAAAAGATTTGGACTGTGTGTCCTGAATTTGTTTTAAGTAAAAAGTCTTAATTAAAAGAATTAAGCATGGTCGTTAAGCTTTGTGCTTCGACGAGGAAAGATTATTACGACAAAGAAAACAAACGAGAATAAAAGTTTTTCTCGTGCATTTAATGGCCATTGTGTCATGTAAATGGCATTGAATCCAGAGTGGATCAATGTATATGACAGACGTGTCAGGTGGTGATGATCATTGAGGTCCGGAGTGGATCAATGTATCTTTTATAGGACTTTGTGTCCAAATTGATAGGACTTTCTGTCCAGATTATATATATGTGCCGCTATTTTCTAATTATGGAATAGTGTCATTGCTTTGCATGAGCATCCTAACGGGAATGGGGATGTGCACAATTGTGTCGTTGCTTTGCATGAGCATCCTAACGGGAATGGGGATGTGCACAATTGTGTTAGGTGCTGGCATGAACATCCTATCGGGAATGGGGATGTGCACCATTTATTTTCTTGGGCATTGTTTTGTTCGTTTTTACGATGCGCCATGTGCGAGCCTGATAAGCTTGAAACGAAACAGAAAGTTGTGGGATCTCCGGAGATTAGGTATCAAATTAGAAATTGAACATAGAAGTGTCATGCATTTTTATAAAATGACGATGATTGTCGGGCATGAAGCCCTGTGAGTTATATCATTTTACTGTAAGAATTCATGTTATTATATTGTGAATATTTGGTAATTGCTATTTGAGAGTCTTGCATGGGGTTGTCTTATAAAACTCATATGTTGGAAACTCACCCTTACAAACATTTTAGATGGATCCGGACGAGGTGGATTTGAACTACTCGGGGGTACGATCCCTGACGTTTGACGACGCTGATAGAGGAGACGCTTGGGTTATTAACCCAGGGGCTCGGAGTGCTATCTATACTGGTCCAGTAAGGACTCTCCGAGGTACAGTCGCTGAAGGACCACAACAGTTAGTATATAGCAGGGAAACAATTGAGATATCGCTACCACCCATCTGGATGATACTACAGTATTTAGTACAACATGGGAGTCTAGAACACCAACCGCCTCAGTTTATTCAACCACTACAACAAGTTGCACCAGGATCACCTCCTGCACCCATTATATTAGTTCCAGAGAACATTCCGGAGGAGATGGAGGAAGACCCAGAGGAGAATCTGGTGGAAAATCCTGACTATGTTCCTATAGCAGACGAAGGGTCTGGAGCTGCTGGAGAGGGGGCTGTTGTATCCTCTCCAGACACATCTTCACGGGGTGGGGGAGTGTACACTGGGCTTCCCAATGGTTTTATATAGTGGTGACCAGCTTAGGATGTAGTTTTAGAAAGAGTGGGAATTTTAGGATAGTCTGAATTAGTGACTCCTGAGAGTCATCTTTTGCGTAGTATTTTCAGACACCCACTATGACTTAGTTGAAAAAATTTCTGATGATGTAAAATATTTGTGACAAGTGGATAGTGACCTAGTAAGAAAAGGGTCATTTGTAAAATAGAGAAGTATATGTGAAATATATATATAGTGGTGTATATTATATTATGAGAGTTTGAATGTATGTGCAGAAAAAGAAAAAAAAAATTTATCACTATTTTGAAAAAAAAAAGTATAGGGAATTAGAAAATGCATCTTATTTTCCGAAGAAAACCAGCAACTTAATATTTTATTTAGTTTGATGTTTGGGTAATGTTACGTAAATGTGATACCTGAAAAGGGGGTGTCGCAGTTTTAAAGTAGTATCTTCGTGATTGTCTCCTGATGCTGCAGCAACCAAAATATTTTCAAGATTTGATGCTTTTTCTCTAATTTTCATTTCAGCCCTTTTCCTTCAACTATGTAGTTTTTCTTTTACACATGATCCCAGCTATAGGATGCAGCTATATAACTGAATGTATAAAAGCAGTCTGGTGTTTGTCAAAATGAGTTATCTTAGTTTTGTGTGGTATTATATTTTCATATATTGTTGTAGGTGATTTTAATTATTCTTATGTTGGCATGATGAACCTGTTATATCTGCGTTGTATTATGGTTGTATCTGTTTGTGTCTGTGCTGGTGTAAGTGAAATTCATAGTTAGATTTTTCTTTTAGATTTCTTTTCTGGATCTCCCACTGTTCAAGGTAGTGAATAGCAATCTAGCTCTCCTTGATGATTCACTAAAAATTAATTTGTGCTATCTGAAACACTGATTATTTGTGACTGTTCAAACCTGCCCTTTTTGTCTGGTGTCGACTATTTTTCTTACATTGCCTCACTTTTTGTGTTTCTCAGGAAGCTAGAGAAATTTCATTGACCCAGGTTCCAAATTTTAACAAGACAGTTGTTGTTAATTGCAGAGAGGTGACTCTCTTGTCTTTGTGAGATAATAGTGTCTGTTTTATTTATTTTTGATTCTATGAAGTATGCTCTAAATTTACCTGTCATTCTCCATTTTAATTTTTGTATTCATTGGAAGTGTATGCAGATATTGGTTAACTCATTAGTCTTTCATCTTCTTTCAGGCCATCAGAAAACGTCTAAGGGCCATCAATGAATCTCGTGCTCAGAAGCGGAAGGTGATGATCTTTATTCTATCCTGCTGAACATTCCGCTTCTATAATATATCTATACTTGTATGTTTTGTATTTGATCTACATGGTAGTGCTTACTTTGACAGGATGGTCAAGTATATGGCGTGGCTCTTTCAGGATCACAACTTGCTAAGCCTGGTGTTTTCCCTGAATTAAGGCCTTGTGGTGAAGACTTCTGGAAGAAATGGATTGAGGTATACTTGGTGAAAGTCCTTTCTCTGTTCAACTTTCCTTTCTAACAACTGTGGCCCATCATATTATTTTCTAGCAAGTTTTTACTAAATTTATATGAAGAAAGAACAAAGTCATCAAATGTTTGTATTTCTCAGCGGATGGTTGTAGTCTTAATCTGACTGGTGGCAGGGTGTGAATATTTATACATGTCATGAATTTAGGGAAATTGTTGTTATATAAATTCCTGAGGCTCATTTGTTGTCAAGGCTGATAGATTGATATGCCTGTATAATTTATTAATGCTTTTTTTTGGTGTTAATTGTTATTCTTAATGTCTTGGGATATTGCTGATGCTAGTATTTCAGTAACTAAGTTAAATTTTTATTATAAGGCTTATCTCAACCGCATTTGGCTGATCAAGTTCCTCATGGGTATAAAAGGGCATCACTTTTCAGGAATAATGTTCCATTACTTAGGGCGACTTGGTTTATAAAGGTTACTTACCTCAATCAGGTAGGGATGCTTCAACGCTGGTATATTTACCTATTATTATACTGAGTTATTAACTTATTTATATTTTTCATATCTGATGGTAGTTTGTGGTTGAACTTTGCGGGTGCGACCTGGTTCTGTGGGTATTTCTTCCGAGGTTTGGACCAAAGATGTTATCAATTACTTGCAAACCCTTTTGGATGATTTTTTCTCAAAAAATACTTCTCATCCTACTCCTCATAGTCGCGACTTGCTATGCTCATTCGCATGAACATCAAACTTAGTCTGTTTAACTTTTCCCAAGCCTTAAAATGAGCCTTCTCTTCATTGCTACTAGCATCAGTAATAGCACCAGGCTTCTCAACTTGAAGAGCCAAATCAAGATCCATTACACCAAGGTGAAATTGGATTTGTTCACTCCATTCAGAGAAGTTCAGCCCATTATATGTTGGAACAGACGTAGCATGCGAATGTAAAGACATAGGAACATATACTACAATTAACACATGCTTCACTTTAATGCTTTGAGTCATAAAATAACATCTAATCAAATTCAGACAATAAACATTAAACATTCAATGCACATCAATGTTCTCCTTCGGGTGATACATCAATGCACAAAAAACATAATGATGTTAATACAATCAACATTATTAGACAATGAAATATGCACTAACTAGAAAAATTTACTATCTTTGGACATATAAATAAAACTAATAGTGCATTCACATCACCAACAATCATGTCCATTAATTATAAGAACAACAAATCAACCTTTGGGAGGATCCATAAATGCCTTATAACAATGAACTTCAAGTTACTCACAAAGTAACAATCATCATGTCATTTATAGCATCACATTCTATGGGTAATTGAAATAAATAATCATTCATTTGGAATAAAAATAAACTTTCAGTTTTGACCACTTTGGTGATTAACAAATCTACTATACACTTAATTCCAAAATAATACATACTTCACAATAATTGAGGAATATAAAATTCCACATTCTAAGCATATTGATTTCAATTCAATACGATCTCTGTACATGGCGTGAATACCATTACAATTAAATAGACAATACATCTTTGTCTTTCATTCTTAAAAGTTCACACACGGGAGACTTCATTTTCGTGAACAGTACATTTGGTTTCAAAAATTGGTATTTGAAATCACGTATAGGAAAAACACTTTATTCAAATAGATGATATTTGAAAAGCATTTAAAATTAGAAGCAATTCATATATGCAAAATGAAAATGCACAGGGAAGCATCATCAATCATCACGGTCCGGAATTGAGAATGTACAAGAAGATTATACAATTCTTTCACATAGGACAAAAGACATATACTTTCATTCCTTTGATCCTTCTCATTCACAGTAGCACCGAAAAAACATCAATAAGTGCAGCGGAAAATCATAATTTAAAATCCTAATTTCCATAATTAGGGTTCATGCAAATTGAGAATTCAAACATCATCAATGGAAAACTATAAATTCCCTAACACACGCTCTAATAGCACATGTAAACTCTATCATACATGAGCCATTAATAAGGATCTTAAGAATTCTTAGTCTTAATTGATAGGATGAATAGAAACACTAACCTTTCTCCATGCTTCAATGTTGATACTTATTTGCTTGAACTTCAATTAACAATGGAAACTCTTCTATCCCTTTCCTTCCTCTTTATGCTTCTAACTTTGATGGAAATTAGGAGACTTTCTTTCTAGGCAGAGATAGGGAAATGTTTCATTTCCTTCCTTTTATAATTGCTTCCATCAAGCAAAACATCATTTCATTCATAAGACTCATTCCCAAGAGTCATAACCATTCATTCAAATGTCAAACAATATGTCATTTCATTCCAATATTAAACCACCACTAATATTTGTCACACACGAGACATTAATTCTTACATTTGTTTCTCCTCTTTTCCCGTGTACACCTTGTTTATAAAATATATTTATCTATTGGATTTTGTTTTCTTACCTCCTGAAAATCAATTTGATCTGTTTCTCCTTTCTTCTATCTCGTTTAAAATAATGCACACATTTATAGGATATTGCATTCAATTTTTTGCACCTATTTTCAGCACAATGTAGAAATTTTTTAAAAATTATTTAATCTATCTCATTTAAAATAATGGCTACAATTTTAGGGTAGTACATTGATTTTTTGCACCAGTATAGATAAACTATAGAGAATTTTTTAAATAAACGATTTCCAATGCTTATTGGTAAATGAAAAATTAATGTTGTTCTATATAAAAAAAATAAAATAATTTTGTTTAATAGCATTTCTATTCACAATTTAAATGATTTAATTGCACTTTTGATACCTGCCAAAACTTCCCTCCAAAGTGAGTTGTAAATATATATAATATAGATATAGATATTATATAGATATAGATATATATTTTACTAATGATGAAAATGAATTATTAGATCCAAATTTAAAAATAAATTAAAAATGTATTTAAAAATTATTGGTATTCATGCATTTTACTATTCTTATATAATTTTGTTGAAAATTCTCCACACAATAAGTGCTAAATTAAGATTTCAACAATTATAATAATAATTTTCATAACTGTGACCTCTTTCTAATTATAATAAAAATACAATTGTTTAAAAGAAATTATTTAATTAGTTTCTCCACTGTTCCCTTTTAAATCATTTTTAAAAAATATAATTTATTTATTTATCCTTTTTTTAAGTCCATGTTAGCCATCTTTTGGGATTATGTTAACCTATCGCACCTATTAAAAGAATAATTACCCCAAATCAGTTGCGTGAGTAATTGACAAATTTTAAAGTATTTATTTTATCATATTACAGAAGAAGAAATAACTCTAAAAAATATCAGTGTCAAAGATGCAAACAATGCATTGTTCAAAGACCATGTTCATCAGCATCTTAAAAGACTTGATTATGTTATTAGGATCAACACAAAAAAAAAAGTGAAAATTCACTGCCTTTGTTGGGGACTAAAAACGTCCACAATGCAATAATTTAGAAATGAATTATCAAATAAGAAAGAAAACTCAAATCATACAAAATGCAGCAAAACAACATTTAAATTTCATGTCACCACGAATCATCTACACTAATTAATTCACGAAATGTCAAATGATGAAAAAGGTTAAAGGTGGCATCTTAGCAATTGAACATCTTCGTATTGAAGTTGACATAGGCAAACACAAGAAGGGGGTTGAATTGTGTTTGCTAATAATTTTCGAAAACACCTTTTTCAAAACTGTTTTCTCACACAAGAAGATTAAATCAGAAACAAGCACACAAATAGATCTTTTAGAAACTTAACAAAAGCAATATCAAAACCCCACAGTCAGTATAAACAAATAAAGCTGTAAGAGTTTAGAGATAGAAGATTCACACAAAAGATTTTATCCTGGTTCACTCTCTTCCAACCAAGAGCTACGTCCAGTCCCTTCGACTTGAAGGATTTATCCACAATTTCTCCAAATAGATTACAACCAAGTATTCAACACCTCTCAAGACTTACAAGTATTCCTTTCTTACGTACGAAGCCTCTCCAGGCTCTAATTCTAACAAAGAGATTTAACTTAGATCTTCTTAACTCACTATGTGTGAGTATATGAAAGTTTGAGATCTGTTGAATATTTTCACAACATTCAAACTAAGAGATTACAAACTTTTGCTTTTTGAAAGAATGAATAAGAGCTTGCTCTCGTAAATATTGTATAGGCAGGAGTTGTAAGCTAGCAAAAGTTCTTCAATATCTGAGGTCTTCTACTTATAGTGACCTTCTCCTTCTCTTGAAAAGCTCCAATGGTCATTTTGAATTTCCCGTTTAGAGATAGCATAATATCCGTTGTGACTGAAGGCTTGATCGTGACAATACTGAAATGAACTCTTGGTTATCAGGGTAGTACAAAATGGAGGCTCACTGTTGAGCATTGCAGCTTGAAAAAGTTTTTCCTCCTTTGTGTTCAGTTCAGCTTTTTCCGGCCATAAAGTTGTCATCGTACAAGTCACTTTTCATTTCCTCATTGTACTATTTGCTTTTTGTATTTTCTCAATGGTACTATGATTTTCTTAAAAGGAAACAAAGCATTACCCGGATAAAACAAATGGGAAGAACAAATATTCTATTGGAATAAATATCAATCTTTTGAAATAAATTCAAGAGAACCGGATTGCATTTATTCTCTTTAGAAGAACGTATAGGAGATAGAAACTTATCTACTCAAAATCTCTGTCCACTCTGTTATTTGTGTAACACCCCAGTTTTTCTACTTTCTAAGATCGGTATAAATATAAATAAAAGTTTATATTTTTATCTGAAACTTAGAAAATGATTTTTAGAAAACCAAAGTCATATTCATATCATACTTATTTTTATAAGTATATGGTTAAATTTTGGGTTGAAAATTCAGACGGAACTCGGTCTACGTTTTTACTTACAATAAGATTTTACTGATCAGAAAACCTAATTTTGACCTGAGAATGAAATGAATAGATTTTATATCCCATTTCCAACGATACAGGTTATTTTGAAAATTTTCAAAATAAATAGGTTATTATACTCGATTCGGGCGTAAAAACCCTAAATCGGGTAATCGACGGAGTCGAGAACGGACGTGCAGAGACAAAACCCGACATCGGATGTTGAGACCTCTTGCCACCTATGGTGGTGAGTCATATGAATGAGTCACCAATGTCATTATGACATTTAAAAAAAAATCAAGATATTTCTTTAAACTAGTGTAAAGATCATTTTGCCCTTGGACTATTTTACCCTTGAACTTTCATTGAAATGACATGTTTGCCCCACAATTTGTGGACACAAATCAGCCAAATCTCCAACCAATCCTCACCACATGTTTGTCATGATGGCTTTAGGTGTGAAACGTCCAAAATGTCCTTGAATTTTAATGGAACTACAAGTTTGTCCCTATGTATTTTTACCATTTTGTCCCCAAGGCAATTTTTGATGGAAAAAACTACACCTCACTCCCTTAATTTCGTGCAGCTTCCCCACATCCACACTTAGTCATTTTCTAACTTCATCTTCATCATCTCACATTATCTTTCAAAAAGCTAAGAAGACCATAGTTGAGTTTGTGAAGAAAGTGCTTGATTCCTTGCCCATTTTTCAATCCCAAGAGGTATACCATACTCTACTCACTCAATCATGATCATGTTCTTCAATTATTTTCATGATTCAATGCCTTGTTCATTATTTTCAATTCCAAGATCTAGAAACTTTGAAATTGTCTATAGAATCATAGAAAAATCCTAAAAATATGATGTCAATTTCTATGAGTTAGTTATCATCTCTACTATCATAATCCAAGAGTTTGTTGCAAACAAAATTTTCCTCCCTATTTTTCTAGTGTTGCCCGAACCTATGCTCTAGGAAGCTAGGATGAACTTTGTTTCAATTTTTGGAAAGTAACACTTGATTTGATCTCTCTAGTACTTCTGCTTGTTAAATCCAAGAGCTTGATGAATTATAAAATCCCTAGACTATTTTCTATGTGAAGGTCGAATCCATGTTCTTGAGGACTTGGATGATTTTGCTTTGGTATTCAACTTATGGTCATTGTTCTTAACTCTATACTACTCTAAGGTCATGGATCTAAGAGTATGTGAAATTTTGAGATCCCTAGCTAATTTTGATAATCATGGTCGAAATTCATTTTTGAAGGGTTGGAATATTTGATTTCAATCTTTGTATGTTAATTTTTGTTTTAGGGTTTAAGTGATCAAGGATCACTAATCCAAAGAGCTTAAGATTTTTAGAAATTTTGAGCCATAATTTGTGTCATGGCCCAAAGTCTTAAATTTTGTGGTTAAAATGGTTTTGATTCAATTTTGTTAAGTAAGCTTTGTTTATGTCTTAATCTTGCTTAAGGATCCTTAATCCAAAAGCTTGCAAAATTTTATCATGTCTAGCCAACTTAAAAACCTCATGGCCGAACCTAGCATATAGGAGCATAGGTGTGCTTAGTGCTTGATTGATAATTATTTGTTGTGATTTGTTGAATGATAAATCTTAGTGGATTATCCTAAGTTGTGCGGAGGAAACCGGATTCGAATCGGAAAGCCGTTCGTGAAACCAAAGCTTGAATCTTCAAGAGGTAAGGGGAGCTTACCTGAGGGATTTTGTTTAGATAACCACACGTTATCTGGGTGTTATCTGTAAATTATCTGTTATGAATTTCTGTGGATTTTAGTTGTTTACTGTTTAGTTTGCTATATGCTTTGGATGTGATCATAACTGTGATGCATGCAATAATTGTGATGTATGCTATATTGTGCTGTGGTGAAACTATCTGTTGTTGAGTGTTGTATAGGGCAACCTGACATTGGTCAGTGTTTAATTAATTCTGAGGATAAAAGCTTAATAAGCTTATATATTCAATCAATGAAGTAATGGTGAAAATTGGTGTAAAAGTGGAAAAGTAATCTTTTAATGATTTTTGGGGGGGATCGTGAAAACTTTTCACAAGCGTTAGTTTTCTCAAAATAAATTCATCAATATTATAAAACGTCATTTAGAGTAATTAAGTTACAGAAATAAAGTAAGATTGAATTTGGAATAATTATTTCTGACAGAAAAGTCATCTGATTTATAAAGGGATTTTATAGAAAAACGTTTAAGAAACACATATTGTTTTATTTTACATTCGTTTTGAAACAGTTTTCTTAAGAGTTGATATTCTTTTCTCCACGAGCAATATTTTCAAGTGTAAAATAATTTCTAAAAGAAATAGTTAATTTTTGACTTATAAAGTATTTTAATGCTAAACAATGAGTAAATCGGAAAAATAATTTACGGAAAGGTTTTGAAAATAATCTTTTTATTCTTGGACAATAATAAGTTGTAAATGAGTTCTTTTTCAAGAAATTGATGTTTTTCGAATAAAGATTTTCAAGAGGAAAAAGAGAGTTTGATAAAAGTAAATTTCACTATGATTTGACATTTTATAAATGGTTTTCAACAGAAGGGATTTTCTGTAAATGTACTTTATATAAAAGAAGTTATGTACCTTGTGTCCTATATGTCACGAGTTAAAGTCCTGGCTGGCATATTTAATTATTGGAGATATCGGTATGTCACGGGTTAGAGTCCTTGTTGGCATATCCGATTGTGGTGATTCCAATGTGTCACGGGTTAGAGTCCCAGTTGGCATATTGATGTCAGTGATTCAAATGTGTCACGGGTTAGAGTCCTTGTTGGCATGTCTGATGATTGTGATTCCAATATGTTGCGGGTTAGAGTCCTTGTTGGCATATTGATGATGGAGGTTTGGTATGTTGTGGGTTAGAGTCCCAGTTGGCATACTTGGAGGTGATGATTGATATGTTACGGGTTAGAGTCCCGGTCAGCATATTTATTTAATGTTGCGTGTTGTGGGAATTCTTGGACTGCGTGTCCAATGTTAACATATTATGTAATTTTTTTATTAATTGTGATGATTGTCGGGTATGAAACCCTTTGACTAAATTAATATGTTGTCTGGATAAATTGTTATATATTGTGAATATCATGAATATGCTATTTTGTGTTTGTGAGTGAGGTGATCTTATCAAAGTCCATATATTGGCGTCTCATCCTTGCAAATATATCAGGTTTCTTATGGTATTGCTGTTGTACATTGGTACACTAGTGTAGATGGAGCTGAGAAGTTTCCCTAAGTCTTTCGGTACTTAGTTTTAGATACTTGAAGAGGTATTTTGATTGTGGGAATGACAATGGAGTCCTTCCAACAAATGTCTTGTAGAGCGATCGGCTTAGGAATCTTAGTTGGGTGGTGTGTGTACTAGGTCAGTAACTTTGGTGTTGTACTTTAATCTTAGGTTTAATTTTCTATTTTGGAAATGGAAACTTAATTATTAAAAATTGTATGCCCTGGAGGCTTTATTATGAATGTAAATATCTCTTGGTTTGGTGATGTACAATGTGCATGTAATGTTTTAGCATATGTATCATATTTCTAAAGTATTTGGCAGGAGAAAAATTTTACACTCAAGTTTTCTGACTTACATAAAATAATTTTTCGAAAGAAACCAGCAAATATAACTTTAATTTATTTTCCACAACGGGTTAACCATGTAATGACCCAAGGGGGGTGTTACATTAGTGGTATCAGAGCTGGTCGAGTCTTTCGAGAATGTTGGGAAATAGGTCTATTGTGTTGATGTTGTGTGTTCTCTGATTAAGATTTGTTTGAATTACTTCTTAGAAGTAATGTATTTTAGATACGTAAGTACACGTTTCATTTTCTGGTTAGGGTCTAACTGATTCTGTTTTATAGGTCAGTTATGGAACCAGCACTAGAAGGTGGACGTGGACGGGGACGTAGAGGCGGTCGAAGGGGTCGAAGAGGTGGTCTGATTGGCGACCGTGGTAACATGAATGAGGATTATGATGATGGAGTGGACAATGCCGCTCAGGCTATGGAGCACGTGGCAGCTGCTATTGCAAATCAGACTGCTACAATGGCTACTCAGAACCAACAGGAGCAGGCTCGAGCTGAACAGGCAGCTGAAGGCAAAAATCTAACTACTTTTAGACGTTGGGAGCCCTCACAATTTCATGGAGACGGGGATCCTGTAAAAGCAGACTTATGGATTCAGGAACTAGAGAAGATCTTTGCACTCATACACAGTCCAGAGGGAGTGAAGGTATCTTATGCGACATTTCAGTTGGTTGGTGATTTTGAGTATTGGTGGAAAGGCACCAAACAACTGCTGGAAGCAGAGAATCAGGAGATTACTTGGGAAGTATTCCAAAACATGTTCTTGAACAAGTATTTTCCTCAAAGTGTGCGAGGTGAGAAGGAACAAGAGTTTCTGTGACTTCAACAAAGAGATCTGACGGTCGGGAAGTACGCGACAAGATTTGAATCACTTGCCAAGTATTTCCGCTTTTTCCAGAACAACCCAAATGAGGATTGGAAGTGTGAACATTTTGAAGGAGGACTGCATTTTGAGATCAAGAAATCGGTGCTACCGGTTGAAATTTGGAATTTTCAAGTTTTAGTCGAAAAGTGTCGAAAAGTGGAGCAGATGCTGAAAGGGGAATATAACCAGAGTAATGTCGGAAGACTGTCTCGATTCAGAAGTCAGCTTCGAAATCAGAAAGGGAGACAAGCTCAGAGAGAGTCATATTTTCGATCTTCAGGAAATAATCAGAACCAAATATCTTATCGTCCTATTACTTTTGCATATAGTAGTGGAAACCGAAATAATCAGGATCAAGGTTCAGTTCAACGATGCCGCAAGTGTGGACAGACAAATCATGTTGTTGAGGATTGTAGGCTGAAGGGTACACTATGTTTTAAATGTGGACAGATTGGGCACATGGTCAGAGAGTGTCCTATAACAGAGTCTGAATTTGCTACCAACAATTCAAAAGCTGATAGGCCGACAACAAAAAGGAAGAGTCTACATCATTAGAGGTGCTGAAGTTTTATGATCCGAGGATCTCGCACAAAATAGTTACGATATAACAGGTAAATTTTTTCAAATTATATTTCTGATTCAGACTCAACACATTCTTTCATTTTGATAGATGGTGTGAAATATTTGAGTTAGCTTATTTCTTCCTTGTCACATGATGTGATCGTTTCAGACTTCAACAATTCTGTCGTTGTTCGGGATAGACATTTTCTTTATAAAAGAAGTTTCTAGATGAAACTTAATCTAGTCACTTTTACTTTTGGTAAATGTGATCCAGTCTGATTTTTTTGGTCAGACTGTACTCCTTTTAAACATTGTCGTTTGATAAGCCTCTGGCTCATCTAGTTTTATGGCTAGTATGACCAGGGTTTTGTGCAAATTATATCCTATTTTCACCCAAATTAGATTAGATTGTCCTCAAGCAAGGTTTTGAGTCTCTAAAGTAGTTTTAGGTTAATTTAGCCAGTTTTGAGTCAAATAATGCACTTATGGCTATTTTGTTGTTTTCAGGTTAAGTAGAAGTTGAGGGAATAAAGAAACAAGGGATTCGCCTGGTGAGAGTTTTCTCGCCTCGCGAACCTGAAAGCCAGCAGAACAGTAAAAATGTCATCCTCTCTGGTTCGCCCCGCGAACAACACCTCGCCTCGCGACCCTGATAGCTGACTGTTCCAGAGAAATGCAACCCGTTCTGTGTCGCCTCGTGGATACATGTCTCGCCTCGCGAGACTGAAGGCCAGAAGTCATGACTTTTCCATTCCTCGCCACGCGAGTAGTACTTCACCCCACGAGAAGACCAAACGTTGCTGACTCTTCATGATATTCTCCTCGCGAATGAGGGTTCGCCTTGCGAGTGGGTTAAATTTCTGAATAGTATAAATGACTGTTCTGGACAGATTGGAAGAACTTTTGCTTCTCCATTGTTTTTACATTTTTCTGTGTGTTTTCGTTTTTCCATGGAGAACTAACTTTCTAGGATTAATCTATTGTAATCGATTTCCATTACACTTGAGGTTCTTGTATTTCCTGTTTTGTATGCTTTTCCCTTTTCAATGCCATGCTATATATTTCTGTTTGCTTAATTCAGGAGTATATTGTGTTGTGTTGATTTATTTTCGGTGATATTATGTTCCTATAATTAATCGCGTTCGCTTAATTCGCGTGTGTTCGTTTCGTGTTCGCTTAGTTCATAAAGGGCCTAACCCCGTTTGCTTAATTCAGGAATAGGGACATATATCTGTTGTAGCGGTTTCGCTTGTAAATTGTTGCTACAACCGGGAGGGGATTAGAATCTGCTTAGGACTTGGAATTGCATGAACCGATGATAGTTGGGAAATCGAGAACAATAGATTAATCGTTTTTAGCTATTTGATAATCTCTTTGAACTGCCTTGTTTTATTGCTCTATTATTACTTTGTTTTCTTATTTGCATCCCAATCCAACCCCCCAAAAAAAAAAACTGATTTTTGTGATAAATAACACTTCAAGAGTCCTTGTGAGACGACATCCGAGTTGTCGCCCTAAACTACAGTTTTAAAAAAAGCTCGTTCTTTTTGGCGCATGCGCGACAGCGCGACCAAAAATTGGCGCCGTTGCCGGGGACTCTTGTTTGTTATTTTTCGCATTTTATTTTTCTTTTCTTTTCTTTTCTTTTCTTTTCTTTTATGTTTTTGTTTTGAATTGTTCTGGATACTAGGTCCAATTGCCCTGAATTGTGTGATTTTGATCCTGAAATTGAAAGAACACTGCACACACGCCGTAGAGAAATTCGGGCTAGCACTAGTAGTGATTCTAATTCTAAAATTGTTTTTGCTAATATGGGTGATCAAAGGACATTAAGACAGCTTGCTGCCCCTGATGTAAATTACAATGGCTTGTGTATTGCATATCCTGGTGCTGATACTCCTTTTGAATTAAAATCTGGTTTCATTCACTTGTTGCCAAAGTTTAATGGTCTTGCAGGTGAGGATCCACACAAGCACTTGAAGGAATTCCAGGTTGTCTGCTCCACAACCTCGAGATCAGAGGGAGTAATGCGAGGATAGCATCAAGTGAAAGATTTTCCGTTCTCACTCCGAGGGAGCTGCAAAGGATTGGTTTGTTATATCTTGAGCCAAACTCTATCACCACCGGAATGATTTGAAGAGGGTTTTCTTAGAGAGATATTTTCCTGCTTCCAGAGCTGCGTCAATAAGGAAGGAAATATGTGGCATCAGACAAGGAAATGAGTCATTAGCTGAATATTGGGAGAGATTCAAGCATTTGGTATCCAGTTGCCCCCAGCATCAGATTTCTGAACAACTTCTTATCCAGTACTTTTATGAGGGGTTACTGCCGATGGATAGGAATATTTTGGATGCTGCTAGTGGGGGAGCACTTGTTGATAAGACCCCAGCTGCTGCCAAGCAACTCATTGAAAATATGTCACTGAATTCCCAACAGTTTACTACCAGGAGAAATTCTGTAGAGACAAGAGGTGTGCATGAGGTCCATAGCTCTTCGTCCAACCAGGCCCTTGAGAATAGAATGGATGAGCTCACTTCTTTTGTAAGGCAATTGGCAATAGATAGGGTTTAGCCTGCAAGGTTGTGTAGCATGTGCAACTCTCCTGAGCACCCGTATGATGCATGCCCCATTCCGAAGGAAGAGTTCGTCACCGATCTGTCTTAGGCTTATGCAGTCCATCCCTATAATCAAGGCAATAACCGGAACCGGTACAGCACTCCAGACCTCTCCACAAATAGGTACCATCCCAATTGGAGGAATCATCCTAATCTTCGGTATGGGAACTCATCCCAACAACAACCGATGGCACCTCAGAATCCTCCTCAAGTGACCACTTCTGCACCTTCTGGACCTTCACTAGAGGACATGTTCAAACAAATGACTGCACAAATGACTACACTTTTCCAGCAGCAAGTCGGACAGCTTCAGGCCTCATAGACACAGTTTCAGCAGCAAGTTGGCCAGACCCAGCAGCGAACAGATGCTAGCATTCAAGATTTGAGGACACAGATTGGACAGCTTGCCACTTCCATAAATAACATACAGCAAGCTCAAGGGACAACCCAGCGCTACCTGCACAGATAGTGATGAATCCCAATGCATTCAATCCTAATGTGAGTGCCATTTCTCTGAGATCTGGAAGAGTTGTTGAGGCATCCTCTGAGAAAAATGAAGAAACTGTGGAGGTAACTCCTAAGCCTACTGTTGATGTTGAAGCTGATAAGGTGTACATTCCAACGATCCCCTTCCCACAAAAGTACAGAAAAATAAGAAGATTGGTGGTGAAGACAAGGAGAAGGAAATTCTTGATGTGTTCAGAAAGGTGGCTGTAAATATTCCTCTTTTGGATGTGATCAAGCAGGTTCCTAAGTATGCCAAATTTCTGAAGGATTTATGCACCAATAAGAGGAAGTTGAAGAATAATGAGAGAGTTGATTTGGGAAGAAATGTTTCAGCTCTTATCCAGTCTAAGCCTGCACCAGAAAGAGTTGCTGTTTTAGCCCCTACTCAGGCACTACCACAAAAGTGCAAGGATCCGGGCACATTTACTATTCCATGCACTATTGGGGATAGAAGATTTGAAAATTGCATGTTGGATTTGGGAGCCTCCATAAATGTCATGCCCACTTCTATTTTCAATAACCTTGATCTTGGGCCCTTGCGGATATCTGGTCTCACCATCCAATTGACCAACAGGACCGATGCCGCCCATGGGAATGGTAGAAGATGTGCTAGTATAAGTTGATGAGCTGATTTTCCCTGCTGACTTCTACATCCTAGACATGGCAGGAGAGACAAATTCCAGTAGATCACCAATAATCTTGGGCAGACCATTCATGAAGACAGCCAAGACTAAAATTGATGTTAATGATGGGACCATGTCTATGGAGTTTGGTGATATTGTGGCAAAGTTCAACATCTTTGATGCTATGAAACACCCACTGGAGGAGCACTCGGTTTTCCAATTAGAGTTACTTTCTGAGATTATTGATGATACCCATGAGGACCTTGTTTCAGATTTTCCATTTATTTCTGGTTTTGATGATTTATATTCATGTACTAAGCTGTCTTGACACTAACCCGTGTCTTTGTTTGTGCTTGAGTTTCTTGATTCAACTTTGCGGGGTGATAGTGATATTGAGAGTGAAGTCGTGCTGTTCAGCAGAAGTCCTTGACATCATGGCTACTCCCAATGTACCATCCGTTGAGCAGACCACCCTCCCTAGAGCTCAAGACACTTCCCGGGAACTCAAGTATGCCTACACGGAGACGAATGAAAAACTTCCAGTCATCATTTCCTCCAGCCTTGACTCGACCAGGGAAGCAAAACTATTGGAGGTTACGAAGAAGCACGAGAAGGCTATTGGGTGGACCTTAGGCGACATTCCAGGAATTAGCCCCTCCGGATGTATGCACGAGAATTCTATTGGAGGATGGGGCTAAACCAGATGAAAGCGAGGCCCAAAGGCGGCTAAACCCATTGATTCCGGATGTGGTGAAGAAAGAGGTGACTAAACTTCGCAAGCGGGTATTATATACCCCATCTCTGATAGTACTTGGGTAAGTCCAAGTGCAAGTTGTACCCAAGAAGTCCGGTCTCACAATGAGTTAGAAATGATAATAATGAGCTTGTACCCACTAGAGTCCAGAATAGTCAAGCGAGTCTGTATAGATTATAGGAAGTTAAACCAAGCCACCGAAAAGGATCACTTTCCTTTGCCGTTCATAGATCGAGATCTTTGGATCGGCTGGCTGGTAAATCTCATTACTGTTTTCTTGATGGCTTTTCCGGGTATTTCCAGATCCATATTGCCCCTGAGGATCAGGAAAAGACCACTTTTACGTGCCCCTTCGGTACGTTTGCCTATAGGAGGATGCCATTTGGCCTTTGTAATGCTCCTGGCACCTTCCAAAGATGCATGCTTAGCATTTTTACTAAATTTATTGAAAATTGCATGGAGGTGTTCATGGATGACTTCACTGTATATGGCTCCTCATTTGATGCATGTCTGCATAGTCTGAGTTTAGTTCTACAAAGATGCATTGAGACTGATCTGATTTTGAACTATGAAAAATGTCACTTTATGGTAGAACAGGGGATTGTTTTGGGTCATGTTATTTCTAAAGAGGGTGTTTCAGTAGATCCTGCAAAAATTGATGTGATTTCTTCATTGCCTTACCCATATTGTGTACGCGAGATCCGTTCTTTTCTTGGCCATGCAGGTTTCTACAGGTGCTTTATTAAGGACTTCAGCAAGATAGCTCTACCATTGTCAAACCTGCTGAAGAATGATGCCATGTTCCATTTTGATGAAAATTGCAAGAAGGCATTTGACTACATGAAAAGAGCATTGACCTCTACCCCCATCATCCAGCCCCCAGACTGGACACTCCCTTTTGAACTCATGTGTGATGCTTCCAATTTTGCTGTGGGAGCGGTTCTGGCACAAAGGGTGGCCAAGGCTGCCCATGTAATTCATTATGCTTCTAGGACATTAGATGCTGCACAATCCAATTACACCACCACTGAGAAAGAATCGCTAGTCATTGTTGTGTTTGCACTTGATAAATTTAGGTCTTATTTGCTAGGTTCAAAAGTTATTGTCTTCACCGACCATGCAGCTCACAAAGTACCTGTTAAAGAAACCAGAAGCTAAGCCAAGACTGATCCGGTGGATGCTTTTGCTCCAAGAGTTCAATGTGGAGATAAAAGACAGGAGTGGAGCTGAAAATCTGGTAGCCGATCACTTGAGCCGAATACCAAGGGATGAGGATCCTTCTCCCATCCAAGATGATTTTCCTGATGAGCGACTTCTACATCTGTATGGGGTAACCCCCTGGTTTGCTGACATAGTTAACTTTCTTGTTGCTGGTGTTGTTCCTGCAGGTACAAGTAGATCCAAGTTCCACAAGCTCAAGAGCGATGCAAAGTACTATGTGTGGGATGATCCGTACCTTTGGAAGTTTTGCAGTGATCAGGTGATTCGGAGGTGTGTCCCCGATCATGAGATAGAGTCCATCTTGCATTTTTCACTTGCATCTCAAGTAGGAGGACACTTTGGACCACAGAGGACAGCAAGAAAAGTCTTGGATTCTGGGTTCTACTGGCCCACAATTTTTAGAGATGCCTATGAGGTCTACAGAAATTGCAAGGAATGTCAAACAGCAGGCCCTGCCATCACTCGTAGGAGTGAGATGCCTCAGCAGCCGTTTTTTTTTGTGAGGTTTTTGATGTGTGGGGGATTGATTTTATGGGTCCTTTCCCTGCTTCTTTTGGTTTTGTATATATTCTTTTGGCTGTTGACTATGTTTCAAAGTGGGTGGAAGCAATCCCCACTAGGACTAACGATGCTAAAGTTGTTTCAAAATTTGTTAGGTCCAACATTTGTTGCAGGTCTGGCATACCTAAGGCTATCATCAGTGACCAGGGCACTCACTTCTGCAACCGAACCATGGAAGCCTTACTTAGGAAATATGGAGTTGTGCATAGAGTTTCCACTGCGTACCATCCCCAGACCAATGGCCAGGCTGAGATATCAAACAGGGAGATCAAGCAGATTCTAGAGAAGATGGTGCAGCCGAATAGAAAGGAATGGAGCCGCCATCTAGAAGACGCACTGTGGGCTCAGATGACCGCTTTCAAGACGCCAATAGGAATGTTCCCCTTTCAGCTTGTATTTGGTAAGGCATGTCACCTCCCTGTGGAAGTCGAGCACCGTGCATATTGGGCAGTTAAGTGCTGTAACTTGGAAATGAAGAAAGCTGGTGTTGAAAGGAAACTACAGTTGCAGCAACTTGAGGAGCTTAGGCTAGAAGCCTATGAATGCTCCCGGATTTATAAAGAGAAAACAAAACTTTTTCATGATAGGATGATTGCTAGGAAAGAATTTTTTGTGGGTCAGAAAGTCTTACTGTTTAATTCCCGCTTGAAATTGATGGCTGGGAAACTTAGGTCCAAATGGGATGGCCCCTTTGTTGTTACTAACGTTTTTCCTTATGGTGCAGTAGAGATTAAAAGTGTAGGTACCAACAAGACCTTCAAGGTTAACGGGCAGAGGCTGAAGCCATTCCATGGTGTGGATGTTGGTGTTCCTGTGGATGCTAATGTTGAGGAGCTCTCCTTGGAAGCTCCCACCTACACTGACACTTGATCAGGGAGTACCCTTTCCTTTCCCTCACTCTGATTTTATAGTTCTTTTGTTCATTGGAGACAATGTATGTTTTAAGTGTGGGGGGGGGGACTAGTTGTAGTTTTGTTTTGTTTTGTCATTTTTTTTTCCTTTTCTTTTAATAAAGCTCCTGAATAATTTGAGAAGCTCAGGAGTTGTGTTGAGTCTTTTGTTGGCAAGTTTGCTGGATTTTGATTGATTTTGAACAGATTGATTGCATGATTTATGTGATGATTCCCCCTAGGCTGAAAAAAAATTGTTTTGAAAAGTGATCCCCATGTGATTGAAAACTGAACTTTGAGATTTTGTTATGATGGCATGATTTATGATAAGTTTGGGGTGATAGGGAAGCACACACTAGGGATAGAATCTCTGTCAAACAATTTGCAAATAATGTCCAGGTGAGGTTTTGAGCCTCCAACATGTTTTTGACTGTGTGAAAATCACTTTTTAAGTTGCACTTTCCTGAATTTGCTTGAATCTCTTTATGGTTTGCATGTTTATGTGTTTGCTTCAAATGATTTAGGCATTTTCTTTGTAAATAACTACTTAGCCTAAAAATTGAACCAGTTCCTAATGCATGTTCCCTAGTTAACCCCATTGAGCCTGATTAGCCTATTATTTCTTGATAACCCTATGTTATGAGCTTAAAATCTGGAAAACCATGTTAACCCGATTTTAGGATTAGGAGAGCATGGAAGCTTAGCAAGAGAATGGTTGCAAGAAACTAAGTTTGGGGTGGCTACAAGGTGTAATGTGTTGTTTGGGATTGAAAAAAAAAAGAAAAAAGAAAAAAATATAATAAAAATGTTGGAGCCAAAGGCCAAAAGAAAAGCAAAAAAAAAAAAAAGAAAAGAAAAAAAAAGTGTAAAAAATGATAAAAATAAAAGTATCAGAAGAATTGGCTGTAGTCACCCAAGGCAAAAAGATGAATGAGAAAAGGAACTTGAGTGGAATTTCAATGTTTTGAAGTGTTTCATGCTCTCTTAGTTCCTAGGGTCTTCAGCCTAGTTCCTTTGTATATCCTACCCTTAGTCAGGCCCCATTACAACCCATAAAAGACCTTTTGATGATTGCATGCATGTTTTCTGTGGGAATCATTTGGAGATGAAAATCAAATTTATGGGAAGTGTTCTTGAAAAGTGAAATTGAGTGCAATGCTGATAGCCTGACACAAACTGAGCGATTGAGTGAACACTAAATGCCCTTGTGAGGAAGGCAATTGTTTGAATTTGGTGATCTCCCTCTTGTGTGTAACTTGGATCCCCTACTTAGATTAATGAATGTTTGAATGATGAAACTCTCAATTGTTTAGAATGAATGATTGTGGGGATTGCTTTGCTTGAAAGGGGGGGGGGGGGGGGGGGACATTGAAGAAAACTGTTTTGATGAAACTGCTTGAATTTGTGCAAGGTTGATTGAATCTTTTAAGCTTGCCAGGTCTTGAGTCTTGTTGATTTTTGAGTTGTAGTTTGGTTGGGGACAAGCAAGGTTTAAGTTTGGGGTATTTTGATAAGCCTCTGGCTCATCTAGTTTTATGGCTAGTATGACCAGGGTTTTGTGCAAATTATATCCTATTTTCACCCAAATTAGATTAGATTGTCCTCGAGCATGGTTTTGAGTCTCTAAAGTAGTTTTAGGTTAATTTAGCCAGTTTTGAGTCAAATAATGCACTTATGGCTATTTTGTTGTTTTCAGGTTAAGTAGATGTTGAGGGAATAAAGAAACAGGGGATTCGCCTGGCGAGAGTTTTCTCGCCTCGCGAACCTGAAAGCCAGCAGAACAGTAAAAATGTCATCCTCTCTGGTTCGCCCCGCGAACAACACCTCGCCTCGCGACCCTGATAGCTGACTGTTCCAGAGAAATGCAACCCGTTCTGTGTCGCCTCGTGGATACATGTCTCGCCTCGCGAGACTGAAGGCCAGAAGTCATGACTTTTCCATTCCTCGCCACGCGAGTAGTACTTCACCCCGCGAGAAGACCAAACGTTGCTGACTCTTCATGATATTCGCCTCGCGAATGAGGGTTCGCCTCGCGAGTGGGTTAAATTTCTGAATAGTATAAATGGCTGTTCTGGACAGATTGGAAGAACTTTTGCTTCTCCATTGTTTTTACATTTTTCTGTGTGTTTTCGTTTTCCATGGAAAACTAACTTTCTAGGATTAATCTATTGTAATCGATTTCCATTACACTTGAGGTTCTTGTATTTCCTGTTTTGTATGCTTTTCCCTTTTCAATGCCATGCTATATATTTTTGTTTGCTTAATTCAGGAGTATATTGTGTTGTGTTGATTTATTTTTGGTGATATTATGTTCCTATAATTAATCGCGTTTGCTTAATTCGTGTGTGTTCGTTTCGTGGTCGCTTAGTTCACGAAGGGCTTAACCCCGTTTGCTTAATTCGGGAATAGGGACATATATTTGTAGTAGTGGTTTCGCTTGTAAATTGTTGCTACAGCCGGGAGGGGATTAGAATCTACTTAGGGATTGGAACTGCATGAACCGATGATAGTTGGGAAATCGAGAACAATAGATTAAACGTTTTTAGCTATTTGATAATCTCTTTGAACTGCCTTGCTTTATTGCTATGTTATTACTTTGTTTTCTTATTTGCATCCCAATCCAACCCCCCCCCCCCCAAAAAAAACTGATTTTTGTGATAAATAACACTTCAAGAGTCCTTGTGAGACGATATCCAAGTTGTCGCCCTAAACTACAGTTTTAAAAACCGCTCGTTCTTTTTGGCGCGTCCGCGACAGCGCGATCATCATTTTGTGAATTTCCTGTATGAAGGTTGAATTCCCTTAGAATTCAGAATTGTTTATCTTTGATTTTCTAATCAGCAGGAAGTTCTTATGGAAGGAGGAACTTTATTAGAGTCGTGTTTGTAAATATGTGGATGTACAACACATTTTTTTTACATTCAGGAACCTATTAAAGAATTCTTTTTATATACTGAATATTCCTGTGTTCTTTTCAGAGTAATGAACTTCTTTTATATACTTTCTTGTGAAATAAAAACCGTGGGATTAAGAAAATCCTGTCTAGTTTTGAGTCACAAAATTTCGAGGACGAAATTGTTTTTAGTAGGGTAGTAATGTAACACCCCAGTTTTTCTACTTTCTAAGATCGGTATAAATATAAATAAACGTTTATATTTTTATCTGAAACTTAGAAAATGGTTTTGAGAAAACCAAAGTCATATTCATATCATACTTATTTTTATAAGTATATGGTTAAATTTTGGGTTGAAAATTCAGACGGAACCCGGTCTACGTTTTTACTTACAGTAAGATTTTCCGATCGAGAAACCTAATTTTGACCTGAGAACGAAATGAATAGATTTTATATCTCATTTCCAACGATATAGGTTATTTTTAAAATTTTCAAAATAAATAGGTTATTATACTCGATTCGGGCGTAAAAACCCTAAATCGGGTAATCGACGGAGTCGAGAATGGACGTGCAGAGACAAAACCCAACATCGGATGCTGAGACCTCTTGCCACCTATGGTGGTGAGTCATATGAATGAGTCACCAATGTCATGATGACATTTAAACAAAAATCTAGATATTTATTTAAACTAGTGTAAACACCATTTTGCCCTTGGACTATTTTACCCTTGAACTTTCATTGAAATGACAAGTTTGCCCCACAATTTGTGGACACAAATCAGCCACATCTCCAACCAATCCTCACCACATGTTTGCATGATGGCTTTAGGTGTGAAATGTCCAAAATGTCCTTGAATTTTAATGGAATTACAAGTTTGTCCATATGTATTTTTACCATTTTGTCCCCAAGGCAATTTTTGATGGACAAAACTGCCCTTCACTCCCTTAATTTCGTGCAGCTTCCCCACATCCACACTTAGTCAATTTCTAACTTCATCTTCATCATCTCACATTTTCTTTCAAAAAGCTAAGAACACGATAGTTGAGTTTGCGAAGAAAGTGCTTGATTCCTTGCCCATTTTTCAATTCCAAGAGGTATACCATACTCTACTCACTCAATCATGATCATGTTCTTCAATTATTTTCATGATTCAATGCCTTGTTCATTATTTTCAATTCCTAGATCTAGAAACTTTGAAATTGTCTATAAAATCATAGAAAAATCCTAAAAATATGAAATCAATTTCTATGAGTTAGTTATCATCTCTACTATCATAATCCAAGAGTTTGTTGCAAACAAAATTTTCCTCCCTATTTTTCTAGTGTTGGCTGAACCTATGCTCTAGGAAGCTAGGATGAACTTTGTTTCAATTTTTGGAAAGTAACACTTGATTTGATCTCTCTAGTACTTCTACTTGTTAAATCCAAGAGCTTGATGAATTATAAAATCCCTAGACTATTTTCTATGTGAAGGTCGAATCCATGTTCTTGAGGACTTGGATGATTTTGCTTTGGTATTCAACTTATGGTCATTGTTCTTAACTCTATACTACTCTAAGGTCATGGATCTAAGAGTATGTGAAATTTTGAGATCCCTAGCTAATTTTGATAATCATGGTCGAAATTCATTTTTGAAGAGTTGGAATATTTGATTTCAATCTTTGTATGTTAATCTTTGTTTTAGGGTTTAAGTGATCAAGGATCACTAATCCAAAGAGCTTAAGATTTTTAGAAATTTTGAGCCATAATTTGTGTCATGGCCCAAAGTCTTAAATTTTGTGGTTAAAATGGTTTTGATTCAATTTTGTTAAGTAAGCTTTGTTTATGTCTTAATCTTGCTTAAGGATCCTTAATCCAAAAGCTTGCAAATTTTTATCATGTCTAGCCAACTTAAAAACCTCATGGCCGAACCTAGCATATAGGAGCATAGGTGTGTTTAGTGCTTGATTGATAATTATTTGTTGTGATTTGTTGAATGATAAATCTTAGTGGATTATTCTAAGTTGTGAGGAGGAAACCGGATTCGAATCGGAAAGCCGTTCGTGAAACCAAAGCTTGAATCTTCAAGAGGTAAGGGGAGCTTACCTGAGGGATTTTGTTTAGATAACCACACGTTATCTGGGTGTTATCTGTAAATTATCTGTTATGAATTTCTGTGGCTTTTAGTTGTTTACTGTTTAATTTGCTATATGCTTTGGATGTGATCATAACTGTGATGCATGCAATAATTGTGATGTATGCTATATTGTGATGTGGTGAAATTATCTGTTGTTGAGTGCTGGATTGTGCAACCTGACATTGGTCAGTGTTTAATTAATTTCGAGGATAAAAGCTTAATAAGCTTATATATTCAATTAAAGAAGTAATGGTGAAAATTGGTGTAAAAGCGGAAAAGTAATCTTTTAATGATTTTTGGGCGGAACCGTGAAAACTTTTCACAAGCGTTAGTTTTCTCAAAATAAATTCATCAATAATATACAACGTCATTTAGAGTAATTAAGTTACCAAAATAAAGTAAGATTGAATTTGGAATAATTATTTCCGACAGAAAAGTCATCTTTGATTTATAAAGGGATTTTATAGAAAAACCTTTAAGAAACACATATTGTTTTATTTTACATTCGTTTTGGAACGGTTTTCTTAAGAGTTGATATTCTTTTCTCCACTAGCAATATTTTCAAGTGTAAAATAATTTCTAAAAGAAATAGTTAATTTTTGACTTATAAAGTATTTTAATGCTAAACAATGAGTAAATCGGAAAAATAATTTACGGAAAGGTTTTGAAAATAATCTTTTTATTCTTGGACAATAATAAGTTGTAAATGAGTTCTTTTTCAAGAAATTGATGTTTTTCGAATAAAGATTTTCAAGAGGAAAAAGAGAGTTTGATAAAAGTAAATTTCACTATGATTTGACATTTTATAAATGGTTTTCAACATAAGGGATTTTCTGTAAATCAACTTTATATAAAAGAAGTTATGTACCTTGTGTCCTATATGTCATGGGTTAAAGTCCTTGCTGGCATATTTAATTTTTGGACATATCGGTATGTCACGGGTTAGAGTCCTTGTTGGCATATCCGATTGTGGTGATTCCAATGTGTCACGGGTTAGAGTCCCAGTTGGCATATTGATGGCAGTGATTCAAATGTGTCACGGGTTAGGGTCCTTGTTGGCATGTCTGATGATTGTGATTCCAATATGTTGCGGGTTAGAGTCCTTGTTGGCATATTGATGATGGAGGTTTGGTATGTTGCTGGTTAGAGTCCCAGTTGGCATACTTGGAGGTGATGATTGATATGTTACGGGTTAGAGTCCCGGTCAGCATATTTATTTAATGTTTCGTGTTGTGGGAGTTCTTGGACTGCGTGTCCAATGTTAAAATATTATGTAATTTTTTTATTAATTGCGATGATTGTCGGGTATGAAACCCTTTGACTAAATTAATATGTTGTCTGGATAAATTGTTATATATTGTGAATATCAAGAATATGCTATTTTGTGTTTGTGAGTGAGGTGATCTTATCAAAGTCCATATATTGGCGTCTCATCCTTGCAAATATATCAGGTTTCTTCTGGTATTGCTGTTGTACATTGGTACACTAGTGTAGATGGAGCTGAGAAGTTTCCCTAAGTCTTTCGGGACTTAGTTTTAGATACTTGAAGAGGTATTTTGATTGTGGGAATAACAATGGAGTCCTTCCGACAAATGTCTTATAGAGCGACCGGCTTAGGAATCTTAGTTGGGTGGTGTGTGTACTAGGTCGGTAACTTTGGTGTTGTACTTTAATCTTAGGTTTAATTTTCTATTTTGGAAATGGAAACTTAATTATTAAAAGTTGTATGCCCTGGAGGCTTTATTATGAATGTAAATATCTCTTGGTTTGGTGATGTACAATGTGCATTTAATGTTTTAGCATATGTATCATATTTCTAAAGTATTTGGCAGGAGAAAAATTTTACACTCAAGTTTTCTGACTTACATAAAATAATTTTTCGAAAGAAACCAGCAAATATAACTTTAATTTATTTTCCACAACGGGTTAACCATGTAATGACCCAAGGGGGGTGTTACATTAGTGGTATCAGAGCTGGTTGAGTCTTTCGGGAATGTTGGGAAATAGGTCTATTGTGTTGATGTTGTGTGTTCTCTGATTAAGATTTGTTTGAATTACTTCTTAGATGTAATGTATTTTAGACACGTAAGTACACGTTTCATTTTCTGGTTAGGGTCTAACTGATTCTGTTTTATAGGTCAGTTATGGAACCAGCACTAGAAGGTGCACGTGGACGGGGACGTAGAGGCGGTCGAAGGGGTCGACGAGGTGGTCTGATTGGCCACCGTGGTAACATGAATGAGGATTATGATGATGGAGTGGACAATGCCGCTCAAGCTATGGAGCACGTGGCAGCTGCTATTGCAAATCAGACTGCTACAATGGCTACTCAGAACCAACAGGATCAGGCTCGAGCTGAACAGGCAGCTGAAGGCAAAAATCTAACTGCTTTTAGATATTGGGAGCCCTCACAATTTCATGGAGACGGGGATCCTGTAAAAGCAGACTTATGGATTCAGGAACTAGAGAAGATCTTTGCACTCATACACAGTCAGAGGGAGTGAAGGTATCTTATGCGACATTTCAGTTGGTTCGTGATATTGAGTATTGGTGGAAAGGCACCAAACAACTGCTGGAAGCAGAGAATCGGGAGATTACTTGGGAAGTATTCCGAAACATGTTCTTGAACAAGTATTTTCCTCAAAGTGCGCGAGGTGAGAAGGAACAAGAGTTTCTGTGACTTCAACAAAGAGATCTGACGGTCGGGAAGTACGCGGCAAGATTTGAATCACTTGCCAAGTATTTCCGCTTTTTCCAGAACAACCCAAATGAGGATTGGAAATGTGAACATTTTGAAGGAGGACTGCGTTTTGAGATCAAGAAATCGGTGCTACCGGTTGAAATTTGGAATTTTCAAGTTTTAGTCGAAAAGTGTCGAAAAGTGGAGCAGATGCTGAAAGGGGAATATAACTGGAGTAATGTCGGAAGACTGTCTCGATTCTGAAGTCAGTTTCGAAATCAGAAAGGGAGACAAGCTCAGAGGGAGTCATATTTTCGATCTTCAGGAAATAATCAAAACCAAAAATCTTATCGTCCTATTACTTTTGCATACAGTAGTGGAAACCGAAATAATCAGGATCAAGGTTCAGTTCAACGATGCCGCAAGTGTGGACAGACAAATCATGTTGTTGAGGATTGTAGGCTGAAGGGTACACTATGTTTTAAATGTGGACAGATTGGGCACATGGTCAGAGAGTGTCCTATAACAGAGTCTGAATTTGCTACGAACAATTCAAAAGCTGATAGGCCGACGACAAAAAGGAAGAGTCTACATCATTAGAGGTGATGAAGTTTTACGATCCGAGGATCTCGCACAAAATAGTTACGATATAACAGGTAAATTTTATCAAATTATATTTCTGATTCAGACTCAAAGCATTCTTTCATTTTGATAGATGGTGTGAAATATTTGAATTAGCTTATTTCACTACAAAAAAACAATTGTTTAGCGACCGTAAGTTTCGGTCGCTAAACCATGTAAATCGGTCGCTATTTGTTTTAGCGACCGAATCAGAGACCGATTTATGATGGTAGCTGAATACATGGTCGCTAAGGTTTTAGCTACCGAATTATTATTTCGGTCGCTAATTAGCTACCGAATTATTATTTCGGTCGCTAATTAGCGACCGTAAATTCGGTCGCTATATAATAATAATCGGTCGCTATTAGGTTGGTCGCATTTTTTGGGTAACCATTTTTAGCGACCGATAATCGGTTGCTAATTCGTTCGCTAATTTTGGTTACTGTTAACCTATATTAGCGACGGATTTTCGGTCGCTATACATCATCTGTAAATCTTAAATAAAGTTTAGCGACCGAATTATTGGTTTCTAATTCGGTCGCTAAACTGGTTATTATTAATTTTTTTTAATTTTAATTTTTATAATAATTTTTTTTCTGATTTTCTTTAAACGTTAAAAAATTACTAATAAAACACACCAAATAACTTATGAAATATACAATCATAAAAAATAATAAATATATATAAAAAGAATAATAAAAAATGTCGTACAAGAATCGTTTAAATTCAAAAATATGGAGAGAAAAAAATCAGTCATGATGAGGGGGAGATGGAGGAATCCAATCATCCTCAGCGTCCGTACCACCGACGTCTGCTAGCTGATCGTCCTCTGCAGTAGCGACATCGATGGCGGGGCGGAATCGGAGGAGCGGCAGCGGCACAACCGCCGTCGAGCATCATCTCGAGCAATGGAGTCTGGATCCTCATCTGCTCCAACACCAGCCGCATGTCTGGCCCCCGCCTGCTCGATGCTCGCCGCATCAGTTCTTGGTGTGGCCGAGTCAATCGTGCAATACGGTTCGCCATCTGCTGCTCTCTCTCGCTCTTCTCCCGAAGCTCCGCGTTCAGCTGCGTGATGGTGTCCTGCATTTGGTGGAACTGCTCCTGAGGGACGGTATCGGCGCAACAAGGAGCAGGCGTGCCGGACGATGAAGCGATGAACTCGGCTCCTAGGTGTCCGAGGCCATACACGTGCCCCTTCTTGTTCCTGCCCCCGACGACCTCCAAATAAATGGCATTATCGTCGACGGAGACAGGAGAGCAGCCATCACCAGTCAAAGCCTCATCTTGTGACTGTGAGGCACGTGATATGGCATCGTCCTTCTTCTCGTTGAAGCCCGCCTACAAAGTTGAATAGATTTAGTTAAAATAATTATATCCAATATTAACAAATCATTTATAATAAATTACAAGTAAACACTAAATTATTTTTTTGCTTACAGCATAGTTACGGGCCTTGTCGTTGACCCATGTCCCCGACTTCAACTTCTTCGTCCTCTCCACCAACTCCATAGCAGTCGGGGCCCGCTGTTTCTGTGCTTTCTGCACAGAATAATATAATATTAAATTCATAAGAATAATTAAAAATGAAAACTAATTAATTAAATAGTATATTAAGTCAAAAGTTTAATGTATTACCAGCTCGTCGTAGTGGGCGGCGACTGATTTAGACCCACCGGTCCAAGCACATGCGCCACCATCAGAAGCTCGATTACGCCGAGCTGTGGCCTGGATCTCCTGGAACTTCTCAGTAGCCCAGTACTGGTCCAGCTGCCTCTTGATCTCAGGATCCACCCACCTCCCCTTATTCTGCCCCTTCCTCAGCTTGTTCATCAGATTCTTCATAACCAGTGAGCCTTTATGCTCAAATATGTCCCTGACGAGAGCCTCTAAAGCTAAGTCCCACCTATACTCTTTCTGCAACTTACAGTTGTTAGGAAATTCGTGTGTACATATATATAATGTAAATTTAATTTAAAAAACTTAATAAACTGTTACCTTAAACTCTAGAAACAACTGATCCCTATGGCCCAGTGGGATGGCCTTCCATGTAGGCCATGGACCATCAAACTTGCGTCGCAGGATCTTCAAGATCGAATCAGAAGGGCCCTTCGCGGGCAGAAAGCTGCAGCACAATTAGAGCATTAATAAATGTTATAATTAAATTTTAAAAACAAGTAAATAGAAATCAACGATACTTTATATATAATAAAAAATTAAATTAGCATACTCGTTATCCCCCCTGGGGATAAGAAGAATCCTCCTGTCGGATGGACCACGACTCTCCTGTCCCGATGATGATGATGGTCCTATCGTCGTAGGTGTGGATGATGAGGGTGCAGCCTATGTCCCGACCACATGAGGATGGGTGGGGGGTGCAACTCCATCACCCTGAGGTGTCCCGTCAACAGAGGTACTGGTAGGATGGTCTCGATCCGAAAGGGCGTGGGTCGGCGGCGAAGGGACTCTCGCGATGACGACCTCCACGACGACCCCCTACCTCTGGAGGAATCTGCCATCTGTGAAAAAAATGAAAATATGATTACACAACAGTGTAAATAATACAAAAATAAATTACCTAATAAGTAGAATGACATTCACACAATGAATTATGACATAAATAAATTACCTAAGTAGAATCTCCGTCACTAAATTCACCCTCGCCTCTCATCAGTATCACTTGATCGGAATGTACCTTCGCTAGATGCGTCCAACTCGGATTGATCCATTAACTCTCTTTCAACTTCTTCCCCATTTCCGGAAATGTCCGCCGAGAATTAACAATAATGTCAACCGTAATTTGCAACGATGCGTGGGGTCTTGAAAACTCATCATCTTGGTACGGAGCATCTTTTTTAGGCTGATTGATTACATTATCAGTAATTATACTGCGAGCCTTTATCTTAATAACACCCAACCAGCCATGATGTCCTTCGGGATATGGCGAGTAATAAACCTGCTCTGCCTGTTGTGAAAAAATGAATGGGTCGTACGCCTTATTATACCTTCGAGACAGCCTAACTTAAACAATACCATAATTTTTATCTATTTTTGTCCCTACGTCAAGAGTAGGATCAAACCAATCACACTTGAAGATAACTAATTTCATCACGGGGAAACCGGTATAATCGAGTTCAAGGATGTCAGTTAGAACCCCATAGAAATCATCCTCTACATTGCCATCAGTGGCTCGCACACAAACACCATAGTTACACGTCTGCATTCCTTCATTCCATGATTTTGTGTTAAATTTATATCCATTTACAATATAAGTATTCCATGATGTAACCCATCTGTTAGGCCCCCATGCCAAATTTGTCAACAATGGATTTTGAACATTGTTTTCTGGATCTAGTACCTAAACAATCAAATATTATATTATTCTTATACATGCTATATATTTAAGGAGATAAAATGTATGCTTCAAAAAATGAAGATGCTTAACCTACATATTACTGAACCAGGTAGCAAAGTGAGAAGTAATTTCTCGATCAACCTGATCATTTGAAATGTCAGGTTGGAGATCCCTTAGAAAATTGCCGTACATCCTACATATGGGAGATTAACAGCAGGACGATTAATAATAATAAATGTGAATTGAACTTATTAAAGACGTTGTAGAAACTTATTCTAAATATGGCGCCACCTCTTCACAATTTTGAAGGATATACAGATGAGCAGCATTAATGTCACGCTGCTCCAAGAAATATCCTTTTGATTTGCCACTAAATCTGCCCGGATAGTTGAATATTGATATAGGAGGACTAGTTGAACATCCTTCGCCCGAATCAACGTTTCTAGGCATCCTTGTCCTTCTCGTGTTAACTTCGTCCGGATAGTAATAAGAGGCAAAAGTGGAAGTCTCCTCTACTAAGTATGCTTCACAAATGGAACCCTCCACTCGTGCCTTGTTCTTGACTTTGTGTTTAAGGGAGTGCAGGAACCTATTAAAGATGGATACATACAAATAATTACTAGTTTTAGGGTAAGCTAAACTACTGCTCTCGTGTTCGTGAATTTCATATGTATTAAGTAAAATAGTTGATGTTGTTTACCTCTCAAATGGATACATCCAGCGGTATTGGACTGGGCCACCAACTCTTGCTTCGTAAGGTAGATGGACAGGCAGGTGTTCCATGGAATCAAAGAAACTCGGCGGGAAGATTTGCTCCAGCTTACATAACAAAACGGGTATCTTGACTTCCATATCCTTTAATTGATTCACATTTAGTGTTGTCGATGTAATCTCCCTGAAAAAGTGGCTAAGCTCAACAAGTGGGTTCCAAATTTGCTTCGGTAATGCGTCGAACGCAATTGGAAGCAACCGTTGCATGAACACGTGGCAATCATGACTCTTCATTCCATGTAACTTTGCTTCCTTAATGTCAACACATCTACCCAGATTGGAAGCATACCCATCTGGTAACTTTAGTTCTTTAACCCACTTACAGACGGCCAATTTCTGTGATTTGCTTAGTGTATAACTTGCCTTCGGTTTGATAAGTCTGCCACGACCACCGTCTTGCAACTCAAGCTCCTTCCGATTACAAATGTCAGCCAGGTCCAATCGGGCTTTATTTGTATCCTTTGTCCTCCCCTTGATGTCCATCACAGTGTCAAACACATTCAAAAACACATTCCTCTCAGTATGCATGACATCAATGTTGTGACGGAGTAGCTGCGTCCTCCAATACGGCAACCTCCAAAATATACTTTGTTTTGTCCAATTATGGTTGACGCCATAATCAGGAATATGTTCTCCTTGGGTTTCATGGACGAGCGGTAAATCTTGTACTCTGCGCCATACATTAGGACCAGTCAAACGTGGTGGAGGCGGTGTTCTCTCCGCACAACGCTTCTTGAATGCATTCTTGTTCCGCCTATAAGGATGATCTTCTGGAAGGAATTGATGATGACAATCAAAATATGAGATCTTTCGACTGTTTTTAAACGTGAATGCCTTCGATCGCTCCATACATATTGGGCATCCAAGCTTCCCCGCGGTCATCCAACCCGACATCATCCCATAAGCAGGAAAGTTGTTGATCGTCCACATTAAAGCTGCTTTCGTGATGAAATTCTGCCTCAAAGATACGTCATATGTCAACACACCATCATTCCACAGCATTGTCAACTCATCTATCAGTGGCTGCAAGTACACATCAATCTTACCTTTTGGATTAGACGGACCCGGAATTATGACTCATTAGGAACATAAACTCCCGCTTCATGCACATCCCTGGGAAGATTGTACGGAGTCGGGATAACCGCCAACAAGAGTATGCTTTTCCGATCGCCCAAAAGGATTAAATCCATCAGAGATAACCCCAATCGGACATTGCGAGGTCCTGCGAAAATGCCATATGAACCCTATCAAAATGCTTCCAAGCTTCTCCATCGATGGATGACACAAGATATCTTTCTCCCTCTCATGCTCACTATGCCACCTCATGTGAGCTGCGAGGGCCATCGAAGAGTACAATCTTGTAAGTCTTGGCACGAGCGGAAAGTACCACATCTTTTTAGCGACCTCTTCTTCTCAATGCCCATCCTAGTGGTTGTCTTATACCGATCCGCACCACAAAATCGGCAACACGTTATGCTTTCCGCTGAATCATCCTTATAGTACAACATACATCCATTCGGGCAACAATCAATTTTCAAACACCCCAGACCCAAATTTTCCACGGACTACTTAGCATGATAAAAACTTGTAGGCATCCGATTGCCTTCTGGCAACGCCTTGACGCCGACTTCTGAGGCGATTAAAACAGCCTTCTTGCATATTGTAGTCAGATTTGATACTCAACCATTCCATGCACATCGACAACTCCGTGTACTCCTGACATCCTTCCCACAATGGAGATCGTGCAGCACTCAACATATCATAGAATCTTTGAGCTTCGGGATTCGGATTCTCCTCTATGTATTGGGAACCCATTCCACCATCTTCTCCCCCATCTTCTTCTAGTACAACACCAACCGATGGTCCATCATGATCCATTATCATCTGCTTGTATGGATTCAATTCTTCCCTCTCGTCACCACTTCCATAGTACGAACCTTCAACCACAATCGGGTTTAAGTCAGGCAACGTCTCACCATGGTTACTCCACCAATAGTAATCAGGCATGAAGCCCTTCTCATAAAGATCGGCTACAACTCCATCGACACTTTTGAAAGATTGACACTTGCATCTTTTGCAAGGACACCTCAATTGATCACCGCCCAGCCGTATAAATCTCTCCTGACTAACAACAAACTCTATAGACTCACCCACTCCAACTCTATACTCTTCCCTAAGACGTTTATTCCGATCCAACCTACGATACATCCATTTTCGATTCTCCGTAATATCCATTGCTGGCAATTAAATAGCCTGACCAATCCTACAATAACACTTATATATTACGGTGCATTCCAATAACTCCATCAATCTCGTTCTTATGACAAGGTATGAACCTATCCCATTCGAGAAGAAACCTTTGTCACACTCGGCTACTAATAGTTATTCCCATATTCAAATACCTTATACTTGACAAAATTTCGGCAGCATTTCCCATCGGTCTCCAAGTTACACGACTCGAGCACGGTCAGAATCACCGCGATCAAGTATGCACCAGGAGAACAAAAGGAAATGCATCAGACCGAGATTTCAACAAGTATATAAGGCATTTGAACATTGAAATGACTATTGTACGAGTGTGAAAAAGGTTTTTTCCCAAACTGTCCCACTTGGACAATTCAAGATTCAATACAATGAGCATGCATACCTTGATAAGTTACACATGCTCATTAATATTGAATCTCAAATAGGAAACTAAGGCTTTCGTAAATTAATTATTAACTCTAACAGAAAATAAAACCATTAACCTATAAATATTGCAACATTGTTGAATTTATATAAATTGCAGCGTAAATCAATACAAACTTAGATTAAATATTGTAGCAAACATCCTATTGAGCTCCGCTCTCCACTAACAAGTAGCAGTTAATTGTCAAACACATGCATAATTTCTAAATTATCAGCACACAACCAGCATCCCGCCTTTCGGACAGGATCACATCCTATTGAGCTCCGCTCTCCACTAACAAACAACACATATTGACAAACACATGCATAAACATTAAATTATCAGCATACAATCAGACAAGATCACATCCTATTGAGCTCCTCTCTCCACTAACAAACAACACATATTGACAAACACATGCATAAACATTAAATTAATTATCAGCATACAATCAGACAAGATCACATCCTATTGAGCTCAGCTCTCCACTACCAAACAAGACGATAATTCACATAATACATTACACTGAGTGTTTAGAGAACTGACCTGAGAGAGAAAACACAACTGAGCAAGGATAAGTGGAGGAGCCGGTAGAAGAATATGACAACAAGGACCTATCGTGCATAAATGAAATTATTCATTTCAAATCAAATCACTATTCTATTATGTTAAATTGTTATACCTAAATAATTTATCTCATGAATATCTAGTGTTAAAGCATGTGCTCACGAAAAAATAATCAATGAAGCATAAAAAATAATAAGATTGGAGAGCTGAAGGTCAATTTATTTTGATTTCGACTTTTTTTAAAAAAATTATCCTTAAATCGGGCCTAACTGTTAACACAAATCGAATCAATATATTACATATCCAGTACCATAAAAAAAATGTGGATAATTCTAGAATTTCTTTCTATCAAAGAGAAGATTTTCCATGTTGTTCAATGTTCATGTTAGCAAACATGACAGTTCCCATTAAAATAGAAAATAATAGAGAGAAAACTGAAAGGTGTAATTGATTGAATGAGAAAGTTTATTACATCAAGTCATATATAAAAGTGACTTATATTATATGTAAGATAAAGCAACTGATTTGTAACTAACCACTAATTAAGTATATTAATTATATGATCTAATAGTCCATCCTAGATAGACAAGATGTTAGGGTCTTAGTTAGTAGGGAAAAATTGTCATAACTCACAAATTCCATTTCTATGATTTTCTAGAATTTAAATCATAAAAATCAAGGAATATGGAAAGTTGTAGCAACTTAGTGATTTGAATGAAAAACATGAAGAGAAAGGAAGGATGATCATTGATCACTAGACAAGCACAGATATCAAATTTGGAGATTTGTTTCCCTTTATGCAAAGAGTTACAAATTTTTGAAATCCAAGAGTAAAATAAAAGGGTATGGTTCGGCCAAGTGGGGGAAAATAGGGGAGAAATTTTTGTTCATCAAATCATTTGGCAAGCATGAAGAGTATGATTATAGAAGCACCAATATTAAGTTTCAAGACTTAAATCAATGGGTACAAAGAGTTATGATTTTTCTACCATTTTCAAGCTTAATTCTTTTTGAACAAAATTAAGAACAAGCATGAAGCTAATCAACTCAACATCAATTGTAATGAAGAAAGGTTGGAGGAAAATTACCTCTAAGTGATGATCCTTGAGTAAGAAATCAAGACACCTTGAGAAACTAAGAGAAAAGAGAGAAATGTGTTGGATGAAAAAATGAAAATGATGAGTAACAAAAACACACATCCCTTAACTCACACACATACACTAAACACACATCTCTGCACACACACACACACACACACACACACACACACACACACACACACAAACATCCCAAACAGACACACACACATACACTAAACACACATCTCTGCACACACACACACACACACACACACACACACACACACACACACACAAACATCCCAAACAGACACACACACATACACTAAACACACATCTCTGCACACACACACACACAAACATCCCAAACAGACACACACACATACACTAAACACACATCTCCGCACACACACACACACAAACATCCCAAACAGACACACACACAGAGCACACACACACCTATCCTATGATTACAATCCAATTGAACACACAAACTTTAGTACACAGAACACACAACAAACACACACTCACAACACACACACACAACACAACAAACACACACACAACACCAATGTACACACAACACACAACAGAAACAACAATGTAGAGAAAGACAACGAGAGAAACAATTCCCTCGGTCAGTGTGAGGGAGGGCGTTGTGGTGGTGGTGGTGTGAGCAATGTGACCAGAATGAGCCCTGAAATGAGGGGGGAAATGATAGACAGTGACATAGTGAGACAATGAGACAGAGATGGAGTAGAGGAGAGCTTACCTGAGCAGAGGGGAGATGACGGTGGTGACGATGACCGGAGGTGTCTTGGGGTGTTGAGGTGACCGGAGCGCGCGCTGTAGAAGAGAAAAACAGTGGGTGGGAGAGAGAAAATGCCGGAAAAAATGAGGAAGAAGGAGGTTCTGTCGAATTTAGGGATTTCAGTTTTAGCGACCGAATTAATTCGGTCGCTAATATGGTTAGTCTTAATTTGAATTTGTAATTTTAGCGACCGAATTAAATTTCGGTCGCTAATACGCGCAATTTTATTTTTCCAACGCGCCATTTAGCAACCGAATTAATATCGGTCGCAAATATAAATAAAGTTTAAAGTGTGAATTCATAAATTTAGCGACGGATTTATAAATCGGTCGCTAATATAAACACAGTTTGACCATTGCATTTAATTCGGTCGCCATTTCGGTCGCTAACAAGTCATAAATTTCTGACTTTTACTTTCCTTTGTTTAGCGACCGAAGTAGCGACCGATATCTCTGCTACGCTCTATTTCAGTCACTATTTCGGTCATAGAATCAACTCTAACCATTGTTTCATGTAGATCCTACAATCGGTCTCTATTTCGGTCACAAAAAGGAACCTAAAAATTCGGTCACTATTTTCGGTCGCTAAACGACCTTTTTTTTGTAGTGTTTCTTCCTTGTCACATGATGTGATCGTTTCAGACTTCAACAATTCTGTCGTTGTTCGGGATAGACATTTTCTTGATAAAAGAAGTTTCTAGATGAAACTTAATCTAGTCACTTTTATTTTTGGTAAATGTTATCCAGTCTGATTTTTTGGTCAGACTGTACTCATTTTAAACGTTGTCGTTTTGTGAATTTCCTGTATGAAGGTTGAATTCCCTTGGAATTCAGAATTGTTTATCTTTGATTTTCTAATCAGCAGGAAGTTCTTATGGAAGGAGGAACTTTATTAGAGTCGTGTTTGTAAATATGTGGATGTACAAACCATTTTTTTTTACATTCAGGAACCTATTAAAGAATTCTTTTTATATACTAAATATTCCTGTGTTCTTTTCAGAGTAATGAACTTCTTTTATATACTTTCTTATGAAATAAAAACCGTGGGATTAATAAAATCCTGTCTAGTTTTGAGTCACGAAATTTCGAGAACGAAATTGTTTTTAGTAGGGTAGTAATGTAACACCCCAGTTTTTCTACTTTCTAAGATCGGTATAAATATAAATAAACATTTATATTTTTATCTGAAACTTAGAAAATGGTTTTGAGAAAACCAAAGTCATATTCATATCATACTTATTTTTATAAGTATATGGTTAAATTTTGGGTTGCAAATTCAGACGGAACCCGGTCTACGTTTTTACTTACAGTAAGATTTTACTGATCAAAAAACCTAATTTTGACCTGAGAACGAAATGAATAGATTTTATATATCATTTCCAACGATATAGGTTATTTTTAAAATTTTCAAAATAAATAGGTTATTATACTCGATTCGGGCGTAAAAACCCTAAATCGGGTAGTCGACGGAGTCGAGAATGGACGTGCAGAGACAAAACCAAACATCGGATGCTGAGACCTCTTGCCACCTATGGTGATGAGTCATATGAATGAGTCACCAATGTCATGATGACATTTAAACAAAAATCTAGATATTTATTTAAACTAGTGTAAAAACCATTTTGCCCTTGGACTATTTTACCCTTGAACTTTCATTGAAATGACAAGTTTGCCCCACAATTTGTGGACACAAATCAGCCACATCTCCAACCAATCCTCACCACATGTTTGCATGATGGCTTTAGGTGTGAAATGTCCAAAATGTCCTTGAATTTTAATGGAACTACAAGTTTGTCCATATGTATTTTTACCATTTTGTCCCCAAGGCAATTTTTGATGGACAAAACTGTCCTTCACTCCCTTAATTTCGTGCAGCTTCCCCACATCCACACTTAGTCATTTTCTAACTTCATCTTCATCATCTCACATTTTCTTTCAAAAAGCTAAGAACACGATAGTTGAGTTTGTGAAGAAAGTGCTTGATTCCTTGCCCATTTTTCAAATCCAAGAGGTATACCATACTCTACTCACTCAATCATGATCACGTTCTTCAATTATTTTCATGATTCAATGCCTTGTTCATTATTTTCAATTCCTAGATCTAGAAACTTTGAAATTGTCTATAAAATCATAGAAAAATACTAAAAATATGAAATCAATTTCTATGAGTTAGTTATCATCTCTACTATCATAATCCAAGAGTTTGTTGCAAACAAAATTTTCCTCCCTATTTTTCTAGTGTTGGCTGAACCTATGCTCTAGGAAGCTAGGATGAACTTTGTTTCAATTTTTGGAAAGTAACACTTGGTTTGATCTCTCTAGTACTTCTACTTGTTAAATCCAAGAGCTTGATGAATTATAAAATCCCTAGCCTATTTTATATGTGAAGGTCGAATCCATGTTCTTGACGACTTGGATGATTTTGCTTTGGTATTCAACTTATGGTCATTGTTCTTAACTCTATACTACTCTAAGGTCATGGATCTAAGAGTATGTGAAATTTTGAGATCCCTAGCTAATTTTGATAATCATGGTCGAAATTCATTTTTGAAGAGTTGGAATATTTGATTTCAATCTTTGTATGTTAATCTTTGTTTTAGGGTTTAAGTGATCAAGGATCACTAATCCAAAGAGCTTAAGATTTTTAGAAATTTTGAGCCATAATTTGTGTCATGGCCCAAAGTCTTAAATTTTGTGGTTAAAATGGTTTTGATTCAATTTTGTTAAGTAAGCTTTGTTTATGTCTTAATCTTGCTTAAGGATCCTTAATCCAAAAGCTTGCAAATTTTTATCATGTCTAGCCAACTTAAAAACCTCATGACCGAACCTAGCATATAGGAGCATAGGTGTGTTTAGTGCTTGATTGATAATTATTTGTTGTGATTTGTTGAATGATAAATCTTAGTGGATTATTCTAAGTTGTGCGGAGGAAACCGGATTCGAATCGGAAAGCCGTTCGTGAAACCAAAGCTTGAATCTTCAAGAGGTAAGGGGAGCTTACCTGAGGGATTTTGTTTAGATAACCACACGTTATCTGGGTGTTATCTGTAAATTATCTGTTATGAATTTCTGTGGCTTTTAGTTGTTTACTGTTTAATTTACTGTTTCTATTTTGGAAATGGAAACTTAATTATTAAAAGTTGTATGCCTTGGAGGCTTTATTATGAATGTAAATATCTCTTGGTTTGGTGATTTACAATGTGCATTTAATGTTTTAGCATATGTATCATATTTCTAAAGTATTTGGCAGAAGAAAAATTTTACACTCAAATTTTATGACTTACATAAAATAATTTTCCGAAAGAAACCATTAAATATAATTTTAATTTATTTTCCGCAACGGGTTAACCATGTAATGACCCAAGGGGGGTGTTACAATTTGTGAGACTAAGTCTGTTCACTCATTCATATTGCTCGTCTACTGACGTGGTATATCCTCTTGTCTATCAAGTCTTTGGACTTGCTGTATCTCATTGAGTTATTTTGATCTCCGTTTAGTGACGTGGCAATTAGAGCTCGTCTGCTTGTTAATTTATTTTTTGTCTATTTCATTCTATTAAAAACCTCCGTCTGCTGACGTGGCAAACTGAGTACGTCTATTTAGAAAATTTTAAGCCTCGTCTACTTAAACTCTTGTATACTCAAATAAACAGAAAGTAAATTTACCAAACGTTTTTGATTAGCTCGTCTATAGGATTGGACGTGAATTCTCTTTCTCAGTCCAAGCAGATATAAAGAACTTTATATAAGATTTCTCATGACTTATATGATTCAAGTAATCATGCAAAAACTGAATAACCTTGTTAGATCTCAACTAACACTTTGCCAAGCAAATTTAATCCTTTTGTTAACATAAAAACTTAGAGATTAATTAAATCCAAATCACTTTGGTTCCAACACATATCAGAGGGCTCTAAATTCCATTACAGTTTCTAACAAATCCAAACAATAATGAATTACAAATTTCAAAAAATAATATAACAAACCAAGCAAGGTTGCAATTATAAAAGAAAGCTTTTTCTTTCCATTGCCAATGCAAAGTAATCAAGCCTATGCAAAGTAATCAAACTTTTTCTTTTATTTTTTGTTTCGTTCCCCCTCTGTGTTCATCTTGCTGGTTTATAGGGCTGCAGCTACTGCTGCTAACCTGCCAAACAATCATAAAATGCAATTAATTCATGGTTAAGGATAAAATTCTAGAAATGATTACATAGGAATATATAACATCACATAAAATAAAAAGAATCATCTATCAGTAAACATTTTACCTTAGACCCCTCCATAAGATCTGGTTATTTCACTAACCAAAAAGTTCTATGAAGATGTAAACAAAAACTATGAAGAAGTAATTCATCTTTTTTTTATATGTAATATCAAGATTTTAGTAATAAAATCAAAAGATATCAAGCCCCACCCACCTCAAAGTCCCTCACGCGTGGATTTGTCTTCCCAATAGTAGGCTCACCTCTAAAGATATGAAATCAAGTTAGTAATAAAACCAAATCTTCAAGTATATTTGTGTTTGCATGACTGTAATGAGTAAAAATCAAATTGAAAAAAAGGTTCTCACTTCTTCCTATCAAGAAACCGTATGGAGATATCATAGAATTAATTGATTACGGAAGTCCTGTTTATCTTGTTTTCAGCGTCGGTCTTCTTAACTACAAAGTAAATGGTTTAAAAAAAAAGACAAAAAAAGAAAGATAAACACCTAGTGTGCATACATTCCCGAAGAACAGAATAATAAATCGGTGGGAACGGCTAGGACACGATTGGAAAGGCTGTGTCTATGTAGACAAAAGAATATGCCGGCAACAACTCCAGTTAGCTGCGCGGTGACTGGAACCATAGGAATAACAACGAGTTTGCATTTTATAAGTGAAAGAAAAAGGACCAGATGATAGGGTTTTAAGGAGGGAGAGGAGAAATGGTAGCCTTACTTTTGGAAGAACCGAGGTTGGGAGGTGGTGGGTGAGTGATTTTATTGATTGAAATAGTCAGGGTAAAGTAAGTTGAACTTTGAAAGGAGATGGAATTTTGAAATTACTATTCTCTTATTTTTCCATGTATTGGAATAAAGCAAGCATTTAATACATATTGAAAATATCATGATTTAAAGATTCTAAACTAATTTTTTTTAAAATAAATATAACTAGCATTCATAATCATTTAAAACATTCTAGTTATCTGTTTTAAAAAAAATAATGACGTTTTCGAAAATAATAAACAAAATAAAATCAAGAATAAAAAATTAAATAATATTTGTCATCCACCAATATCATTATGACTTTTCATTTATGGGAGGAGTATTGGAATTATAACAACAATTAATAAAATGTCTTGAAAATAATAAAAAATTTAAAATTTAAAATTAAAATAAAATATACAATCTGATTGGTTGTTTCCATTATTAGTAATAGTAAACCAAGTTTATTAGAGAAGTCATTGAATATAATGCTACCACTTGTCCAAACTTTCTTTCTAATGAGTTTGTAGTTGTATATTAATAAGATAAAATGTTATATTCTGCCGTTTGAAAATTTTAAATTTAAATTTTTAAGGAAATTTTAAATTTAATTTTAACAATTGCAAAATCCGCCGTTTAATAAAAACCTCCAAAGATATTCATATTATTGATTACTATGTTAAAAAAATCCTATTGCTTTATTTTAAACGAATGAATGTTTACTAATTTAGGTTTGTACGAGGTATGATGGGTTTGAGTCTCCTAACAAGTGGTTAAAAATCCGAACCCCGACTCTTGTGTATGGAACAAATCTGGTTGGGAGAATATCCTATCTTCGAGTGTCTTCGAATCTTTTGAAGGAGATTAGTCTTGATAATACAACTAGGGATACTCATTGTGAACATACGCAAATAAGAATAAAAACGTACGAATATTTAGAGAATGCTTCTTTAATTTGTCTTGTGTCTTTCATAATTACTTGGATAAATTACACTTTTGGTCCCTTATCTTTATTTTAGGTTTCATTTTGGTCCCTCATTTATTTTTTGTTCCATTTTGGTCCCCTATCTTACAAATGTTAGCCTATTTTGATCTCTTCCATTAGATTCTCACTAACGATGTTAGGTTTCCGCCATCAATCGCCGGAATCCGTCACTGTCGTCGGAATTTGGGTTTCCCTTTCTCTATCTTCTTCCTTCTCTTCCTCCCCTTCCTTCTTCCTCCCCTTCCTTCTTCCTAGCAAGAGCAACACATAGCTTAAGTAACCTCATCTTACCCTTTGTCAATATCCTTCTTCCCCTTTACCTAAATTTCATTCAAACTATAGAACCTTTTAGAAGGGTTACATCTGGAGAGAAAATAGAGAAAAGAGAGGAGAAAGAGAAGAAGAGGAGGAGGGTAGTTTTTGGTCATCAGCTGCTAGGCACCATAGCGGCGTGAGGCCGCGCTTCGTGCGGGGGTAGGGAGGAGAAAGGAAGCCGCATTTCACGGTTGACGGCAATGAGAAAAGGGAGAGGTCGTCTCGGTGGTGGCTGGCCGTGCGAAACCCCATGCTTGGCGGAGCTGCGGGTGAAGAGAGAGAAGAAGAGTGAAGGAAGAGGGAAAAAAGGAAGGGGAGGAAGAGAAGGAAGAAGAGAGGGAAAGAAAAAATGGGGTTTTCTCTCTCTAAAACCAGATTCTGACGATAGTGGCAGGTTCCAGTGACTGACGGCGGAAACCTAACGCCGTCAGTCTAATTTGACTGAAGGGACCGAAATAGGTTTGTTTGTAAGATAGGGAACCAAAACGGAACAAAAAATAAATGAGGAACCAAAATGAAACCTAAAATAAAGATAAGGGACCAAAAGAGTAATTTAGCCTAATTACTTTTTTTTCATTTCAAAGTTACAATATCAAATGCGTAATTGTATATACACATATACCCACATATGTTTGCATACAAAACAATAATATCATACAAACAAATAACAAAATATCATCAATAAACAAATTTTTTTAAAAAACGGAAAGAATTTACCTGCACCTTAAAACCATTAGCTTATTTTCCATCGTAAGAACTAAGAACCTTAGTCCTCTAGCAACAACAAAAAGAAAAACATTAATATGAGGTTATACACTAAAAATGATTCTTCAACTTATTCATCATTCTGCAACAATAATTCAATTCCTTTAAGCAAGAGTTTCTTAACTGAACTATTGTCATATGTTGTTGAGTTTCTTTTTAACTTCCACTAGTTGATCAAGTGTCCCTGGTAAACAACTCCATATTATCCACCCTCACCATTGATGAACTTTCTACAATGAAGTCTTCGGTAGGAATGCACGGTGGTGTATTCCTCATCTCTGCTTGGGTGGTGTGTGATTGGGGCTAAAGGCCTAACTTGCTCCTTCCCTGCCATGGCTAGCTAGAAAACTAGACTTTAGACAAGTTTTGAAAACTGAACTTAGGTGTGTTCTACTCTGCTTTGGTTTATTTTCTAGTCTACAACTCTACATAGAAAGGATGTGTGTGTGAATATGAAGGTGGAAAACATGTTGTGAACTTTTAAGTACAAGACTTTGTGAATTTTAGTGCAAAAATTATGATATGTTGACTAATTTTCCCTTGTAAACGCCCTTTGTTACATTAGTAACTCATTCATAAAAATAGAAAAATCCTTTAAAATTGTTTAATATAGGAAAAAATCATAACATAAAAATTTCGCAAATTTATTTGAGTTTGAAAATAATCTCATAATATTAAAATAATTATCAAAATAGAGATAAAATCCAATACAACAAAATAAATTGAAAAGCCTCAAAATCGGGCGTCTACTATAATCCGAGAAAAATAGATCAAATAATATCGAAGTTTACATGGTTCATGCCATAGCACTAACCATGTCTAAAAGCTAATAAATAAATCTTCAAGTCTCCGGGTCCTCTAAGGCGATATCCTCGGGCTCTGAAAACAATACTACTAATAAGATATAAAATCTCAGTGAACAACAATACAATTTATAGAATATTTTCGAAAATAATATTGTTTTCAGCCGGCCCGCTAACCGGAAAAAATGTCCATGGTACTCGCTAATTTCCAAAACAATGTTTATTAAAAATACATTTAATTACAACAATAATATAACGAAAACTCAAAAACATAATCAAATATCATATATTAATTAGCCAAAGTAACCACACATCAAACAATAACACAATCATCAAGTGGCTCGGAAACCCCACTGTGTTGGTTTCTTGCCTAAATCTTCGAGAACCTCATAATTAAATTGGTTCCTTGCCCCTTATTTACGGTGACCCAGGAACCTCGTTCTAGAATTAATTCCTTGACCCTTCTTGACGGTGCCTCGAGAACCTTGTTCAAGAATTGGTTCCTTGCCCCTATGGTGACTCGAGAACCTCGTTCTAGAATTGATTACTTGACCCCTCTTTACGGTGCCTCGATAATCTCGTTCTAGAATTGATTCCGTGCCCCTATGGTGACTCGGGAACCTCATTTCAAAATTGACTCCTTGCCCCTATGATGACCCGAGAACCTCATAATTAAATTGGTTCCTTGCCTCCCATTAACGGTGACCCGAGAGTGATGTGATCAAGACATAGATCACTAACATTTTAGGATCATTCTTTGATTTAAATTGCTAAAAATTCAAGATCAAACACAACAAGAACAATTGATATGAAGCTTGATCTTTAAGTGAAGAATCAAGAGAAACAAAAGGAGTAGAAGAGAATAACAATTGATATATGAACTAGAAAGTAACTTGCAAGAAGTAAATGACAATAATTAAAGAGCAAGAATTAAAGAACAAAATAGAAAATGGAAGAGGTAGAGAAGAGGAGGGAAGGCACCACAAAGTTATTCTTCTTGGAGAAGAAGATTGAATTTGATAAGTCAAATGAAGACTCACCACTTGAATATGGAAATTCAAGATAAGAATCAATGGTTCGACTCATGAACCAAGAAGAGGAAACTCTTAACTCTCTCTAGCAATCTCAAGTGTGAGAAAACTCAATTGTATTAAAACTTATAAAATGATTTACAAGAAGCCTATTTATAGGCTCATTTTACTTAAGGTGCAAGCTAGTCTAACTTGAACTGCAGGTTACCTTTACTTAAGGTGCAAGTTAGTCTAACTTGAAGTGCGCCTCTCTAAGTCCTAATGGGCTTGGAACACTCTTAAGCCCAATTACAAGCCTAACTAAATCAAAACCCGTACAGAATTTCGTTCTAAACTTGTAGCCCAATTTTAGTCATGATAAACACCGAATCAGCTCTTGAGTCAAAAATAAGATTTGTATATAATCTTCTAAGCTTTCCAACGCATCCAAGATCACTTCAATCAGACATCTACAACTCAAGAAACAGTCAAAATAGTGAAGGAGGTTTGATTTGGATTTGCTTCAAAGTTGATTTGCCCCCATTGCCCCATTAAGGTTGTGCTTCCTAGGATCACATCATCCCCTCCTTTTTGAAGAAAATTCGTCCCGAATTTTAATCCTATATTAAAGAGAAGATGTTTAGGTTTATTATGTTATAAAGATCCTAAAAAAAAGTTTTGGGAAGGAAACTCCCTTATTTGGGAAGGCAACTCCCTTATTATCGTTGTAATTTTCAACCCATCCTCCTGGGTCAAAAACCACCCTTTTGAAAACAAGTTTTGTGAACAACCCTTTCAAATATTTTACACAAGGTGTAATCCCTTCAAGGTTGTTTGGTAATGGTTGTCCACTATTGAGAGAAACATTCGGAAAGATATTAAATTTGTGTTGTAGTTCTCTCAAAGAATGGGAACCTTGATAGATGTGCATTAGTTTCAATGTTTTTATTTTCAAAGTAGATTTAATGCACATAGGTAAAGTAGAAGTATTAGTAGGCAAGCAAACATCATTAGTTTTAAAATCATTTATTGGTTGCCCTAATAAGATAGCATCATTTACCTCTCTTTTAACCTTATTAATATGCACATTTTTAACACTTTCAACATAGCCCATAAATTCCATTTTGGTGGTGCAAAAAGTGTATTTTTCAATATTAGCAGAAGATTTTTCTTTCATAAGAATAACAAAACACATTTTAATTGTTCAAGAAGATTTTCTTGTGTTTTTCTATGTGCCAAGATAGCATCATTGGAGATTACCACAAGCTTTTGAATTTCTTTAGTTTCTTTAGAAGTGACTTGAAGTTTATCCAAAAGAAACTCAAAGGTAGGTAAAGAAAAAGATGGAAGAGACCTGTTACAAAAATTGTGGTAGTAAATCAAACACAATGGATGAGTTTCCAATAGTATTTTCTGTACTTCTTTAATTTTCCTTTAAAATTATGCATTCTTTGCTATCTCGTTCTTTAACCTTATGGTTTTCGCAAAATTTTTGCTCACTTGTGCCAATTTCCTTTTCCATATTATTTGGTGGCACATTCTTTTCTTTTGTATTTATATCTTTTTCTTCTTTGTCACTCTTGGATTTTCTCTCAAGCTCCCTTTTCTCTCTCATTTTCTTTTGATCCTAACTAATTTCATTTGTACAAGGGGTACAAGAGTAATATTTTTTTGTGGTGTATAGAATGAATAGAAAGGGTAGAAGTGGAAGGTTTAGAGTTAGGAAATGTGGCCTTTTATCCACTTTTACCAACAACGTCAAGTTGTTTTGATGAGTCACCCTCCTTCTTGAAGGAGTTATTTCTCTTCATTTGGGCTTCAAACTTCATTGCATGGTGTAGGTCTCTAGTGTAGCTTGAAGGCACATATCTTTTTCTCAAAACCCTCTTCATTTATCTCCAAGTACTAATTGGTTCCTCATCATACCTGCGTCTCTCTTTACACAATTGATCCCACCAAATTAAAGCATAATCATGAAATCCTAAACTAGCTACCTTTGCTTTCTTTTCTTCACTATAGTAGTAGCAAGAGAATATGTGCTCCAATTTGGTCTCCCATTCCAAGTAAGTAGCGGGATCACTCTTCCTATGGAAGCTAGGGTCTTCACCTTCACATTATGCAACTTGTCATCCTTCTCATTCCTTTTTTCTCTATGTTCATGTCTATGTCTCCATCTATCAAATCTAGGTCTATGTTCATTGTCTTCCAAATTTGAGGAGCCTCTATGTGAGTTGTCATGCCTTGATCCTTTTTTCTGCTCAAGTACTTCTAATATTCCAAACACTCTTTCTATGTTCCTTGTCATTCTATCCAACTTCCTATGCAAATTCCTTTTTCTTGGTGATGATGGAGGAGAATCTTCATTGTCTTCTTCATGTTGTGAAGCCATGGTGCACTTACAATTTTAGAAATTACAATACAAATTCCAGTAAATTGAGAGTTACACTAATCAAATGAATATTTCACCAATAATAACAATTACACCACCAAAAATAAAAAAGAATTAAGTACAATCCAACAAGGAACAAATACACTTAAAGTACAAGTGAAAGAAAAGATTACAAGTCAAAAATGAATATAACAAGGACCTCACCACTCACTCACCATTCGCTCAAAGATTGTCACTCGTATACATCACTTAATGTAGACTTTTACAAGACGATTTTCTCTCTTGTCTCTTTCCACTCAAAAGTTTCCTCTTCAAGGGATCTACAAATTGAAACAAGATTTTCAACAATTAGTCTCCATTAAGCAAATGAAAAATCAACCAATAGACAATCAATTCAAAGAGGTGAAGAATTTTGAAAATAACTAATACAAAACTAATGGAGTTTAGAGGACAAGCAAGAAAAGGTTCAAGAAGAACTGCACAGTCAAATTGATGTGAGAAGACAAGTTGAAAGAGTTCAACAAGTGTAATTCAAATTTAATCAAAGTGTTGGTGAACAAGTAATGATCAATGTGAAATGTGCTATACCAATTTGTGAAGGATCTATACAAATACAAGCATGTGAAATGGTGGCAAGTCTTTTACCTTTTGCTGGAATTTTCCAGAATTTACACTTTTGCCCCAAAACTTTTTATATTTACGGTTTTGGCCCACATTTTCTTTTTACACCAATTTTTTTTTTTAATTTTAAACTTCAGCCACTTGACTTTTGATAATTACAATTTCACAGTAATTATACTTAATTGTCGAATTTACAAAAAGATCCTTCAATCATGAACAAATTTGAACATAATTGGTGTAATACTTGGAAATATGAACAATTCAAGTAGTGTAGAATAATTTCCAAGTGAAGGAGCACAATTCAAGTAATTAGAGATCTATATCTTTCATTCAAGTGGATGATAAACACATCATTTCCACAATTTGAATTTCATGAAGATCCATTAGCTTCTAAAAATTTGAAATCATTGAAGCACTTTTGATTTAAATTTGAATCAATCTTACTATTGTGAGTTGAAATTTGAATTTGAATTTTCAATTTGTTCAAAATCACAAAGTAAGGCAATTAGATCTATGCTTGAATTTTCAAGAAGCAACCAAAATTTAAATGCAATATATGAAAACATTTAAAAAATGGCACCTAAAAGCAAGAGGTGAAAAGTGGAGGGAAAAAAATTTTTCACCAAAATTCTAGCAAGATCAATTCAAACAATTTCAAACTCTAGATGCATGACCACAATTGGATACAAATTACCTTTCATCACATCCAATTCATGTGGTAAATGGCGCCACTAGCATGTGAAATTTTCAACAAGAATTTGGATCCAACTCAAAGATCATGATAGAATTTGAAAAAACAAATTGATCAAAAATTCAAAACAATTAAAAATCGAAGATCTAGCTCTAGATACCACATGATGTGATCAAGACATAGATCACTAACATTTTAGGATCATTCTTTGATTTCAATTGCTAAAAATTTAAGATCAAACACAACAAGAACAATTGATATGAAGCTTGATCTTCAAGTGAAGAATCAAGAGAAACAAAAGGAGTAGAAGAGAATAACAATTGATAAATGAACAAGAAAGTAAATTGCAAGAAGTAAATGACAATAATTAAAGAGCAAGAATTAAAGAACAAAATAGAAAATGGAAGAGGTAGAGAAGAGGAGGGAAGGCGCCACAAAGTCATTCTTCTTGGAGAAGAAGATTAAATTTGATAAGCCAAACGAAGATTCACCAGTTGAATATGGAAATTCAAGATAAGAATCAATGGTTCGACTCATGAACCAAGAAGAGGAGACCCTCAACTCTCTCTAGCAATCTCAAGTGTGAGAAAACTCAATTGTATTAAAACTTATAAAATGATTTACATGAAGCCTATTTATAGGCTCATGTTACTTAAGGTGCAAGCTAGTCTAACTTGAAGTGCAAGTTACCCTTACTTAACGTGCAAGTTAGTCTAACTTGAAGTGCACCTCTCTAAGTCCTAATGGGCTTAGAACACTCTTAAGCCCAATTACAAGCCAAACTAAATCAAAACCCGTACAGAATTTCGTTCTAAACTTGTAGCCCAATTTTAGTCATGATAGACTCCGAATCAGCTCTTGAGTCAAAAATAAGATTTATAGATAATATTCTAAGCTTTCCAACGCATCCAATATCACTTCAATCAGATATCTACAACTCAAGAAACAGCCAAAATAGTGAAGCAGGTTTGATTTGGATTTGCTTCAAAGTTGATTTGCACCCATTGCCCCATTAAGGTTGTGCTTCCTAGGATCACACCATCCCCTCCTTCTTGAAGAAAATTCGTACCAAATTTTAATCTTACATTAAAGAGAAGATGTTTAGGTTTATTATGTTATAAATATCCTAAAAAAAGTTTTGGGAAGGAAACTCCCTTATTTGGGAAGGCAACTCCCTTATTATCGTTGTAATTTTCAACCCGTCCTCCCGGGTCAAAAACCTCCCTTTTGAAAACAAGTTTTGTGAACAAGCCTTTCAAATATTTTACACAAGGTGTAATCCCTTCGAGGTTGTTTGGTAATGGTTGTCCACTATTGAGAGAAACATGTGGAAAGATATTGAATTTGTGTTGTAGTTTTCTCAAAGAATGGGAACCTTGATGGATGTGCATAAGTTTCAATGTTTTTATTTTCAATGTAGATTTAATGCAAATAGGTAAAGTAAAAGTATTAGTAGGCAAGCAAACTTCATTAGCTTTAAAATCATTTATTGGTTGCCCTACTAAGAAAGCATCATTTACCTCTCTTTTAACCTTATTAATATGCACACTTTTAGCACTTTCAACATAGCCCATAAATTCCACTTTGGTGGTGCAAAAAGTGTATTTTTCAATATTAGCAGAAGGTTTTTCTTTCATAAGTAATAACAAAACACATTTTAATTGTTCAAAGAAGATTTTCTTGTGTTTTGCTATGTACCAAGATAGCATCATTGGATATTACCACAAGCCTTTGAATTTCTTTAGTTTCTTTAGAAGTGTCTGTTAAGTCTCTAAAATGTATGTTGTGCATTTCCCTAAGTTTTGATGAAAACTAAACATTGGGTGCTAACCTGTCTACTTAGTGTGCAAATCAAAATAGTAAGACTCACATGTCTGCCTACATAAATGACAACCTGTCTGGATAAGCAACAAGTCAACCTGTCTGCTGACTAGGATTATTAACTTTCTTCAAGAGAAGTCTCAACCTTTCTTCTGATAAGTCCCTACACTTATCTAAGGTTTCTAGATGATGAACCAAAGACCAAACAAGCTTTTGGAACCCCTCATATGTAAGACTCTGAAGGTATCTCTCACTTAGTCTCACGCTTATCAAGAAAAGTCAGAAGTCATTCTCACCAGCAACCTACGAAATCAAAAGTGAAGTCCAGTTAAAGAATGTTTCCAACATGCTTTAATCCCTAGTACTCTTGGTTATTACACGAAAAGGGAAATGTACTCAGCAAAGTACAAAAAGCACTCTGCACAACTCTGATATGGCTACTACACGATGCATAAAGCCACGACTCTTCGTGTTAGAGTACAACCAACGTTCCTATTGCATTAATGGCGGCCCAAAACGACTCTATTGCATTTAATGAAGTTCTGCTTGAAGCCCACAACTGAAGGAATGTCTCTAACGGATCTTAAATGCTTGAAGGCTATAAATACAGAAGTCATTGAATATGAAGATACATAGAGAACTCACAGCATTAAAAGAGTCATTACTCTGCGTATTTATTTTTTCATTCTTTCAATCTGTATTCTTCAATCATTTGAAGTTATTATGCAGTTTTTCCTAAGCTTACATTTTAATCAACACTCTGAGTGTTAGTGAAAGAACTGTATATGTGATTGTACTTATTACAAACAAACTTCTCAACTAAACTTGAGTGAGCCTGAAGAGGCTAGGTGTGCAAAGAATACTTGTCTTTGAGCCTGAAGAGGCTAGGTGTGCAAACAATACTTGGAGTCTGTAACCTGATCAGTTATAGTGGATAAAACTTGGTGCTGCCAAGGACTGGACGTAGCTCTTTGTGTTGAAGAGTGAACCAGGATAAATAGCTGTGTTAATTCTCTCTTCCCTTAAACTCTTTAGTTGCTTTGATTATTATATCTGCTTTCTAACTAAGGGGTTAAAGTGTGATCTTTAAATCAGTTTTCAAGTTGTGTGCTTGCTTGCTTCTCTGTTGAAATCACATCAGACAAGTCACTTGTCTGTACTGAGTTTTTCTCACTCGTCTGAACTTAGCTTCTATATGCGAAAAGTTTTCAACTTTGTTTTAAATTCTGATAAACACAATTCAACCCCCCCTATCGTGTTTATAATTGTCTATTTCAGTTGGTATCGGAGCTCAGCCTCTGGGTTGAGCATCTAAGAGTGTAGAGGTAAAGGTCCTGAAGAATAGACATGACTGCTAGAGCTAGTTCAAGTGGAAGTCACCAGACTGAGGGAGCTTCCCTAACTAGACCTCCATTCTTCAATGGAGAAAACTACAACTATTGAAAAGATAGATTTCAATGGTTCATTCTATCTACAAACTCTGATCTCTGGGATGTCATTACTGATGGTCCATTTATTCTTAAAAGTGAGGACAACACTGACAAGCCAAAAGCTCAGTGGACCCTTGCAGAAAAGACAAAATGGGAGCTGAACCACAAAGCCAGATACAATATCACTTGTGCTCTCAGTCCTGAAGAATTTGAGAAAGTTTGTGCATGTGATTCTGGTAAAGAAATATGGGATACTTTAGCTGTCACACATGAAGGAACAACCAAAGTTAAAGAATCTAAAATTTCCATACTTGTCAGAAAGTATGAACTTTTTGTCATGGAGGAAGGAGAATCTTGCTCAGATGATAGGAAGATTCCAAACTACCATCAATGGTCTAAAATCTCTTGGAAAAATTTACACTAATGCTGAGAAGTTTGGAAAGATTCAGAGAAGTCTACCTAAGCATAGGAGACCTTTGGTCACTGCTATCTCTCAAGCAAAGGATCTCACTACCTTGACTATGGATGAACTTCTTGGAACACTCACTGTTCACGAGCAAGAACTTGGAGATGAAGTTACAACAAGGAAGGGCAAGTCAGTTGCTCTGAAGGCTGATCAAAAGTCAGTAAAAGCCTTCAAGGCTCTGAAGGCAGACGAGTCATCCAGTGATGATGACCTGTCTGAACACGAGGATTCTGAAAGTGACGAAGAATTGTCTCTCCTAACTAGGAAGATAAAGCTTCTCTTACAGAAAAAGAAGTTCAAAAAGGATAAGCCATTCAGAAGGTTTAACAAGCACAAGAACTTCAAAGAATCGACCACAACAGACAAGAGTTGAATTGTCTGCTATGAGTGCAAGAAGCCTGGTCACATCAAAGCTGAATGTCCTCAACTCAAGAAAGCCCCTTTTAAGAAGTTCTTCAAAAAGAAGAAGAAAGGAATGATGGCTACTTGGGAAGACTTGGAGTCAACATCATCGGATGAAGAAACAGAGGAGGAAGCTAATCTCTGTTTGATGGCCAACGCTAACTCATATTCAGATGATGAGGTACATCCTAACTATGAAGAATTACTTTATGCCTATGAGGAGTTGCTAGAGGAATCCAACTGCTTATCTAAGGTCTTCAAATCCCTCAAGAGAGAGTATGTAAAGCTCATCAGTGAGAATAAGCAGAAACCTCAAGAGTGTGAGAAGCTGGCCCAAGAGAACAGTAAGCTGAAGACTGAAAAGTCTGATGAAGCTATGATCTCAAGTGAAACATCACAATCTAAAGAAGCTGTAAACTTCAACAGAAATTGGAAGAGCTCACTTTTGATCTTTCCGAATTTGTTAATGGTAGAGATAATCTGACTAAGTTGCTTGGTTGTCAGAGGCACTCCCTTAACAAAGAAGGTATTGGATATGTCCATCAGACACATCATAAAGTATCAAATAAAACTTCAAATGTATCTGTTAAGTCAACAATAATTAAATCCATACATGTTTAACTTCTGTGGAAAAACTGGATATGTTATGCCTAAGTGTATCAATAAAAAGAGAAGGAAGTCTTCATGGACTCCTAGAACTAAAAAAAAAGGACCCAGAAAACTATGGGTACCTAAAGATCAAATAATTTCTATTGCAGATGCCCTTAATAGGACAAAGAAAACACCACTGCTGGTATCTGGACAATGGTTGCTCGTGACACATGACAGGAGAAAGGTCTATGTTCCTAGACCTCCAACTTAAGAAAGGAGGACATGTTGCCTTTGGAGGCAATCAGAAAGGGAAGGTTATAGGCATTGGTACTATTGGTGGTAAACCTCATATTTCCTCTATAACTAATGTTCTTATGGTTGAAGGATTAAGACACAATTTTCTTAGCATAAGTCAATTGTGTAACAGTGGATTTGATATCTCTTTTACCAAGGATTTATACATAGTTAAAGACTGTAGTGGCAGAATCCTCTTTTCAGCTAAAAGGCAACAAAATCTGTATAAGATTGAACTGACTGATCTCTTAGATCAAAGTATAACCTGTCTGATGTCTAAGGAGGATGAAAGATGGTTATGGTATAAGAAACTAGGACATGCTATTATGAAACTAATTTCCAAATTGAAAAAGGATATCCTTGTGAGAGGATTGCCTGATATTAGTTTTAAGAAAGATGTCTTGTGTGATGCATGTTAGAGAGGTAAACAATAAAATCAAGTTTCAAATCTAAAAATCAAGTATCTACCTTTAGACCTCTTCAGTTGTTACACATGGATCTGTTTGGACCAGTTAGTGTTGCTAGCCGGGCTGGAAGAAAATATGGATTTGTCATAGTTGATGACTATTCTAGATTTACATGGGTACTCTTCCTGGCCCACAAAGATGAGTCTTTTAAGGCTTTCTCAGTATTCCGTAAAATATTTAAAAATGAACAGGGTTTCTGTATTTCTACCCTTAGAAGTGATCATGGGGGAGAATTTGAAAATGAGCAGTTTAGACAGTTATGTGAGGAGAATGGGATCTCTCACAATTTCTCAGCACCTAGAACTCCTCAGCAAAATGGAGTAGTTGAGAGAAAGAACAAATCTCTGCAAGAGATGGCTAGATCTATGCTCAATGAGAATAATCTCCCTAACTACTTCTGGGCAGAAGTAGTAAACACCGCATGTTATGTACAAAACAGAATACTTATTAGGCCCTTTCTAAAGAAGATTCCTTATGAATTGTGGAAAGGTAAAACCCCACCATATCTTATTTTCATGCATTTGGATGTGAATGTTTCATTATGAATACTAAATATCAACTTGGAAAGTTTGATTCAAAAGTAGATAAAGGTATCTTTGTAGGATATTCTGAAATGTCTAAAGCCTTTAGAATTTATAATTCCAGAACTTCTGTTATTGAAGAATCTGTTCATGTTAAATTCAATGATGGATTAAAGACTGATAGGGAGCTCTCAGATCTAGAAGATGAACTTGCAGGTCTTGATATAAACAGTCCAGAAAGTCAACAACCAGATCTGACCAAGATAGAACCTGTGTTTGAGCCTAACAGACAAGTGGAGCAGACAAGTCAGCAGACAGGTCAACAGACCAGTCAGCAGACAAGTCAAGGTCTTCACGATGATCTCAAAAGGGATTGGAAGTTCAACACTCATCATCCTAAGAATCTTATTATTGGAAATCCCTCTGAAGGAGTAAGAACCAGATCCACTTTAAGAGAATCAAGCAATGTGGCCTTTATGTCAGAAATAGAGCCAAAGCACATTGAAGAAGCTCTTGAGGATGAAAGTTGGATTCTTTCTATGCAAGAAGAACTCAACCAGTTTATCAGAAATGATGTCCGGACACTTGTCTTAAGACCAAAAACAAATCTGTCATTGGAACACAATGGGTGTTCAGAAACAAATTGGATGAAGATGGCAAAGTTGTCAGGAATAAGGCAAGGTTAGTAGCGCAAGGCTATTACCAACAAGAAGGTATTGATTATACTGAAACCTTTGCACCTGTAGCTAGAATAGAAGTTATATGTATATTAATGTCATATGCTGCACAACACCAAATCACTCTTTTTCAAATGGATGTGAAAAGTGCTTTCCTAAATGGTATAATTGAAGAAGAAGTGTATGTTAAACAACCCCCTAGTTTTGAGGATACTGATAAACCAAATCATGTTTTCAAACTTAAAAAGGCACTATATGGTTTGAAACAAGCACCTAGAGCATGGTATGATAGACTTAGTTCTTTTCTTATGCAAAATGGTTTTACTAGAGGACCAATAGATACCACCTTGTTTAAGAAAAGCACTAAAGAGAACTTTGTTATAGTCCAAATATATGTTGATGATATTATTTTTGAAGCAAATAATAAAAAGTTGTGCAAGGAATTTTCCAAGCTAATGCAAGCTGAATTTGAGATGAGCATGATGGGAGAATTGAAGTTCTTCCTTGGATTACAAATTAAGCAGACAAGTGTTGGAATTTACATTCAACAGCAAAAGTATACCAAGGAGATACTCAATAAGTACAAAATGGAAAATGCCAAGCTCATGAAAACTCCCATGCAACCCAATGCAAAACTAAGCAAAGATGATGAAAGTAAAAAGGTAGACCAAACTGTCTACAGAGGTGTGATTGGCTCTCTATTGTACTTAACTTCAAGCAGAACTGACATTCAGTTTAGTGTCTGTATGTGTGCTAGATTCCAATCTGACCCAAGAGAATCTCATCTTCAAGCTGTTAAAAAAATATTTAGATACTTGCTTGGGACTACTAATCTTGGTTTGTTGTATCTAAGATCAAAATAATACAGATTAGTTGGATTTTGTGATGCTGATTTTGCTGGAGACAGAATAGAAAGAAAAAGCACTAATGTAGGATGTCACTTCATTGGAGCAAGCTTAGTCTCTTGGTCAAGCAAGAGACATACAACCATTGCTCTTTCTACTGTTGAAGCAGAATACATTTTAGCTGCTAGCTGCTGCTATCAACTCTTATGGGTAAAACATCAACTTGAGGATTACTCTATTTATGAGGATAACATATCTGTATGGTGTGATAACTCTAGTGCTATAAGCTTAACTAAAAATCCAATTCAGCATTCTAAGGCAAAGCATATTGAAATCAAACATCATTTTATAAAAGATTATGTTCATAAATGTATCTTTGATATAAAGTTTGTTAAAACTGAAAATCAATGGGCTGATATATTCACTAAACCATTAGCAGAAGAAAGGTTCTTGTTTATTAGATATAATTTAAACATGCATTGCATTATTGAATGACATGTCTGAATGTTAACCTGTCTATGCTATCTACATCGGTCTGTGTTACCTGTCTGACTCTGCTGAGTCATTATGCTAGAACTTAACAGTTTTTGTTGAAATGGTTATTAATTATTAAATGCCATTTATTAATCAGAAGCTAATCATGTGCACGACAATTTTTAATCTCGAAACCATGTTTTAATTATGTCTTAAGTGGGCGCTACAGTTCCCCACAAAAATCGTGCCGTTTTAGAATTAAAAATATCTCATTTCTCTCTCCTGGCTTTATTTATATAAAAAACAAAAGAATCAGAAAGGTTTAACCTTTACGATTTCAAACTCTTTAACTTTCTCCGTCTTCGTCTTCTCCTTTTTGAAACCCTTTTCTCTTTCAAAAAAACCCTAGAAACCCTTTCTCTCAGAAATGGCACCATCAAAGTGTCTCTCGTCAAAAGAAATTGTTGAGAAATATAGCCTGAAAGTTGCTGATGTGGAAAACATCCTACCTGGCAAGACTGTTGATCTTCAACAGATAAAGAAATGGGGTATGAATTGTTAAGTCTCTAAAATGTCTGATGTGCATTTCCCTAAGTTTTGATGAGAACTAAACATTGGTTAATGATTTAATTAACCTTCATATTGGTTACTAATCTGTCTATCTAGTGTGCAGATTAAAACTGTAAGAATCAGTTGTCTGCTCATAAGTGACTACTTGTCTAGATAAGCGAAAGTCAACCTGTTTGCTGACTAGGATTATTGACTTCTTTCAAGATACATATTCAACCTGTCTCCCCACAAGTTCCTACACTTGTCTGAGGTTACTCGTTGAAGAATCAAGGACCAAACAAGTTTTTTCTTGCTATCCCTTCAGAAAGAGACTCGAAGCCTTCTCTCTTACTCAGTCTCACGCTTATCAAGAAAAGTCAGAAGTTACTCTCTCAAGCAACCTCGGTTATCAGAACCAAAGACCAGTTAAAGAATGCTTCCAACATGCTTTATTTTCTAGTACCTCTGGTCCTTACACGAAAAGGGAATTGTACTCAGCAAGGTACAAAAAGCTCTCTGCATAACTCTGATATGGTTGTATCACGATGCATAAAGCCATGATCCTTCATGTCAGAGTACAACCAACGTTCCTATTGTATTAATAGCTGCCTAGAACGACTCTATTACATTTAATGAAGTTTTGCTTGAAGCCAACATCTGACGGAATGTCTCTAACGGATCTTAAATGATTGAAGACTATAAATACATAAGTCATTGAAGATGAAGATATAGAGAATACATATAGCATTAAAGATCCGTTACTCTGCGTATTAATATCTTCATTCTTTCATCCTGTATTCTTCAATCATTTGAAGTTATTACGCAGACTTTCCTAAACTTTACATTTAAACCACTCTCTGAGTGTTAGTGAAAGATCTGTCTGTCTGAAGTTGTATTTATCACAAACCAAATCTCTTAAACAAACCTGAGTGAGCCTCTAGAAACACCATTTTTGAGTACGGACAAATTATGCCTCGTCAGAACTCAGTCTACCATCTCCAAGGTAAGTGGAATTGGAACTATAAGAGCTTCTGCTAGATTACTAGGAATACTACCTGAAGAAAAACTATTTGCAATCAGCTTCCAAACATCCTCCCCCACAATATGCCAATAGGTATGAAATAAAATTGGTTGAAAACCATCGGTTTCGGGTGCTATTTGATCTTATTAATTGTTGTCATTAATTATAGACCCTCGGAATTTGAAAATTTATACAATATTCATTTAGTTATTTAGTTTCAAAATAAACCCACCCTAAAGAAGTTTTATAACAGAGAGGCCTAATGTGTTTGTTTTTTACGAGTCGTTTGGTTTTAATTTACCCTGGGTCCCAGTCTTGACAGTTACATTTGCCAGGCTATCTCAGAGGGACAGTATAAAAACACGTGTGACCTATAGGATCTGAATGTTCTGGAATAGGTCATTGGGAGATAAGTACACGTGGATGCAATACTGTGACGATTTTCTTTTCTGGTGGATTTTAATAATATTTTCAATATTATATTCCATTAATCTCTTTATAAATGGAAAGCCGCTTTTACTTTCCCGAGGAATTGCCCAACAGTTACGGCAAGTTAGTGGGCTTTTGCACGGATGCCTGGTTGTCAGCCCAAATCAACCAGGCAGAGGAGATGGGCCTTCATCAACAGGCCAAGTTATTCATGGTCCTCCGGGCCACCTTCCGGCAATCCCAGAGGAGATCTGACAGATGGCGCATGAAGATCACCATATTCAACACCGTATTAATGGAGACTATAAATACGGGTCGTATTCGTTCGTCGCGTGAAAAGCCGGCCAGCCGGAAAAATAATATTTTAGTCCCATATTCCCCAAACAAAGGTTAAAGTGCTTGATGAGTGTGATTTCACCTCATATTTTCATAACATTTTGCATGCATTTTCATATAGAGTTGGCTTGTTTTGATTGATTATTAGTTAATTTTTCCTTGGAACGAGTAAGGTGGTTCTGTGTGCTTATGTGCAGGAAAAATAGATTGAGATGCTCAGGATAAGTCGCATTGGAGCTGGCACAAGGATGGGAGCCTGGAAGGCAAGAAAGAGGGGCAAACAGAGCCCATCACGGCCAGGCCGTGATGCCCATCACGGCCGTGATCAAGTGAAGCTGAAAAAGGATGAAAAAAGTCAGAAGTTGTCATGGCCAGGCCGTGATACACATCACGGTCGTGACACGTATATTGAGCCAGACACCCTCAGGGCAGAATCTGTCACGGCCAGGACGTGATGGCCATCACGGCCGTGACAGACCATTTATTGAAGCAGAGCACAAGGCAGAAGCCATCACGACCAGGCCGTGATGGCCATCACGGCCGTGATGCGTGTTACTTGGATCAGAAGCAACATAATTGGATCTAATTTGAGTTAGATTAGAACTCCAACTTCCCAATTCTATAAATATGGGATCAAGTCAGAGGCTTAGGGACACTTGGCTGCTACCACTTAGGCTATAACTTAGGATCTCTTCTCCTCCTCCCTCTTCTTCGCTGATTTTCTGCTTTCATATTTTTGTAATCAAGCTTGTTGTCACTATGACAAAGCTTGAGTAGTAGTCTAGTTTCTAGGAATTGGGGCTATGCCCGAAACTTGTTTATGGTGATGTATATATTTTGATTTCTTGTTAATTCATATTTGTTTTTTTTATTTGATCCCTATCGATTTAATTACTCGCGAATTCGGTGGCCACTTGTTTGCGTGCCATAGACACACTAAGGACGAACCTAGCGGTGAACTTAGGTGTCGGATCCATAGGAATCGAAATTGGGACTTAAATCACGAGAGTTAGAAGTCGTCCCTCGAGGATCCACGAATCGTCACAAAACTCAAGGGGTCCGATCTAAATTCAATTACCACGAGAGTAGGGATTGATTTAATCGGGCACGGTTTTTGTAACCCGAGAGGGAGCATTAGCTAACTTATGACAGATTCGCCTTCAAAACAGATTTTGGTAATTGACAAGAAGAGAAATCGATTCAGTATCATAAACAGTTTTGTGGTATCCCAATTCCTGGGAATCCCTTTTAAATTCAAAACCCCCCGATTTGAATCGCTTTCTATTCTGTTTAATTACGAAATTGAATTTGGCTGTTACTTGATCTTATTTCAAAAATTCAAAACCTTTTCAAAACCTTAGTCCAGTTTTATCAAATTACTAATTAGTTGAGGTTCAAGATCACGGTCCCTGTGGGATCGATCTTTTTATAACTTGGCAACGAATCCGGTACACCTGCCGGAATTTATCACATCAAGTTTTTGGCGCCGTTGCCGGGGACTGTATTTTCTTAAATTTCAATTGATTTTTAAATTGATTTTTTTGGACATTATTTTATTTTATTTTATTACTTATTTCTTTTTCTCTTTCTAGAGTATCTATCTCTCTTCCCTAGGTATTCTTCCCGTTTATGCAAAGATCCCTAAGTCTTGGAAGCCTTGTTGAAGCCGACCCCGAGATCGAACGAACCTTTCATAGACGTAGAAGACTACAAAGAGAGAGAGAGAGGTTGATTCCCATTCCACTCATGGCGAATCTACCGGATACCAAACCGCTAAAGGACTACGCAGCCCCAAATGCTAGGTGTAACACCCTAGTTTTTACACATATGATTAATTATTTTATTTGGATATTTATGTTTATTATGTTATGTGGTTTAGTTTGAGTAATTAAATTACTCTCTTCAAATTATTTTATTAGGTGCGTTAGCACTGACTTATTTCAGTGAATGCACGCCTACTAGACAATAATTTATGTTATTGTCACTATTATACCAGTACAGAAAAATATTTTAAATAATGTGATTAGAGAAAAGCATTTTCATATTCTCATTCTATTTAATTTTAGAGTTAAAAATATTTTGGTTTGACATTTATCGGAGATTAAATTTTGGACTGAGTATTTTCTTAGTGGATCAGTTCAACTATTAATATTTACTCTAAATTGAATTTCGAAATCATATATTTATCAATCTTTATTTTTAGATTTCAAAAATTAAAAACATGTTTATTTTAGGCTTAATATTTATCACTCATTTTGTACCCACTAGTACAAAAATATGAAATTCTCTCTCCTCTCCCCTTTATACTCGACGCCCCCCCCCCCCCCCTAAACAGATCTTCACCCTCCTTTCTTTTATTTCTTCTGTTGTCTTCTTCTTCCTCTAAGCAAACAAAAGCTTCCTCCTTCTCTCCACAACTCAGCCGCAGCTAGCCACCGAGGGAGCGCCGTCCGCCGCTGCTTAGCGCAGGAGAGAAGATGATGTGACTTCTCCAATGTGTTTCGTTCGTCACTCCTCGTTGTACGCTCTGTTCTGGCCACTCCGCCGTCCCTGCCACCACGGTAACGTCTTCCAGTCGCCATCCATGGTGGATCTGCCATTTTTGGTGTGGTTTGAGCTCTCCTTTTTCCTTCCCATGAAGCTTAGTTTTGTTTATGAACCATGGCTGCTACAAGACTCCACCGCCACTGCGATCTTGCCGGAGCCGCCGTACCCATGGCTGGCCGTCGCAACCTCTTTCTTCCACCTTGGGTGAGTTGTTTTCCCTATGTTTCACTCTTTCTTTCATTTTCCCCAAATCTGATTTTGAAACCCTAACCCTAGCTCCTTGATTTCATGTTGTAATATGAAATTAAACTATGTTTTTATGCAATTGGGACTATAAATTAGTGTTTTATTAAACTAATTTTGTTATCCTTTGATCAAATGAGTTTTCCCCAAATTGTGTTTAGGAACCCTAAACCCCAATTTGATTTTATTTGAATTTAGTTCTGTTTTTGTGAAATTAATTATGATTTAGTGCAATTAGGACTCTTAATTGATGATTCCCAAGTTATTTTTCATGATCTTTTAATCAAAACAAAGTTTCCTAAAAGGGTATTGTGAAGCGTAAGCTCCAAACATGATTTTCTTTAAAAATGACCTTGTTTGGTAATAAGGTTAAGTGTTTAGATCAAATTAGAATGTGTGTTTGATCATGTGTAATTGATTTCTTGATTTCTGGTTGTTGCGCGTTGTTGGATTCCCTCTCTGAGACGTTTGTCACGGCTATGCTTGCTTGATGGAGTAGATATGAGCTAACGCGAGCATTAAGACGAGGATCCTTTACTTGTCTTCAAAGGTAAGGGGAGTTTGCCTAGGGATATTCAATAACTGTATGCATGTGTGTATGTGTTTAATTGGATATTTACATGTTGATTGAGCTTACTTGATTATCTAATGTACTTGAACTGTTATGCTATTATCTGATGTTGAACTGTACTTGTTCTAAATGTTATAATGCATATATGTGATGAACTGCTTTCAACTGTGATATTAGCATTGAACTGATAATTTATACTGCTGTTGATTGAAAGTTTGCTAAGCCAAACTTGTGTCTGTGCTCAACCGTTATAAGGATTAAAAACCTTAATAAGCTTTGAAGATGAAGGGATTGGTGTTCTTTTCCAAAAGCTCATTAACTTAAAGTACTTGTTTTAAATGTTGAAATGGTTTTGGTGAACTATTGTTATACAAGAGAAAAATCCTTTTCGAACTATGTGTCTTCAAGTGAAAACTTTCAAGATTAGTTGGCAATATCCTATTGGGGGAAGTATTTCAAAGATAAAAGTATTTCAAAGATGCTTTATAAAAGATTTTCAAAGAAAAGGTTTTTCCTAAATATTTTAGAAACTTTCCGATAGCCTGGATAGGTTATCGAGGATTCGGTTTTGAATTTGATTTTCACTGAACGAAAAATAAGTACTTAAGAAAGATAATCTAGTATGCGAGACGTCGCCTCTAGTATTCAGTTATATGCACGTGATCTTGGATCAGTGTTAATTCGGGACCAGGAGTCCTATTCATGATGTTCGATCGAGGGTCCAATTCTCGAAATCGAGGACAGTGCGTTCTGATTTCATTGTTGTGGACTGTGTGTCCTAACCACGTTGTGATGAACGTTGTTAAAGGTGAAGGTTGTTTTCTACGACCACAAGCCCAGGACTGGTGCATCGGTCTCGGGCGTTGTGATTGAGCGTTCGGACTGTGTGTCCTATGCTTCTAAGTTTTCAAGTGATGGGGAAATGATGATTAAGTCGTTAGCTTTGAGCTTCGACAACGACTGAGAACGAACACAAAGAAAACATCGATAACTAAATGTTTTACATTTGCATTTACGGCAGACGTGCCCGACATGGTTTTAACGTGAGACCTTAACAAGAAAGGTATCATGTGACGGTGTATTATCGTTGTGCTTAGCTAGCCAATGAGACGGTGTATTATCGTTGTGCTTAGCTAGCCAATGAGACGGTGTATTATCGTTGTGCCTAGCTAGCCAATGAGATGGTGTATTATCGTTGTGCTTAGCTAGCCAATGAGATGGTGTATTATCGTTGTGCTTAGCTAGCCAATGAGACGGTGTATTATCGTTGTGCCTAGCTAGCCAATGAGATGGTGTATTATCGTTGTGCATTATCGTTGTGCCTAGCTAGCCAATGAGACGGTGTATCGAGCCTGGTCAACTCACTTTGAGGATGTTGGGATCTCCGGAGATTAAGTTAAAGCCTCATGATTGAAGTGCCATGCATATTTTCAAAGGTTGACTGTGCGGGTTTGAGACCCTTTGATATAACACTGTTATGTTATGTATATGCATGATTTAACTGCTTATATGATTATGTGATGTATGTATCATGTATATGGTTGTTGTGTGATATATCCATTTGTCGGTATCTCACCCTTACAAACATATCCATTTGTACCCTGGGTATTTTAGTACAGATGGTGCAGAGGAGTCTCCCTAAGTCACTCAGAGACTTAGATCTGGTGGTTTGATGAAGTACTTAATTGTGGGGTGATCATGTGAGTTTTTCTCAGGAATAACTTTTAGAATGACCAGCTTAGGGTTTTGAGACTTAGATTATTTTGATAAGTATGTATGAGTATGGCTCAGAGAGCCTTTATTTTAAAATGGAATGTTTATGGCTCTGAGAGCATATCTTTTGAATGAAAATTTAAGCTGTTTTCTTTGGTCTTGTAAAGCTTATGGTTATAACAATTATTTTTATATATTGCTGTCTGGTTGAATTTGGTGTAATTGAAATTCTGGAGTGAAAATGTAATTATTTTAGCAGGTGTTCTTTTAACTGGGATGTCCGAATTACAGAGGAGACTCTGTCGAAATTTTCGTAAAATATTAGCTTTAATTCAAGTATATTCTTTAAATTAAATAGGCTTGCCATACTATGATAGTAAGTCTGTGTGCCGATCAAGGCTTAGGAGTCGTGACAAAAATTTTATACCCAATTTCAGACACTTATGTACTTATATAAATTATTTTCCGAAATCACCAGCAAATTATCTTTTAATTTAAATTTCGCATGTGTTACGTAAGTAATGCCCCAAGGGGGGGGCGTTACACTAGGGGTCTGCGAACTGGGATTGCAAGGCCGGAAATTGAGGCGGAAAATTACACCATACCGCCTCACTTAATTAGCATGATTAGGCAACACCAGTTTGGAGGATTGCCCTCAGAGGACCCAACGGATCATGTGGAAACATTCTTGGAATTCACCGATGCGATAAGGATCCAAGGTGCCTCGATCGATGCTGTACGCTTGAGATTATTCCCATCCTCTCTGACTGGAAAAGCGAAAGCTTGGTTGAAGCAAGTGCCCTCTAACACGTTGACAACTTGGGACCAATTAGAGCAAGCATTCTTGGAGAAATTCTTCCCTCCATCCAAGACTGCTTACCTAAGGACCTAGATCACCGGCTTCTTCCAAAAAGACGGAGAATGTTTATCCGAAGCTTGGGATCGCTACAAGGGATTGCTGGAGTCTTGCCCACATCATGGGCTGGAAAAGTGGTTGTTAGTACACACCTTCTACAACGGATTGGATTATTCATCAAAGGTGTCACTCGACTCCGCAGTTGGTGGAACCTTCATGAACAGACCCCTGACTGAAGCGTTCAACATCATTGAGAACGTGGCCACCAATTATCACCAATGGGGCTCTGAGAGAGGTAATAACCCGAAAAATCTTTCGGGGGGTAAGTTCGAAATGAATAGTACCGATCTGATTATGTTTAAATTTGACTCACTAAATAAACGATTTGATAAGCTTGAAAAGGCTCATGTGAGTTCCGTCGGTGCTACTAATGTTGTTTGTGAGATTTGTGGTGTGCAGGGACATGACATAATGGAGTGCCCACATGGTGTCGCTTCTGAGTCCGGTGCTTCAAGGGAGCAAGTGAACTCTTGCCACAATTTTTACGACACAAACCCGAAGCTGCCAAACTATGCTCCCCCGAATCCCTACAACCAGAGGAGGAATAGTCCTTACCTTTCCTACGGAAACTACAACAGCACGTTGAATCACGAGTTCCAAGAAGGATAAGGTAATAGGAAACCAGCATCTGGGTATCCTCAGGTACAAAAATCTAAGCTCGAGTCTCTCATGGAAAACTTTGTTGCTACTCAGACTAAGCAGAACGAAGAATTTAGGCAACAAGGTAGGGTAGTTAATGAGGCAATAAAGGAACTAGCATCTAAGGTAGATAACTTAGCCATTCATAACAAGATGTTAGAAACTCAAATTTCCCAACAAGCTGGAAATTCGATGAGGTAACCGGGCAAGTTTCCTGGACAACCTGAGGTAAACCCAAATAATGAGCCATGTAAAGCCGTGAGTCTAAGGAGTGGTAAGAAACTTGAAAATCCTGAGGCTAGAGGGGAGAGTAATGACAAGAGTGTAGCTGATGAGGAGGAACCTACTAAGACACAACCTTCAGACGAGGAAGAGCCTAGTGAAAAAGTGTCTAAGTATGTCCCTCCACCACCTTACCAACCCCCGATACCTTTTCCTCAAAGGCTGGCGAAGGCTAAGTTAGATAAGCAATTTGGAAAATTTCTAGACGTCCTTAAGAAATTGTACATTAATGTACCCTTCACTGAGGCATTACAACAAATGCCAACATATGCTAAATTTCTTAAGGATATCTTGTCAAATAAGAGAAAGCTAGAGGACTATGGAACATTGGCCTTAACTGAGGAGTGCAGCGCCCTAATTCAAAATAAATTACCTCCTAAATTGAAAGATCTTGGTAGTTTCTCTATTCCCTGCTTAATTGGTAACACAAGTTTTGATAAGGCTCTGTGTGATTTGGGGGCTAGTGTTAGTCTTATGCCCCTCTCTGTTTGCAAGAAGTTGGAGATGGGTGAACTAAAACCCACAACAATCTCCTTTCAATTGGCGGACCGGTCCGTCAAATTCCCAGTGGGCATCTTGGAGGATGTACCTATTAGAGTGGGTAAATTTTTCATTCCTGCGGATTTTGTGGTGCTTGAAATGGAAGAGGATTCCCAAATCCCCATTATTCTTGGTAGGCCCTTCTTGGCTACCGCAGGCGCCATTATTGATGTTAAGAACGGGAAATTGACCTTAACTGTGGGTGATGATAGGGTTGAATTTGATTTAGCTAAATCTATTAAACACCCTTCTTTTGAAGATTCTTGTTGCAGAATTGACTTAATGCACCAGGTGGTGAAAGAAGAATCTACACAAGCTTGTGTTGATGACCCGCTGGAAATGTGTTTGATTGGTGGAGACTTAAGCGCTCATGGAGGAGAAGTAGGGAGTTATGCCCGCTTTCTGGAGGCTAGTCCAGAAATCCCTCCCAACAAAACAAAGAAAGAAAAACTAGAGTTGACACCAAAGAAGAAGGATCTGAAGGATGAAGAAGCCCCTAAGGTAGAACTGAAACCCCTTCCTTCGACATTGAGGTATAAATTTCTCGGTCCTAACTATTCCTATCCGGTAATTGTGAATGCTAGCTTGAATGAGTTGGAAATTGAGAAATTACTTAGGGAGCTTAGAATGCATAGGAAAGTGATCGGATATACGATTGATGATATTAAGGGCATAAATCCTTCCATTTGTATGCATCGCATTTTAATGGAAGATGAGCATAAACCATCCATTGAGCATAAATGTAGGTTAAACCCTAATATGAAAGAGGTGGTTAAAAAGGAAGTGCTCAAGCTGTTAGATGCAGGGGTTATTTATCCAATCTCTGATAGTGAATGGGTTAGTCTGGTGCATGTGGTTCCTAAGAAAGGGGGAATGACTGTTGTTCAAAATGAAAATAATGAACTTATCCCTACTAGGACAGTAACCGGGTGGAGGATGTGCATCGATTATAGGAAACTGAATAAGGCAACAAGGAAAGATCACTTCCCTCTCCCATTCATTGATCAGATGCTTGAAAGGTTAGCTAGGCATTCATACTTTTGTTACTTGGATGGATATTCCGGTTTTCACCAAATTCCTATCCATCCTAGTGACCAAGAAAAGACCACGTTTACTTGTCCCTATGGCACTTTTGCCTACAGAAGAATGCCTTTTGGTCTATGCAATGCACCGGCTACCTTTCAAAGATGCATGACTGCAATTTTCTCTGAATTCATTGAAAACATCATGGAGGTTTTTATGGATGATTTTTCTGTTTATGGAACTACCTTTGATGATTGTTTAACAAATTTGTCCAAGATTTTGCAGCGATGCGAAGAAACCAATTTGGTGCTGAATTGGGAGAAATGCCATTTTATGGTAAAAGAAGGGATAGTGCTTGGGCACTTGATCTCTGGTAGAGGCATTGAGGTGGACAGGGCCAAAATAGGTGTTATTGAAAATTTACCCCCACCAATAAATGTGAAGGGAGTTAGAAGTTTCTTGGGTCACACTGGATTTTACCGGCGTTTCATCAAGGATTTTTCAAAAATTTATAAACCCTTATCTAACCTTTTAATGAAAGATGCTCCATTTGACTTTAATGAAGAATGTTTGAGTGCATTTTCCAGGTTAAAGGAGGCCCTGACTACCGCTCCCATTCTGTAAACACCAAATTGGGATGAGCCGTTCGAAGTCATGTGTGATGCTAGTGACTATGCCGTGGGAGCAGTATTAGGACAGAGGAGAGACAAGAAGGTCCATGCAATTTACTTTGCAAGCAAAACTCTAGATGGAGCTCAAGCGAATTATGCCACAACTGAGAAATAGTTACTTGCGGTTGTCTTTGCTTTCGATAAATTCAGATATTATCTCGTGGGTTCTAAAGTCATAGTGTACACTGACCACTCTGCACTAAGGCATCTCATGACTAAGAAGGAAGCAAAGACGAGACTCATCCGATGGATTCTGCTTCTGCAAGAATTCGATTTGGAGATTCGAGACCGTAAAGGGACAGAGAACCTAGTTGCAGACCACTTATCCAGACTTGAACCATCTGAACATGAGAAGGACACTCTACCGATAGGTGATTCTTTCCCCGATGAGAAACTGTTTGCCATCTTGGGGGAGGAAGCTCCATGGTATGCGGACTTTGTGAATTACTTTGTATGCGGGATTCTACCGCCGGAGCTCAATTATCAACAAAAGAAGAAGTTCTTTTATGATATCAAGAACTACATATGGGATGAGCCTTACATTTTCCGCAAGTGTGCGGATAACATATACAGGAGGTGTATCTCGGAAGCCGAGGTTCCAAGTATCTTGAGCTGTTGTCACTCCTCATCTTACGGGGGACATGCTAGTGCCTCGAAGACAGCAGCGAAGGTGCTCCAGGCTGGTTTCTATTGGCCTCATATTTTCAGAGATGCCCGGATGTTCGTGCTAGCTTGTGATCCATGTCAAAGAACGGGAAACATCTCTAAAAAGCATGAAATTCCACTCAACACCATGTTAGAAGTGGAGATATTCGATGTTTGGGGAATCGACTACATGGGACCTTTTCCTTCATCTTGCAATAATAAGTTCATTCTTGTAGCTGTTGATTACGTCTCTAAATGGGTGGAGGCCATTCCTTCCCCAACAAGTGATGCAAGAACTGTAATCAAGCTATTCAAGAAGGTAATTTTTCCAAGGTTTGGGATTCCCAGGGCAGTGATTAGTGATGGAGGGTCGCACTTCATTGAAAGACAATTTGAGAAACTCTTACTCAAGTATGGAGTCACTCATAGGATCGCTACACCTTACCACCCTCAGACGAGTGGACAAGTCGAAGTCTCCAATTGAGAGATAAAGAGAATTCTTGAAAAGACCGTTTCAGGGTCGAGAAAGGATTGGTCCTTGAGGCTTGATGATGCTCTTTGGGCATACCGTACGGCTTACGAGACTCCTATCGGGATGACACCCTTTAGACTTATTTACGGTAATCCATGTCACTTACCCGTCAAGCTTGAGCATAAAGCCTTGTGGGCTATTAAGATGCTAAACTTTGATATGAAAGCCGCTGGGGAAAGGAGAATTCTTCAACTTCAGGAACTTGATGAGCTAAGGTTGGATGCCTATAAGTCCGCACGATCTTACAAAGAGAGAACAAAGAAGTGGCATGACAAGCATATCCTTCGTCGAGAATTCCATGAAGGAGAACTAGTGCTACTTTATAACTCGAGATTGCGGTTATTCCCAGGGAAGCTCAAGTCGAGATGGTCCGGACCATTTAAAGTACTGAAAGTATTCCCGTATGGTGTCGTCGAGGTCTGGAGCCAGGAACGTGGAACATTCAAGGTCAATGGACAGAGGCTAAAACACTACCTCGGAGAACATCCACTTGAGCAGGAGGTTGCAATCCCCCTCCTAGATCCAGCAGCGAAGGACTGAAAGGACTGTGGTCAAGCTTAAAACTGTAAATAAGCGCTTCTTGGGAGGCAACCCAAGTTTTCTTTCCCTTTTTCCATTTGTTTTTGAATATAACTCTTGAATAATTTGAGAAGATCAAGAGGAAAAAGACCATAAATAAATAATTTGTTAAGTGTTTTCAGGTCAGGAAGCGATGAAGAATGAAGGGGGATGGAAAAGGAAAGTCGAGATCATCACCGCCAGTCGGTAGTGATACACATCACGGCCGTGACAGGCAAGTCCTCAAAAGTCAGAGTCCATCACGGCTAGGCCGTGATATAGGTCACGACCGTGATAGGCAACTGAGCAGAACAGAATCCATCACGGGCAGGCCGTGATACACATCAGGGCCGTGATGAGAAGAACAGGAAGGGACAGAATCTGTCACGACCAGGCCGTGATGAGGGTCACGGTCGTGACAGGTAGTTAAGGGAGGTCAGAAGCCATCACGGGTAGGCCGTGACACGAGTCACGGCCGTGATAGGCCCTTTTACCAGAAGCAGTATGCATCACGGCTAGGCCGTGATGGCCATTACAACCGTGATGCGCGTCAGACCCAGTTTTAAAACCTAATTTTGGAGCATTTTTCCCAAACCCTATTACTCTCTTCTTCTTCCTCTCAGCCTCCCCTCCTCCTCAGGTTCTCTTCCCCTTCCTTCCAACTCTCACAGTAACTCAAACAGTAGCTCATCTTTCTCCTCACACCAGCAAGCACTGAGGACTCCTCTGCGTCCACCATCATACTCATATGCATCTTCCTCACTTATGACATTCACCTTCTCCTCCATATCCAAAACCTTCGAAAATCACCCTCCCCACTGCACCCACTCGCAACCAACACCACACCTCACCTCCTTTGACCTTTTCCATCAACACCCACAAGTTAACCCTTCCAATTTGGGCAAGCTCAGAAAGCCCCAAATTTGGAACCCTAAACCAACCAGTGCTGCAGAAGAGGGGACTGAGATTCTTGGCACTCTCTGGATCATGGCAACAAAAAGGCAAAGGGCGGCTCAGGCTTCACGCAGTAGAGCAGGTAACCTCTCTGACTCTAACTCTTCAAATTCTGAAACTGATGGGTATGGGTTTGGTATAATTTTTAGGGATAGTGCTCAACAGGATAGGTTTAATGTTTTAAAGAATAGAAAAATAGTTCAAACCAAATATCTTGATGACGCTTGTTTAGATACCTTAGGATTGACTGTGGACGTCAATTGGATGTTGCAGATCGTAGGGTGGAGCGAGTTCGCTCCACCCGATACCCTGCGTATGCTGGCCCTACACTGGAGTTCCTAAGCTCCCTAAATGCTAAAATCCTCCAAGGGCAGTATTGTGTAGAAGGGTGGATCACATTCCGCTTCTTCAACCAGGACTTCGTACTAACCCTGGCCGAATTTAATCAGATATTTGGATTGCCAGTAGGGGGTGACCGAAGGTGCCCCCAAGGGTTTAGTGCGCATGATTTCTGGTCAGTGATAGACTATGAGGGTAGGAGATTTGACCCTCGGACATCCAAGTCCACGACCTTTGCTAACCCTGGCATCAGGTATATGCACAGGGTGATAGCCAATACCCTGTTTGGACACAGGGTCCTATTTGGCTAGGCACCTCTTAAAGGTTTCCAAGAGTACGTCTGGCACTATTGTCATTGGTGGCCTCATTACCACCATATGCCTCCACTTCAACCTTGATCTGGATGGTTTTGAGGCCGCCCCTGGACGGACCCGTATCTCCTTACAAGCTTGTGAGGCTGTGGGGATGATCGTCCGGGAGGATGACATATACTGCCTGAGACACCCCAGACCGAGGCATCCGATTCCTCTCCCTAACCCCACACTGTTAGATGTATCAAACCCGGCGACTTGGAAAGTGCCGGTGGGAGAGGAGCCTCAGCCCATTAGAGTAGAGAGGCCGGTACGCCCGCCACCGCAGGCTAGGCCGACTGGGCTCCCATCTTCCTCCGTTGCAGGTCCGTCATCTGAGGACCCCTATGCGCGGTTCGCATCCACAATCGACACCATTTTAGTGAACCAGGAGCGCATTATGGAGGAGCAGCGAGGCATTAGGCAGGAGCAGCTGGAGTAGAGAGCTCTGCTCCAGCAGCTCTACGACTGGCATCTGAGCCAGCACCCCCCACCTCAGTGAGATATTCTGTTCCCTTTTCTCTTTTATTTTTATTTTATTTTCGTTTTTACCCTCCCTACGGCTTAATTATTTACATTGGGGACAATGTAAGTTTTTAAGCTTGGGGTAGGGGTATCAATTTTGCATCCTTGCATGTTGCATTCATATAGGATTTAGTTTGTATAAATCACATGATTAAACTGTCCCCTGCTTAGGATCTGCCTCCAATAGTGAAAACTTTGTGCCAATTAGGACAATCGATTGAATTATGACAGTGGATTTTTGAACCCAGTTTTTGATTTCTTGCGATAGGCTAAAAATGAAAAATGCTTGAGACAATCTTTTGGAAGTTAATAATTAGCAAATGGTTCCTAGATTTAGGGTTCTCATCGATTCTAGACCACTAAAGGTGAGATTTTGAGCCGAAAGGGGTACTCACTAAATCTACCCCATTCCTTGTCATCGAGTGATTTATTTCCTCTTGAATTGTTCCCTCTAGAACTTGACTTGAAACCGTTTAAAGCTTAAAAATTTTTGAAAACACATTTGAAAATGATTGAGGCACTAGGTATTTTTCAGGCCTCCTGAACTTTGACTGATAAATTGCCCCTTAGTTGCCCAATTTTGAGCCTAAAAGAATAAATACTTTTCTTGGTACCATTGATCTATTTTAATGAACAATGCTTAGTATGGCACCTCTTAAAGTGTTGCAAAGGGCAAGAAGGGTAGTTTAAAGGATAAAGTTGGGATAAAAAGTTAGAAAAATTTCTCGAAAAGTTGAAAATCTCCCCTTCTCCAAATAAAAAAATAAAAAAAATGGAGAAGGGGATGAGAAAAATAAAGCGAGAAATAAAAAAAAAAAGGGAAGATAAGAAAAAGAAGGTGGAAAACTGAAGCCCGTAAAAAGGAATTTCGGGAGGTGTCATGCTTTGCACTGGTCAATTTTGTTAGCCTCTAGAATTTCCTTTTTTTTATTTCCCCACCTAACAATAAATCTCATGGCCCCGTTACAACCGAAATGAAAGACCTCTTGATTCTTGTGTGTTTTCATTAATAAAGTAGAGATTTGGTTAATAGTCAAGCTTATGGTAGGGCACCTTACTCGAGGAAACTGAGCGAATTGTCACATACCCTCAAACACATGAGTGAGGTGAGAAGAGTACCCGAATTGGTGAGAGATGTGAGTCTAGGAACCTAAGCTCCTAACTGGACTTAAAATCGATTGTCTCTTGGTTTCTTATGAAATATGCCTGATTGCTTGAATTCATGACTTGGGTTCTAGATTCACTGTCCATATTTCGATTGGTTAACTTTTCTGGCATTAGTTATTGCTTGAGGACAAGTAACATCTTAAGCTTGGGGTAGTTTGATGAGTGTGATTTCACCTCATATTTTCATAACATTTTGCATGCATTTTCATATAGAGTAGGCTTGTTTTGATTGATTATTAGTTAATTTTTCCTTGGAACGAGTAAGGTGGTTCTGTGTGCTTGTGTGCAGGAAAAATAGATTGAAATGCTCAGGATCAGTCGCATTGGAGCTGGCACAAGGATGGGAGCCTGGAAGGCAAGAAAGAGGGGCAAACAGAGCTGATCACGGCCAGGCCGTGATGCCCATCACGGCCGTGATCAAGTGAAGCTGAAAAAGGATGAAAAAAGTCAGAAGCTGTCACGGCCAGGACGTGATACACATCACGGCCGTGACACGCATATTGAGCCAGACACCCTCAGGGCAGAATCTGTCATAGCCAGGCCGTGATGGCCATCACGGCCGTGACAGACCATTTACTGAAGTAGAGCACAAGGCAGAAGCCATCACGGTCAGGTCGTGATGGCCATCACGGTCAGGTCGTGATGGCCATCACGACCGTGATGCGTGTTACTTGGATCAGAAGCAACAGAATTGGATCTAATTTGAGTTAGATTAGGACTCCAACTTCCCAATTCTATAAATATGGGATCAAGTCAGAGGCTTAGGGACACTTGGCTGCTACCACTTAGGCTATAACTTAGGATCTCTTCTCCTCCTCCCTCTTCTTCCCTGATTTTCAACTTTCATATTTTTGTAATCAAGCTTGTTGTCACTATGACAAAGCTTGAGTAGTAGTCTAGTTTCTAGGAATTGGGGCTATGCCCGAAACTTGTTTATGGTGATGTATAGATTTTGATTTCTTGTTAATTCATATTTGTTTTTTTGATTCAATCCCTATCGCTTTAATTACTCACGAATTCGGTGGCCACTTGTTTGCGAGCCATAGACACACTAAGGACGAACCTAGTGATGAACTTAGGTGTCGGATCCATAGGAATCGAAATTGGGACTGAAATCACGAAAGTTAGAAGTTGTCCCTCGAGGATCCACGAATCGTCACAAAAATCAAGGTGTCCGATCTAAATTCAATTACCACGAGAGTAGGGATTGATTTAATCGGGCACGGCTTTTGTAACCCGAGAGGGAGCATTAGCTAACTTAGGACAGATTCGCCTTCAAAACAGATTTTGGTAATTGACAAGAAGAGAAATCGATTCAGTATCATAAACAGTTTTGTGGTATCCCAATTCCTGGGAATCCCTTTTAAATTCAAAAACCGACGATTTGAATCGCTTTCTGTTCTGTTTAATTGCGAAATTGAATTTGACTGTTACTTGATCTTATTTAAAAAATTCAAAACCTTTTCAAAACCATAGTCCACTTTTATCAAATTGCTAATTAGTTGAGGTTCGAGATCACGGTCCCTGTGGGATCGATTTTTTATAATTTGGCAACGAATCCGGTACACTTGCCGGAATTTATCACATCAGTGCTACATTTATTTGTCGGCCACATGGCATCCGAGATGCTGCTCACTTACTTTCAGTTAAAATGGGATCCTATGCCAACTTTTAATCTCAGCCGTCCAGATCGAGATCTAACGGTCAGATAGTCTCTATTTAACTCACTCACTCACTTGCTCACTTGTAATACAAAAAAGTTTTGAAAAACAGTTCTAGAAACACCATTTTTGAGTACGGACAAATTATGCCTCGTCAGAACTCAGCCTACCGTTTCCAAGGTAAGTCCATCTTCCTCACCTATCCCCGGTGCCCTCTACTCCCCTTCTTTGTCATAGACTACCTCTACCAACTGCTCCAACCTCATGACATCTCCTATGCCAGGGTATGTCAGGAAAGTCACCAGGATGGTGAACCACACCTTCACTGTCTTGTACAATTGGACAAGAGGTTCAACACAACGAACCCAAGGTTCTTTGACATCCAGGGACACCATCCCAACACACAGGTCCCCCCGAGAGATGCAGCGGTTGCAGACTACATTGCAAAGGGACGGGTCTTTGAGGAGAGAGGACACCTTAGAGCTTCAAGAAGCAGTCCTAAGAAAGTCTAGAGATCTCATCTGGACAAATATACTCAAGGAGTCGACATCCAAATCCGACTTCCTCTCCCGATTCCATATTGAACAGCCCTATGTCTGGGCAACACAACTCAAACCTGGAATATGCAGCCAACAACCAATGGCCAGAACCCCCAACTGTGTACCAACCCAGGTGGACACAGTTCATTGGCGTACCCGAGCCCCTTCAAGAATAGGCCCAACAAAACATCTACTGTGTAAGTGTGGACTCGGTCCAATTACTTGTGGCCCATTTAACTCATGATGATGTAGAATGGGATCATGATTTAACTGTTAATTTTTTAAATGAGGCCCATGAAGCCAACTCTGACCGGCCCATTACTGTTGAGGATGGAGGACCTGGAGCAGAAACCAGACCGGCCCATAACCCTGATCGTTGAAGGACCCACCAAGACTGGGAAGACAGCATGAGCCAGATCCCATGGGCTTCATAATTATTTTTTTGGAGGAGTTGATTTTAGTGCTTATAATAATTCTTTCATTTATAATGTAATAGATGATATTCCTTTTCAATATTTACCTTGTAAAAAGGAATTACTTGGGGCCCAGCGGGATTTTACAGTAAATGAAAAATACCGCAACAAGACAAGGGTCCCTGGTGGGATCCCAACTATAGTATTATGTAATCCTGATTCCAGTTACAAGGTTGCTTTATCCAATAGTGATATGTATGAGCAGTCTTTATGTAATGTTTTGCACGTTGAAATAAATAATAAATTTTATTGATTATTTTTCCTGAGTACAAATCTTTTTTTTATTACACGATTGACACGTACTTAATAGTCACATGCCCATCTACAAGTTAGTCAAAACTTTGACCAAGTAAATACAACACCCACGCATTCTTCTGTGTGTTTGCATAACTGCCATCCGTTGAACTCTTGAACTCTGTCTCTTGGTTGACTTTGACTATCTTGTTAAAATCAACACGGTCCCTGTATACCAGATTATACTTACCTTCTCCGTACTTGCAGCCTCCTGTAAAACTAATTTTCCACTTTATGAAAAAGTAGAATCTGTCCTTTGAATCATGATCAACAACAGCCGTTGATATGTTTGAATTATCCATCAATGCAATCCTGTCAAAAGTTTGCACTTGAGGTCCACCACTATTATCTTTGACCAAGTAAATATATCCGTTGTGGACACTTGTACTATCTTGCCCCTGGTATCCATCCCGGAATTGCATTCGAAATGCAAGAGATAATATCTTGATTTTATCTGAGTGCCTATCTTCGAACCCACTACCAATAGGGACAGCATTCACGTGCCATCCATAACCCTGGGTCCCAGCCTTGACAGTTGCATTTGCCAGGCTATCTCAGAGGGACAGTATAAAAACACGTGTGACCTATAGGATCTGAATGTTCTGGAACAGGTCGTTGGGAGATAAGTACACGTGGATGCAATACTGTGCCGATTTTCTTTTCTGGTGGATTTTAATAATATTTTCAATATTATATTCCATTAATCTCTTGATAAATGGAAAGGTGCTTTTACTTTCCCGAGGAACTGCCCAACAGTTACGACAAGTTTGTGGGCTTTTGCACGGATGCCTGGTTGTTAGCCCAAATCAACCAGGCAGAGGAGATGGGCCTTCATCAACAGGCCAAGTTATTCACGGTCCTCCAGGCCGCCTTCCGACAATCCGAGAGGAGATCTGACAGATGGGGCATGAAGATCGCCGTATTCAACACCGTATTAATGGAGACTATAAATACGGGTCGTATTCGTTCGCCGCGTGAAAAGCCGGCCAGCCGGAAAAATAATATTTTTGTCCCATATTCCCCCGACAAAGGTTAAAATGCTACAGTTATTTGTCGGCCACATGGCATCCGAGATGCTGCTCACTTACTTTCGGTTAAAGTGGGATCCTATGCCAACTTTTATTCTCAGTCATCCAGATCGCGATCTGACAGTCAGATGGTCTCTATTTAACTCACTCACTCACTTGCTCAATTGTAATACAGAAGAGTTTTGAAAAACTGCTCTAGAAACACCATTTTTTAGTACGGACAAATTATGCCTCGTCAGAACTCAGCCTACCGTCTCCAAGGTAAGCCCATCTTCCTCACCTATCCCCGGTACCCTCTACTCCCCCTCTTTGTCATAGACTACCTCTACCAACTGCTCCAACCTCATGACATCTCTTATGCCAGGGTATGACAGGAAAGTCACCAGGACGGTGAACGACACCTTCACTGTCTTGTCCAATTGGACAAGAGGTTCAACATAATGAACCCAAGGTTCTTTGACATCTAGGGACACCATCCCAACACACAGGTCCCCCCGAGAGATGTAGCGGTTGCAGACTACATAGCAAAGGGAGGGGTCTTTGAGGAGAGAGGACTACTTAGAGCTTCAAGAAGCAGTCCTAAGAAAGTCTAGAGATCTCATCTGGACAAATATACTCAAGGAGTCGACATCCAAGTCCGACTTCCTCTCCCGAGTCCAGATTGAACAGCCCTATGTCTGGGCATCACAACTCAGAAACCTGGAATATGCAGCCAACCACCAATGGCCAGAACCCCCAACTGTGTACCAACCCAGGTGGACATAGTTCATTGGTGTACCTGAGCCCCTTCAAGAATGGGCCCAACAAAACATCTACTGTGTAAGTGTGGACTCGGTCCAATTACTTGTGGCCCATTTAACTCATGATGATGTAGAATGGGCTCATGATTTAACTGTTAATTTTTTAAATGAGGCCCATGAAGCCAACTCTGATAGGCCCATTACTGTTGAGGATGCAGGACCCGGAGCAGAAACCAGACCGGCCCATAACCCTGATCGTTGAAGGACCCACCAAGACTAGGAAGACAGCATGGGCCAGATCCGATGGGCTTCATAATTATTTTTTTGGAGGAGTGGATTTTAGTGCTTATAATAATTCTGCCATTTATAATGTAATAGATGATATTCCTTTTCAATATTTACCTTGTAAAAAGGAATTACTTGGGGCCCAGTGGGATTTTACAGTAAATGAAAAATACCGCAAGAAGACAAGGGTCCCTGGTGGGATCCCAACTATAGTATTATGTAATCCTGATTCCAGTTACATGGTTGCTTTATCCAATAGTGATATGTATGAGTGGTCTTTATGTAATGTTTTGCACGTTGAAATAAATAATAAATTTTATTGATTATTTTTCCTGAGTACAAATCTTTTTTTTTATTACACAATTGACACGTACTTAATAGTCACGTGCCCATCTACAAGGTAGTCAAAACATTGACCAAGTAAATACAACACCCACGCATTCTTCTGTGTGTTTTCATAACTGCCATCCGTTGAACTCTTGAACTCTGTCTCTTGGTTGACTTTGACTATCTTGTTAAAATCAACACGGTCCCTGTATACCTGATTATACTTACCTTTTCCGTACTTGCAGCCTCCTGTAAAAGTAATTTTCCACTTTATGAAAAAGTAGAATCTGTCCTTTGAATCATGATCAACAACAGCCGTTGATATGTTTGAATTATCCATCAATGCAATCCTGTCAAAAGTTTGCACTTGAGGTCCACCACTATTATCTTTGACCAAGTAAATATATCAGTTGTGGACACTTGTACTATCTTGCCCCTGGTATCCATCCCGGAATCGCATTCGAAATGCAGGAGATAATATCTTGATTTTATCTGAGTGCCTATCTTCGAACCCACTACCAATAGGGACAGCACTCACGTGCCATCCATACCCCTGGGTCCCAGCCTTGACAGTTGCATTTGCTAGGCTATCTCAGAGGGACAGTATAAAAACACGTGTGACCTATAGGATCTGAATGTTCTGGAACAGGTCATTAGGAGATAAGTACACGTGGATGCAATACTGTGTCGATTTTCTTTTCTGGTGGTTTTAATAATATTTTCAATATTATATTCCATTAATCTCTTGATAAATGGAAAGGCACTTTTACTTTCCCGAGGAACTGCCCAACAGTTACGGCAAGTTAGTGGGCTTTTGCACGGATGCCTGGTTGTCAGCCCAAATCAACCTGGCAGAGGAGATGGGCCTTCATCAACAGGCCGAGTTATTCACGGTCCTCCGGGCCGCCTTCCGGCAATCCCAGAGGAGATCTGACAGATGGGGCATGAAGATCGCCGTATTCAACACCGTATTAATAGAGACTATAAATACGGGTCGTATTCGTTCGCCGTGTGAAAAGCCGGCCAGCCGGAAAAATAATATTTTAGTCCCATATTCCCCCGACAAAGGTTAAAATACTACAGTTATTTGTCGGTCACATGGCATCCGAGATGCTGCTCACTTACTTTCGGTTAAGGTGGGATCCTATGCCAACTTTTTATCTCAGTCGTCCAGATCGAGATCTAACGGTCAGATGGTCTCTATTTAACTCACTCACTCACTTGCTCACTTGTAATACAGAAGAGTTTTGAAAAACTGCTCTAGAACACCATTTTTGAGTACGGACAAATTATGCCTCGTCAGTACTCAGCCTACCATCTCCAAGGTAAGTCCATCTTCCTCACCTATCTCCGGTGTCCTCTGCTCCCCCTCTTTGTCATAGACTGCCTCTACCAACTGCTCCAACCTCATGACATCTCCTATGTCAGGGTATGTCAGGAAAGTCACCAGGACGGTGAACCACACCTTCACTGTCTTGTCCAATTGGACAAGAGGTTCAACACAACAAACCCAAGGTTCTTTGACATCCAGGGACACCATCCCAACACACGGGTCCCCCGGAGAGATGCAGCGGTTGCAGACTACATTGCAAAGGGAGGGGTCTTTGAGGAGAGGGGAATACTTAGAGCTTCAAGAAGCAGTCCTAAGAAAGTCTAGAGATATTATATGGACAAATATACTCAAGGAGTCGACATCCAAGTCCGACTTCCTCTCCCGAGTCCAGATTGAACAGCCCTATGTCTGGGCAACACAACTCAGAAACCTGGAATATGCAGTCAACCACCAATGGCCAGAACCCCCAACTGTGTACCAACCCAGGTGGACACAGTTCATTGGCGTACCCGAGCCCCTTCAAGAATGGGCCCAACAAAACATCTACTATGTAAGTGTGGACTCGGTCCAATTACTTGCGGCCCATTTAACTCATGATGATGTAGAATGGGCTCATAATTTAACTGTTAATTTTTTAAATGAGGCCCATGAAGCCAACTCTGACAAGCCCATTACTGTTGACGATGCAGGACCCGGAGCAGAAACCAGACCGGCCCATAACCCTGATCGTTGAAGGACCCACCAAGATTGGGAAGACAGCATGGGCCTGATCCCATGGTCTTCATAATTATTTTTGTGGAGGAGTGGATTTTAGTGCTTATAATAATTCTGCCATTTATAATGTAATAGATGATATTCCTTTTCAATATTTACCTTGTAAAAAGGAATTACTTGGGGCCCAGTGGGATTTTACAGTAAATGAAAAATACTGCAAGAAGACATGGATCCCTGGTGGGATCCCAACTATAGTATTATGTAATCCTGATTCCAGTTACAAGGTTGCTTTATCCAATAGTGATATGTATAAGTGGTCTTTATGTAATGTTTTGCACGTTGAAATAAATAATAAATTTTATTGATTATTTTTCCTGAGTACAAATCTTTTTTTTATTACACAATTGACACGTACTTAATAGTCACGTGCCCATCTACAAGGTAGTCAAAACTTTGACCAAGTAAATACAACACCCACGCATTCTTCTGTGTGTTTGCATAACTACCATCCGTTGAACTCTTGAACTCTGTCTCTTGGTTGACTTTGACTATCTTGTTAAAATCAACACGGTCCCTGTATACCTGATTATACTTACCTTCTCTATACTTGCAGCCTAATGTAAAAGTAATTTTCCACTTTCTGAAAAAGTAGAATCTGTCCTTTGAATCATGATCAACAACAGCCGTTGATATGTTTGAATTATCCATCAATGCAATCCTGTCAAAAGTTTGCACTTGAGGTCCACCACTACCTACGAACTCATATCACCGACTTCTTCCAAAAGGATGGAGAATGCTTATCCGAAGCTTGGAATCGTTACAAAGGATTGCTGGAGTCTTGCCACCCCACCCTTCCTTGCCGCCCCCACCGTCTCAGACCAAGAATGGTGACACATCGGATGAAGGAGTTCCCTTTCTCCTCCGCCACGGCACCACGCCCACCCCCACCGCCACCGCCTCAGACCAAAAAGGAGAATGTGCAAAGAACATTTGGTTCACTGCAACCTCCCACCAACTTGAACCTTCCCCACAGCCATCAACCTCGTCGTCTTAGCTGTTCACGGCGGTGGGAGTACCAGAACACGGCCTCTCCTCCGTTTTTTCTCCCCCCGCCACCCCACCCCCTCTTTCCCCGTCACCCCTACCGCCTCAGACCAAGAATGGTGACAGATCGGATGAAGGATTTCTCCTCCGCCACGGCCCCATCCCCCCCCCCCCCCCCTCACCGCCTCGGACCAAAAAAGAAGGAATGCATAAAGAGGGAGAAGATCGGACCAATCTACGGCTGAGTGTCGTCGGAATTTGACGTCACGTGGAGAGGAGAAGGGGAGGAAGACGCAAAAAGCTCCTCCTGCAAGCTCTTCATGTCTGATTCGACGTAGCAAGATTCAATCGAGCAAGCACCGTGAGATTTTCGAGTGTCGAAGAGATCGAGGTCGATGACGCGGTGAAGGGTGGTTGGACCAGGTCGGTGCCCGGCGATCGGACGGCGGAGCTGGCGTGGTGGACTCTCACCCCTACCACTCTCCATCCTCTGCCACTTGCACAACCCCTAATTGAAGATGCAGCCATGATAGTCCTTGGAAAAGGTTTCTTATCTCCGTCAAAGCTGTGGAGTATAGGTTGTGGAAGAGTGATAGAGGAGGAGGAGACCGGCGCCGTCGTGACGAAGTTGAACGGCGGAGCGGCAACCCGGAAAGGATTAGAGTGTGAAAGAGGGCAGAGAAGGAAATGGGGGGAAAATATAGTGTGGGCAGATGTACCTTAATATCAATGGTCATCATTTAATCAATGGTCATTTATGGTCTCTCACGGTGAGAGACATAAGAAGGTCTCTCACCATAGTCTGAGCCTTCTAATGAAAGTTTTCTTATTTTGATTCCTTAACATACCTTAACATTCTCCTTATATTATTTAAAGTTAAAACTTGCACCTTCTACTTTCATAACCAAATCCCCTAGGAACATTCTAGTTTTTATTCCCCCACTTTTTGAACACCACTAGCTTGATTTAGAATTACGTAGGCGGCTTCCCTTCTCCTCCATCTTTTCAGTTGGTACCCTACAATGTACAAAGTCATGTGGCTGCACTTCAATAACCCATTACCATTTATAGAATCCTTATACTTAATTCATGGATACACTTTTCAAAAGTTATTGAAAGCACGTGCACCATTTACCAGTCCTTGATTAGTTTCAACTAGAGCTCCAGGCTCTCTGATGCAAAATTCACCCCATACATGTACTGATCATGATGGTATCCAGGATGCAGGTATGGCGGAATTAATGGCAACTCTGCATACTCAGCTGCAACAAACAATCAAGCAAACCAAAACCTCAGAAATTAAGCTGAAGTAAAAGCTTCATCTCATAAAGTCAAAATAATAAGTCTATAATGCCTCAAAAACATGACATACCAATGAAATCTGGGATTACACGTCCATCAGAAAATCGTCCAGTAGGATACTTGGAGAAAGTTTCTCCATATGGGAGAAAGTTTGCCTGTAAAAAAGTGGGGGCATTGATGTAGTGATTGTTTCCATTGTCAAACAGTGAGTCTCCAAATATGAATAGTGATGTGTGCTTTTCTTGCTGGCGGCAGGTGCAGCTTTGAGAACGTGAGTTGAGAATAAAAGTGCACATAAAGAAAGCCAATATAGACAAGGAAACCCTTAAGCTTGCCATCTTCTCTTTTCTATGCTGAATTAAGTACTGCGTAGCCAATCTTTATATAGGCATTGTGAACTGTTAATATATTGTCAGTTCACATTCACTTTTCCCAAATATATTGAGATATTTTGTTCTCACGAATCATTTTTCATATGTTAGTAAAACTTTTTATGTAATTGTATCATACTAGTATTTTTGCAACCGTGTGATGCACGGGTCATCAATTACTATTATTATTGATAGCATTGTTATCGTTAATAACTTGAATTGTATCCCTATATGTACGAAACTGTTTTTTTTCTTTATCCCAAATTAAGTTCACTATATCAAACATTTTCTTGACTTATTTCACACATTGCTTTCAATATTTCCTTCTCACCCATAATGGTGGTACTTATTCATCTTCAAGACTTTTTATTTATAGACATAAGTGATGAGCAAAAACCTTGAAACAATTTTATCTATAATTTGAGTGCAAAGAATTGAATATTATTTTTATTTTAAAATGATATTACAATACGTAATGTAACACTATGTGTTAAGTGTTCCTCTTCGATTATTACTAATGATCAACTAATCCTCTTAAATTATGTGGTGCTGACACGTGTCACTTTATTAGAAAATCATCAATTCTCCTTATTAATTAGTATAGATATATATTTATTATTTAAAATAGGAAAAACAAAGGCAAGGATGTAGAAAAAAATAGATTAGAAAATATGAATAGCTCTACTTCTATATATGTCAATTCAGAGATTATCGTGTTTGACTCCCAAAACATTGTACCTTTACCGGTTTGTAAATATTTTAAAACAAAAAATATATAAATTTTAGAAAATAAAAAAAGATAATAAAAAAATTTCATCACTTGACATATGGCTTGCACCATTGTGCTACACTAAAATCAGCATTTCCCCTTATTAATTAGTATAGATATAGATTTATTATTTAAAATAGAAAAAACAAAGGCAATAATATAGAAAAAAAATACAAAATATGAATTACTCTGCTTCTATTTGTCAATGCAGATATTAGAAAAATAAAAAAGTAAATTAAAAAAACAAATAATGCCTAAAAAAATTTAAAAAAATTAGAGAAGTATATTAAAAAATATTTTAAAAAATAGGAAAATACTAATTATAAAAAAAATATTCAAAAAAATTAGAAAACAATTTTTTTTTAAATCTATTATAAAAATAAACATTTTAAAAAAAAAAGTAAATTAGAAAAAAACTAATTCGGGAAAAAAATAACTTTTTTTAAAAAATATTATAAAGAATATATGTTTAAAAAATAAATAAATAAATTTAAATAATCCAAAATAATCCACCAGTTCACAACTTCTTCTCTTTATTCTAAAGAATTGAGAAGAAAAATTGTTAATTGATAGAGTGATATACATATTGAATACTAAAATATATATAAATATTAAAATATAGTAATTGGTTCGGATAAAAAATAACCGAATTAATGACCATTGGGTTTGGTTCAATTCGGAGCCATAAAAAATTAAATTTTAAAAAACATATTATATGTTTAAAAAATAAATAAATAATTTTAAATAATCCACTTGTTGACAACTCCTTCTACCTTTACAGGAACAGTAGAAGAAAAGTTGTTAATTCATAAAGTGATATACATATTGAATATTAAAATATATATAAATATTAAATATATATAGTAATTAATTCGGTTCTAAAATAATCGAATTAATGACCATTGGGTTTGGTTCAATTCGGAGCCGTGCACAAAAAAAAAAGAATCAATTTAATTGGTTGTTTCGGATTTTCAAATTCATCGAATTATTGGTTCAAGTCTTACGATCCTAAACTTTTTCGAAGAATACGGTAGCTTTGCTACCTTTTCTAGCTAAAAATATTTAAAAACAAAAAAAAATTATAAACTTTAAAAAGTCAATAACAATATCTGAACCAATTGAAATTGGTTTGGTTTGATTTGATTCGAACCGAAAAATATTAATATATATAAATAAAAATATATAAAATATTTAATTATATATACATTAAAATATAAGTATATAAAAATTAAAACATCAAGAACACGACAACTCTACTTTTACTGTTTGCCAATTTATTATTGGTTGACAGTGCAAAAAAACTTTGCACTGTCAGTTTATACAAATAAATTCAAAAAAAAAGTATTAGCAAAAAACAATTATTAGAAAAAAATTTTAAAAATTAAGGAAAACGTAAAAAAATAATTATAAAAAAAGTAATTATAAAAAAATATTTTAAAAGGGAAAATAAAAAAGTAAATTAGAAAAAATTAAAAGAAAAAAAATTAGAAAAAAAATTTATGAAAACAAATATTTTATTAAAACTAGGAAAAATTAGATTTTATAAAATTGGAAAAATAAAATTCATTAGAACCAATATATATTTAATAAAATTTTAAAAAAAAAAAGGAGGAAAAAATATATTTAAAAAAATTATTAAAAAATAATAAAATTAAATTAGGAAAAAAAGTAGAAAAAAATTAGAAAAAGTATATAACAAATATATAAAAAAAATTAGGGAAATAATAATTAGAAAAAATATTCAAAAAAAATTAGAAAAATAAAATTAATTAGAAAACAAAAATATTTTAAAAAATTCAATTATAAAATAAACATTTTAAAAAAGGTAAATTAGAAAAAAACTATTTCGAGAAAAAAATAAATTTTTAAAAAAATATTATAAAGAATATATGTTTAGAAAATAAATAAATAAATTTAAATAATTTATAATAATCCACCGGTTGGCAACTCCTTCTACTGTTATAGAAACAGTAAAAGAAAAGTTGTTAATTGATAAAGTGATATACATATTAAATACTAAAATATATATAAATATTAAAATATAGTAATTGGTTCGGTTCCAAAATAACCGAATTAATAACCATTGTGTTTGGTTCAATTCGGAGTCGTGCATAAAAAAAGAAAAAAACGAACCAATTTAATTGGTTGGTTCGGATTTTCAAATTCATCGAATTATTGGTTCGAGTCTCATGACCCTAAACTTTTTCGAAGAATAGGGTAGTTTTGCTACATTTTCTGGCTAAAAATATTTATAAAAAAATTATAAACTTTAAAATGTCAATAAGAATATCCAAAGCAATTAAAATTGTTTTTCTTTGATTCGGTTCGAACCGGAAAATATTAAAATATATATATATATATATATATAAAATATAAAAAATATTAAATTATATATACATTAAAATATAAGTATATAAAAATTAAAACATCAACAACATGACAACTCTACTTTTAGTGTTTGCCAATTTATGATTGGTTGACAGTGTAAAAAAACTTTACACTGTCAGTGTATACAAATAAATTCAAAAAAAAAGTATCAGCAAAAAATTTAAAAATTAAGGAAAACATAAAAAAATTAAATTAAAAAATAAAAATGTAAAAAAAAACATTAAAAAAATTAAAGTTTTTTTTTTAAAAATAAAAAAAAATAAAAATAAAAATAAAAATGATATTTAAAAAAAAAAGATAAAAAAAATCCTAAGACTGATATGTGTATGTAAAATAAAATTATCTATCCAACTTTTATATTAGTATAGGTTCGACGGTTCCAATTTCTTTGACTTAATAAAATAAACAAAAAAGCATTACCATAAACGAAAGAATTAAATATAGGAGAAAAGCATCATTTGGGTGTGTTCTTGCCGCTTTGGTGTTTAGGTCCGTGACTCTGTGTATTGGGAGCCGACAAAAGTTTTCCTTCTGAACACTGTAGAATTAAGGGCGCCGCTAGCTGATAGAGAAACTGATATTTATGTACGATGAGCTGCATAATAAGGATGAGAGTGATGCTGACTCTATACAAGAGTTGTTTCTTTAAACTTCGAAACTCGCATCCTAAAGATAATCGATTAAAAATAAATTAAGCGAATTCCATTAAAAATAAAATAGTTTAATTTATTAAAAGAATATTGTTTTTCTTTTTTGAAGGTACTCACATTTTTTATAAATTGGTAAATACATATTAGAATTTAGAATTTAGAAGTTAGTTATATTTTATTAAATTTTGGACATTTATTTACTGTAATTTCGAACAATAATGACCATACAAGCAAACCACAACCAAGGGTTTTTTTTTTCCGATCAGTCAAGGGTATAATACAACTATATATACATGCATTCATGGAATAATTGATGGGTTTAATCTAAATTTGCATGTGTAGTGTAAAAAAAATTTACATTGTTATTTAATAAATATTATTATATTATAAAAAAGTTTAGCTTTTATATTAAAAACTTATATATACATTTTTTTTATAAACAACTTTGTATTAAAGAGAACAAACACATGGGGTGTGCTCAACCCTATTACAAAGAGATAATCATGCACACCAGAAGAAAAGATAAAACATCAACCAAGAGGTATGTTACCCATAAGGTTGAAGATCTAGCTATCACCCCTCCTTCCAAAAAACCAAGACCCAGCAGAACTACCCAAAGCAACCTATACATCCATAGTTATATTCACCTGCATACAATCAAGTAGTTGGACACAAGTGATTAATGTACAGCTGTTAAGGACAAATGGTTCGTGCCTCGCATGAGTTCGATCCTTAGCAGCAACAACTCTTGGTCAGACTTTACTTACCTCCCGGCCGCACCCCGAATTAGTCAGAGTCAAAGATTCTGGACACCGGGGCGGGGGTCAAAGACATCTGGACCAAAAAAAAAATCACTTCCATACTGCCTCCTACCAATACCTTGAGATCAAAATAGATTTGAGTTAATCAGCCAATCCTTAACTTACAAAAACTCCAGCCACCCTATCTTCCATGTTTACTTCCAAAAACCTACCAATAGTCCAGCCAAAAGACACTAAAAAATAACTGGCCATCTTATGTCTTGCAAGAACCACCAAACTGCTATAATCCTTCACATCAGCGGCTCATGAAATCTAAAACTAGGTGCATCAACCATCCAAATAGTGAATCATTCATTGTTGAAAAAAGGTCCTCACCCATTATAGGCTTACATCATTCCCTACTCCATTACATGAATTCTCCTCCACCTATTGCGTTACAAAAAAACAACCACAAATACAACTAAAACAGCACCATTCCTTGCTAACCACAAGGTAAGAACACCATCACCCATTTATAAACCCAACCTAATTAGGACAAAGTCCATAAAAACCAAAGCCAAAATCCAAAAATAATCAAAAATCGCAGATTTCACAGAATTTAGAGGTATTGATACCCAGTATCCCTGTGCAACGATAGTAAAAATAACCCATATTCAAAGAAGATCACCTATATTACATTTACAACCTTATACTATGGGAGATTAGAGCAAATTATCATTATGCCAAAAACCAATAAAAAACAATACTAATTTACCCTCTATTCCTTCAGTAATCCACAGAAACTTATTCCACAACTTTCAAATTTTTTTTGTCTCCTTTTTTTTATATAATTTCTTTTTTTCCTTTTTCCTTTTTTTTAATAATACTCACTGCAATCTCTTCAGTAAGTTCCACAACCTCCAAAATTAATTAATTTTTTCCCCCAAGCCCCTATTACCTTTTTTCCAAAGTTATACACCAAACCCCAAATTCCTATATTCCAAGACACTGGAACTTGTCATTTCCTTCTCACTTTCCCATAATCCCCTCATGTATAATTTCATATTACCTCAAAAATTGACATTTATTTCGTCTCCTACTGACTCCATAACATCTGGTTTCTTTACCACTTTCAAAAAGTACTACTATCACCCATAACTACTTTCTCCAAGTCACCAAGTTGGTCTCTTCTCTTCATGTACCTGCCACCACTTCTTTCACCTTATCCTCCCATTTTCTTATGATGTTAGCCCCATTCCTTCCTAAAGCACCTCCTTTTCAATTCCTTTATATGCTTTCTTTTGTTCTATTCAATATACCTCCATTAATGATAGGGTCCTCATGACACCTTCTAAACACATTTTCCTCTTACTTTCGGACAAGAACCAACACTGCATCATTATAGAAACAGAGAAGGAGAGAAACTAAGAGAGAATGAGAAACTGAATATGCTTTATTTCATTGATTAAATCTGAGATACATGGAGGCACTAGTATTTATACTTGTGCCTTGAACAACAAAAATGAAACTAACTAAACTGCTCATAATGTAATCAAGAATTAACTTAGTGCAAGATAACTACTAGTGCAAGACAAACTGCAGTTCGATACAAACAAGTGCAAGATAATCAAACTGAACCTACAGGACTACTCTAATATTCCCCCTTCAAACTTAGGGTGGGTGACTAAGTGTTAACTTGTCAAACACCCTTAGTTTGTCACGCAGTAAACTGAACCGAGTAGCAGATAGAGGTTTTGTAAGAGCATCGACCCACTGATCATGGGCTGGAACATGAGAAACAATTAGACTCTTGTTGAACACTTTCTCCCCAACGAAGAAGATATCCAACTCCATATGCTTGGCCCGTGAGTGTAGAATTGGATTGTGAGTGAGTGCCACGGCACTGAGGTTGTCACACAGGATTTTAGGGGTGTTGAACTTAGTCTTTAGCTCAGTAAGCAGTGATTGGACCCATAGCATTTATGCTGTTAGATTGGCCAGACTGCGATACTCAGCTTCTGCACTTGAGCGAGCCACCAAGGTTTGCTTCTTTGACCACCACGAGATCAAATTGGGTCCAAGGTAGAGACAACCACCAGAGGTGGACATTCGGTCATCCGGATCTGATGCCCAGTCTGCATCACAGAAACATGTGAGTGCTAAGGGTTGCTGGAGAGAAACGGGTTGAATAAGCAGGCCATAGTGCATTGTCCCCTTAAGATAGCTAAGTTTCCTTTTGATTGCCTTCCAGTGCTCCTCAAGTGGTTGAGAGAGGAATTGACACACCTTATTAACTGAGTAAGCAATTTCAGGTCTTGTTAGAGTTGCATACTGCAGAGCTCCAACAATAGACCGATACAGTGATGGATCCTCAACATGGTTTGAGCCTTCTTTGGTGAGTTTGGCATTGGTGACCATGGGTGTAGGAATTGGCTTGGCAGATTCCATATGAACTTTGGCTAGTAAGTCTCGAATGTACTTAGATTGAGACAAGAGCAAGGACCCGTTTGGAAGATGAGACACCTCAATGCCAAGGAAGTAATCCAGTGATCCTAGTTGCTTAAGAGTAAACTCAGAATGAAGTTCATCAATGAGTTTTTGAATATGAGTGAGTGAGTTTCCAGTCACAATTATGTCATCCACGTAAACTAGTAGCTTAATGTGGACATTGTGTTGCTGAAACTGAAACAGTGAAGGGTCACACTTGCTGGACATGAAACCTCTCTTGAGAAGAGCTGGTTTGAGACGATCAAACCAGGCATTGGGGGCTTGCTTAAGCCCATAAAGTGCTTTGTTGAGCTTGCACACCAATGACTTATCATTTGCCTCAAACCCCGGGGGTTGTACCATGTACACTTCCTCATCTAGATACCCACTCAAAAAGGTGTTATTGACATCTAATTGCTGAATAGGCCACTTATAGGAAACTGCTAGAGTAAGGACAGTTCTAACTGTGGTAGGCTTGACTACCGGTGAGAAGGTCTCATTGAAGTCACATCCTTCTTGTTGGTGAAAGCCCTTTGCCAAAAACAGGCTTTGTATTTGTTAATGCTGCAATCCGGATTCTCCTTAACTCGGAACACCCATTTACACCCAATCGGGTTCCATTTAGGAGGAAGTGAAACTAAGGTCCAAGTGTTATTTTTCAATAAGGCATGGTATTCATCCTTCATGGCAGCAAGCCACTGAGGGGCTTCTAGGGCCTGTTTAACAGTGCTGGGTTCCACATGAGTGAGAAGTAGTGAAGGGTGGAGTTTAGGTAGAACAATTCCTGATTTTGTATGAGTTTATATTGAATGACAATTAAGAGGATTGACCAATAATGGTTGTACAGGAACGAAAGAAGGGCTAGAGTATGATGATGAATGAGAAGAGGAGTGCACAGGTGAAGAGGAAGAGAATAGGCTAGAAGAAGCTGCTGGAATTGGAGAAAGGTGTGCATTGGGGATAGAAGAAGAATGTGCAGGAGGTGAGGGTGAATTGAAGTTGAGGTTTGAATTGTTAGACTGATGAGTAGGGGAAGGCATAGCTATAGATGATGGTTAGGAATGTGATGTGGTGGGTGTGGGCAGAGGGTTGGAAGAAGGAATAAGAGGTGGAACAGAGGATATGGGACTAGGCAAAGAGGTGTTCAGTTGAGAGGATGAGGACGAGGAATCATGGAAAAGTTCTGTATAAGGAAATCTAGTTTCATTAAACAGGACATCTTTAGAAATAAAGATCCTTCCACCTGTGCCTAAACACTTGTAGCCTTTGTGAGATAGGAGTAGCCTAAGAAAACACATTTTTGAGATCTAAAGGAAAGTTTATTGACTTGATATGGTCTTAGAAAAGGAAAGCATGCACACCCAAATGTCTTAAGAAATTTGTAATCTGGTGTCTTGTGAAGAAGAAGGGAAAAAGGTGATTTGTTACCAAGAGTGGATGAGGGTAGCCTATTGATTAAATAGGCGGCTGTAACAAAGGCATGGTCCCAAAACTTGAGGGGAATGTTGGCATGAGCTAGAAGGGCAAGACCCGTTTCTACTATGTGCCTATGTTTGCGCTCAACTAAACCATTTTGATGATGAGTATGAGGGAAATTAAGTGGTGGGTGATGCCTAACTCAGTGAGATACTTGGTGAAAGAACGAAATTCACCACCCCAATCACTATGAACAGATTTAATTTTGGTTGAGAATTGAAGTTCAACCATAGACTTGAAATGTGTGAATTGGATTAAAGTACCAGATTTTAGTTTAATAGGAAAAACCTAAGTGAAGCGTGTGCACGCATATACACAAGTTAAGAAGTACTTGTATCCACCAGATGACTGAGTTGGGGCAGGGCCCCATAGATCACATACAACTAGCTCAAAAGGTTGTTGATAAATAGTTAAAGAGGGAGGGGCATAGAGGCGATGTGCCTTGCCCATGCAGCAGGCTGCACAAGGTTCATTTTGAGACCTAGGTGGGAGTTTGATGTTTAAAGTTTGCAGAGCCTCTTTAAGGGCATCATAATGAGGGTGTCCAAGCCGATAATGCCACAGTTTATATGATGAAGAAGTAAGAGACAGAGTTCTCAACAACTGGACGAATTTCATTTATTGAAGGAATACAAGTGTTACAGGAATTCAAAGTACAAGCATTACAAGATTTCAAAGCATTACTAGAAAGAATACATGGTGAGGGATTAACTAGAGAAACATAATTACATTGCACTTTGTTCCTAACAATATCAAGAAAGTTATTGTTACAATTATGAGAAGTAAAGGGAAGAGTATCAAATCTGTAAAATCCATCTGCCCCAACGGTTCCTCTTAGCAAAACTTCAGAGGAAACCTGAGATTTCACAAGGCAAAATGAAGGGTGAAACTCAAAGAAGGCATGATTATCCCTAGAAAATTTACTAACACTCATAAGATTTTTAGTGATGGCAGGAACATGGAGTAAATTAGAAAGTGTGAGAGTTGTGTGAGGTTGAATAGGGGAAATGAAATTCATGGACCCAATTGAGTTAATGGACAAACCTTGACCATTACCCATATAGACTTGTTCAGATCCTTGAAGAGATTTAGAGTTTGTGAGATTTGTTGTCTGGGGTCACATGGTGTGTGTTGACGCCGGCAAGTGTACCGGGTCGTCGCAAGTAATAAAATAAACACGGTAAGTAATTATCGAGGTCGAACTCAGGGATTGGGCTACCAATTCGACTAATCCGTGGGAAATCCGATACGTTTGGTCAAGTTACAGAAGGTGGTTGAGAGAGAGAGATTAATATCAAAAATTCAATTAACGAATCTAATAAACCTAAACTATTAAAATCTGAAATTTAAAATATCCAAGGTCACAAATCCACCTACCCAATATGCATACCCAAGTGATGATGAATTCCTCCCTAAGTTCAATTACGATGTCAACCGGGACCCCCAATTTCTCCTATATCCACTCTCGTGCTCAATAGGACGTATTCGACGATTGGATTAATTACTTACTAGGTCTCATAATCCTAATCTCGAATTTGATTAATTCTTGTTCCCTATAAGGTTGCACTAATCTCCTACTCACTCTCGTGTAATATTTGATTAGCGATCCCAATTCAAGTTCTAAAATGCGAATCGCCTCTCGGCCTCAAACACGTTTAACTAGTTAATCACGCAAAACATATGATCAACGCAATCAAATCAGAATTGGAAAACATAAATTGAGACAAGGGATAAAGACACACATCACATTAAATCTACACCGCCATGGGCGGCTTCATTGCTCCCTCGGACGAGGGGATTAGTTCCTCATGCTCATAGACAAACAATCGGACATAATCTCCATATCAAAATAAGAAAAAGAAGAAGGGAGACGCAGCTCCAAAGAGCAAAGAAATCTAGCCTAAACGCTACTCTACAGTGGAAAAAAAACTAGGATTCGCGGCCCTCCCAAAAGCTCTCCAGAGATAGATCCCCCGTTTTGATACTGAAACATCAATATATAGGATTCCTGATCTGCGCTCGCTCGCGAGGCGAGCATCCTCTCGCGAGGCGAGAATTAAAATTGGCGCGCATTCAATTTGAACTCTCACGAGGCGAAAGTATGTTCGCGAGGCGAATCTTCAAACCTTCCTCTGTCACAGCCGTGACCTTCATTACGGCTGGGCTGTGATGGTCTCTGTCTTCCAGGGTTTTCAGATTCTCGCGAGGCGAGATTCTTTCGCGGGGCGAGAGTCAATTCTAGGCTGTGACCTTCATCACGGCTAGGCCGTGATGGTCTCTGACTTCCAGGTCTTCATGATTCGCGAGGCGATCAGACTGTTCGCGGGGCGAACCAGAGTGATGACTGTTGATGTATCTGATGTTCAAGCTCGCGAGGCGAGCATCCACTCGCGAGGCGAGTATCTCCAGAAGTGCTTTTTCCACTGCTTCTTGACTTTCCTTGACTCTCAGAGCTTCACTTATTGACCTGAAAACACCAAAAGCAACCAAAAGCATAATTCTATCCAAAATAAGCTAAAAACTACACAAAAGACGCAAAACGAGTCAAAGTCCAACTTAGGAACAAAACAAGGCAAATTTGGGCGAAAACGAGAGTGAACTCGACTAATTGGCACATAAACCCAAGTTCATCTAGTCATAAAACTAGATAAGCCAGAGGCTTATCAAAACACCCCAAACTTAAACCTTGCTTGTCCCCAAGCAAGCTAAAACTCAAAAACGACTCAAGACTTGGCAAGCCTAAAGGAATCAATCGATTTCGCACAAATTTCATGCAATCAAAACAGTTTTTCTCCAATGATCTCCCCCCTACATTAATGTAATCCCCACATTCATTTACTTTAAACAATTGAGAACTTCATCATTCATGCAATCATTAATCTAAGTTGAGAATCATGGTCACACACAAAAGGAAGATCACCAATTTCAAACAACTGCCTTCCTCACAAGGGTATGTAAAATTTCACTCATTCGCTCAATTTCGTCAAGGCTATCAACTTTTCACTCAATTTCACGTATCAAGAGCACTTCTCATGAATTTGATTTTCATCTCAAAAATGGTTCCCACGAAAACATGCATGCAACATCAGAAGGTCTTTTAAAGGTTGTAATGGGGCCTGGCTGAGGGTAGGATAATCAAGGATACTAGGCTTAAGTCCCTAGGAACTAAGAGAGCATGAGCATTAGGCATATTTTCTACTCAAATTCCTTTTTCCATTTTTCTTTTTGCCTCGGGTGACTACAGCCTTTTCCTTGCTATTTTTTCTGTTTTGCCCCTTTTCTTTTGGCAATTTTTTTTTTGCCTTGAGTTTCAACCTTTATTTTTCTTTTTCTCACCCCAATATGACACATCACCTTGTAGCCACCCCAAACTTAGTTTCTCACAACCTTTCTCTTGCTCACTTCCATGCTCTCCTAATCCTAAGATCGGGTTAACATGATTTTTTAGATTTTCGGCTTGTAACATAGGGTCATCAAGAAACAATAGGTCAATTAGGCTCAATGTGGCTAACTGTTGGACGAATCTGGGCAAGTATACCCAGTCGTGCAAGTAATACGGTGGTAAGACCGGTTTATCGTATCCACGGGGACTACTACAAGTACTAACACTTACCAAACCAATTACTATCTAAGCAGATTGTTGGATTGAAGAGAGTTCTAAACTCACAAAAGCTAGAACTAACAGCATAAGAAAAACAAACTCTTTTTGTAATTTTCTCAAACACTTGGAAAGCAATAACAGATGGTTTTCAGATATGATGAACAATGTTGGGATTAGACTTCACTAAACCTTAGCCTCATGCAATACTAAGACTACAAATCCAGTTTATGCTTCAAATATTAAAATCAACCCACAAAATTACTCAAGCCCTGATTCCTCAGATGACAAGAGCCTAAATCCATTAATAGACCCTAATTCCTTAGGTGGCCTAGATTAATGTACTTGCATTAAGATAAAGGATTATGTGATTACTAGTAAATCAAACCATATTCCTAGATGTAAGACTTACTAGGTGAATAATTCCAGTTCTGGTTTTAATACGAATTTTCCAATTGCATATCAAAACACTAATCAAGTTATGGGGGTGCTAGCCACAACAAGCATTAAGCAAAGGAATTTAAACACTAATATGAAGGCATAAACATAGATTCATACTTCAAAGCAAATACATGATGTTCAGGTTTAGCTACATCCAATCCCAACAAAAAGGGATTTAGTTACTCATAGAGAGAAACAAATCCAAAACAAAAGAAATACAGATGAAAAAGGTAAGGGACTCCATGGGCTCTCCACAGCAGCCTCCAGCTCCAAATTAGGTTAAAATTCTGATTCTGAGAAGTGGGTTCTTTCTATTCTGCCCTTTGGTCTCTTTTATAGGTCAGGAGAACTTGCCAGTCACGGCCGTGATGGCCATCACGGCCAGGCCGTGATAGGTTCTGCCAGGGATACGCTTCAACTTCTCCTCTGTCACGGCCGTGACACTCATCACGGCCAGGCCGTGATGCTCTCTGCCTGGGATACGCTTCAACTTCTCCTCTGTCACGGCCGTGACACTCATCATGGCCAGGCCGTGACCAATTCTGTCTGGTTGTCACGGCCGTGATGCTTATCACAGCAGCCGTGATGGCCTTTCTGACTTTTGCTCCCTTTTCTGCTCTGCTTGATCACGGCCGTGATGGTCATCACGGCCAGGCCGTGATGCTCTCTGCCTGGGTCCCTTTCTGCACTTTTGAGACTCTGTCTTCCTCCAAGCTCCGTCTGGCTATTCTGAGCATTTTTCTTTGAATTCCTGCAAAACAACACACAAAACCAACCTCACCCGTTCCAAGGGAAAATCTAACAAAATAAACTAAATAACGCCTAATCTATATGAAATATGCATGCAAAAGTGTACAGCAAACATCATGTAAAATCACACTATCACTTACTAGGGAACATGCATTAGGGATGGTCCTTTTTAGGCCAAGTAGTTTTTTTAAAGAAAATTGCCTAAATCATTTGATGCAACACATAAACATGCAAACCATGAAGAGATTCAAGCAAATCCGGGAAAGTGCAACTTAACAGTGATTCACACAATCAAAAACAAAGTTGGAGGCTCAAATCCTCACCTGGACATTTTGCAAATTGTTTGACCGAGATACGATTCCTAGTGTGTGCACCCCCCTCACCCCAAACTTATCATAAATCAAGTAATCACAATAAAATTCTCAAAGTTCAGTTTTCAATTTTTAAGTGGGGATAAACTTTTCCATTATCAGAACCTAGGGGGAAATTATCAATGGTCAATATAATTCATGCAATCAATCTATGCTCAATTTAATCAAAATCCAACAAGCTTGCCGACACGACATTCATACACAAACTCTTGATCATCTCAAATTATTCAAGAGCGACAAACAAAAACAAAACAAAAAACAAAAACAAAAGTTAGGAGAAGAGAGGGATACCTAGCTTGGGTTGCCTCCCAAGTAGCGCTTGTTTAACGTCCCGAGCCTGACTTATTCAGAAACATCCACCTGGATCCCATAGTCTGTGGTACAAGGGCCAAGAGACGCTCATCATATCTAATCCTCCACCCGGATCCCATGGTTTGTGAAGTGGCCCTTGTAGGAGCAATATGACTCTATCCATACTTCCATCTAGTATGAGTGTGAAAACTCCATTGACCTCTATAATTATGAACTCACTTCCTCTTGGGTCAAATGGTGTCTTCACGAGGAAGTGTGCCAGACAAGTGGGAGGGTCTAACTTACCGGTGTCCACACATGCATGCAAGCCAACATATTTATTTAACGCATCAAAATCAGGTTTCGTGGCAAGCATGGTGAAGTCCTCTACCACTTTATCTTCATTTTGCTCTGGTGCCTTGTCCCTTGCCAACTCCTCTTCCTTAGGTTGATCTTCCTCAACATGTGGTTGTTCCGAGGTCATGTCACTTGTCAACTCCTCTTCCTCAAGTTGCTCTTCCTCAACATGTGGTAGTTCTTCCTCAACTTCCTGAGAACTAGTTGCATCCCAGTCAGATTCCCACACCCTAACGCTTCTAGTTGTTGTGGCATCGCATTGGTTCTTAGGGTGGTTCTCGGTATCACCTGGGAAAGTCTCTGGGGGACACTCATTTAGTTGCTCTACGAACTGACCCAACTTCTCTACTGCCGCATTCGCCTTCTCAAAAGCCAACTCCCAAGGTTGTTGTTGTTGGGCCATCTTATCAATTGCTGCACTTGTCTTATCAATTGTTGCACTTGTCTTATCAATTGTCGCATTTATCCTCTCAAGAGCCAACTCCCAAGGTTGTGGCTGCCAATTCTGTTGAGGTTGTTGTTGCCAATTTTGTTGAGGTTGTGGCTGCCAGGCTAGACCACCGCCATCATTACTCCAAGAATCCGGATGGTCTCCCCTCATATCACCCCAATACTGATTCTGACTCTGATAGTTGTTCTGGGGCACGCTGTCATAGAAATTATGGCATGAGTCCACATATTCTTGAGAGTAGTAGAAAGGACAGCTCCAAGTGTAATGGTCTCCATTACAATATTCGCAACCCGGAAGCATTCCCTCGTGTACCTCGCATACAAAACAAGGCAAGACCAAGTGGAATCAAAGAAGTAGAGAGAGATAATAGTAAAATAAAAATAAAAATAAAAAAATAAGAAGAAAATAAAAATAACTTACCAAATAATCAAACTTCCCTAAAATTAGAAAAATTGGTTATGCCAATCCCCGGCAACGGCGCCAAAAACTTGTTGTTGACGCCGGAAAGTGTACCGGGTCGTCGCAAGTAATAAAATAAACACGGTAAGTAATTACCGAGGTCGAACTCAGGGATTGGGCTACCAATTCGACTAATCCGTGGGAAATCCGATACGTTTGGTCAAGTTACAGAAGGTGGTTGAGAGAGAGAGATTAATATCAAAAATTCAATTAACGAATCTAATAAACCTAAACTATTAAAATCTGAAATTTAAAATATCCAAGGTCACAAATCCACCTACCCAATATGCATACCCAAGTGATGATGAATTCCTCCCTAAGTTCAATTACGATATCAACCGGGACCCCCAATTTCTCCTATATCCACTCTCATGCTCAATAGGACGTATTCGACGATTGGATTAATTACTTACTAGGTCTCATAATCCTAATCTCGAATTTGATTAATTCTTGTTCCCTATAAGGTTGCACTAATCTCCTACTCACTCTCGTGTAATATTCGATTAGCGATCCCAATTCAAGTTCTAAAACGCGAATCGTCTCTCGGTCTCAAACACGTTTAACTAGTTAATCACGCAAAACATATGATCAACGCAATCAAATCAGAATTGGAAAACATAAATTGAGACAAGGGAGAAAGACACACATCACATTGAATCTACACCGCCATGGGTGGCTTCATTGCTCCCTCGGACGAGGGGATTAGTTCCTCATGCTCATAGACAAACAATCGGACATAATCTCCATATCAAAATAAGAAAAAGAAGAAGGGAGACGCAGCTCCAAAGAGAAAAGAAATCTAGCCTAAACGCTACTCTACATTGGAAAAAAAAACTAGGATTCGCGGCCCTCCCAAAAGCTCTCCAGAGATAGATCCCCCGTTCTGATATTGAAACAGCAATATATAGGATTCCTAATCTGCGCTCGCTCGCGAGGAGAGCATCCTCTCGCGAGGCGAGAATTAAAATTGGCACGCATTCAATTTGAACTCTCGCGAGGTGAAAGTATGTTCGCGAGGCGAATCTTCAAACCTTCCTCTGTCACAGCCGTGACCTTCATTACGGCTGGGTCGTGATGGTCTCTGTCTTCCAGGGTTTTCAGATTCTCGCGAGGCGAGATTCTTTCGCGGGGCGAGAGTCAATTCTAGGCTATGACCTTCATCACGGCTAGGCCGTGATGGTCTCTGACTTCCAGGTCTTCATGATTCGCGAGGCGATCGGGTCGCCATGGGGCGGAACCGTGAGTGATGATTCTTTGTCTCGATGTTCAGGCTCGCGAGGCGAGCATCCACTCGCGAGGTGAGTATCTCCAGAAGTGCTTTTCCACTGCTTCTTGACTTTTCTTGACTCTCAGAGCTTCACTTATTGACCTGAAAACACCAAAAGCAACCAAAAGCATAATTCTATCCAAAATAAGCTAAAAACTACACAAAAGACGCAAAACGAGTCAAAGTCCAACTTAGGAACAAAACAAGGCAAATTTGGGCGAAAACGAGAGTGAACTCGACTAATTGGCACATAAACCCTCGTTCATCTAGTCATAAAACTAGATAAGCCAGAGGCTTATCAGTGTGTGGCACCTGAGTCTGGGTACCAAGGTTGAGGATTGAACATGTGCTCTAAACCCATGAGCAAAGCATGAGCCGGAGGACGCGACGGACCAGAAAATCCATATTGTGGTGGAGGTGGCCTCATGTTCATGGGAAAAAGTGGTCTTTGTTAAGGGGGCTGCCTATAACCACAGGCATCACTAGGCATGTAGTAGTCTTGGAATGAGGTGGCATTGGAATTTCGATAATAACAGATACTAACATCATGTCCATATTTCTTGTAGATTTGACATTGAACAGACGAAAGCCCATTGTTGCGACCGCCTCGGCCACGATAACCACCGTTGCGTCCACCGTGGTAGCCACCGCTAGGACCTCCACGATATCCGCCATTGAAGTTACTATTACCACCATTGTAATTGTTATAGTTACCAGTGTAGTCACCTTGACCTCTATTGTTGTAATTAGCAGCCATGGCATGAGAAGTCCCTTCTGGAAATGACAAGCCTTGAGAACTAGGGTTTGAGTACGAATCTGAGTTCTGATAGCGAGGAGGACCGTGTGCAAGATTAATTAAGGTCATAGGCTCTACAAGTTCCGATTTCTTGTTCTTCTCAAGCCTAGCCTCATGAACCAACAGAAGTGATTCCAATTCATCGAGAGAACACAGTTCGGTTCTACTGTTCACCACAGCGACTATCGAGTCGTAATCTTTAGGAAGTGCTTCAAGTGTGATCTCCATGAGATTGCGATGCGGAATTGGATCGCCGAGAGAGAGTAAGGAATCCGAGATCACGCAATCCTAAGCATAAACTCTTCAACTTTGCGATCACCTTTCGTAAGGGATCGAAGCTCAGAACGAAGCTGCCGCGCACGAGTGCTAAGAAGATTGTGAAAATATTTGTGAATTTCATCCCAGATTTGTCGCGAAATGGTGCAATCAACAACCCTAGAAAACAAGGAATCCGAAATTGACGAGAGTAGCCATGTCGCAATGAGAGCATCTTGCTGCTCCCATTCGGTGTATAGATGATTAACCCTATCTTGATTGCGATCAGTATCGGATGCAAATCGAAGAGGAATTCTTGGTCATGTGACGAACCGTTCGAGCTTGTGGCCTCGAATGATTCCTTCTAGATGCTGTTTCCATTGTCTGAAATTTTTGTCATTAAGTTTTATGGAGATTGGGTGAGAGAATGGTGCTTGAGAGCTACCAGGATTGGCAAGGGAAGCCATGGATGGATCGAGAAGCTCTATGATACCGTTACAAAAATAGAGAAGGAGAGAAACTAAGAGACAAAGAGAAACTGAATATGCTTGATTTCATTGATTAAATCTGAGATATAGGAAGGCACTAGTATTTATACTTCACTACAAAAAAACAACTGTTTAGCGACCGGCATATTCGGTCGCTAAACTTTCTAATTCGGTCGCTATTTAAGTTAACGACCGATTCGTGGTGGTGGCTGATGACCTGGTCGCTAAGCTTTTAGAGAACGAAATAATAATTCGGTCGCTAAATGGCGACCGTAATTTCGGTCGCGAAATAATAAAAAACGGTCGCTAGACGGTTGGTCGCATTGTTTGGGTAACCATTTTTAGTGACCGATTATCGATCGCTAGTTCGGTCGCCAATGTTGGTTACTGTTAACCTATATTAGAGACGGATTTTCGGTCGCTAGACCACAATCTGTTAATGGTAACTAAAGTTTAGCGACCAAGTTATTGGTTTCTAATTCGGTCGCTAAACTGGTTTTTATTTAAAAAAAATTAATTTAATTTTTAAAATAATAATTTTTTTTCTGTTTTTCTTTAAAGTTTCGCAAAAATACAAATAAAACACACCAAATTACTAATGAAATATACAATCATAAGAAATAGTGAATATATATAAAAATAATAATCCAAAGTGTCGTACAAGAATCGTTTAAAGTAAAAAATATGACAAAAAAAATTCAGTCATGATGAGGGGGAGATGGAGGAATCCAATCATCCTCAGCGTCCGTACCACCGACGCCCCGCTTATCCGATCGTCCTCTGCGAGAGCAGACATCGTGTGGCGGCGGAGGAACCGGAGGAGCGACAAAGAGGCGGCACAACTGCCGAGCATCACCCGAGCAATCTGAGTCTAGATCCTCATCTGCACCAACACCAGCCGCAGTGTCTGGCCCTGCTTGATGCTCGTCTGCATCAGCTGCTGGTGTGCCTGAGTCAACTGTGCAATCTGGTTCGCCATCTGCTGCTCTCTCTCGCTCTTCTCCCGAAGCTCCGTGTTCAGCTGCGTGATGGTGTCCTGCATTTGGTTGAACTGCTCCTGAGGGACGGTATCAGCGTAGGAAGGAGCAGGCGTGCCGGATGATGAAGCGATAAACTCGCCTCACAGGTGTCTGAGGTCATACACGTGCCCCTTCTTGTTCTTGCCCCCGACGACCTCCAAATAAATGGCATTATCGTCGATGGAGATAGGAGAGCGGGGCCTATCACCAGTCAAGGCCTCATCTTGTGACCGTGAGGCACGTGATATGGCATCGTCTTTCTTCTCATTGAAGCCCACCTACAAAGTATAGTTGAAGAGATTTATAGTTGAAGAGATTTAGTTAAAATTATAATCAATATTAACAAATCATTTATAATAAATTACAAGTAAACACTAAATTGTTTTTTTGCTTACAGCATAGTTACGGGCCTTGTCGTTGACCCATGTCCCCGACTTCAACTTCTTCATCCTCTCCACCAACTCCATAGCAGTGGGGCAGTTGTTTCGGTGCTTTCCGCATTAAAAATATAATCTTAAATTCATAAGAATAATTAAAAATGAAAACTAATTAATTAAATAGTATAATAAGTCAAAAGTTTAATGTATTACCAGCTCGTCGTAGTGGGCGGCGGCTGATTTAGACCCGCTGGTCCAAGCACATGCGCCACCATCAAAAGCTCGATTACGCCGAGTTGTGGCCTGGAACTCCTGGAACTTCTCAGTAGCCCGGTACTGGTCCAGCTGCCTCCTGATCTCAGGATCCACCCACTTCCCCTTATTCTTACCCTTCCTCGGCCTTGTTCGCCGATTCTTCATGACCAGTGAGCCTTTATGCTCAAATATGTCCCTGACGAGACCCTCTAAAGCTACGTCCCACCTATACTCTTTTTACAACGTACAGTTGTTAGGAAATTCGTGTGTGTGTATATATATATATATATAATGTAAATTTAATTTAAATAACTTAATAAATTGTTACCATAAACTCTAGAAACAACTGATCCCTATGGCCCCCTGGGATGGCCTTCCATGTAGGCCGTGGACCATCAAACTTGCGTCGCAGGATCTTCGATATCAAATCAGAAGGGCCCTTCGCGGGCAGAAAGCTACAGCAAAATTAGAGCATTAATAAATGTTATAAATAAATTAAAAAACAAGTAAATAGAAATTAATGATACTTTATATATATTAAAAAATTAAATTAGCATACTCGTTATCCCCCCTGGGGATAAGAAGAATCCTCCTGTCGGATGGACCACGACTCTCCTGTCCCGATGATGATGATGGTCCTGTCATATGTGTAGATGATGAGGGTGCAGCCTGTGTCCCGACCACATGAGGCTGGGTAGGGGGTGCAACTCCATCACCCTGAGGTGTTGATAAGCCTCTGGCTCATCTAGTTTTATAGCTAGTATGACCAGGGTTTTGTGCAAATTATATCGTATTTTCACCCAAATTAGATTATATTGTCCTCAAGCAAGGTTTTGAGTCTCTAGAGTAGTTTTAAGTTAATTTAGCTAGTTTTAAGTCAAAATAATACACTTATGCTTATTTCCTTGTTTTCAGGTTAAGTAGAAGTTGAGAAAATAAAGAACAGGGGATTCGCCCCGCGAAGGACACGCTCGCCACGCGACCCCGAAGCCTGACTATTCCAAGAAATTGCTAAGTCTCTGGGTCGCCTCGCGAAGAAGGTCTCGCCTCGCGAGTCTTGCAAACCTGAAAAGTCAGAGACGATCACGGCTTGCCCGTGTTGAAGGTCATGGCCGTGGCAGTTTTGAAGCTGAAAAGTCTCGCCTCGCGAGCATCCCTTCGCCTCGTGAATCTGGAAGTCAGAGAGCATCACGGTTAGGCCCTGATGGCCATAACGGGCGTAAGGAGAAAACTCTTCATATCCTCGCCTCGCGAGAGTCACTTCGCCTCGCGAGAATGCCAAAGGTTGCCGACTCTTCATGAAATTCGCCTCGCGAATGGGTGCTCGCCTCGCGAGCCATCTGAATTCTGAATTTGTATAAAAGGCTGTTCTGAACATTTTGTAAAGACTTTTGCTTCTCCATTTTCCGTTTTACACTTTTCTCTGTGATTTCGTTTGTGTTATGGAGAACTAAATTCTTAGGATTGGTCTATTGTAATTGATTTCCGTATACTTGAGGTTCTTATATTTTCCTGTTTTGTATGTTTTTCCCTCTTCAATACCATACTTTGTATTTCTGTTTGCTTAATTCAGGAGTATACTGTATCGTATTGATTTATTCTGGTGATATCATGTTCCTATAATCAATCGCATCTGCTTAATTTGCGTGTGTACATTTCGTGTTCGCTTAGTTCACGAAGGGCTTAACCCCGTTTGCTTAATTCGGGAATAGGGACATGTATCTGTGGTAGTAGTTTCGCTTGTAAATTGCTATTAGAACCGGGAGGGGATAAGAATTTGCTTAGGGCTTGGAAATTGTATGAACCTATGATAGTGGGAAATCAAGAACAATAGATTAATCTGTTTTTGACTATTTGATAACCTCCTTGAACTGCTTGTTTTCAATCGCTCTGTCTTTAATATTTTGTTTGTTTCTTATTTGCACTCCAACCAACCCCCCCCCCCCCCCCCCCCCTCCCCCAAAACTTATTTTTGTGAAAGATAATATTCTCAGAGTCCTTGAGAGACGACATCCGAGTTGTCGCACTATACTACAGTTTTAAACCCGCTCGTCCTTTTTGCGTCGTGCTTGATAAATACGACCAAAATTGGCGCCGTTGGGGGACTCGAGTTGTTATTTTTCGCAATTTATTTTATTTTATTTTCTTCTCTTTCTTTTAATTTCTGTTCCGTTTTGAATTGGTCTCGGCTACTAGGTCTCATTGCCCTGAACTGTGTGATTTTGACCCGAAAATTGAAAGAACACTGCACACACTCCGTAGGGAATTTCGGGCTAGCACTAGTAGTAATTCCAATTTTAAAACTGCTTTTGAAAACATGGGAGACCAGAGGACATTAAGGCAGCTTGCTGCCCCTGATGTCAACTATAATGGATTATGTATTTCTTATCCTGGTGCTGACACCCCTTTTGAACTAAAATCTGGTTTTATTCACCTGTGCCCAAAGTTTAATGTCTTGCCGGTGAGGATCCACACAAGCACTTGAAAGAATTCCAAGTTGTTTGCTCCACAACCTCGAGAGCAGAGGGAGTCACCGAGGACAGTATCAAGTCAAGGGCTTTTCCATTTTCACTCCAAGGAGCTGCAAAGGATTGGCTATTTGTACCTTGAGCCTAACTCCATCACCACTTGGAATGATTTGAAGAGGGTGTTCCTAGAAAGGTATTTTCCTGCTTCAAGAGCTGCTTCAATAAGGAAAGAGATATGTGGCATCAGGCAAGGGAACGAGTCACTAGCTGAATACTGGGAAAGGTTCAAACATTTGGTATCTAGTTGCCCCCAGCATCAAATTTCTGAACAACTCCTGATCCAATACTTTTATGAAGGATTGTTGCCTATGGATAGGAATCTGTTGGATGCTGCTAGTGGGGGAGCATTAGTTGATAAGACCCCAGCTGCTGCTAAGCAACTTATTGAGAACATGTCGTTGAATTCCCAGCAGTTTTCTACAAGAAGAAATTCAGTTGAGCCAAGAGGTGTGCATGAGATTCATAGTTCATCTTCTAACCAGGCCGCCCTTGAGAATAGATTGGATGAGCTGACTTCCTTTGTAAGACAATTGGCAATAGACAAGGTTCAGCCGGCAAAGTTATGTAGCATGTGCAATGCACCTGAGCATCCATTTGATCCATGCCCAATCCAGAGAGAAGAGTTTGTCAGTGAAGTACCTCAGGCTTATGCAGTGAACCCCTATAATCAAGGAGGCAGTCAGAATCGGTACAGCATTCCAGACCTCTCTACTAATAGGTACCATCCTAGCTGGAGAAATCACCCTAATCTGCAGTATGGGAATTCTTCCCAACAACAGCCAATGGCACCTCAGAATCATCCTCCAGTGACCAGTTCTGCACCTTCTGGACCATCTTTAGAAGACTTGGTAAAGCAAATGGCTGCATCTAGTGTACAGTTTCAGCAGAGGACAGATGCTAGTATTCAAGATTTGAGGACACAGATTGGACAGTTGGCCACATCCATGAATAGCATACAACAAGGTCAAGGGACAAACCAGCTGCCTGCACAGCCAGTGATAAATCCTAATGCCTCCAACCCTAATGTGAGTGTCATCTCTCTGAGATCTGGAAAGGTTGTTGAGGCCACTTCTGGAAAGGATGAAGATACTGTTAAGGCTACTCCTGAGCCTACTGTTGAGGTTACTCCTGAACCTGTGGTTGAAGTTGAAACTGAGAGAGTGTATAGACCACCCATTCCATTCCCACACAGAATTCAGAAAAATTTGAAGATGGGTGGTGAAAATAAAGAGAAGGAGATTCTTGATGTTTTCAGAAAAGTAGTTGTTAATATTCCACTGTTGGATGTGATCAAGCAAGTGCCCAGATATGCTAAATTTTTGAAGGACCTATGCACTAACAAGAGGAAGATGAAGACTAATGAGAGGGTTGACTTGGGAATGAATGTCTCAGCGCTTATCCAGTCAAAGATAGAGAGAGTTGCTTCTATAGCCCCTACTCAAGCACTGCCACAAAAGTGCAAGGATCCAGGCACCTTCACTATCCCATGCACTATTGGGGACAAGAAGTTTGAGAACTGCATGCTGGACTTGGGAGCATCAATCAATGTCATGCCTACCTCCATCTTTAATAACCTTGATCTGGGGCCATTGCAGTATACAGGTCTTACCATTCAGTTGGCTAACAGGACCAGTGCCCGACCCATGGGGATGGTAGAGGATGTCCTAGTGCAAGTTGATGATTTGATATTCCCTGCAGACTTCTATATCCTAGACATGGCAGGAGAGACTCAGTCCAGTAGATCACCCATAATCTTGGGGAGACCATTCATGATGACATCCAAGACCAAGATTGATGTTTATGATGGGACTATGTCGATGGAGTTTGGTGGTATTGTGGCCAAATTCAAGATTTTTGATGCTATGAAGCACCCAGTAGAGGAGCACTCTGTATTCCACTTAGAGTTGATGTCTGAACTCATTGAGGACACTCATGATGACCTTATTTCTGATTTTCCTGTTATTTCTGGTTTTGATGATGTATATACTTGTACTAACTGCACTAACACTAACCCATGTTCTGTTTGTTCTGAGTTTTTGGATTTAACCTTGCAGGGTGAGGATGATAGTGAAAGTGATAATGAGAGTGAAGCTGTTTATTCAGCAGAAGTCCTTGACCCTATGGCTACTCCCAATGCACCATCTGTTGAGCAGCCACCTCCTTTGGAACTCAAACCACTTCCTGAGAACTTAAAGTATGCCTACTTGGGGAGGGATGCAACATTGCCAGTCATCATTTCCTCCAACCTCAACTCTGATCAGGAAGCCAAGCTTTTAGAAGTTCTGAGGAAGAACAAGAAGGCCATTGGGTGGACATTGGCCGATATTCCAGGAATTAGCCCCTCCAGGTGCATGCACGGAATTTTACTGGAGGATGGGGCTAAGCCCGATCGACAGGCCCAAAGGCGACTTAACCCACCGATTCTGGATGTGGTAAAGAAAGAGGTGACTAAGCTCCTACAGTGGGTATTATCTATCCCATCTCCGATAGTTCTTGGGTAAGTCCTGGTTCAGGTTGTACCAAAGAAGTCTGGTCTAACAAAGTAGTTAGGAATGAGAATAATGAACTTGTGCCTACTAGAGTCCGAATAGCCGGAGAGTTTGTATAGACTATAGGAAGCTAAACCAGGCCACCCGAAAGGATCATTTTCCTTTGTCGTTCATAGATCGAGATCTTTGGATCGGCTGGGTCGGTCAGTCCCATTATTGTTTTTTAGATGGCTTTTCCGGTATTTCCAGATTCATATTGCCCCGAGGATCGGGAAAAGACCACCTTCACGTGCCCCTTCTGATCACGTTTGCTTATAGGAGGATGCCTTTTGGCCTCTGTAATGCTCCTGGCACCTTTCAAAGATGCATGCTTAGTATTTTCTCTGACTTTATTGAAAACTGCATAGAGGTGTTTATGGATGATTTTACTGTGTATGGCTCCTCTTTTGATGCTTGTTTGCATAGTCTAGATCTAGTTCTTCAAAGATGCATTGATACTGATTTGATTCTGAATTATGAGAAATGTCATTTCATGGTGGGACAGGGGATAGTATTGGGTCATGTAATTTCCCAAGAGGGTATTTCTGTGGATCCTGCAAAAATAAATGTAATTGCTTCATTGCCTTACCCATCTTGCGTACGCGAGATCCATTCCTTTCTTGGAAATGCAGGTTTCTACAGGCGCTTTATAAAGGACTTCAGCAAGATAACACTACCATTGTCAAATCTGCTGAAAAATGATGCCCTGTTCCAGTTTGATGAAAAGTGCAAAGAGTCATTTGACTATCTGAAGAAGGCGTTGACTTCTACCCCTGTCATCCAGCCCCCAGACTGGACACTCCCGTTTGAACTGATGTGTGATGCCTCAAATTTTGCTGTGGGGGCAGTTCTGGCACAAAGGGTGGGCAAAGTTGCCCATGTAATTCACTATGCTTCTAGGACCCTAGATGCCGCACAGGCAAATTACACAACCACTGAGAAAGAGCTGCTAGCTATTGTATTTGCACTTGATAAGTTTAGGTCTTATTTGCTAGGTTCTAGGGTAACTGTTTTTACTGACCATGCAGCTTTGAAATATCTTTTGAAGAAGCCAGAAGCTAAGCCAAGACTGATTAGGTGGATGCTCTTGCTCCAGGAATTCAATGTGGAGATAAAGGATAAAAGTGGAGCTGAAAATTTGGTAGCAGATCATTTGAGTAGGATAGCAAGGGATGAGGATACTTTGCCCATCCAAGATGATTTCCCTGATGAGAGATTGTTACATATGTATGGGGTAACTGATGCGGTGTATCTTAAAGATATATAAATAAAGGCAAGTGCACCTCGTCGCAATCAAGTAATACGGTGGTGAGACTGGTTATCGTATCCACAGGGATTGGATGTCAATTACCAATTCGCAAATTCAACAACTATCTAGACTAAACTAAAGTGTGAGGGATTAAAACAGAAAATAAAATGTTTTTGGTCTTTTAGAATTTTTAACAAACACTTGGTATGCAAACAGGGATGTGGCTAGAATTGTCAGGGTTAGACTACACTAATCCTCCCTTAGTTGCAATGAAATGGCTTCTAACACAAGTCCTAATTCAATTATGCCAATCAAGCCTTTTCTAAATTACTCAAGCCTAATGTCTTAGGTGCATTGAGCCTAAAACCCCAAATTAAACCCTAATGTCTTAGGTGGAATAAAATGAGATTTTGCATTAAGTTAAGACTTATAAGATTGCAAGCAGCCAACACCTATGTCTAGATTCTTGACCTACTTGGCATATGATTCATGAGCATGCCTTAATACCAACCTTCCAGTTATCTATCAAAGCAACAAATCATTCCTATGGGTAGCTAATCCAAGGAAAGCATTAAACACAGAATCACATACTCATACGAAATAGAAACTTGTATTAAAATACCAAATCAATTACAACAAGTTCAGAAAAGTTACATCTAACCCCAACAATGGGGATTTAACTACTCATGATAAGGAAATAAAAAAAGGAAAAAGAGAAGGGATGAAGAACACTCATAGACAAGCTTCCTCCAATCTTCTCTCCATCCAAGAGCAGAGAAAATGCCCCCCTTTTTTGGGTAGAAACCCTCTCCAGTCACCAGCCTCAGCCTGCCTCCAAGTGCAGCTTATTTTAGGTCAAAAGTTAGTCCCTTTTCTGTTCAGTGCAGGTTTATTTATAGGTCCGTCGCCCGTCACGGCCGTGATGGCCATCACGGCCAGGCCGTGATGGTCTCTGACTTGGGCGTCTCTTCATTCACTTATTCATCACGGCCGTGATATCCATCACGGCTAGGCCGTGATCGTTTCTGACTTTTCCAACTAGCAGGTCACGGCCGTGATAGCCATCACGGCCAGCCGTGAGTGACGACTTCGACTTTTGGCTCAATCTTTCTTCACTCTTCGCTCCCTCACAGTACGTGAGGCCCATCACGGCCAGGCCGTGATACTCTCTGCTTGGCTCATAATCTTCACTTCTAATCTCTTTTTTCATCCAAGCTCCACCAAGGCTGATTTCTGGGCATTTTTCCATTAAATCCTGCAAAACAACACCAGAAACCACCTCATCCGTTCCAAAGGAAAAACTATACAAAATCAACACTAAATTGGCCTAACTATATGCAAATGCATGCAGAAATGTACATGAAAAATGAGGTAAAATCACACTCATCAGTAACCCCCTGGTTTGCTGACATTGTAAATTTTCTAGTTGCTGGTGTTGTTCCTGCAGGTACAAGTAGACAAAAGTTCCACAAGCTGAAGAGCGATGCAAAGTATTATGTGTGGGATGACCCCTATCTGTGGAAGTTTTGCAGTGACCAAGTCATTCGGAGGTGTGTACCCGATCATGAGACGGAGTCCATCCTGCATTTCTCACATGCCTCTCCAGTTGGAGGACACTTTGGACCTCAGAGGACAGCAAGAAAAGTCCTGGATTCTGGATTTTATTGGCCCACACTTTTTAGGGATTCATATGAGGTATATAAAAGTTGTAAAGAATGTCAAATAACAGGCCCGGCAATCACTCGTAGGAGTGAGATGCCTCAGCAGCCAATGCTTTATTGTGAGGTCTTTGATGTGTGGGGGATGGACTTCATGGGTCCTTTCCCCCCTTCTTTTGGTTTTGTATATATTTTGTTAGCTGTAGATTATGTTTCAAAGTGGGTGGAAGCAATCCCCACTAGGACTAACGATGCTCAGATTGTTTCAAAATTTGTTAGGTCCAACATTTTTTGCAGGTTTGGCATACCCAAGGCAATCATCAGTGACCAGGGCACACATTTTTGCAACAAAACCTTGGAGACCTTACTCAGAAAATATGGGGTTGTACATAGAGTGTCTACTGCTTACCATCCCCAAACCAATGGCCAGGCAGAAATATCCAACAGGGAGATTAAGCAAATCCTAGAGAAGATGGTGCAGCCAAACAGAAGGGAATGGAGCCGCCGTCTGGAAGACGCACTGTGGGCCCAGAGGACTGCTTTTAAGACACCTATAGGGATGTCCCCCTTCCGGCTAGTTTTTGGCAAGGCATGCCACCTCCCGGTGGAGGTTGAGCATAGAGCATATTGGGCAGTAAAGTGTTGCAACTTGGACATGAAGAAATCTGGTGTTGAGAGAAAGCTGCAGTTGCAGCAACTTGAGGAGCTTAGGCTTGAAGCCTATGAGAGCTCCAAGATTTATAAAGAAAAGACAAAACAATTTCATGATAGAATGATTGTTAGGAAGGAATTTTTTGTGGGTCAGAAAGTCTTATTGTTTAATTCCCGCCTGAGATTGATGGCTGGGAAGCTTAGGTCTAAATGGGATGGCCCTTTTGTTGTGACTAATGTGTTTCCTTATGATGCAGTGGAGATTCAAAGTACAGATACCAACAAGACTTTCAAGGTTAACGGGCAAAGGTTGAAGCCGTTCCATGGTGTGGATGCTGCTGACCCTGCGGATGCTAATGTTGAGGAGCTATCTTTGGATGCTCCAACCTACACTGATACTTGATCAGGGAGTTTCTTTTCCTTTTCCCCTCACTCTGATTGTATAATTTTGTTGTTCATTGGGGACAATGCATGTTTTAAGTGTGGGGGAGGGAACTAGTTGTAGTTTTTCTTTTCTTTGAATAAAGTTTTCTTTTCTTTGAATAAAGCTCCTGAATAATTTGAGAAGCTCAGGAGCATTTGTGTGTTAAGTTTTTAGTTGGAAAGTTTGCTAGATTTTGATTGATGTTGCACAGATTGCTTGCATGATTGATATGTAATGATTTCCCCTAGCTGAAAAAAAAAAATTTTTTTTTGAAAAAGTGATTCCCATGTGAAATTGAAAACTGAACTTTGGGATTTTGTTATGATGGCATGATGAATGATAAGTTTGGGGTGATAGGGAGCACACAATAGGGATAGTATCTCTTTCAAACAATTTGCATGAATGTCCAGGTGAGGTTTTGAGCCTCCAACATGTTTTAAACTGTGTGAAAATCGCTTTCAAGTTGCACTTCCCTGGATTTGATTGAATCTCTTTTTGGTTTGCATGATTATATGTGTGTAGCAAATGATTTAGGCAGTTTCTTTGTAAATAGCTACTTGGCCTGAATAAACTAATCCCTATTGCATGTTCCCTAGTTAGCCCTTTTGAGCCTATTAGCCTGTTAGTTCTTGATAACCTAATGTTATAAGCCCAAAAATCTGGAAAACCATGTTAACCCGATCTTAGGATTAGGAGAGCATGTAATCTTAGAATGGGTGCAAGAAACTAAGTTTGGGGTGGCTGCAAGGTGTAATATGTTGTTGGGAAAGAGAAAAGAAAAAAAAAGAGAAAAAAAGTTGAAGCCAAAAGCTTGTGAAAGAAAAAGTGTACAAATGTAAAAAAAAAAAAAACAAAAACAAAAACAAAAATACAAAAATGCCAAAAAGAAATAAAAAGAGCTGTAGCCACCCAGAAGTGTAAAGAAAAAAATAAAGAAAGAAAGGAACTTGAGTGAATTTCAAGGTGTAAATAAAGTTCATGCTCTCTTAGTTCCTAGGGTCTTCAGCCTAGTTCCTTTGTATATCCTACCCTTAGCCAGGCCCCATTACAACCCATAAAAGACCTTCTGATGTTGCTTGCATGTTTTCTGTGGGAGCCACTTTGAGATGAAAAGCAAATTTTTGGGAAGTGTACTTGAAAAGGGAAACTGAGTGCAAGTTGTTAGCCTGACATAAACTGAGTGACTGAGTGAACAAATAATGCCCTTGTGAGGAAGGCAGTTGTTTGGATTTGGTGATCTCCCTCTTGTGTGTGACTTAGATCCCCTGCTTAGATTTCTGATTGTTTTCATGATGAAACTCTCAAATGTTTGGAATAAATGAATGTGGGGATTGCTCTGTTTGAAAAGAGGGAAACAATGAAGAAAAACTGTTTTTGATGTATTGCTTGAATGTGTGCAATGTTGATTGAATCTTTTGAGCTTGTCAGGTCTTAAGTCTTTTTTATTTTTGAGCCTTAGTTTGCTTGGGGACAAGCAAAGTTTAAGTTTGGGGTATTTTGATAAGCCTCTGGCTCATCTAGTTTTATAGCTAGTATGACCAGGGTTTTGTGCAAATTATATCGTATTTTCACCCAAATTAGATTAGATTGTCCTCAAGCAAGGTTTTGAGTCTCTAGAGTAGTTTTAAGTTAATTTAGCTAGTTTTAAGTCAAAATAATACACTTATGCTTATTTCCTTGTTTTCAGGTTAAGTAGAAGTTGAGAAAATAAAGAACAGGGGATTCGCCCCGCGAAGGACACGCTCGCCACGCGACCCCGAAGCCTGACTGTTTCAAGAAATTGCTAAGTCTCTGGGTCGCCTCGCGAAGAAGGTCTTGCCTCGCGAGTCTTGCAAACCTGAAAAGTCAGAGACGATCACGGCTTGCCCGTGTTGAAGGTCATGGCCGTGGCAGTTTTGAAGCTGAAAAGTCTCGCCTCGCGAGCATCCCTTCGCCTCGCGAATCTGGAAGTCAGAGAGCATCACGGTTAGGCCCTGATGGCCATAACGGGCGTAAGGAGAAAACTCTTCATATCCTCGCCTCGCGAGAGTCACTTCGCCTCGCTAGAATGCCAAAGGTTGCTGACTCTTCATGAAATTCGCCTCGCAAATGGGTGCTCGCCTCGCGAGCCATCTGAATTCTGAATTTGTATAAAAGGCTGTTCTGAACATTTTGTAAAGACTTTTGCTTCTCCATTTTCCGTTTTACACTTTTCTCTGTGATTTCGTTTGTGTTATGGAGAACTAAATTCTTAGGATTGGTCTATTGTAATTGATTTCCGTATACTTGAGGTTCTTATATTTTCCTGTTTTGTATGTTTTTCCCTCTTCAATACCATACTTTGTATTTCTGTTTGCTTAATTCAGGAGTATACTGTATCGTATTGATTTATTCCCGTGATATCATGTTCCTATAATCAATCGCATCTGCTTAATTTGCGTGTGTACATTTCGTGTTCGCTTAGTTCACGAAGGGCTTAACCCCGTTTGCTTAATTCGGGAATAGGGACATGTATCTGTGGTAGTAGTTTCGCTTGTAAATTGCTATTAGAACCGGGAGGGGATAAGAATTTGCTTAGGGCTTGGAAATTGTATGAACCTATGATAGTGGGAAATCAAGAACAATAGATTAATCTGTTTTTGACTATTTGATAACCTCCTTGAACTGCTTGTTTTCAATCGCTCTGTCTTTAATATTTTGTTTGTTTCTTATTTGCACTCCAACCAAACCCCCCCCAAAACTTATTTTTGTGAAAGATAATATTCTCAGAGTCCTTGAGAGACGACATCCGAGTTGTCGCACTATACTACAGTTTTAAACCCGCTCGTCCTTTTTGGCGCGTGCGCGACAGCGCGACCAGGTGTCCCGTCCACAGAGGTGCTGGTAGAATGGTCTCGATCTGAAGACTGTGGGTCGGCCGGGGAAGGGACTCTCGCAGCACGACCTCTGCCACGACCTCCATGACGACCCCAACCTCTAGAGGAATCTGCCATCTGTGTAAAAAATGGAAAGATGATTATACAACAGTGTAAATAATACAAAAATAAATTACCTAAGTAGAATGACATTTATACAATGAATTATGACATAAATAAATTACCTAAGTAGAATCTCCGTCACTAAATTCACCCTCACTCTCATCAGTCTCACTTGATCGGAATGTGCCTTCGCTAGATGCGTCCAACTCGGATTGATCCATTAACTCTCTTTCAACTTCTTCCCCATTTTCGGAAATGTCCGCCAGAGAATTAACAATAATGTCTGGCGTAATTTGCAACGGTACGTGGGGTATTGAAAACTCATCATCTTGGTACGGAGCATCTTTTTCAGGCTGGTTGATTACATTATCAGTAATTATATTGCGAGCCTTTATCTTAATAACACCCAACCAGCCTTGATGTCCTTCGGGATATGGCGAGTAATAAACCTGATCTGCTTGTTGTGAAAAAATGAATGGGTTGTACGCCTTATTATACCTTCGAGACAGCCTAACTTGAACAATACCATATTTTTTATCGATTTTTATCCCTACGTCAAGAGTAGGATCAAACAAATCACACTTGAAGATAACTAACTTCATCACTAGGAAACCGGTATAATCGAGTTCAAGGATGTCAGTTAGAACCCCATAGAAATCATCCTCTACATTGCCATCAGTGGCTCGCACACGAACACCATAGTTACACGTCTGCATTCCTTCATTCCATGTTTTTGTGTTAAATTTATATCCATTTACAATGTAAGTATTCCATGATGTAACCCATCTGTTAGGCCCCCGTGCCAAATTTGTCAACAATGGATTTTGAACATTGTTTTATGGATCTAGTACCTAAAAAATCAAATATTATATTATTCTTATACATGCTATATATTTAAGGAGATAAAATGTATTGCAACAAATGAAGATGCTTAACCTACATATTTACTGAACCACGTAGCAAAGTGAGAAGTAATTTCTCGATCAACCTGATCGTTTGAAATGTCAGGTTGGAGATCCCTTAGAAAATTGCCGTACATCCTACATATGGGAGATTAACAGCAGGACGATTAATAATCATAAATGTCAATTGAACTTATAAAAGACATTGTAGAAACTTACTCTAAATATGGCACCATCTCTTCACAATTTTGAAGGATATACAGATGAGCAGCATTAATGTCACGTTGCTCCAAGAAATATCCTTTTGATTTGCCACTAAATATGCCCGGATGGTTGAATATTGATATAGGAGGACTAGTTGAACTTCTTTCGCCCGAATCAACGTTTCTAGGCATCCTTGTCCTTCTCGTGTTAACTTCGTCCGGATAGTAATAAGAGGCAAAAGTGGAAGTCTCCTCTACTAAGTATGCTTCACAAATGGAACCCTCCACTCGTGCCTTGTTCTTGACTTTGTGTTTAAGGGAGTGCAGGAACCTATTAAAGAGGGATACATACAAATAATTACTAGTTTTAGGGAAAACTAAACTACGATCTCGTGTTCGTGAATTTCATATGTATTAAGTAAAATAGTTGATGTTGTTTACCTCTCAAATGGATACATCCATCGGTATTGGACTGGGCCACCAACTCTTGCTTCGTAAGGTAGATGAACTGGCAGGTGTTCCATGGAATCAAAGAAACTCGGCGGGAAGATTTGCTCCAGCTTACATAACAAAACGGGTATCTTGACTTCCATATCCTTTAATTGATTCACATTTAGTGTTGTCGATGTAAGCTCCCTGAAAAAGTGGCTAAGCTCAACAAGTGGGTTCCAAATTTGTTTCGGTAATGCGTCGAACGCAATTGGAAGCAACCGTTGCATGAACACATGGCAATCATGACTCTTCATTCCATGTAAATTTGCTTCCTTAATGTCAACACATCTACCCAGATTGGAAGCATACCCATCCGGTAACTTTAGTTCTTTAACCCACTTACAGACGGCCACTTTCTGTGTTTTGCTTAGTGTATAACTTGCCTTCGGTTTGATAAGTCTGCCACGACCACCATCCTGCAACTCAAGCTCCTTCCGATTACAAATTTCAGCCAGATCCAATCGGGCTTTATTTGTATCCTTTGTCCTCCCCTTGATGTCCATCACAGTGTCAAACACATTCAAAAACACATTCCTCTCAGTATGCATGACATCAATGTTGTGACGGAGTAGCTGCGACCTCCAATACGGCAACCTCCAAAATATACTTTGTTTTGTCCAATTATGGTTGATGCCGTAATCAGGAATATGTTCTCCTTGGGATTCATGGACGAGCGGTAAGTACTGTACTCTGCATCATACATTAGGACTAGTCAAACGTGGTGGAGACGGTGTTGTCTCCGCACAACGCTTCTTGAATGCATTCCTGTTCCGCCTATAAGGATGATCTTCTGGAAGGAATTAACGATAACAATCAAAATATGAGATCTTTCGACTGTTTTTAAGCATGAATGCCTTCGATCGCTCCATACATATTGGGCATCCAAGCTTCCCCGCGGTCATCCAACCCGACATCATCCCATAGGCGGGAAAGTCGTTGATCGTCCACATCAAAGTTGCTTTCATGATGAAATTCTGCCTCAAAGATACGTCATATGTCAACACACCATCATTCCACAAAGATCGCCAACTCATCTATCAGCGCAAAGTACACATCAATCTTACCTTTTGGATTAGACGGACCCGGAATTATGACTGTTAGGAACAAACTCCCGCTTCATGCACATCCCCGGGGGAAGATTGTACGGAGTCAGGATAACCAGCCAACAAGAGTATGCTTTTCCAGACTGCCCAAAAGGTTTAAATCCATTAGTAGATAACCCCAATCGGACATTCCGAGGGTCTTGCGAAAATGCCATATGAACCCTATCAAAATGCTCCCAAGCTTCTCCATCGGATGGATGACACAAGACATCTTGCTCCCTCTCATGCTCACTATGCCACCTCATGTGAGCTGCAGCGGCCATCGAAGAGTACACTCTTATAAGTCTTGGCACGAGCGGAAAGTACCACATCTTTTTTAGCGACCTCTTCTTCTCAATGCCTATCCTAGTGGTCGTCTTATACCGATCCGCACCACAAAATCGACAACATGTTATGCTTTCCGCTGAATCATCCTTATAGTACAACATACATCCATTCGGGCAACAATCAATTTTCAAACACCCCAGACCCAAATTTTCCACAGACTTCTTAGCATGATAAAAACTAGTAGGCATCCGATTGTCTTCTGGCAACGCCTTGGACACTGACCCGGTGAGGCGATTAAAACAACCTTCTTGCATATTGTAGTTAGATTTGATACTCAACCATTCCATGCACATCGACAACTCCGTGTACTCCCGACATCCTTCCCACAATGGAGATCGTGCAGCACTCAGCATATCATAGAATCTTTGAGCTTTGGGATTCGGATTCTCCTCTATGTATTGGGAACCCATTCCACCATCTTCTCCCCCATCTTCTTCTAGTACAACGCCAACCGATGGTCCAGCATGATCCATTATCATTTGCTCGTATGGATTCAATTCTTCCCTCCGGTCACCACTTCCATAGTACGAACCTTCAAACACAATCGGGTTTAAATCAGGCAACGTCTCACCATGGTTACTCCACCAATAGTAATCAGGCATGAAGCCCTTCTCATAAAGATCGGCTACAACTCCATCCACTCTTTTGAAAGATTGACACTTGTATCTTTTGCAAGGACACCTCAAATGATCACCGCCCAGCCATATAAATCTCTCCTGGATAACAACAAACTCTATAAACTCACCCACTCCAACTCTATACTCTTCCCTAAGACGTTTATTCCGATCCAACCTACGATACATCCATTTCCGATTCTCCGGAATATCCATTGCTGGCAATTAAATAGCCTGTCCAATCCTACAATAACACTTATATATTACGGTGCATTCCAATAACTCCATCAATCTCGATCTTATGACAAGGTATGGACCTATCCCATTCGAGAAGAAACCTTTACCACACTCGGCTAATAATAGTTATTCCCATTGATTTCAACAAGTATATAAGGCATTTGAACGTTGAAATGACTATTGTATGAGTGTGAAAAAGGTTTTTTCCCAAACTGTCCCACTTGGACAATTCAAGATTCAATACAATGAGCATGCGTACCCTGAGAAGGTACACATGCTCATTAATATTGAATCTCAAACTGGAAACTAAGGCTTTCATAAATTAATAATTAACTCTAGCAGAAAATAAAACCATTAACCTATAAATATAGTTGATCTTATATATTGCAATGTAAATCAATACAAACTTAGATAAAATATTGTAGCAAACATCTTATTGAGCTCTGCTCTCCACTAACAAGTAACACATAATTGTCAAACACATGCATAACTTCTAAATTATCAGCACATAACCACTATCCAGCCATTCAGACTGGATCACATCCTATTGAGCTCTGCTCTCCACTAACAAACAACACATATTGGTAAACACATGCATAAACATTAAATTATCAGCACACAAATCCTATCGAGAAACAACATATAAACCCACTGATCCTATTAAAAGTTTACAAAGACAAACTCATTGCACGAGTAACTAAAATGAGCTTCTCTTATGCTCACTTGTAAGTTGTAGCTTGTATGCTAGATGGGTAAATAATAACAGAATGTAACAAATCTTCGTATGACGAGATAAGCCAAACAAGACACACACATATACATACAAAGTAAAACAAGAAATTGATCAACCAGAGCATTCATATTAATAAATAAATAAAAGATCATGGCTCATGGTTGTTAGGCCTTCATGTGTCAGCATAAAAAAATTAACACTTATATATTACGCTGCATTCCAATAACTCCATCAATCTCGTTCTTATGACAAGGTATGAACCAATCCCATTCGAGAAGAAACCTTTACCACACTCGGCTAATAATAGTTATTCCCTTATTCAAATACCTTAAGCTTAACAAAATTTCGACAGCATTTCCCATCGGTCTCCAAGTACACGACTCGAGCACAGTGAGCATCACCGCGATCAAGTATGCACCAGGAGAATAAAAGGAAATGCATCAGACCGAGATTTCAACAAGTATATATATAAGGCATTTGAACATGGAAATAACTATTGTACGAGTGTGAAAAAGTTTTTTCCCAAACTGTCCCACTTGGACAATTCAAGATTCAATACAATGAGCACGCATACCTTGATAAGTTACGCATGCTCATTAATATTGAATCTCAAATAGGAAACTAAGGCTTTCGTAAATTAATTATTAACTCTAACAGAAAATAAAACCATTAACCTATAAATATTGCAACATTGTTGAGCTTATATAAATTGCAGCATAAATCAATACAAACTTAGATAAAATATTGTAGTAAACATCCTATTAAGCTCCGCTCTCCACTAACAAGTAGCAGTTAATTGTCAAACACATGCATAATTTCTAAATTATCGGCACACAACCAGCATCCCGCCTTTCGGACAGGATCACATCCTATTAAGCTCCGCTATCCACTAACAAACAACACATATAGACAAACACATGCATAAACATTAAATTATCAGCATACAATCAGACAAGATCACATCCTATTAAGCTCAGCTCTCCACTACCAAACAACACGATAATTTACATAATACATTAGAAGCACCACACATATCAGTACCTATTAGACAAAGCAAAACCTTAAAAGAGAGTATTGAGAGAACTTACCTATTCGACAAAGCAAAACCAAGTAAGGATAAGGGAGGAGCCGCGGACAACGAAGATCAGACAAGGACCTATAATGCATAAATAAAATTAATCGTGTCAGAGCTGAAATGACAACATTTGGACTTAATACATTCATTTATGCTTTTAACATTCATATATATGCTATTACTACAGATGCTATTGGTGTTGTCTCCGAACATGGAAATTTAGAGGATTATCAACATGAAGGTATAATAGGAAAGAGAATTGAGTTCAATCTTCTTGATGAAAGGTCCTGCCAATTACATTATTATACTCTTAACTAAACATTTTATTTCACATAGAATTTATACTCAAACTTCATTTTTTTTCTCAAACTTTAGCAATAATTTTCTTCGTGTGACATTGTTTGGGGAACGAGCAATCGAAATGTTCAACTTTCTGACTGAAAATAACCCACTTAAAGTGGTAGTTTTGCAACTTGCCCGAATCACTCATTATAGAGGTATTTATTATAAAAATAATTCCTTCACCATTATTAACATTTATTTCTAATGTCAACTTATTCTAATCTTTTATACTGCTTTAAACGTATATCATTCCTTTAATTTATATTTTATTTGTTATAACAAATTCAACTCATCAAAAAATTTATAGGCCATAACTCACTCATTACTTCTTGGAACACATGCATAATTATTAAATTATCAGCACATAACCAAGATACCGCCTTTCGAACAGGATCACATCCTTTTGAGCTCCGCTTTCCACTAACAAACAACACAATAATTCACATAACACATTACACTGAGTGTTCAGAGAACTTACCTGAGAGAGAAAACACAACCGAGTAAGGATAAGGGGAGGAGCCGAAGCCAACAAAGAGTAGAAGAATATGACAACAAGGACCTATCGTGCATAAATGAAATTAGTCCTTTCAAATCAAATCATTATTCTATATATACAGAATCCAGTACAACGATTTATAAGACTAGAAACACATAAATTAATATAAAATATAATCAATAATATACGGTTACAAATTTAGAACAACTTGCAACTTGGTACGAGTTAGTTTAACTTTTTCCAAAGTACACCTCTATACCCATCTATCCCCCTCCATAGGAATAATTGCCCAATCTAATGTTTTTTTGTCTATGCTTTAATTAATAAATCATTATGACCTTAAGTCACTTACTTAACGTTAAACAATCATGTGCCTCTGTTAACAAAGAACAAATAAGGTGCATTAAAATTAAAAAAATACACAACAAATCAAAATACACAGTTTTTACGGTGTTTCCTATTTGCACTCCATTTACAATGCATCTTTATTTAATTCCTAATGTGCACAAAATCAAAACAACCTAAGGTTTACAATGTTTAGATAACAAGAAAAATTAGAATCAGTTCATCTAAATCAATGTCAGTTTCATTGATGGCAACGTCAAATTTAGGATTGAGGTACCAAACTACAAAATTACCAGTGAGCAGTGGTACTGGTGGCCGGAGATTGGGAGTGGCAATGGCAGTGAGCACATAATGGTAGCCGAAGTTGGGAGCAGGGATTGGGAAACAAAGAAAAAAAGGATATCAGATGCGAGAAACAGAGAATGAGAGAAGAGGAGAGAAGACAAGGTAGCTTACCCATGGTGGTGGTGGTGTCACCGGAGCCGCGGACAGTGGTGGCTCAAGGGAGGCGGCTCAGGTGCGCTACAGGGACAGAGACAGAGAGACATCAGAAAGAGAGAGAGAGAGGGGGAAGGTGGAATCACTCACCGGAGGTGGCCTGCATTAGTGGTGATCGGAGCACAGCCGTCGCGTGGTCTGGTGGCAGGGAGGAGCAGAGCGTGCAAGAGAGAGAGAAGAAAAGAGAAGAAATGAGAGAAATGGGGAAGAAAGAGGAAGGGCTCGCCTTTTAGGGATTTTAAGTTTAGCGACCGAATGACCGAAATATTCGGTCGCTAGACCATTTATTTAAATTCGGTCGCCAAGGGGCTCCATTATTATTTCATTAAGCGCGCTTAGCGACCGAATTTGAAATCGGTCGCTATAAATCTCAAATATTACCGTTGTGATTAAACCGGTCACCATTTCGGTCGCAAGCTTAGTCAACAACTTTGACTTTTAATTTAAATGGATTTGCGACCGATTTAGCGACCGGTCTAAATCGGGTTGATTTGAAATTTGAATTCATAAATTTAGCGACCGATTTAAAATTTGGTCGCTAGCACGCTCTATTTTAATTTTTTACGCGTCGTTTAGCGCCCGATTTAATATCGGTCACAAAGATAAATAAAATTTAACCGTTGCATTTAACTCGGTCGTCATTTCGGTCGCTAAAATATCATAAATTTTGGACTTCTACTTTCCTTTATTTTGCGATCGAAATAGAGACCGATAACTCTGCTACGCTCTATTTCGGTCGCTATTTCGATTGCAATATCAACTCTAATCAATGTTTGATTTAGATCCTACAATCGGTCGCCATTTCGGTCGCAAACAGCAACCAACAAATTCGGTCACTATTTTCAGTCGCTAAATAACCTTTTTTTGTAGTGCTTATGCCTTGAACAACAGAAATGAAACTAACTAAACTGCTCATAATAGAATCAGTAACTAACTTGCACTACCAAAGGCAATACAATCTAGATCTTGATACAAACAAGTGCAATATAGTCAAACTGAACCTACAGGACTACTCTAATACATCATATTTTCCAATTTTGTCTTTCTTTTTCTTTTTCTTTTTCCTTTTTATTTTTTCCTTCCTTTTTTTCCTTTGTTTTTCTTTTTCTTTTCTTTTTTTTGCCTCTTTTTCTCTTTCTTCTTTTTTTTCTTTTTTTTTTCTCTTCCTATTTTTCCACTGTACTTGTATCTCTTGGACATCAAATATTTCACTTTTTGCCTCTTACATATTATTCCAAAACAAGCATCCAAGCCAAATCTTTTTTTTTTTTTTGTTTTTCCTCTCACTTAACCTCTCATATCCACTTTATATTCTTTTCGTAGCACTCTACCGAATTACAAAGAATAACCCTCACCAGCAGGGACGGAGGCAGACTTCGTTGACCGGGAGGGCTAATTATAAAAATTCAAGTTCATCTCACAAATAAATATGCATTTTATTTCATATAAACTATTCAAAATTATATGTTCTAAAATGTTGATTACATTAGCAATTCATCAAAACATTAAACGTCTTTTCTTCATATTACGAAAATCATCTATAATTAAGTATGCACTTAATTTTTTGATAATTTTCTTTTCAAAGTATGCTAGCAAACAATCAATCAAAAATTCTTTTGCCATCTTGTTACAAGTGTAGTCTTTGACTATATTCATAGTTAAAAAATATTGCTATACAGTAGCTATAAAAATCAAGAAGTATGAGAATAAGAGTTACCATTTTATACATAATACAATAAACTTTTACTTTTGTATTTTTTTACCAACATAAAATTAATATTTTTAAACTATTAATAATTAATAATTGAATACCATTTGTAAAAAAAAAAAAATTAGGGAGGGCCTTGATACCTCCGTCCCTGCTCACCAGCGTACACTGATAGCCCACTCACCAACAACTCAAAAAGGAACCATCACAACCCAACTCACAAAACCTCTTCATCAACTTGTTATTTCCTTCGAGAATACCAGAACCCCTTTGTTAATCTCTCCCACATTATCATTTTCACACAACTCACCACATTTGTGACCTTTTAAAAAAAAAAAACACCTGTTTACTTTCCCCAATTTTCCCCACTTGTTTTCTCTCATATGTATCTTTCTTTCACCCCTCCTCATTTCTATCTCACAACCTGTCCATCATCCATTTCCTCCTCTTTGTAGTCGTTCCTTGCATTGGAATTTACTTTCTTCTCACCTGCCTTATTTTTAGAAAACCTGCAAGAAAACTTATTACACCAAAACCTTTTAGCCATCATTAGTTACAAGTTTATCTCTAAATCCTAACCTTTTTACCCAATTAGCCAATCTAAACTATTTCCCACCCATTCGTTACCTTTTTCTTTATTTCCAAAACCCTACCCCTTATACCTCAAGCATTCCATTGGGTTCATATACCATGCTACAAATTGAACTTTCCATTCTTTTTCTATTGTCAACCATAACCATGATCTATATTTTATCAATTCAAGTAAACTACCCATTTCCATCACCCCATTATTAAAGATTATGTCATTTCTTTTTAGCCATAGTGATCATACCACCGCATGCCACACCACCAACCCTCCTTTTCTCATTTCTTTCTTTCCAAAAAGACCCATACATTGCACATATAACTCGGGAATCGTTGGAGGTAGAACAGCCTCCAAACCTAACCAATCTAAAGCCTTCATCCACACATTGTATGCACATCTACATATGATAAATAAGTGGGCTACATTCTTATACTCCCCATTACAAAAAGCACACAATAAGTTCCGTGAATCTCCCAATACCCTCCTCCTATTCAAATTAAATTTTGTCGGAATTCTATTTTTCATTACTTTCCATGAGAAGGCTAATATTTTTTGTGGGGTTTTACTCTTCCAAATTTTTTTAAAAATCAGTGTTTCCCAATCTTCTCTCGCCTCCCCACTGTGAAACTGCTCCTGAATCCATCCATATGCAAACCTAGATGAGTATACTTTTGATCCTTCTAAAATCCACCCCCATATATACAATAATAAACAAGAATTTTACTCTAAAGATTAAACACATGATTGCTTGGGCTCCCTCACCTCTGGGTCAAAATATTGAGTTTAAATTGTAGTTTATAACTATTTGAGCTACACTTGTATGATATATTTCCAAAGCTGAGAAATAACTTAAATTCTTTTTATTCTAGAAGTTTATTGTAAAAGTAAGATATCAAATATGATTTTATTTGGGTGAATTCTCCGGTACCTGATCAATATTTTGGGTAACTTTTACCCTGCTTGTGTGGCCCAATCAGTATTGACCAACTCATTTAAATGATGCTAACTCGTTGCCAACCTTTCCCAACTTGTCATTTTATTCTATGACCCTTTTATAATTTTTTATTTTAACTATGGCCCAAAGGGATCTCTATGTAAACTTAATTTTTTTAAATTTTTTTAAGAGTAAAGACCCAAAGTGGTCCGTTGATGCTTAAAGGCCTAATGTTGAATAGAAAGCATCAGAATCAAAACGTATTCTCATCATTGTGGATGGGTTGATGCTTAAAGGTCTGGAAGTTGAATAGAAAGCCTCAGAATCAAAACTCATTTTCCGCATTTTCCGAATCGTAGTTGAATCAGGTTGTCTAATTCTATAGGAATGGACCTTGTTCTCTTCCCTCCACTTGTGGTAAAAGGTGACTTCCACAACTTTGTTTCTGGGTTGTGTCGAGAATCTCATGATGAGGCAGTTAGTCATTGATTCGTGAAGAAGCAAATGTCTATGAAAATGGGTTTAGGTTTTGATTTTGGAAGATGAAGATAATAAGAGATCTTTTTTAAAAAAAAAAATAAGTTTGCAAAGAGATCCCTCTAGGCCATATTTAAAACCAAAAATTATAGAAAGGGGTTATTGAATAAAATGAGAAATTGGAAAAGGTTGACATTGAGTTGACATCATTTAAATGATTTGGCTAATACCGATTGGGTCACACAAGCAGGGTAAAAGTTACCTAAAATATTGATTAGGTATCGGAGAATTCACCTTTTATTTGACCCAAAAACCTTCATGTTGTCGTTTCCTCTTCCTGTCGTTGTCCTATTTGTTTGTTAGATGAAACGTGTATAGGGATGTAAAATCAGGCCAGTGAGGCCAACTCCAACGCGGTTCTTACAAGGGGTTCTTAAAATATAAGGACACGTTCCTTAACTTTTTTAGCATTGGAGAGCATCTATGTGGCAGCTCTTATTAAGAGCCGTTCACAATAGAAGGAACGGGTCCTTAGCTATTAAAATACAATATTTGGTTTACTTTCAACTTTGCCCAGTAACTAAATATGGAGGGAGATGAAACTCAACAGAAAATGGGAAATCAACAATCAAGCAGTTCAATTCTCCACATGTTTTTAATTGAATCCATCTTAAAGGCCAGAAAAACAAAACGGAATCATCTTTAGATTTTGCTAAGCTGCTATCATGATAAGTGTGGCAAATGGAAGGATCGGATAGATTTTGATTCAGATTATAATGGATGGGTCAAAAACAATCCACCAATCCATTTCGATCCATTAAAATTGTATTTAAAAAATCCAACTCATCCACGATCCATTTAATAAATAAACATCCAAGTCATCCATTAAACATTTTTATGTTGATGGATATCCGACCCATCCATTTAAAAATATATCATACATTAAAATTTTATTTTAACAATCTTTACAAACTAAATATTTTCCCTCTCTAAATATTTTATTTCCCTAGAATTTTAAGGACCTTAACTTCTGTAGGTAAAAAATTAATTATAAATTATTTTGATCCGAGAATAAGCTAGTTGAAAGTTCAAACACAGTTAACAAATAATTCAAATGTTTTATCAAATCGGATTTATTTCATTTTTCCGTTTGTTCTCCATACACGGGCTTTTAACATTAAACTGAAAAATGGAACTAAATTGCGCGAAATCAAAAAGTGGCCAAGTTTTTCCCATTGATCAGAAGCAAACATACATTATACACAACACAAATTAAAATTCAAGCCTAATAGCTAAATGGCGTAATGAGTACATTATACACAGCACGAATTAAAATTCAAAAACTGTTAATGGCGTAATGAGTACCCCTATGTGGTTGTTTTTTATAGTGGTTTATATGACGAAAATAAAATAATAAAACATCAAAGCATTAAAAGTCATTCATCAGCAACTCATCTTCTTTCACCCATCATAAGTTTATAACCCATACAAATCCCACCCTCACCAACCTCTGTGTGACATTACCACAAACACCTCAAACCCACCTCTCTATTTTCCTGCACCCTCACCAAAGCTTAAAACCAGATACATTTTCCACTCATCTTCTTCACCATACTCGATGTTGCTTCACCAGAAACAATAAAGATCAATGATGAAATTTGTTATTCCAATAAATAAACACCACAACGAGAGAAATCAACGAGGAATGGGAGAGAGAGAGTGGGGAACCTAAAGTTTTTTTTTTTTTTTTTACTGCAGGAACCTAAAGCTGAAGGAAGGAACATATGAATATGATACAGTTTTTATCATATCATCCATTCTTGCTTTTTTTTTTTGGCAATGAATAATAAATGATCCACTTTTTTTTTTTGTTTGGTCGAATGGATTAAGAAAAATTATTGGATGGATCACTAATCATCCATTAATAAAAATAATCTAACCCATCCAATTCATTTAATAATTTTTTTTTATTATTGGATGATTTGGACGGATTTTATTACAGATGGACCGAATGAATAATTGGTCCATTGATTCTTTTGCCACCCCTAATCATAGATAAATACATGCTATCAATTTCACATCAAAGATTTTACACTTTTCTTTTACATCACTTTTTATAGGAAAAGAAAGATACAGACAGAGTATTGCATTATATAATTTTTTGTTTTATTATTTAAAAAAAGAGAAATGTTGTATACTCCTATAACTCTTCCTACAAATCCTTATACCCACTTGGTAAAAGAGATAAATATTATAAAGTCAAGATTAATTTTTTTTTTTTTTTACAGATATAGCATGTGACATGTGTTAACTTTAAGTGAGTAAAGGATTTATAAAAAGATTTTAGAATGATACAACATTTCTCTTTTAAAAAAGTAGTTGTTAGAATGATGTAATAAAAATAATTTGTAAAAACCATGATTTTTTATTCAACCTAGCAAATTAGTCCTGTTTCATGTTCTCTAATTTTTTTTAAGTCACTTTAAATTGATCCTTATTACAGTGTAAATTAGTCCTTCATAGATGTCAAATTTTAATCATTAAAAAAGTTCGAAAAACTATGTGATAAGCTCCTAAGTTTTCTGAGAGACTAATTTAGTAGTTTACCTTTTATTTTAAGGATTTAACTGATAAACGCTGACAGTGTAAAGTTTTTTTTATACTGTCAACCAATCAGAAATCGATATACCATTATAAATGCTTGGTTCTTATCCAAACCATTATAACTGATATTCTGTGATTTCTGATTGGTTGTCAATATAAAAATCTTTATACTGATAGTACATATAAATTAAACTCTTATTTTAATATGTTTTTCGTTATAACTAATAATTAACTTTTATATCATACATCGATTGCCAATAACTCCAATGAAAGGAAAAATTACTTGGATGGAAACAAATTACAAAATGGTCTTTAGTTTTACCCTCACAGGAATTCACAGTAGTCTATATAAGCACAAGTTTGGTAACTAATAACAAAGTTAAAGAAAACTAAGATTGCAAGTCTAAAAGATTCCAATCCAACGGCATATATATATATCCTGCTTATGAACAATATATTGAAAGGTCAAATTTGCTTCAGCAGGAGCAGGTGACGTTAGTTGAAGAAACTCATAGAGGATTGGTAAGTTATATTTCCCATATATTGGCTTCTTGATATGTAGCAATTTAAAGGGAGTGTGAAACTAATAAACAACCAGAGTATGCTCTTCATGCAGCTATGCTTGTGCTGAAATTCACCTAATCTTATTCCATTTTAAGAAGACAATTTATTCCAGTTCTGTTTTGCTGATCATAGCTTAAAAGTCTTTTGTATGTAATAAAAATACCGTTGTCTGAGATAGTAATCAGTAACTATCTGATTTTTAAGCAAATACACAAGGAAGGAGGGAGGAGATTTGGATTTCTTAACTTGGGACTCTGGATATGAGTGTATTAGCTGCTTCATTACCTAATTTCTGTCTCAACAGCCTGTCAACCTTTTTGAAATAGGTAACTTGAGTTTTTAGGTCCAATTACCTTAAATATGACACAAACAAAGAAATACATGCAATCCAAATTCTATAACTATATATATTCCTCCAACTGACAATACATTTTTTCTGATGTATTGCTCAAGTTACTTGCTAATCCTTGATGAGTTTGGGCAAGAACACCGAACATCAGTTTCAAGAAAAAGCTTGGAATTGTAAGTGGATCAGTAAACAGGATGCCAAACTAAACCAAACATCACTGTAATTGAGACCAGGATTCTCTGCAGTCAATTTATCTTCCCGTCACTGCATATTTTCTTGAAAACCAAGCACGGTTTCTGTTTAAGTCATGGTACAAGTGACTTCAAAGAATCCAAATCCATGTAATTGAATTGGTAATACTATTGCTATAGTTATTATTTCTAGCATCGAGTCCGGAGTCTCCAAAAATATACTAGCCAGCTAGATAGGTCTCCTCAGCAGCTATTTGGTAAGCAACCTTGTAAGAAATAGTTCACTATTCTTATTCTTAGTATTTAATGACTTGTGATTTAAAAGAAGGACAAATTTAAACCTCTTTGTTGGAATTTAAGCTGAAAAAAAAAGTAGGATCATTTGAGAAAATTTTCTAGCCTCGTATTAGCATTGAATAAAATAGTCAATATCACTTGATCGAATCTGTCACTTAAAATTTTACCCGCTCAAAATTCTTTATTATCTATTATGTCTACTTTGCTTTCCTAATAGACATGTGCTTCCTATTGAATGCAAGTCAGAAATACATTTCAAGCATTTGTTTTTGTCCTTTGTTTTGTTTTGAAGCATTCCTTCGAGTTGTTTAAATAAAATCTTTCTGCTTAGAAAATCTTGTCTGATAATGACATCATTATCCATTTAATATAACTAGTGCCGATATTCCCTCTGATAGGATTTTGCTATCAGTAAACAGCAAGAAACATAAATAAAGAGCAGAAAATGACAAAGGATGATTGGCCTCTTGTATTATTGAATGATAAAAGAAGGAAGTTACAGAATATAAGAGCTATAGCTCCCCAAAGTCTGAATATTCCAGACCCCTATTCACAACGTAAAACTTTCATGCCTACCCCATTCTCTTTTCCCCCGATATATCCTCTTTTGCATAACAGACTACCTCTTTCTATAACCACTTCCTTATTCTACGGGCGGGCTGTGTAACATCCTAAAATTTCAAAATATTATTTTTAATAAAATAAAATAAGCTAGTATGAGTTTAGTATAAAAGATTCGTTAATATAACAATTTATTTAAATTATTTAACAAATAGAAGAAATATAAAGTTGATAAATGAAAAAAAAAAGAAAGAAAGAAAACTACAAGCGTACTGGGCGTTGAAGGGCCCAAGTACGTAGAAGAATTTTGGCTTTTGCCAAAGTAGGGCCATCAGTAGGTTTAATTAAGGGTGGCAAATGGATGGATTGGATAAATTTTTATGCGGATTGTAATGGATGGATTGAAAACGATCCATTAATCCATTATGATCCATTAAAAATTCATTAAAAAAATCCAATCCATCCATGATCCATTTAATAAAATCCATCCAATCCATCCATTAACAACTTTTTTATGGATGGATATCCAATCCATCCATAAAAATTATTTTAAAGAATATATTTTTTTTACAATTAAATAATTTTATTAGTTTTAAAATATCAGCTCCTCCTCTCTCTCTCCTCTATCTCTCTCTCCTCTATCTCTCTTTTTCCCATCTCTACCATCTCTCTCCTACATTTAAAGATGTGATCCATTGGATTTTAAAAGATAGTGGATGGATCATTATCCATCCTAAAATAATATGATCCAATTTGATCTAATTCATTAACTTTTTTTTTTTGTAATGGATGGACTGGATGGATTAAACTTTGGATGGATTGGATGGATGGTGGACAATTGGATAATTTTGCCACCCCTAGTGTATAGTATTCCTTCTCAATTCTTACTCCTTAATATCTTGAATATGAACATTAATTGCTCAAGTGGCTGTAATATTCAAAATTATTTATTATTACTTGGCGTTGCTACTCTGTATATCCATGCACTTGTTATATTGGATTCTGAAATTTGGTGCAGCATTTCCCTTTTAATGGAAGAACATGATACATCAATATAAAATGTTAAATGTTTAATGTGCTTTCTATAATTAGTAATGTATATGTTCAATCATAGGGAATTAGTTCAGCTTATTGGTTTAGGTCATTAGTACCGCTTTTAGCCATGATATTAAAAACAAGTCTTCTGGTTTTATTTGTTTAGTTGTTTATTTATTATTTATTTGTTACATTGATGGTGCAAGGCAAGCCCCTATTAAGTTTCTCAGGAAAAAAAAAAGTAACGAAAAAAGAAAACATACGTGATAAGGTGGACTGCAACTGGTGTTTGAGAACAATTAATTAGTTAATACTTAATGTAACAAAAAAAGAAAAAAAAAAGTAGATTAATAAAATAAAAAATAGTGAAGAAAAAATAATAGGGAACGGAAGAGAAAATTAGATGGAGTGTTTTTTTTGTTACAAATGGAGGGTTTTTTTATTTGGTAAAAAATAATATGAAAAAAATAAATTGGTTTTGGAATGGATAAAAGTTGATCCATTACATTTTTTATTGTTGGTCCAATGGATTTTAAAAAATATTGGATGGATCATAAACCATCCACTAAAAAATTAATCCAATCCATCCAATCCATTTATATTATTTTTTTATAAATGGATGGATTGGATGGATTTTCTCATGGATGGACTGGATGGATGGTGGACAAATGGATCATTTTGCCACCCCTAGGTTTAATAGCATATATATATAAATATAAATATGAAGGATTGGAAGGGCTGTTTTGCGCCGCAACCAGGAAGCGTAGAAAGGAAGAGTTACGCGTTTCCTTCTTGAGCAGCATAAGCACGGCAGTAGGCAGGTCAATTAACGTAAGTAGTGATAAGAAATATTCTTAATGAAGCTGTAGGTTTTATCATATATAATTTTTGGGAGCTTTTGGAGGCCTTCGAGAGGTGAGTAACAGTACCTTTTAATAACTATTTCCATGGTACATGTGTTTGTTGTGTTGAGCGATTTACCTATGATTTTGAGAGATTTTAATTGAATGATGCATGTTGTTAATAAACTAATTTTTTTGGGGTTTTGAATTAAAATAAAAAGGATTATTAAATTGGGTATTTATTCCTGTTACTGATGGCATGAAATACATGATTGGTATTTTTATTAGTTGAATGACGTGCTTATTGGTGTGTGCTATGCCATGTGAGTTTATTTGACATGCATGATAAAATCATATATTTAATTTTTGGTAAATGATTTTTTACCCATATGATACATGAAATCGTGCCCTATGATGAATTGTATGATGTTTGCCGCAATACCACCTATGATAGGGGTATCGAAAAGTAATACCACCGTAATGGGGTATCGAAAGTAACATCCCATATAATTGGGATGTCGAAAATAAGTAATACTACCTAAAAAGGAGTATCGAAAGTAACACCGCCACAGGTTGGGGTGTCGAAAAAGGAGAAATACCACCATGTGCACATGGGAGGTATCGAAATGGAAATGTCCCCGACAGGAGGGTGACATCGAAACACTCCTCGTGAGTAGGGGTGGGCAATGGGACGCCATTGTCGTGTGATGTGTGAATATATGGCATGCCGGCAAGAGGCCAATTTAATTAGGAGGTCTTTGGGCCGCTTGGATTAAACTAGAATTTATCTGGTATATGGAATGTGATGCATTGAGATGAGATTATTATTGATATTGAAAATATTTTCTTTTATATATACTATTTTGGAAAATTAGCGGGTACCATGGACAGTTTTTTCGGTTACCGCGCCGGCTGAGAACAATGCTATTTTTCGAAAATGTTTTTATAAAATTGTATTGTTGATCACTGGGATTTTATATCTCATTATTAAGCATTGTTTTCAGAGCACGAGGAGGACGTCATTGGGGCTGAAGAGGCGTGAAGACTTAGTGGACACCATTAGATAACCTTTCTAGTTTGGTTAGTCTGTTCTTAAATAAGGAGCCGTATGTGGCTAGACGCAATTATTTATCGTTGGGATTGTAGTTAGACGCCCGGTTTTGAGGCTTTTGATTTATTTATTTATTTATTTATTTATTTATATCTATATTCATTACATGGATAATTTAATACTATATTATTTAAGATGAGGCATTTTCAGACTTTAATGTTTTTTTTCAATTTTTCTTTATGAGATATATGTTTTAATTAAATGTTTTAAAGGATATTTTCTTGATTTTATCTTGGGATCACTAATGTAATGAAGGGCGTTACAGGCTGAATCATCCTTCTAGAATCAAGAGTAAACCCCTCAGGGGTTTATCTGGATTGATACGGGTCTTGGGCTTGCGGGTATAGAACAGAAGGGGTTTGGGCTGGACTTGGTTTCTAACAATACCACCCTCCGTAAAACATGCCTTGTCCTCAAGACAGAAAGAAGAAAAACGGGTCTGGATGGATTCCGCATCTTCCCAGGTGGCTTCATCAACAGGTAGTGAGTTCCAAAGGATGAGCTATTCCATGACGAAACGACCGTTACGCTTCCCGTCTCTAGTGGCCAGAACCGCTTCAGGAACAGGAGTTTCTGTGGCCTCAAACGCCATATCGGGTGGAAAGGTAACTGCATCAAGACTGCCTGGGACTGAACGTTTGAGTTGGGAAGCATGAAATACCGGATGCATACGGGAAGTAGAGGGTAAGATGCCCAAAGTACCTAGGAGAAAGCTAAGGATTGATTCTCCTAACCAGGGATTGTTGTTTATGCGGGCGTAACTTGACATAAACCCAATCTCCAACAGAAAAAACAACATTCCGGCGGTGGGCATCTGCATATTTTTTCATGCGCTGCTGGGCACGATGAAGATGGTATTTCAGTTGCCGCAATGCTTCATCACGGTCCGAAAGTACAGCAGCAACCGACTTTACAGCTGTCTCACCTTTCAAATAACGAATAATCGAGGGAGGATGCTGCCCATAAACTATTTCAAAGGGAGACTTCCCTGTGGCAGAATGGGAGGAAGTATTATACCAGAATTCCGCCCATGACACTGACGAGGCTGTTCTGATGCAAAACAGCAGAGAAAGGTTTCTAGACAGCGATTCACCACCTCGGTTTGACCATCGGTCTGTGGATGGTAAAAGGTGCTCATCCGTAATGAAGTCCCCTGGAGTCGAAACATCTCTTTCCAAAACCTGCTAAGAAAGAGTGGGTCACGATCACTGATTATGGACTTGGGAAAACCATGCAATTTGACCACTTCTTTCACAAAAGTTTCTGCCACTGACTTAGAAGTAAATGGATGACGCTGAGGCAGAAAGTGAGCATATTTGGAAAGTCGATCCACAATTACCATAATGACTTCGAATCCATGGGACTTAGGCAGTCCCGAAATAAAGTCCATAAATATATCCTCCCAAACCAGCTCCGGAATAGGGATGGGTTGTAATGATCACCAATGGGGACATGGCTTGGTACTTGTTCTTCTGACAAATATCACATCGACGAATATAATCCATGATGTGTTGTTTGATACCCCTCCAAAAGAAACTTCCAGCCAACCTTTTGTATGTTTTGGTGAACCCGGAGTGACCCCCTATTGGTGTATCATGAAACTCGGTTAGGAGTGTAGGAATCAAACCAGAATTTTTGGATAGCATCAGCCTGTTCTTGAAGAAGATGAGACCATCTCGGAGAGAGTAATTAGGCAAGGAACTAGGATCAGATTGCAGGGACTTTTGTAAGGATTCCAGCTCAGCGTCGGAGCCAATTTCTTCTCTGATTTTGGGAAAATCCACCCAATAGGGACTCATGGAGATGGTGGATAGCTCTGATGAAGGGAGGAACTGCCTGGATAGCGCATCTGCAGCCTTGTTTTCGGGCCCTGATTTGTAGATCACTTCAAACTAAAACCCCATCAATTTAGACAACCAACACTGCTGGTCTGTGGTGGTGATCTGCTGCTGTAATAGGTGTTTAAGACTGCAGTGATCAGTGTAAACCTTGAAACTTCTGCCCAACAGGTAGTGCCTCCAATGTTGTACCGAAAGAGCCAAAGCCATAATTTCCTTTTCATAGACAGACTTAGACAAGGTGGCAGCCGCTAGAGCCTTGCTATAGTAAGCGATGGGGCGACGCTCTTGCATCAAAACAGCCCCAATTCCTCTACCCGAGGCATCACACTCGATGACATATTCCTTGGAGAAATCCGGAAGAGCCAGAACTGGGGAAGAAGGTAGGCATTGCTTAAGATGCTCAAAGACTTGGGCTTGTTCTGAGCCCCAGTTGAACCTGTCCTTCTTGGTGAGTGCAGTAAGCGGCTGGGCGATTTTTCCATAGTTCCGAATGAACCTGCGATAATAGCCCTTGAGTCCTAGAAATCCACGGACCGCCTTCACATTATTGGGCATTGGCCACTCCAAAACAGCCTGAACCTTGGAAGGATCCATGGCTACACCCTGAGCGGAAATCACGTGACCAAGGTACTCAATAGAGGATAGACCAAACACACATTTCTTCTTGTTGGCCACAAACCTGTGTTGGTTGAGAAGGGTCACTACAGTACTCAGATGGGTTAGATGAGCCTGCCAAGTGGGGCTGTATACCAGTATATCGTCGAAGAAAACTAGAACACACCTTCTCAGTAAAGGCCGAAATATGGAGTTTATCGTCGATTGGAAGGTTGAAGGAGCATTTACAAGTCCAAATGGCATGACAAGGTACTCATAATAGCCCTCATGGATCCTGAATCCTGTCTTATGGATGTCTGCTTCCTTAACTCGAATTTGGTGAAATCCGGACTTGAGGTCTATTTTGGAGAAAAACATGGAACCGTGTAGCTCATCCAACAGCTCGTTAATTGTCGGAATCGGGTATTTATCCGGCACAGTAGCCTTGTTCAAGGCCCTGTAGTCCACACACATTCGCCAAGAGTTGTCTTTCTTCTTAACCAGGATGACTGGGCTCGAAAAGGGACTGGTGCTGTGTCTGATTAGTCCTTCAGAAAGCATCTCCTCCACTTGTTTTTCTATCTCATCTTTGTGATGATAGGCGTATCGGTAAGGGTGAACGCTCGTGGGTTTTGCTCCTGTTATTAGAGTAATGGCATGATCGTGAGCTCTGTGTGGTGGCAGACCCTTCATTCCACTGAACACTTCAGTAAATTGGTCCAATACCTCGCCTAGCTCGTGACCCATGGGTGAAACATTTGAAATCCCTGGACCTTCTATGTTACAAGACTCAAAACTATCAATCACAGCTTCGTGTAAAACCCCTTGTAGAGCGGAGGTCTGCACCCTATCGTGGATGTGGTAACCCCTGAGAGTGATCACGTGGCCCTGTTCCTCAAAACTAATGGTCTTCCTTTTCCAATCCATGGTTGTTGTCCCACAAGCTTCCAACCACACCACCCCCAGAATAATATCAACGCCCCCGAGATCCAATACATAGGCATCAACCGTCATAGTGTACCTTCCGACTCTGATCTCGAGTGCTCTGCAAACTCCTTGGGATGAGCACTTACTGCCGTTACCTAGTGCAACACAAAACCTTTCCGTGCTAGAGACGGAAAGACCTAAGGATGCCACCAGCTCTCTAGCCACGAAATTTTGGCTGGCGCCACTATCAACCAAGAGAATGTTTGGGTACCCTATCAAGGTTCCCTCCAGCTTGATGTTTTAGAGCCGGTCAGCTCCTTGGAATCAAGAGCTCTGTAATCGAGAACCTGGCATACCTTCTCCCCGCTTTCCTCTTCGATCCTCTCTTCCTCGGCCAAGACGTTGTTGTCGGTGGGTTCCTCTCCATCAAAAATAAGGAGTCTTAAGTGCTTGTCAGGGCAGGTGTGGGTAGAACTCCAATGTTGGCCACACTTAAAGCAGAGGCCCAATCTCCTTCTATCCATAAGTTCTTGGTAGGATAGATTTCTGGTGCCCCCACGGGTCTGACTCGAAACTGGTTGGGCAGGTTTGGGCCCTATATCATTGGGCCCATTTAGAATCCCTGTAGACTGTTGGGCCGAGTTGGGTCGATTCCCACTTTGAATTGAGTTGGATGACGAGGCGGGCTTATGGTACTGGGAAGTGTTGCGTCACCCTCCAGATTGCGTTGACTTGTTCAACCTCCTCTCTATTGATCGTGCCACCGTGATCAACCTATGACAGTTGGGCGGCTCGAAGGCTATGACCTCCATCCGAATTTCCTCCTTCATTCCTCCTAACAAAAACCCCATGTATTGGTCTTCTGGTAATGGAAGAATTTGTGCCATGAGGATTTCAAACTCCTCCACATACTCATCCAAGGAACTAGTTTGATGCAACAACTTGAGTTGAGAGAATGGGTTCCCGGACTCATGATCGTCATAACGTTCCATCAGTGATCTCTTGAGCTTCTCCCAAGTCATCTCAGGCTCGGAGTCTCGAAGGACCTTGAACCAGTGCCATGTCATTCCTTCCATAAAAATCTGGGCCAGCTGCACTCTCATCTCTGGCGGCGTCCTCTGGACCGCAAAATACGCTTCCGCCTTGGCGACCCAATCGACGGGGTCACAACCCTAGAAGGAGGGCAACTCCACATGTTTGGCGGATAGGCGAGTCGCTTCGGTTTCCGATGATGACCCGGAGGTCGGAGATTGCTGTCGATGCTGCCGGAACCCATCTCGCACCTCGAGGATTAACGCTTAAAGGGAGGGCATCTCACTACAAAAAAACAACTGTTTAGCGACCAACATATTCAGTCGCTAAACTTTCTAATTCGGTCGCTATTTAATGTAGCGACCGAATTAGTGACCGATTAATGGTGGTGGCTGATAACCTGGTTGCTAAGCTTTTAGAGACCGAAATAATAATTCGGTTGCTAAATGGCGGCCGTAATTTCGGTCGCTAAATAATAAAAAATTATCGCTACACAGTTGGTCACATTGTTTGGGTAACTATTTTGAGCGACCGATAATCGGTTGCTAGTTCGGTCGCCAATGTTGGTTACCGTTAACCTATATTAGCGATCGATTTTCGGTCGCTAGACCACAATCTATTAATGTTAACTAAAGTTTAGCGATCGAATTATTGGTTTCTAATTCGGTCGCTAAACTAGTTTTTATTATTATTATTTTAATTTTAATTTTTAAAATAATAAATTTTTTCTGTTTTTCTTTAAAGTTTAGCAAAATTACTAATAAAACACACCAAATTACTAATGAAATATACAATCATAAGAAATAATGAATATATATAAAAAATAATAATCCAAAGTATCGTACAAGAATCGTTTAAAGTCAAAAATATGAAGAAAAAAAAAGGCAGTAATGATGAGGGGGAGGGGGAGGAATCCAATCATCCTCAGCGTCCGTACCACCGACGTCTGCTATCTGATCGTCCTCTGTAGTAGCAGCATCAGTAGGTGGCGGCGGAACTGGAGGAGCGACAGCAAGCGGGACAACCGTCACAGCATCACCCTGAGCAACTGGTGTCTGGATCCTCATCTGCTCCAACACCAGCCGCAGTGTCTGGCCCTGCTTGATGCTCGTCTGCATCAGCTGCTGGTGTGCCTGAGTCAACTGTGCAATCTGGTTCGCCATCTGCTGCTCTCTCTCGCTCTTCTCCCGAAGCTCCGCGTTCAGCTGCGTGATGGTGTCCTGCATTTGGTTGAACTGCTCCCGAGGGACGGTATTGACGTAGGAAGGAGCATGCGTGCCGGATGATGAAGCAATAAATTCGCCTCCGAGGTGTCTGAGGTCATACACGTGCCCCTTCTTGTTCCTGCCCTCGACGACCTCCAAATAAATGGCATTATCATCGACGAAGATAGGAGAGCTGGGCCCATCACCAGTCAAGGCCTCATCTTGTGACTGTGAGGCATGTGATATGGCATCGTCCTTCTTCTCGTTGAAGCCCACCTACAAAGTATAGTTGAAGAGATTTAGTTAAAATTATAATCAATATTAACAAATCATTTATAATAAATTACAAGTAAACACTAAATTGTTTTTTTGCTTACAACATAGTTATGGGCCTTGTCGTTGACCCATGTCCCCGACTTCAACTTCTTCGTCCTCTCCACCAACTCCATAGCAGTGGGGGCCCGTTGTTTCTGTGCTTTCAGCAAAGAAAAATATAATCTTAAATTCATAAGAATAATTAAAAATGAAAACAAATTAAATAGTATAATAAGTCAAAAGTTTAATGTATTACCAGCTCGTCGTAGTGGGCGGCGGCTGATTTAGACCCGCCGATCCAAGCACATGCGCCACCATCGGAAGCTCGATTACGCCGAGATATGGCCTGGATCTCCTGGAACTTCTCAGTAGCCCGGTACTGGTCCAGCTGCCTCCTGATCTCAGGATCCACCCACTTCCCCTTATTCTTACCCTTCCTCAGCTTGTTTGTCAGATTCTTCATGACCAGTGAGCCTTTATGCTCAAATATGTCCCTGACGAGACCCTCTAAAGCTACGTCCCACCTATACTCTTTTTGCAACGTACAGTGGTTAGGAAATTAGTGTGTGTATATATATATAATGTAAATTTAATTTAAATAACTTAATAAATTGTTACCTTAAACTCTAGAAACAACTGATCCCTATGGCCCCCTGGGATGGCCTTCCATGTAGGCCATGGACCATCAAACTTGCGTCGCAGGATCTTCGATATCGAATCAGAAGGGCCCTTCGCGGGCAGAAAGCTACAGCAAAATTAGAGCATTAATAAATGTTATAAATAAATTAAAAAACAAGTAAATAGAAATTAATGATACTTTGTATATATTAAAAAATTAAATTTGCTTACTCGTTATCCCCCTGGGGATAAGAAGAATCCTCCTGTAGGATGGACCACGACTCTCCTGTCCCGATGATGATGATGGTCCTGTCATAGGTGTAGATGATGAGGGTGCAGCCTATGTCCCGACCACATGAGGCTGGGTAGGGGGTGCAACTCCATCACCCTGAGGTGTCCCGTCCACAGAGGTGCTGGTATGATGGTCTCGATCTGAAGACTGTGGGTCGGCCGGGGAAGGGACTCTCGCAGCACGACCTCTGCCACGACCTCCACGACGACCCCAACCTCTAGAGGAATCTGCCATCTGTGTAAAAAATGGAAAGATGATTATACAACAGTGTAAATAATACAAAAATAAATTACCTAAGTAGAATGACATTTACACAATGAATTATGACATAAATAAATTACCTAAGTAGAATCTCCGTCACTAAATTCACCCTCACTCTCATCAGTCTCACTTGATCGGAATGTGCCTTCGCTAGATGCGTCCAACTCGGATTGATCCATTAACTCTCTTTCAACTTCTTCCCCATTTTCGGAAATGTCCGCCAGAGAATTAACAATAATGTCTGGCGTAATTTGCAACGGTACGTGGGGTATTGAAAACTCATCATCTTGGTACGGAGCATCTTTTTCAGGCTGGTTGATTACATTATCAGTAATTATATTGCGAGCCTTTATCTTAATAACACCCAACCAGCCTTGATGTCCTTCGGGATATGGCGAGTAATAAATCTGATCTGCCTGTTGTGAAAAAATGAATGGGTCGTACACCTTATTATACCTACGGACAGCCTAACTTGAACAATACTATATTTTTATCGATTTTTGTCCCTACGTCAAGAGTAGGATCAAACCAATCACACTTGAAGATAACTAACTTCATCATGGGGAAACCGGTATCATCGAGTTCAAGGATGTCTGTTAGAACCCCATAGAAATCATCCTCTACATTGCCATCAGTGGCTCGCACACAAACACCATAGTTACACGACTGCATTCCTTCATTCCATGTTTTTGTGTTAAATTTATATCTATTTACAATGTAAGTATTCCATAATGTAACCCATCTGTTAGGCCCCCATGCCAAATTTGTCAACATTGGATTTTGAACATTGTTTTCTGGATCTAGTACCTAAAAATTCAAATATCATATTATTCTTATACATGCTATATATTTAAGGAGATAAAATGTATTGCAACAAATGAAGATGCTTAACCTACATATTTACTAAACCACGTAGCAAAGTGAGAAGTAATTTCTCGATCAATTATGAGCCTTTGTTTGACTGGTTTTATAACTAGTAAAGACCTTGGCTTTGTGATAATTTTATATCATTTTCACCCAAATTAGACTTGATTGTCCTTAAGTAGTATTTTGAGTCTATAAAGTATTTTTAGGTTAATTTAGTTGATTTAGAGTTAAATAAAGTACTTATGTTATTTTCTTATTTTCAAGTTAATAAAAAGGAAATAATTCCGGTTCGCCCCGCGAAGGATATCTCGCGTCGCGAGTCACCCAGCCCTGAAAAGTCAGAGACGATCACGGTTTACCCGTGTTTAAGATCACGGCTGTGGCAGTTTTGAAGTTGAAGCGTTCGCCTCGCGAGCATCCATTCGCCTCGCGATCCTGGAAGTCAGAATGTATCACGGCCTGCCCGTGATAATCATCACGGCCGTGACGCGCGGCCCTCTTATAAAAACAGAAACGCAGGAGTCAGAACAGGAAAGCTAAAAGGAAGCCCAACAACTTTCATGAAGAACTCAAATGCTGAATTGGATGTATAGTGGGTCACATTGGGCCTTGAAGTCAGAACATAATTGCTGTCACTGGAACCTGAACTGGTCATGAAGATTGGGCCATAACTTGGGCTGTAGATGTCGGTTGGAACTGAAACCGGTGGCAAATGAAAGATCAAACAAAGAGCTTTAACTCTCATGAAGACCATTATTCCAAACAGAGCCGTTTCGAAGGGCTTTAATCCATGTGAAGTCAAAGGCGTTTCAGCTGCCCTATGAGTTGAATGTGGACATAACTCCCTCATCTTAATTCATAATTAAGCAAATTAAGTGGCTTTGGAAAGCTAAGAGGCAGAGGTTGAAGTTAATAAAAGGAGCATTCAGATATTGAGAGAGGAGTTAGTCATAGTTAGGCAGAGTCAGAGTTAGCCAGTTTTGGCTAGTTTCTGAGCTAGTTTTTAGAGTAGATAGTCTTTTATTTTTCTCTTTAGTTTGTTGTTTGCTTTTGTAATGGAGAGCTAGTCTCCTAGGTTAATCTACTGGGATTGGTTTCCATTATTACACTTGAGGTTTTGTATTTCCTATTTGAATTGCTATTCCTTTTCAGTACTGTTCTATATGTTTCTGTTTGCTTAATTCAGATATGTATAGGATTAGTATTGATTTATTTCGATGATTGTATGTTCCTATATATAATCGCGTTTGCTTAATTCGCGTGTGTTCAATCATGTTCGCTTAGTTCATGAGTGCTTCACCCCGTTTGCTTAATTCGGGAATAGGAATATATGTCTCGTAGTATTGATTTCGCTTGTAAATTGATGCTACAATCGGAAAGGGTTTAGAATCCGCTTAGGGCTTGGATTTATTTGAACCAATAATAGTGGGAAACCAAGAACAGTAGGTTAATCATCTTTAGTTTATTTGCTATTCTCTTTAACTGCTTTGTTTTCATTGTTTTGTTTTCTTTATTTTATTTCAATCCAAAACCCCCCCAAAACTAACTTTTGATTTTCTGTTAATAATAACAACACTAAAGAGTCCTTGAGAGACGATACTCGAGTTGTCGCTCTATACTACATTATTTTAATAATCGCTCGTTCTTTTTGGCGCGTGGCGACAGCGCGTTCAATCAACCTGATCGTTTGAAATGTCAGGTTGGAGATCCCTTAGAAAATTGTCATACATCCTACATATGGGAGATTAACAGCAGGACGATTAATAATCATAAATGTCAATTAAACTTATAAAAGACATTGTAGAAACTTACTCTAAATATGGCGTCACCCCTTCACAATTTTGAAGGATATACAGATGAGCAGCATTAATGTCACGCTGCTCCATTGATTTGCCACTAAATCTTCCCGGATAGTTGAATATTGATATAGGAGGACTAGTTGAACTTCCTTCACCCGAATCAACGTTTCTAGGCATCCTTGTCCTTCTCGTGTTAACTTCGTCCGGATAGTAATAAGTGGCAAAAGTGGAAGTCTCCTCTACTAAGTATGCTTCACAAATGGAACCTTCCACTCGTGCCTTGTTCTTGACTTTGTGTTTAAGGGAGTGCAGGAACCTATTAAAGAGGGATACATACAAATAATTACTAGTTTTAGGGAAAGCTAAACTATGATTTCGTGTTCGTGAATTTCATATGTATTGAGTAAAATAGTTGATATTGTTTACCTCTCAAATGGATACATCCAGCGGTATTGGACTGGGCCACCAACTCTTGCTTCGTAAGGTAGATGAACTGGCAGGTGTTCCATGGAATCAAAGAAACTCAGCGGGAAGATTTGCTCCAGCTTACATAACAAAACGGGTATCTTGACTTCCATATCCTTTAATTGATTCACATTTAGTGTTGTCGATGTAAGCTCCCTGAAAAAGTGGCTAAGCTCAACAATTGGGTTCCAAATTTGCTTCGGTAATGCATCGAATGCAATTGGAAGCAACCGTTGCATGAACACGTGGCAATCATGACTCTTCATTCCATGTAACTTTGCTTCCTTAATGTCAATACATCTACCCAGATTGGAAGCATACCCATCTGGTAACTTTAGTTCTTTAACCCACTTACAAACGGCCACTTTCTGTGTTTTGCTTAGTGTATAACTTGCCTTCGGTTTGATAAGTCTGCCACGACCACCGTCCTGCAACTCAAGCTCCTTCAGATTACAAATTTCAGCCAGATCCAATAGGGCTTTATTTGTATCCTTTGTCCTCCCCTTGATGTCCATCACAGTGTCAAACACATTCAAAAACACATTCCTCTTAGTATGCATGACATCAATGTTGTGACGGAGTAGCTGCGTCCTCCAATACGGCAACCTCCAAAATATACTTTGTTTTTTCCAATGATGGTTGACGCCATAATCAGGAATATGTTCTCCTTGGGATTCATGGATGAGCGGTAAGTACTATACTCTCTGCCATACATTAGGACTAGTCAAACGTGGTGGAGGTGGTGTTGTCTCCGCACAACGCTTCTTGAATGCATTCTTGTTCCGCCTATAAGGATGATCTTCTGGAAGGAATTGACAATGAAAATCAAAATATGAGATCTTTCGACTGTTTTTAAGCGTGAATTCCTTCGATCGCTCCATACATATTGGGCATCCAAGCTTCCCCGCGGTCATCCAACCCGACATCATCCCATAGGCGGGAAAGTCGTTGATCATCCACATCAAAGCTGCTTTCATCATGAAATTCTGCCTCAAAGATACGTCATATGTCAACACACCATCATTCCACAAAGATCGAACTCATCTATCAGCGGCTGCAAGTACACATCAATCTTACCTTTTGGATTATACGGACCCGGAATTATGACTGTTAGGAACATAAACTCCCGCATCATGCACATCCCCGGGGGAAGATTGTACGGAGTCAGGATAACCGGCCAACAAGAGTATGCTTTTCCAGACTTCCCGAAAGGATTAAATCCATCAGTAGATAACCCCAATCGGACGTTCCGAGGGTCCTACGAAAATGCCATATGAACCCTATCAAAATGCTTCCAAGCTTCTCCATCAGATGGATGACACAAGACATCTTGCTCCCTCTCATGCTCACTATGCCACCTCATGTGAGCTGTAGTGGCCATCGAAGAGTACAATCTTGTAAGTCTTGGCACGAGCGGAAAGTACCACATTTTTTTTAGCGACCTCTTCTTCTCAATACCCATCCTAGTGGTTGTCTTATACCGATCCGCACTACAAAATCGACAACATGTTATGCTTTCTGCTGAATCATCCTTATAGTACAACATACATCCATTCGGGCAACAATCAATTTTCAAACACCCCAGACCCAAATTTTCCACAGACTTCTTAGCATGATAAAAACTAGTAGGCATCCGATTGTCTTCTGGCAACGCCTTGGACATTGACCTGGTGAGGCGATTAAAACAACCTTCTTGCATATTGTAGTCAGATTTGATACTCAACCATTCCATGCACATCGACAACTCTGTGTACTCCCGACATCCTTCCCATAATGGAGATCGTGCAGCACTCAGCATATCATAAAATCTTTGTGCTTCGGGATTCGGATTAGGAACCCATTCCACCATCTTCTCCCCCATCTTCTTCTAGTACAACACCAACCGATGGTCCAGCATGATCCATTATCATATGCTCGTATGGATTCAATTCTTCCCTCCGGTCACCACTTCCATAGTACGAACCTTCAAACACAATAGGGTTTAAATCAGGCAACGTCTCACCATGGTTACTCCACCAATAGTAATCAGGCATGAAGCCCTTCTCATAAAGACCGGCTACAACTCCATCCACGCTTTTGAAAGATTGACACTTGCATCTTTTGCAAGGACACCTCAAATGATCACCGCCCAGCCGTATAAATCTCTCCTGGCTAACAACAAACTCTATAAACTCACCCACTCCAACTCTATACTCTTCCCTAAGACGTTTATTCCGATCCAACCTACGATACATCCATTTCCGATTCTCCCGAATATCCATTGCTGGCAATTAAATAGCCTGACCAATCCTACAATAACACTTATATATTACGGTGCATTCCAATAACTCCATCAATCTCGTTCTTATGACAAGGTATGAACCTATCCCATTCGAGAAGAAACCTTTACCACACTTGGCTAATAATAGTTATTCCCATATTCAAATACCTTATACTTGACAAAATTTTGGCAGCATTTCCCATCGGTCTCCAAGTACACGACTCAAGCACAATGAGAATCACCGCGATCAAGTATGCACCAGGAGAATAAAAGGAAATGCATCAGACCTAGATTTCAACAAGTATATAAGGCATTTGAACATTGAAATGACTATTTTACGAGTGTGAAAAAGGTTTTTTCCCAAATTGTCCCACTTGGACAATTCAAGATTCAATACAATGAGCATGCGTGCCCTGAGAAGGTACGCATGCTCATTAATATTGAATCTCAAATAGGAAACTAAGGCTTTCGTAACTTAATAATTAACTCTAGCAGAAAATAAAACCATTGACTTATAAGGATTGCAGCATACTTCAACAAATATATATTGAAGCATATTTCAATACAAACTTAGATAAAATATAGTAGCAAACATCCTATTGAGCTCCGCTCTCCACTAACAAGTAACACATAATTGTCAAACACATGCATAACTTCTAAATTAGCAACACACAACAAGCATCCCGCCTTTTTGACAGGATCACATCCTATTGAGCTCTGCTCTCCACTAAGGCTATTCTAACTCCTTAACCATAACAGAATATACAAATTTAACTCTATATACAGAGCACAATTTTAGCGACAAAAACGTTAATAAGGACATAAAAATGGTAATCAAGGCATAGAAATGACACGTCCATCCTATTGAGTTCTGCTCTCCACTAACAAACAACATATAAAGTTTACATCCACATGCATCAATTTTAATCTACCAGCACACAACCAGCATCCTATTGAGCTCAGTTCTCCACTAACAAACAACATATTCAATTGCAACCACATGCATCATTTCTAATCTACCAGCACACAACCAGAATCCTATTGAGCTCGGCTCTTCACTAACAATCAACAAATCAATTCAAAGTCTTCAAGAACCACTAGCAACAAAGAAAAAGATAGAGTATTTGACCTACCTCAACTCCAAGTAAATAGTGAAAATGGGTGACAACTAGAGCGGTTGTCAATAGACAAAGAAAACTGTAAGAAAAAATAATAACATCAACATAGGCTCTTGTGATAAAAGTATGAATTTGGAAATTATTAACCTACTTGCACACTTGCCACTCATGAAAGTATAAACAAAACATTTTCATTACATATTAGTACCATAGCTTGTTTAAGCCGGGCATTGTTTTAGTGGCAAAGCAATAAAAAAAGGCATGTTATGTACTTCAACAACTTATATAAGTGTGCCCAAAGTGTATTATGTGCAGGTGGCGTGAATGGAAGGGATGAGAGTGTGAAAGAAATGTGGTAAAATGGAGCAATGCACATGAGACAAACCAGCGTAGCATGTTCACCAAGATGACTTGCGAAATCAAAAATCCTCTTAGGCAATAACCATATCATAAATATCATAAAAGGTCAATCAAATTAAAACAATGATCATTCAGTAAAGTTATTTTCATTTTTAACATCACAAAAATATTATTTACCTTTAGCTACACCAAAAGAGGGATTTAAAAAGTAGAAACAAAACCAGATTAGAACCAATTGGATATATGCGAAAAGGTGGCAGAAGTATAATGATCCTATAAACACTAAAATACCATAACTCAAGTAGTCATAAAGCAAGCAATTTTAAAGTACAATTGAAAACCAATCAGCACCTGCACCACCTAGCAAAAATATATACTTTACAAATCATGGTAATTTAGGCTTTTCATCAAACACCCTGCTATCATTACCCTCAACACCTATCATACTGTTTAAACAAGACAATAATCCCCAGAAACTTTACCCATTTGATCAATACCAAACAGTTTAGCAAGTAATAGAGAACAGAAAATCTAATTTTCAGTGCTTAACAGCTTCAATCATCAACAGGCAACATCACATAGATCAAAGGTTCAACCAATCAAATAGTATAACAACATGAAGATTAAACAAAATACAACTTGCTACTCCACCTAATGAATGATGAGTGCAATCACGATCTTGGATTGAAAGAAGAAAGGGAGGCACTTGAATAACCTACCCTTCACAGTTACAGAGACGGCGGTGCGGCGGCCCAAGAGGGTGCTCTCTCAGCTGTACAAAACCTGCAAACAGAGCCTGCAAACCGCGCAAAACCTGTAAAGAGAGAGAGATAGAGGGAGAGAGAGATGCGAGTGAGAGAGAGAAGGAGAGAAGGAGAGGGAGAGAGAGACGCGAGTGAGAGAGAGAATGAGAGAATGAGAGAAGGAGAGGGAGAGAGAGACGCGAGTGAGAGAGAGAATGAGAGGGAGAGAGAGACGTATGCTTACCGTGTGGAGGAGGTGGTGGCCCGAGAGGAGCTGCTGCGCCGCCTGCGTGTGAGAGAGAAGAGAAGAAAATAGAGAAATGGGGGAAGAGAGGAAGGAAATCGCGATTTAGGGATTTTAGTTTTAGGGACCGAATTATTCGATCGCTAAATCGGTTGCTAAATGGGTTAATTTGAAATTTGAATTCATAAATTTAGCGACCAATTTAAAATTCGGTCGCTAAGACGCTCTATTTTAATTTTTTTACGCGCCATTTAGCGACCGATTTAATATCGGTTGCAAAGATAAATAAAATTTAACCGTTGGATTTAACTCGGTCGTCATTTCGATCGCTAAAAAGTCATAAATTTTTTACTTTTAATTTCCTTTATTTTGAGACCGAAATAGAGACTGGTAACTCCGCTACACTCTATTTCGGTCGCTATTTCGGTCGCAATATCAACTCTAATCAGTGTTTGATTTAGATCCTACAATCGGTTGCCATTTCGGTCGCAAACAGCAACCAACAAATTCGGTCACTATTTTCGATCGCTAAATAACCTTTTTTTTTTGTAGTGTCTCACAACCCTAGAAGGAGGGCATCTCCACATGTTTAGCAGACAGGCGAGACGCTTCGATTTCCGATGATGACCCGGAGGTCGGAGATTGTTGTCGTTGCTGCCGGAACCCATCTCGTACCTCGAGGATTAACGCTTGAAGGGAGGGCATCTCACAACCCTGGAAGGAGGGCATCTCCACATGTTTGGCGGACAGGCCAGATGCTTCGGTTTCCGATGATGACCCGGAGGTCGGAGATTGTTGTCGCTGCTGCCGAAACCCATCTCGCACCTCGAGGATTAACGCTTGAAGGGAGCTGGTGAGTTCGTCGACACTAGTCCTCAAGGAGCTCAACTGAGCTGAATGCTCCTTCAGTGTCGAACCATGTGACCTCACCATCCGATCTTGCCCCCTAAGCAATCTCTCTTGGTTTCTGAGACTCGATTCGACGGCGGCAACTCGCATTTCAATGGCGTCCAATCGTTGCGTCGTCGTCGTCATTCTTGTTAGCATGTACTCTCAATACCTCTCAACGAGAGCACCAGTTGATAGGATTTTCCTATTAATAAACAACAAGAAACATAAATAAAGAGCAGAAAATGACAAAGGATGATTGGCCTCTTGTATTATTGAATGATAAAGGAAGGAAGTTACAGAATATAAGAGCTATAGCTCCACCAAGTCTGAATATCAATTCCAGACCCCTATTCACAACGTAAAACTTTCATGCCTACCTCATTCTCTTTTCCCCCGATATATCCCCCTTTTGCATAACAGACTACCTCTTTCTATAACCACTTCCTTATTCTACGGGATTGACAGGCTGAATCATCCTTCTAGAATCAAGAGTAAACCCCTCAGGGTTTATCTGGATTGATACGGGTCTTGGGCCTGCGGGTATAGAACAGAAGGGGTTTGGGTTGGACTTGGTTTCTAACACCCTCTATCAAACTTTACTCTGATTCTATGAACAATATCTTAATGTTGCATATTGTCACTTTTCTCTTCTCCAGCAAATTAGACTTCTATCAAAACCAATGCATTGTACAAATCCCACTTGCACACAAGTTAGACAGAATGAAGTAATTGAAACTAGAGAGAAACTATCATGTTTCTTAAAAATAGATTGTAACAATTGCCAACTAAGAAAATGTTTAAGTTAATTCAAAAGGTGATATAGCATAGCAGGGAATCACACATAAAAGAGCAAGTGAGCAACAACCACCAAATACCAAAACGTTGATTCATGCAAGGTTTGGGAGTTTGGTTCACATTTGGGGGGAGTTGTAAGTTGTAACTACTAACTAGGTAAAGAAACAATTATTGGAGAAAAAGTTATAGGTATATTTAATTCACACAATAAATATACAGTGGTGATCAATTTTTATCCTTTTGGTGGTACCTGGTAAGAAAGGGAAGATAGTAAATTAGAAAACAAATCATGGGACTTGGAATAGATCTCTAATAGTGTAAGGCCCTGGATTGTGAGAGTTGCTTGTATAACCCCACATCCTAGCAGCCAATTGCTTGTACGAACTTTCTGTAAGATGGTAAGAGTCCCAAAACAAATATTCATTTGGTTTGTGACATAATTGAAATCGCTTCTCCCCTCTCTTTCCCCCACAGCTGTACTCTCCTCTAAAGGGTCCCCATCCACAGCATGCTGATTTTCCTTCCTTCAAACCTGTATCATATAAATAACCACAATTTTCAATTATTAAATTGAGAATAAATAATGTAACTTATTTTTAATTAAAAGGTTAGAGAAGCCTAATCATCGGGTTGAATCACGCTTAAGAATAATCCTCCTAAAATGACTAGACTCTAATAAAATCTAAAATACATGTTCCCATCTAACAAATATCATAAGCTACTTAGTACTTACCATTTGATCAACTATTATGGGTTTTAATGCTAACACTAAAGACTTACCATTTTTGAAGGGAAAGTCGATCATTTGTGTGAGATCAGCATTGAAATCATAGAGAGAAAATTTAAAGCCCTCTAGCTGCTTCTCCAATTGCAAGAGAACTACTGATAGAGCTTGATTGTGTAAACTTGCAAGGGATGAAAGTTCTTGTAAGCAACTACCATTTCCTTCTGAGTGAATTATTCTGGTTCCTGGAAGACAACCCAAGGGTGGCAAGTTCATGAACACAAATTTTCTTGCTCCTCTCTTATATATTTGCTGCAAACACCATATAATAAATCAGGAACATGCATGTGACTTGAGAGTCAAAACTCACCCAACTATATATCCTTATAAAAGAAAATAAATAGTAAATAAAAATCAAATCAAATCAAATCAAATCAAATGTTAGGAGGTTAGTCGTTATGTTACTTTGTTTCTCAAACTCCTTATGCTAACCAGATTTATTTTTTTTGTCTAAACCCAGTGTATCCCAACGTTTTCTTCAAACCAGTTGAACTACTTCATATACTCCTTATGGCCCTATTTTTAATTAGTCGAACCTCTGACACCATCTTTAAGGAATCCAACTACCTACCAAATCGCCCTATTTTTTCCATATGTTTAAATATCGTTGGGGAACACCAAAATAAAATTGTAGGAAAGTTGTATGGAAATTTCCGGTAGCTAAATACGTGTTAAAAGTGAGACAAACACATTAAATTAAATTCCACTAAAATAGAAGCATCATACATTGCAAAATATTGTGATGCAACCGTAATCACTAAGTTAGAAGAGGACATAATTTAGGTTTTTTTTTCTCAATAGCATACAGTGTCATCATATATAAAATGCAATTTATTTTGAATGAAGTAACCCAATCCTTAACAAATTTTTTTTTTTTTTTGACAAAAATCCTTACTATCGATAGTATACATATATATTGGTTTTATATTCAATTACTTTTGGGATACATAATTTTAGTTGTTATGGCACGCACATCATATCCTTGACCACTAATATTAACAAACGGAAATTATGGATTCTATCTACGAACCCCATGTGCCAAGCAGAAGCTTCAACGTATGTATAGAAGTACCATAATATATCATCTATAATTCTATAAATTTTAGACTTCAAACAGATATACAAATAATGGAAGACTTGTTTAGTCCTATAACGGCCCTTAAGGATCTAAGTCGTAGGAATATTTCGAGAGCTCATTCGATCCCAATGACTAATTAGGGTGACTAACAAACCAAAAAATAATAATAATGGAAGACTTGTTTGTACCTTGACGATGGAAGTGAAATTACCAACCACCATGCCGACATATTGTGAATGAGAGTAAGAGTTAAGAACATCAGAAGCAGTCAAGAAGGGGCTAAGGTAATCATTAGATCCAACGCTAAACATGTAGACAGCTCTTGATAACAACTTTTTAGCGTCAAAGTTGCCTAAATTGCGCCTCAACCGAGTTGCAACTTTTTTGAAGTTTCTTGCTTGTGTTTTGAGGGGTATTGCCTGAAAAATATGACAAAGATAACTCCACCCAAAAATCTAACTTATAGTAATAGCAATTGCAATTGTAAAAAAAAAAAACAATAATAGCAATAGCAATTCAATTAAAAGTTAAACCTCGAGTTAACTACATGATTTTCAGTCGTTTCTCTTTCTGCCTTTGAAAGTTTAAACAAAGCCATTGATATATAAATTTGCAAATTTTGTATCTTATAAATTTTGGGACATTGTTATAAAAAAAATACTCTTAATGAATTGTCTGCCATGAAAAAAAATAGTTAAATCAAGGGGGTGGGGTAGCTCAACTCGTTTGGGTTAAAGGTATAATGAGTTCGAGGTCCAGGTTCAAATCCCGACAAAGAAAAAAAACTAACAAAATAACTAATATACTAACATTTGTCTATAAAAAAAAACAGTTAAACCTTTTTAATAGAATCATTATTTTTATTTTCACAAAACTACCACATCTTATTTTTCGGTAGTGTACATGTTTTTATACGAAATTATTTTTAAAATTCTTTCCCTATTTGATATAGCAATTCCTATTAATTCCACTCGTCCATGAGTGCTTTAAACTCATAATGATCCCGGCTTTCTGCTAGTGGCTGAATCATAGTTTTACTTGATGTTTGATATATCCTCACAGGGACACGCACTTTGTGAAAACTTGTGAACATTAACATCATTGAAACATTAGGCGCATTATTCTGCTAAAAGAAAAATTCTATTTACTTTTTAATAAGTACATCACTACACATATGCATAGGATATACGAAAAAATGTAAATATAAGTATGCAGAAAAATAGAATTAGTTATAATTAAATTATAAAATTTATATAAATATAAAAAGGTAATGTAAGTATGAATGTAAATATGTATAAATAGCTATATAATTTTCACTAAATGTTTCAAAAAAAAATTTACTAAAAATAAAACAGTGCTTACTGTACCCCTCCCAAAGTGAACGTGGTTTGCTAGCTATATATTGAGCCTATGGTTGGTGACATGCATATAATTTTTTAATTAAATAATTACAATATACTAGTCAGTAGTCACTGTTTCACCGTATAACTTTAAAAATCTTATTCATATACTGCCATTAATGATTAACGAAAGCAAATCCAGCACTAATATTGTGAATGGGATCTCTCTTTCTATCTTTCTCTCAGAATATTGTGAATGGGATTTATAGACTTACCGAGCCTTCAAAAGTTTCAACAAGAGCACCTGCTCCACCAGATGCAAAGTTCACTCCACTGTAGTATTGGGTGTTGCCAGGTTCCATAAATGGTGGAATCAATGGCAGATTTGCATATTCAGCTAGAAACAGTGAATGACAAAAAATGAGCAAAGAAAATAAGAATTAAGAGTTATGCTGTTTAAACATCAAATTTAGATCTTAAGTGTGTTTCTTTCTATCTCTTACTTACATTTTATCATCTTTATATATAAACATCCCGAAAATACATTAAAAAACAAAGGAAACAACATATAACATGACATGGCTATTCCGACATTCAAAAATCATTACTCTATTTTAATGGGAAACATAATATATGTTAGGTAAACCAAACAGGATTCGTACGAGTATATCATGACATCATGCATAATTAAGATCTGCAAATCTTACCAATAAAATCTGATACCAACCGGCCATCAGAAAATCTCCCGGTTGGGAACTCGAAATAGGTTTCCCCGTAAGGCCAGAAATTTGCTTGGTCAAAGGTTGTGGTGTTGATGTAATTGTTATTGCCTGCATCTAAGAAAGAATCGCCAAATATGAAGAAGGCAACGTGCTTGCTGCTTCTATAACCGGACTTGCTTCCATGGGTGTGAAAGACAAGAACTAGAAAGAATAGGAGGAAGAAGAGAGAGCCTGCTAGATTTGCCATGGTGAACTTCATATAATCACAGAATCTGCTTCTATATATGTCGTAAGTTTATATAAGTCATATAGTTGACCAATATATATATATATATATATATATATATATGATGTCTTTGTTTCTACACGTGAGGACATGTGCTTAATTATTAATTAATTTTATGCTAGCCAATGCAATTTGATTGGTAGAAATGTTACTAAATTCAAATGCTCGGCCGTACCGATTCTTTTTAAAGTTTGGTGATGGTCTTGTTCCATTTTAATTAATACTATATTTTAAAATTAATGAATATTTATTACTTATTTTTAACTATATCCTAACATGGGGAATGAGTCTTGGTCGATTGATGAGGTGGTCTAGAAAGCTCTTACTTCTAATGATGAGTTTGTGCTTTCCTTGCCAAGGATGTGCATAAAGAGGATAACCCTAGGCTGGTTCGTTGGGAGCGGGTGGTCTTTGTCGTTCTTCAACAGGAAAGTGGATGCTGGTTTCATTTTCTCGATAATTAAAAGTTTTATTAATAAAATCTAACATTAACATCATAGTGCCTAACTCCCTTACCTTTTATGAAGGATTTGAGAACAAGCACTCAATCACGCACTCTCACTCAATCATACTTGAATATTCAAAAATGTACGACAAGAAATAACAGTCTTCCAAACAAAAATGGTATCATCATCATACTCTGAGGTATGTGAATAATTGAAAAACAAAGAAAAAATCAATTTAATGATCAAACCGACGAGGCTGTTGTATCAGTGTACCAATTGATCGATCATAGTCTTTGTCACAACTATCAGACTAGCATCGAGCACAAGTCCAAGATGGAAATGATCCAGCCCAATGTGATATTTCCAAATCCTGATAGTTGTAAATGTACTTGCATTGTACTCAGTGAGTTAGTGTACTATCAGTTAGTTGAGTAATTGTACTATCAGTTAGTTAGTTGTGTACTTATAGTTATATTGTTATAAAGTTAGTTAAAAGTAGTTAGTGAGCTCACAAGTTGAGCCAGTGTAGCTTGGCTATATAATGAAGCCCCGCCCCTTGTAATATTCAGTTCGAATAATTCATTTTCACTCAACTCTATCTTTCACTTGGTTAGCATGCTTACACTGAGCTGCTTGATCAAGTAATGCTGAGTTCATTCTTCATATTGAGTTTTCACATGGTATCACAGAGCTTTTTTTAGGAAAGGGCTCATTGTTTCCGCTGCCAAAGCCTTTCCCCTCTGTTCTTGATCCAAAATTTCATTTCCTCCTTCTTCTTTGAGGTTTCTTGTTCTTCTTTGAAGTTTCTTGAAGTTCATACTTCCATCAATTTGCATCTGCAATGGCAAATCTTGTTGCAGTTCCTCCAATGGATCCTTCGAATCCACTTTTCATGCACCCGAATGAAAACCCTGTCTCAAATGTCTTGGTTGGAAAGAACTACCAGACTTAGGCCCGAGCCATGATCATGGCACTTCGATCAAAGAACAGAGTTCAATTTGTTGATTGTTCCCTCCCTAAACCAGATCGCCAAGACCCTACATTTGTTGCATGGGGTAAGTGCAACATCACTGTCCAATCTTGGATTGTCCAGGCCTTACATCCTGAAATTGCTGAACTTGTAATGTGGATGGATACAGCTCTAGATGTTTGGAATGAGATCAAAAAGATGTATCACCAAGCTGACATCTTCAGAATTGCCATTGTGCAAGAAGAAATCCATGCCCTCAAACAAGGTGATATGTTCATAACCTCATACTTTACTCAGTTGAAAACTCTTTGGCAAGAGTTGGATAATTTCAGGCCAATCCCTTCTTGCTTATGTGAAATTAGATGTACATGCCCTTTGGTTAATACTGTTAAGTCATATAGGGAGGATGACTATGTGATTAGATTTTTAAGGGGTTTAAATGAACAATATAATACTGTAAAGTCTCAGATCATGTTGATGAGACCATTACCAGATATTAGTGATGCTTACTCTATGTTGATACAACAAGAAAGAGAACTTAATGGCTCCATTGATGAGTCTATGATACTTGCTAATGTTGCTGATAACAAGCACACAGGAAAGGGCCACTACCAAAATAGAAACCAAGACTCGGGTTCCTTAAACCGTGGCCATTACAGAAACTCAGGAGGCAAGGGAAAGGGTAAAGTCTTTTCCCATTGAGGAAAGACCGGCCACACAGTTGATGTGTGCTATAAGAAGCATGGCTTCCCTCCAAACTACAAAAGAAATGCAACAATCAATAATTGTGTTTAATCTGATGATAATGAGGATCAGTATGACACTGCCAATATGTTTTCTCATGGGACTGCTAGTGCAAGTGAGTCATCAAGCTTGGGATTCACACCAGCACAACACAAGGCCTTACTGGCTTTGCTTCAGCAGTCAGACAAACAAGAACTGCATTCTGCAAACCAAATAACTAGCTTGCCATGTAAATCCACCAATGTAAAGACAACAAGTATAATTTATGCCTTAACCCATAGTATAAAACCCAATTCTTGGATTCTTGATATAGGAGCAACAGATCATGTCTGTTTCTCCATCTCAATGTTTCAAACTTACAAGAAAGTAAGTCCAATTCTTGTGATTTTACCAGATGGTAGTCAGGTAAAGACTTGTCTACCAGGAACTATTTTCTTTACCAAAAACCTATACTTAACTGATGTCTGGTACATACCCAAATTTAACTTCAATTTGATTTCAATTTCTAAACTCACCAAATCTCTAAATTGTCATCTAACTTTTCTAAAAAATTCTTGTCAGATTCTGGACTCCTATACCTCGAGGATGATTGGTTCAGCTGAACTGAGGCAAGGACTGTATGCTATGAGCAATGAAAGTCGGCCACTGGACCTCTCTCACGATATCAACAATTTTAGCTCAAATAAGTGTGATCCGTGGCATATTAGACTTGGACGTCTAGCTCAGGACAAGTTAGTTTCTTTGAGTAAGGTTCATTCTTTCATTCAATGTAATAAAGGCAAAGAACCCTGTGAGGTTTGTCACTTTGCCAAGCAAAAGAAATTAATGTTTCCTATTAGTAATACTAAAGCTATAAAGATTTTTGATTTGGTTCATATGGATATCTGGGGTCCCATTTCCATTCCATCTACATTTGGCCATAGATACTTTCTTACTATAGTAGATGATCATTCTAGGCACACTCGGATATATCTTATGAAATTAAAATCAAAAACTTCAACACACATCCATTCCTTCATTGAAATGATTCACAATTCGACACCAAACTAAAATGCATTAGATCTGACAATGGTCCTGAATTTAAACTCAACCAATTCATCAAAGGGAATTATCCATCAAACTTCTTGTGTGGAAACCCCACAACAAAATGGTGTTGTGGAAAGAAAACACCAACACATCTTAAACACTGCAAGAGCTTTAATGTTCCAATCTAATACTCCAAAATGCTTCTGGAACTATGCAGTGAAACATGTAGTGTATCTCATAAATAGGCAACCCTCAACTTCAGTTTCAAACAACTCACCTTATGAGGCACTATATAATGAGATACCTGATTTGTCACAACTTAAATTTTTTGGATCACTAAGCTTTGCAAGCACTCTTACAGCAAACAGAAGAAAGCTAGATCCTAGAGCTAGAAAGTGTGCCTACTTAGGTCAACAACCAAACACTAAGGGATTTATCCTATTTGATATAAAAACTAGAGAGACTTTTGTGTCTAGGAATGTAAAATTCTATGAAGACAAATTCCCTTTCTCACATAACACAAACTGCCAATTCCAGTCAAGTCATCATGCCTGTACATGATCCCTTTCTCAATGAACTCACTGATCTTGAAACAATTAACCATGAGCCAGCAGTACACCAACTTGAAGTCACTTGCCCTGATGCATTGAATCAAGCTGATTCTAATATGCCTAGAAGGTCTGCTAGAGAAAGGAGGCCACCAAATCATTTACAATACTATCATTGCTCGCTGAATACTCTAGCTTTAACAACAGGACCATCATCATCAAAAGTAAAATATCCTATTTCCAATTTCATTTCCTTTGACAATATATCACCTTCACATAAACACTTCACACTAGCTGTCCAGTGCTCCATAGAACCCAAAAAACTATGCAGATGCAGTGAGGTTTGACTGTTGGAAAGAGGCTATAAAGGCTGAGTTGGATGCTCTTGAGAAAAACAAGACTTGTTCACTCACTCCACTACCCTCCAAGAAGAAGATTATTGGTTGTAAATGGGTGTTTAAGATCAAACACCGGGAAGATGGTTCCATTGAGAGGTATAAGGCAAGGTTGGTGGCAAAGGGCTTCACACAAACAGCTGGAATTGATTATCTGGATACCTTCAGTCCAGTTGTCAAGATGACTACTGTTAGACTCCTTTTATCCATTGCTTCTAGTCTCAACTGGAATCTACATCAACTAGATGTTAACACTGCTTTTCTTCATGGTGAACTGGATGAAGAAGTGTACACGAGGGCACCTCCTGGTCTTGACTTGCCATCCAATTCCAAACTGGCTTGCAAACTCCAAAAATCCCTTTATGGATTGAAGCAGGCAATGGAATGAAAAATTGACTCAGGTTCTCACCAGCATGGATTTTGTGCAATCAAAGGCAGATTACTCACTATTCACAAAGAAGACAGCTACTGGTTTGACAACTGTTTTAGCTTATGTGGATGATCTGCAAATAGGTGGCAATGATCTTGATGAAATCACAAGTATTAAGTCAGTCTTGGATGCACAGTTTGATATTAAGGACCTCGGCCAACCCAAATTGTTTCTTGGCTTAGAGATTGCTCGGTCACGTAAGGGAATAGCTTTGTACCAAAGAAAGTATACCCTGGATTTGCTTTATGATACAGGTCTTCTAGCTGTTAAACCTTGTAGTACTCGTATGGAGTATGGTGCTAAACTTCACAAAGAATCAGGAAATGCATTGCCTGATCCATCTATCTATAGGAGATTACTTGGAAGACTCATGTATCTAACAAACACAAGACCCGATATATCTTATGCAGTTGGACACTTAAGTCAGTACCTTGATTCACCTACTGACACACACTATGATGTTGCACCAAGAATCCTGAAGTACATCAAAAATGCTCCAGGAAAAGGCCTATTCTTCTCTGCCACATCTGACCTCAAACTCAAGGGATTCTCTGATTCAGATTGGGGTGCATGTTTGGACACAAGAAGATCAATTTCAGGAATCACTAGTGGAAAAAAGCCTTTCTACAATGGTTGAAAAGGGCTTTCTACAACAGTTGACCAACTGTTGTAGATACGCTCGATGTAGAAAGTAGGGACTTTCTACAACGATTGTCCAACCGTTGTAAAAAGTATATTTCTACGTTGATTGGAAGACACAACCGTTGTAGAAAGTGTGATTTCTACATCCAAATTGTGGATTCGGGTGGACTTTCTACATCGGTTGTGTTGACCAACCGATGTAGAAAGTGTTAACTTTCTACATCTGTTTTTTTTACCAACCGTTGTAGAAAATACGTTTCCTGGTTTCTGTTGTGACTTTCTACATAGGTTAATGTCACAGCCGATATAGAAAGTCTTGTATTTTTTTTTTAAAACCTCACTTGTTTCTTCCCTCACTTCCTTTCCATGTTTACATTTAGTTTTCAGTACACATCAACAAAATCAACAACACGAAATCAACAAAAACTCAATAATTAACATTAACATCCATATATATAATTCAATATCCATATAATTAATCAGTATCGATTAATAGCTATATCAACAAAAAAAAAAACCTATAAAAATGTCAAACTAAATACATCTAAGATACAAATGGTTTACTATAATCAAGAAAGAAGTTTGCCCAGTGTCGCTAAAAGCTTTAACTACGTGTAAACTCCTCCCTCACTCTCCAGCTTTGTGTGCCCAAGCAAAGGATCCCGCCCTTTCAACAATTATTGTAGGAGAAGAAACCTGCGACCAATAATAATATTTCAAAATGAAAAATACTCAGAAAGTATCATTCTCAAAACTGCAATCAGATCATCCCAACAGGGCATATATACATCATATTTAGATAGACATAACATAAATACCAAAGACTGTCTTTATTTGAAGGCATTGAACTTCTTATTAGTATTGAATTACTTGTTTCCAAACTCATAAAACAAGAGAGAAAGAATAAAAGTAACCTTGGTAACTATAGTAACTAAGGAAAGAATATTGGTTACACATGAATTTGGATTTTTAAAAATAGAGTTTTCCTGTTTTCCTACTACTAAAATTCTATTAGACTCCAATAACTATGAACTTATCATGTGACCCACTAGTGGAGCAAATACCACCAAGTTTTTATCTTGTGGCTTCCTCTCCTTAAAGATATACACAATTTAAGAATTAGATATGATGATATCTGGTTTTTATTCATTCTAAGTAACAATTGTGTAAATTGTACATAGTAATCCCATTAAAAGCAAAAACTGGTTTTGATTAAACATGGGATGTAGTAAAAGGTGAAAGAAAGAAGGGGATTTCTACTTACAACCAGAGGATTTCTAGAGTAAGAAAGAAAATAATAAGACAGATAAAGAAACTTCTCTTGTAACAAAGAAAATATAGATATGTAATATATATAGCATAAAAAATCCAAAAGAGAACCAAATGACCAAATATAGATATATGGGGTTCAGAATTCAGATAGATGCTTACATGATCATAGAATCTGTCCGAGAGAATACTGTCTTGATGGAAATCCTCAGCATGATCAAACCGAGAGACCATATCTTTCCTCTCCGCCAATCTTTGGTACTTCCATTACCATAAACATTAGTCTGAATCCTCGAATCTTTACCTTTAATGTTTCCCAAAAACTCAGTCTATTTAATCATGGTTGTTCTGAAACATGTCATTAGCCACCTAGACCTAACATACATGCATCCGAGAGCAACAAAACCTTAAAAAAATGATAAAATATCATTTGGCATTAAAATGAACAAAACACACACACATGTACAAGTGCACAACCATTGGGATAAAGGTTCAAAAATTACCCCATTTTCTTGTTCAGCTTCAGCATCTATAAGTTTTTCAACAGCAATCTTTCCTGCAATAACAAAGAATTGAAGTTAACAAAACTTGGATTTTCTAGAAATAATAGGGAAAGAAAAGTGTTTTGTTGAGGCCATAAATTCAACACCTCTACAAATGTTATAAAAAAATAAAGACCTTAATAAATTCAAAATGCAGACATATCCATTCACGTTAAGTAGAAAGACAATGCTGCCTATGATGTTACAATAAAAACAAATATATTTTTTTTCTAGAAAAACATAAGGATGATACTTAAAGAAACAAAAAGAAACCACTGTATTTATATATTAATGCATCATCATTTTAGCTTTGATGGGTGTACATAATGCATCATCATTTTCAGCCCCTTTCAACTCTATAAACCACGCCAATATCCAATCCACACAACAAAATACGGCCTATGATTCACATCAAACAGTTGGAGGGCAACAAATATATCAACAGAGAACTAAAAGTCTAGCTCTAAATCCAGGCAACAAGACCAACCGTGTTACCAAATTTTATGTATAGATTAAAACGTAAGATAGACATGAGACTCATTCTCAAAACACATTAATTGAAGATTTGCAAGCAAGGCATATAATGAAAAGAAGGAAACACCGGTTAGAAAGTAACAACCAATCATCACTGATGTTTATTGAAGAATGAAGTTTATTGAAGAAATATACAAGAAACATACAAAAAGACAAGTGTGTGTTTGGATGAGTGTTTGACAAACTTGATTTTGGATGTAATTGATTTTGTAGAATTGATTTCAATATAATTGAGTTTGAAATAAAGTGATTTATGTTTGGATGTTTTTATTCTGAAAGCAAGTTTGATGTAAAACTTAGTGTAATTTTTCAATCCAAAAGCAGAAGTTACTCCAAGCTGCTTCTGATAGAATCAATTCTAGATGCAAAATTGATTCCACGAACGTGTAACCAAACACCTCTTTTTATATCAGAATCACGTTTGACAGGTGCAGAAGCACTTTTGGGGTCTCCAGAATGGAACCAAACACACACAAAGTTACCAGATCTAAGGGCTCAAACACACAAAGCCAAAAAGGGAACAAACTCCCACATTCCAGATTACTGGAGTAGTGCAGCGACAGAGATCTGGAACGAGCTACTATCGTGCGGCAATGGAGAACCAGTACCAGTCGTCGTGCGGTACTGGCTGAGAATTAGACAGAGCTGTCGTGCGACGGCATAGAAGAACAAGATGACGCTGTCGTGCGACGACAGAGGAGAACCAGATGGCGTGTAACCGCGGCGGAGAACCAGGCAGCGTTGTCGTGCGGTGCGACGTTCTCTGCTCTGAATGTCTAGGGTTGGATGAAAGGGAAATGGGGTTTGAAAAAATAACAGTAGTAGAAAGTAGACTTTTTACGACGGTTGTAAGAGCAAGCTAGCGTTATAAAAAGTCATTCTCATAATTTATTTTATCACACAAATGTCACCGTGCTACTTTCAACAACGGTTTATTTTACAACCGACATAGAAAGTCATTCCCAGAATCCATTTTATTATAAAAATGCCACCGCCCTACTTTCTACAACGATTTTAGTGCAATCGATGTAGAATCCGTGATGTAGAAAGCATATTTTCCACTAGTGAATATGTTTCTTCCTAGGATCATCACTGATTTCCTGGAAAAGTAAGAAACAATCAATTGTCTCCAGATCTTCCTCAGAGGCTGAGTACATAGCACTAGCTCAGGCCTGCTGTGAGCGACAATGGCTACTCTATTTACTTCATGATCTAAATCTAGCACACCCTGATCCAATTGCCCTGTACTGTGATAACCAATCGGCCCTTCACATAGCTGTCAATCCAGTCTTTCACGAAAGGACAAAACACATTGAAATGGATTGCCACATAGTGAGGGACAAAGTTCAAGAAGGCATACTGCATTTACTCCCTATTTTAACTCAACTTCAGATAGCAGACATATTAACAAAACCACTTGCACCAGGCCCTTTTATGAAGAACAATTCCAAGCTAGCTATGATTGATATACATAGTCCAGCTTGTGGGGGGCTATCACAACTATCAAACCAGCATCGAGCATAAGTCCAAGATGGAAATGATCCTGCCCAATGTGATATTTCCAAATCCTGATAATTGTAAATGTACTTGCATTGTACTTAGTGAGTTAGTGTACTATCAGTTAGTTGAGTTAGTTGAATAACTGTACTATGAGTTAGTTAGTTGTGTACTTCTAATTATACCGTTATAAAGTTAGTTAAAAGTAGTTAGTGAGCTCACAAGTTGAGCCAATGTAGCTTGGCTATATAATGAAGCCTCACCCCTTGTAATATTCAGTTCGGATAATTCATTTTCACTCAGCTTTCTCTTTCACTTGGTTAGCATGCTTACACTGAGCTGCTTGATCAAGTAATGCTGAGTTCATTCTTCATATTGAGTTTTCACAGCCTTTTCGTAATATATTTATTTTATCTAATTCTTTGCATGGAAAATTATCATTTTTGCCATCCCTAAAGGATATATAGAAAAGACCTACGAGTATGCAATCTTCTTAAATATTATTTGATTTTTGTAAATTAACACCACTCACTATAATACTATTCGAGTGAGCCCATGAACTTTAGTTAATATATTCTGATATATGTTTATTTTAATTTAGATTTATTAAATTACAAACGATGGTATTACACATCTTATATATAATTAATATTCTTTTATTATTTAAACTCAATTTAAAATATATTTTATTCCCTATAAATAAATAAAAAATAATTTATTCTTAAATTTTGTATAAATTTTGCTAAGGGTACTGGTTAATAAATTAATAAAAGTAACTTTATATCGAGAATATAAGTATAAAACTTTTGAATATATTACATATACCATTTTTTCATCCATTTTTTTTAGGAGAAAACTTACGTGTTGTTCCAATGGTGCTGTTGGTGCTGTTCTCCAATCACAACATACCATGTGGATTATTTTTCAAAAAATAACTGAAAGATAATAGATAATATGAATTAAATATTTCACGTGGTGCATTGTGATTGGAGAACAGCACCAACGACACCATTGAAACTGCATGTAAGTTTTCTCCATTTTTTTTATTTCTTAGCCAGTGTCCTTAGCATTCTCATTTTTTTTATAGAAACAAATATATTAAAAGTTATGTTTTAATGAATAAATTAATAAACAGTTCATGTTTAATAATGTAGAAAGATAAATAAAATGTTCTTATAAAAAAAATATAAATAAAATGTTATCATGAGCTATTGCCGTTAATAAATTAACAATTTCAATCAAGTAGTTTATCGACATACAAAAAATTTAGAAATTATGTTAAGCACGGGTAATAAAGAATTAAGAAATGAAACTTTTCACGAAAACTTATGTATCTATTTGAAAGAGTAACATACTTATTTTTGAATGAAAATTTTCTTTTACTTTTTCATTATCAAGCAGTATGACCCCAAAAAAAAAATGAATGTAAAACACCCTTCAATATATATGCGTGTAGACCTAATGATTTAGAGGTATAAGAGGAGATGAAAAATCTATTTTTAGCGATAGATGTAGTTAGAGAGCGATGGGGAAAGAGACTTGTGTAAATTATTGAAGAGACATAACCAGCAAGTAATGTAAAGTTTGTTGTTCAAGTGCTCCAAGCTGTTGCTTTTACTCATTCTATTTGTGGATGACTTCTTGTGATGTTTATAAGTTATAACTTATAACCACCACGCTTCCAGTCTCGTGATTTGGTCTATAATCAATACACTTAAACAATTGTCACCTTTATTCTACTATTCCTATTACAGTAATTGTGTTGTCAAGCTATCAATGATTTTGGATTATTACTATTTTATTTTATTCATTATAACTGCTTAAAAAAATTATTAAAACTAATAATAAAAGTAAGTGAAAATGCCAAAATGGCGCATGGGCAGAGGCTAGAGGAGCAGAAGGCGTGTTGTGACTGTTGTCTCTGGGACAAAGGGTGCGTTTGAGTAAACAACTTAATTAAGAACTTGTCACATAAGATCTTATCGTATGAGACCTTATGTCATAAGCGCTTAAAGAAAGAAAAAGGAAGAAAAGGGCATGAGAGGATTCGAATAGTGAAAAACACGAATAGTGTGTTTAGTGCATAAGCTCTTATGATAATTCCATAAGCTTCTCCCAGTGACTTATGAAAATAAGTCAAAAACTCCTTTTGGGATGACATAAGTTATTTTTATAAGCTCTGCCAAACATACTGCATAAGAGCTTATGTCATTAGATAAGTCAAAAGGAGCTTAAATAAGCTCTTCCAAACGCCACCAAAGTCATATCACAATTGATGGATCGAATATAAATAAAAAAAAAGTTTAATTAATTATTGGTTTTTAATCCTGGATAAATGTAAAAGACCCATTAAAATTGTAACCAAAAAAAAAAATTGTAACCAAAACAAAACCCAGTAAAACATGATGTAGTATAGGCAAATTTATTGCATATTTTTAAACATTTTATTTTTAATGTATTGATTAAAATAAATAAATTTTATTTAAGAAAAATAAAATTATGTGTAAATAAAAAGAATAAAATAATGGGTTGCTTATTATATGAACTATTTGAGTAAGAATTTGATGAGTTGTTTAAATGTGGTGTGACATAATAGGATGTACAATGAGGACCATTTAATAAATCAAAATGGGTTGCTTATCAAAATAGCATTTGAGATGCTCTTAGTTAGTCAAGGGTTCATGATTAATTTAGTTTGAATCATTCTTTTGCTAATTTATTATTTGATTTTAGGTGTTTCATTTCATCTAAATTTTCACTTCATATATTCATGTTGTCACCTTTTATTCTATTGTTGCTATAACCAGGGGCAAATGCAGGTACAAGCTGGTGGGGGCAGTTGCCCCCACAAAGCAATTTTTTTAATATGAACATAATTTTTTTTTGGGATAAAAATATGAACATAATTAATATTATATATTTTTCCCCGTTAAAAAATAGATGTTGTCCCCATATGATAAATTATTTTGAATAAAAATAAAGAGTTTAATTGGTATGTATTGTCAATTAATCATAAATTATGGTACGAGTGATTTTTAAATAGTAAAAATCAAATATTTTTAATGATATATCAAATTATGAAGAAAGGAAAATTGGTACTATGTATTTAAGTTTACAAATATTTTGAAATCTCACCGTGTAGTATTTTACCATCCCTCACGTATTATTCTTTAATCTTTTCCCACTATATATCCTTGTGTGACAAGCTTAGATCCAAGAGATTATTTTTTTGTATTTAATAAGTAAAAATTGATGTGTTTGACTAAGTTTTATCCATCTCAATTTTCTTCTATTAAGTTTATGAGGTTCGATAATCAACTTTAAATCGATATTATGGAAGTTTGACCTAATGATCAATTTTTAAAGTTGAATGAAATTATCGGTCTCTCAAAAATACTATTGGTAAAAACATGAAAATACATTATGTATCTAATGGTATATTTAATTCTAAAGTTATCTTTGATTTTGCCCATGGTACATGCAATAGTTGAAAGATATTTCTCTGTAATGAGTTTTGTGAAGAATATTAGAATGTATGATCGTATGGATGATGAATAGTTATTTGATTACATATATAGAGAGATGTTTTTTACAATGTTAAAAATGACACAAAATTAACATTTTCAAAATATGAAAATATGTAAAAGACAATTAATATAATTTCTAAAAGATTAGATATCTTGGATTTTTTCTCCACGAGATTATGTACTTTATAATTGCTTGTAATATTTTTTATAAAAAAATTTATAGTCTATATATTTTTTGCCCACCCTAAAGAAAGATTCTGGATCCGCTGCAAGGTTTTGAAAACCGGACCGGACCGGCTGATCCGACCGGTCCGATCGGGAACCGGGACCTTGGCCGGTTCGGTTCACGGGGAAAACCGACCTAGCATCGAACCGGTGGAAAAACCGGAAAACCGGTTTAAAACCGATAAAACCGGTAGTGAACCGGCCATAACCGGTTTCTTAAAAAAAAAAAATTAGTATAAAAGGATTTGGGTCATCCTAGCCAAAACCCAATTCTTTTGTTTTCTAACATATGTGGGCTAGTTGTAGATTTTGGGTTGGTTTTCCCTATGAAGATGATTTTAACATATATTTTTATATTTATTTAGTTTAATTTCAAAATAAAAAAAAATTGTGCTTAATAATTTTAGTTGTTATGTTGTTTTTTGTTTAATATTGTTACAAATATTATATTAAAAATTAAAATAATATTATTTAATTATAGCCGGTTCAACCACCGTTCAACCTTGGTTGGACCATTGAACCTCGAACCACTGTCTTCACCGGTTCGATGGCCGATCTGATTTTGTAAACCTTGATCCGCTGCCGCCTATAACAGTAATTGTGTTGTCAAGCTATCAATGATTTTGGATTATTATTATTTTATTTTATTTTATTCATTATAACTGCTTAAAAAAATTATTAATACTAATAATAAAAGTAAGTGAAAATGGCGCATGGGTAGAGGCTAGAGGAGCAGAAGGCGTGTTGTGACCGGTGTCTCTAGGACAAAGTCATATCACAATTAATGGATCGAATATAAAAAAAAAAAAAAGGATTCATTATCGGTTTTTAATCCTGGATAAATGTAAAGGAAAATGATTTTTTGACACAGATTTTGCGACACAATACATACATCGTATGAACAGTGCCGCACTGTGCGGCACTGTAGCTGCACTGTGCGGCACTGTAGCACTTTTTTTTTTAAAATTTAATTTTTTTTTGTAAATAAATTTTTTGATTAAGTATGTATCAATATCTGGTGAACGGGGTACAAATATCTGGTGAATGCCTTCAAATATGTGGTGAATGCCCATAATAAAACCAAGTTTTGGATGCCTTAGATTATCTGGTGAACGTAGTTCAATTATCTGGTGAATGCCTTCAAATATGTGGTGAATGCTCATACTAAAACCAAGTTTTGGATGCCTTAGAGTATCTGGTGAACGTAGTTCAATTATATGGTGAATGCCTTCGAATATCTGGTGAATGCCCATACTAAAACCGAGTTTTGGATGCCTTAGATTATCTGGTGAACGTAGTTCACTTATCTGGTGAATGCCTTCGAATATGTGGTGAATGCCTATACTAAATTAGCTTGTGGATGCCTTAGATTATCTGGTGAACGTAGTTCAATTATCTGGTGAATGCCTTCAAATATGTGGTGAATGCCCATACTTAATCAAAAAATTTATTTAAAAAAAATTTTAAATTTTAAAAAAAAAAAACTGTATACGGATGCAGCTCTGATCTTGATTGTCATGCAAGACTGCTTCATACGATGTATGTATTGTTGTCCGGTATTTTGTGTCAAAATAGCAAACTTGAAATGTAAAAGACCCAGTAGAACATGATGTAGTATAGGAAAATTTATTGCATATTTTCAAACATTTTATTTTTAATGTATTGATTAAAATAAATAAATTATTTTAAGAAAAATAAAATTATGTATAAATAAAAAGAATAAATAATGGATTGCTTATTGTATGGACTATTTGAGTAAGAATTTGATAAGTTGTTTAAATATGATGTGACATAATAGGATATACAATGGGAACCATTTAATAAATCAAAGTGAGTTGCTTATCAAAATAACATTTGAGATGCTCTTAGTTATCAAGGGTTCATGATTAATTTAGTTTGAATCATTCCTTTATTAATTCATTATTTGATTTTGGGTGCTTCATTTCATCTAAATTTTCCCTTCACTTATTCATGTTAGTAATGTAAAGTGAAGATTGTGTTACTATAATAGAAATAACTTTTAAATGTTTTTTTTATGTGTTCATGGCATATTTTGATTGAATGGCAAGTGTATTTGTATATTTTATTTTTGAAAAAATAGTTTATTAGACTTATATCTTTAGTTTACTTTATTTTACTTTATGTATTTTTAAGTCGGTCGCTACGTTCCTATTGATTTTAAGGTGTTAAGTTGGAGGTTTTTTGTGTTCCTAGAGCTGATAAGGAAAACAACTTCACTATAAATTGTGCTATTATTTCCTATTCAAGTTTTAGGCTACGGAAAATGCTATCTTATGTATACAATTTTTTTGTATCATTCCAACAATAAAAACGAATGTAACTGCTCATTAGTCATTTATTGATGCTTAATTTCACACTGTTACATACCCGTGATTTTATTTAAATTTTAAAAACAAGTTAAATTGTTATAATAGATCAATTTCTTCTTGATGGCTATATTTTGTTTAATTGAGTGAAATGTTGCAGTTTTAAACTTACCACTCATACTTATATTATTTATTATATCCATAATTAATTTCATATATTTTATATTTTTTTAATGTTTCTTTTAGTTAATACACAATGAGCAATATTGAGGGTAAATAGATGAATGGTGGAGAATGAGAGAAGAGAAAGAGACATTATAAAAAATCACAGGTTTTTATTCATTGGTTATGATTTTGGTATGTCAAAACAACTTTTTTTTTCTTTTTATTAACCATTAACTTTATTTTCTTTAGCAGATAATTTACCCGTGAGTTTCGCACGGATACACCAATAATAATAATAATAATTTTTTATAAAATATAAAAATCATTTTTTATAATCCATAATAAACAGACTTTTATTTTGTCTCTCTTATAAAATACAATTTATATCTCCATTATCTTACTGTGTCAAATAAAGATCCTCTTTTTATCAACTATTCACAACAAATGATTTTAATGGAAAGTTTACCCGTGCAACATATTACACTAGTATCGTATACAAGCCACGATCATCTGATATGCAATTATGAAGTTGTTTGTATTTATGGTTTTATATCCTGTGAGATATACGGATAATAAAAATAACTAGAGTTTGATCCCGTGTCCGTACGGGATAAATTATTTATTATTTTTAAAATTATTTATTTAATAATTTTTAGTATTATAAGATAATTTTAATTTTTTACATATTAATTATATAAAGTTCTTAACATGATTTACACAAACTATATAAAATATATAATGCATGTAAATAATTTTTTGAGAGAATATTATTAGTCAAGTTGAATGACGTTTTTAATAATTTGAGAAATAAAATATAGAATATAAATTTTGATATACTTTTATAATCAAGTTTTTTTATATTGTGAGACGATGACAAGGTATTGCATACATATACACACACACACACACACACACACACACATATATATATATATATATATATATATATATATATATATATATAAATATATGATTCTGTGGTTATTTTTTATAAACGTAAAACCTTTTAACAAATTGTTATTTTAGTATTACTCGATAATTTAAAAACTCTTTATACTAAAAAATAGATATAAATTAAATCTTTGAATGATATAAGTCAAAATAATTGAGACATTATTGTTAACAATAAAATTAAAATTAAAATATATATTATTTATTTTCTTAAATAAAATTGTTGTTTTAATTAGAAATAAGTGTTAGAGAGTTTGTTGAATATGCTAACCTCAAACCAATGGACACCCAATAAATAGGAGTAATTGAAATTAAATTTGAAGTTATTAATTTATAGTGACGGTATTAATACTCATCATTATACAACTCCAAAACCCTCAATTTAGATTTTTTTCCATCATTTACAATTTATCTTCCAGCACTGAAAGCAGTAAGATTTACGTAAATACATTTTAGGTATGACCTTAAAATTGAAATAAATTATATAATTATATAAGATTAATTACATTTAAAATTTAAATTTTTGAAATTAACCAAATTTTATATTTGATTTAAATTTAAATTCAAAATTGAAATTTCAAAATTAGTTTTCAAATAAGAGAATTAACGTAAATTTTAATCCTCCAATTCTCATTTTCAGGCATTATGTCATCAAGAAAAGTATATTTAGAGGTCATTTTAAGTCAATAGGGAAGTTGAAGGGAATACATAAGTAGTGAAGATATATATATATATATATATATATATATATATATATATATATATATATATTAGGATAAAGATTGAAGCAACACAAAAATATTTCATTTTAAATATGATATTTGATTTTATTTCAAAATTGAAATTAAAAAATTAGTCTTTAAACAATTATTCTAGATAAGATTTACGTAACTAAATAAAATGATTGTTACACATTTAAAAAATCGAGATAAGATGATTGCAACACATTTAAAATTAAAATTAGTAAAAAGTGAGATTTGATAAGATTTACGTAAAGACATATTGTATGACCTTAAATGTGAAATTGAAATTAAAATAAATTAAACAATTAGATAAGATTAATTACATTTAAAATTTTAAATTTTGAAATTAACCCAAATTTTGTAGTTGATTTAATTTACGTAAAGACATAATGTATGACCTTAAATTTGAAATAAATTAAATAATTAGATAAGATTAATTAAATTTAAAATCTAAATTTCAATTCCAATTTACGAAATTTCAATTTAATTTCAAATTTGATAAGATTTACCTAAATACATTTTAGGTATGACCTTAAAATTGAAATTAAAATTGGAATAAATTAAATAATTATATAATATTAATTATATTTAAATATTAAATTTTTGAAATGAACCCAAATTTTATAGTTGATTTAATTTCAAAATTGAAAATTGAAAATTAGTAAAAAGTGAGATTTGATAAGATTTACATAAAGATATATTGTATGACCTTAAATTTGAAATTAAAATTGAAATAAATTAAATAATTAGATAATATTAGTTAAGTTTAAAATTTAAATTCCTATTTGAATTTCAATTTTTGAAATTTCAATTTAATTTCAAATTTGATAAGATTTACGTAAATACATTTTAGGCTTAACCTTAAAATTGAAAGTAAAATTGAAATATATTAAATAATTATATAAGATTAATTACATTTAAAATTTAATTTTTTTTAAATTAACCAAATTTTATAGCATATTTAAATTTAAATTTAAATTCAAAATTGAAATTTCAAAATTAGTTTTCAAATAAGAGAATTAACGTAAATTGAAAACTTTGATTTATTATTTGGTTTAAATTTAGGTACTTTTGGCTCAATTTTTATTTTTATTGTTTTTTTTGTTAATTTATAAATATAATAATAAATCAAAAAATTGTTTCATTCATAACCACTGCTGTATTTCTTGCACAGTGAAGGTGACACACGGTAACACCATATTGCCTACGGGATAGAAATGTATTGTTTATTTTATTTTATAGTTGATTTTGAAATTCAAAATTGAAATTTCAAAATTAGTTTTCAAATAAGAGAATTAACGTAAAATGAAAACTTTGATTTATTATTTTGTTTAAATTTAGGTAATTTTGGCTCAATTTTTTTTATGTTTTTTTTGTTGATTTATAAATACAATAATAAATCAAAAAATTGTCGTGTTGACACTTCTCATTCATAAACACTACTGTATTTCTTGTATAGGGAAGGTGACACATGATAATATCATATTACATAGGGATATAAATGTATTGTTTATAGATAGATAGATTTGGACCGCTTCAAGTGGAACAAAGATATTGAAACAAAAAGGCAACAATATTTAACTCATAAGTGAAACAAAAAAACTTTCGATAACAAATCACACTTTCTGTGAAATATTGTGAGATATAAATAGTATTTTCGGCTTTTAGCCTTTGACTAACAGATATTGTTTTAACCAAATATATGATCGAATTCTTTTTTTATAACTCACAATTGAATACTAATTAATTTAATAGAATTTTTATCAATAACGTTATTACATTCATTTTTGTTATTAAATTCATTTTATATTTCATCTTATTAAATTCATTTTTAAGAAGAATTTTTGTTAGCCTTGTTATTGATTAATTATATTTTATTTAGTTTATTACTTGATGTTTCGACTTTTATTTTTTAAGGTTCTTACAAAGTCTCGAAAGAAGCATCAAAGAAAGAAGCAAGCTGAAGCTGCTATTCAACAAAAACCAGATCTGGTCAGGAAAAATAGGTCTAGAGCAGGCCCAAATATTCGAGCTTAATGAAGTTATTGTTCTGGAATGCAATAGGAGTGGCTAATCATGACACTCAGTTAGTACTTAATAACCTTTTACAAGTTAACAAACCAGACTCAGTGTTTCTAGTTGTGCCCTGAATGAACTTAGATCAATTTCCTGACAGATTTTGGTTTTCTTTAAGCCTTAGAGTTTTTGCGGTTAATAATAGAAATGAGTTACTACCTAACATTGTTTTATTTTTTAATATCTCAATCACAAATGAATTCTAAAGTTATATGATTTTTTTAATAGCGTTAGTATAGCATTATCCGATAATATAATTTTTGTTATTATTAAATTTAAGTTCTTATTACTTCTTACTAATGATAATCTTAATTTGTTACCATTATGATTGATTAATTATTAATTGTAACTTATTTACTAATTTTTTTATATTATAAAGTTTAGGTGAGTTGGATCCCGGGGGTCCACCATAGCCAGGATATGTCTTATGGCTCAAAGAGCGCTTACAGAAGTACTTACAGATTATCCACCAACGAGATCCTCACATCGGCAGTAGAATTCGAACTAACGACCTTGTGTACTAAATTTTTAGACTTGATAATATTTCCATTTTTAATTTATTTTATATCTTAGTACAATCTAAATCTAGTAATAAATTATGAGTTTTTTCAATAAAATTCCTTTAAAGGCTAATCGTAAGTACAAAAATATCTATTAGAAATGATCACTATAATCACGTATGAATACAAATATATTTTTTTAAAACCACACTAAAAAAAAATTGACATATACTGACGAACAATTTTATTGACGATCCTCAAACTACAAGTGACAATGATATTGGTGAGCTTTTTCACTTCCAGATTTTTTCTTTCTGCTACAATTATGGTAATTGGTATGACATATTGTATTAGTTTTAAATTAATTATCCTCTGTTGCTTAGTCTGCAAATTGAAATTTGGGATTGCTTTATGTAGCTTTTTACTGGAATCCGGGGAAAATGTGCTTTTTTGAATGGGAACCCTACAAGAGGTATGTCCTCTGTTTTCAATGTTTTGACTGTTTATTGCTACTTTAAATTTAGATTTAGTTACCTCATGCTTATGCCTTGAAATTTCGCAGTATCAAAACAAACTGAACTAATGAGCATTCTTGTTGCAACTGTGAATATATTCTTTTATTCATTTGATTTCCCTCCATAAAGTGTATTTTCCTCCCTCCTTGTTGTGCACTTGTGTTGATGATGAACATTGAACTGAGAAATGTAGTGAGAATAGTTTTTTAAGTTAATCATAGTAGTTACACACCAACTACGTGAACATTTATAAACCATGCTTATCAGCTTATGCCTTGGATTTGGTCTAACACATAATTCAACTTATATGCCATGACTTTGTCTTTCTAGTTTTGGGACCAACCAATTATGGCAGACTGCTTCATTACCAAGTATGAAAGTGTTCTTTTAACACTTAACAATCTTTTCATCACTATTAGATTAGGGCTACATTTTCTGCTATCTTAATATTTTAGTGGTAGTTTCTTGGACCTGGAAAGCGAGAAACAAAATGACTGAGGGAAAGAAAATGAGATGAATGAACTTAGTTTGTTAATATATGTGTCATGTCCAAATTTATTGATAGTTTTATTCATAACTAAAATTTGCCCTCCTCTTAATGCTTCTCAAACAAAGGCTAGGTGTGATCTGTTAAGTTATTAACCGATTATAGTTTCTTAATTTAATTCATTTAATTAAAATTATTTAGTGGATAATTTCAGGAACAACATTTGGATACAGAGACATGTTGATGAAGATGTGAGAATGCTGTAATTGTAAATACATTGACATTTCAATTTTTATTTTTAAAACGCCACTTTCTACATACCCTGTCTGCTTACAGTACATTGATCATTGTTGGCTTTTTAATTCTGCAATGGTACAGTACAGATCATGTCTGCACTTAATCCAATTGAATACTTGTGCAAGCTAGCTGTAAAAATATAATAACAGAGTTAGCTCATCTTTGTAGCTATATATTCTTTCTGTATACATTACATAGCCATGCCAATGCCAATGTATATGTATATGTACTTCAGCCTCAGGTCTCTCGCTTTTATTTATTAGTTTAGTGTGCTGTGCGTCTCTGTTAAAAGACAGGAGATAGAGAAACGGTGTGATTTCTAAAAAAAATTAGCAGTGTTTATAAAATTTAATTTAATTATAATATAATAAAATATGTATCATTTAACTACCATTAACGGTGTGGGTAATTTTTTTTTTTTACTAATATTGGTCATTTACCTACGGTCGGAGGATGTAGCTACAAGTTAATGACTTTTACCTATACCTTTGATAATTGTAGGTACAACCTATAGTGACATATGACTGGAACCGTAGGTAAAACTATGTTATCCGTAGGTAAAGGTTATAATGACACACAAATAGGCGTAGTTGTTTGTACCCTGAAAGTTGACATCCTTGAAGTCCGACGGTTAATGTATTGTAGACATATACTTATGGATTTTTTATATTTATTGACAGATTTTGTCCATCATTAAAAGTCAAATTTCTTGTAGTGCCAGTATGAATACAATTTATAGAGTTATATAGTATTGCACACTTACAACTCAATGGAGAGATATATGTTTTCTTTAATATAAGATATTGTAGATGTTTTATTTACTGCATAATTAAAGTATATCTGCATATCCTGTTAAATCTTAAATTTATATTAATTTGTGTTAGCTTGAGCAGAACACATTAGAGTGAGTCTCCTGTAAGTGAAAGTGTCCATGCTTAAATATCCAATCTACCTTGAAAGATTAATTTTTATCCATGGGGTAGGGAGAATCAGAAAAAGAACAAACCCTAATTTTAAATAATTTCTTTTAATTTTTATTATTAAATTCATGTTTTTTTTTCTTGATGATTATCGTTGATTAGATTTTTTCTTCCATTTATTAAAATTTTCAAGTGATGATTACATGTATCTCTAAGTCATCACTTGAATGTAAAACTTTTCGAAAGAGATTATATGTGCATATCCTATTAAATCTTAAATTTATATTAATCTGTGTTAGTTTGAGCAGAACACATTCGAGTGAGTCTCCTCTAAGTGAAAGTGTTCAAGCTTAAATATCTGACCTATAGAGGTGGGTATATGGACTTGGGTCCGCGGACTGTCCGCTTAACCCGCAGTTCGCGCGGACTTGGACTGTGTAAAATATGAGTCCATTTAAATGCGGGTTTTTTTAGTCCGGTCCGTTTAGCCCGCGGACTATGCGGACTTGGTTCGCGGACCCATCCGCGGATTAATGAAAAAAAAATACATTTCTTTAAATTATATGATATCAGCCCAAAAAGCCCAAAAAAGTACGTATCTTAAAAAAAAACCCAAAAATCGCAGCCCTACACAGCTAAACCTAATTTCCCAAAGTCATCATCACTCTTGTCTTCTCACTTCTCAGCCGCACAAAACACTACTGCAGCTTTTGAAGTGGTCAAGTCATGAATTGTATAGACAATAAAAAAAACAGATATTGCCAAAAGAAAAGCCAAGATATGCATATGAACTTTGGTGGCAGAGGATGTGTGGCTACAAAGTGAACACCTCCATGATGATCTCAAAACTTTGTGTAAAAACCAGAGTTAACACTTCACATGGTGAAAACAGTAACACTGAGAGCTCTCCACCATCTCTCAAATCTCAATCTCACCCAGTCGTAGCCACCCCACGCCCCACCGCAACCTCTTTCATTTGCGACTGCTCCATTCATCCTCGCCTTTGTCTTCTCTTCTGCGACCAGAGTCTTCGAGACTTCGAGACTTCGAGCAGAGTTGCCGACCACCCATAGCTCCGACACGACCAGCTCCGCCTCCATCGCGACCACGTATAGCGAGAACCACAGGTTGTTGGCTCTCTGTGTTTTGGAGCTTTGATTTAGTTTTTTTTATGATCAGAACATGAACATGTAGTTGCTTTCACTCTTTGTAGTTGCTTTAGAATTATAGTTGCTGAAAAATTTGTTGTTACGGGAAGATTGTTTGTTTTTTATGTTTGTCAAGAAAAAAAAAACTAGTGATAAGTCCGCGGACAGTCTGATTAGTCCGCGAACTATGTGGTAGGAAGAATAAGAGAAATAACAAACCCTAATTTTAAATAATTTCTTTTAATTTTTATTATTAAATTCATGTACTTTTTTTTCAGTATTATCGTTCATTAACTTTTTTTGGCTTAATGAACTTTTTGGTCTCTATAAAATATGGGTCTTTTGATTTTAGTCCCTATCTTTTTTATTTCTCTGCATTTTGTCCTCGCAAATTTTTTTTGTTGCCGTTAGTTCATGCCGTCAACAGTACTCGTTATCTGCCTACGTGGCTAATGGCGTTGACCGGGTCAACGGGACACATGGCAAAAATAATATTATTTTAATGCCACGTGTTTTTTTTTTAAATTCAATTTTTAAAAATCTGTTGTTAAATCTGTTTTTGGTCCCAGCAAAATGAGAGAGTTTTGATTTTGGTCACTATAAAAAATTTTCTTTATTTTTTGTCCTTGTAAAATCTAAAATAACTATTTTTGGCCCATATTGTCATGTGACATCTATTAAGTACTTATGTATCCAACAAAATGTCATATGATCACCCCAAGTGACACACAGTAATCCTATGTGGTGTCAAGTTAACATATGAAATAGTTTGTAGTTTGTTCATTATTTTATTAACGAGTGTCTTAAAATTTATTAGAAAATTAAAACAAAATAATTAATCATTACAAAATAAGCATACATAATTTTTCCTAATCTTTATGATGTTCATTAGTAAGGGTATAAGATCCGAACCAATAATTCGATGAATCCAAAAATTCGAACATAACAAATTAAATTGGTTTGAATTTTTTGATATTCGGGCCTGAACCAACCAAACTGACCTCGTTGGTGATTGGTTCGATTATTAGGTTCAAAGATTCTAGAACCGAATAGATCTGATTACTATACTTTAATATTTATATATAAATATTAATATTTATATATAAATATTAATATTTAATATTTTGATTTTTCTAATATGTCTAACATTGTACATGTTAATGATTCAAAAAAAAATATTGTATTGGAAAGAGTAGCATTTAAACTTTCAAAGAATTGAATACACAGCTTTCAACACAATGTTTCTATTTTTTATTTCTTAACACGTGCAGTGTTACAGAGGCTAGAAAAATCATATATATATATATATATATATATATATAAATTAATATTTATTATTATTTATTTTTATATTGATTTAAATATTTTTTACATTTTAAAATTTGATATTTTTATGGTCCGAACCGAACCAACCGAATCAATCCGTTTGTAGGAAAAGTTATTTAAAATCGAACCAAATCAAACCGACCATTTTTTATTGGTTCATATTTTTCCTATATAAAATCAAATCAAACCAATCAGATACACCTTTACTTATTAGTGTTTGCCTTTGTATAAATAGTCATGAACGGGTGCTTCATAATAGTCTCCAACATCGAAACCAACATTTTAATGATTTTAGGAAAGATAAATATAATTCATTTTATGATTAAAGAAAAATTTTAAGGGAATCATATAGTAACTTGACACCACATATGGTTATTGGTTATCATGTGTCACTTGGGATGATCATATGACCTTTTGCTGAACACATAAGTACTTAATAGATGCCACATGACAATAGGGCCAAAAATAGTTATTTTAGATTTTCTAAGGACCAAAAACAAAGAAAATTTGTATAGGGACCAAAATCAAAATTCTCTCATTTTGCGGGACCAAAAACAGATTTAACTTCAGATTTTTAAAAATTGATTTTTTTTTTTAAAAAACACGTGGCATTAAAATAGTATTATTTTTGCCACGTGTCCCGTTGATCCGGTCAACGCCGTTAGCCATGTAGGCAGATAACGGCTACTGTTGACGGTAGGGACTAACGGCAAAAATAAAATAAAATTGCAAGGACGAAATGCAAAGAAAAAAAAGGTAGGGACTAAAACCAAAAGACTCCTATTTTACAAGGACCAAAAAGTTCATTAAGCCACCTTTTTTTTTCATTTATTAAAATTTTCAGTGGCAAAAAAAGGTAGGGACTAAAACCAAAAGACTCCTATTTTACAAGGACAAAAAAGTTCATTAAGCCTACTTTTTTTCATTTATTAAAATTTTTAGTGACACTTACATGTATTTCTAAGTCATCACCTTTTTTTTTTTTTTGACTAACTCTAAGTCATCACTTGAATGTAAAATTATCGTTGGTTAACTTTTAGGCCCATTATTATTATTTTTCTTCACTTCTTATTTGGGCCAAAGAACATGGGCTTCTCTATACAACCCAAAAAGAAAGGCCTGCAACCTCTCTAACTAGTTTTCTTCGTCCCCTTCCTTTGGTTTCTGTGAGTGAAGAAGGTGTCGATTTTTTTTTACTCATTCTCTGCTTTCTTCTAACTGAGGCTTTCGCTTATTCGCAGAATCGTGCCACAACTGTTCATTCATTATCAGTAAGTACCCACCACTCCTTTTTCTTCTTCTTCTTCCTTTGTTTCTTTCTTTCTTTCTTTCTAATTTGTGGTCGAGTTTGCAATTCTCAGTTGCGGTTTGATCTTTGTTGAGTTATGAAGTTGAATTTTTCTTTCCTCTTTGTTTTTGGGCTTCTGCCCTCTGGTGATTTGTGGTTTTTTCGTGCTATGGTTTAATGTGTTCTGGGATGTGTATAAGCTGTTTGATAAAATGCTGAGCTCATATCTCAATATTATTAGTACTGTGACTAATATAGTCATCATAATTAAGATACGGTTTATCACTGTAGTCTACTATGACTATCTTAATATTTCTCTATCCATCTCTTCCATTTCTTTGCCAGATTTCAATATTTCCTGTTAATTATGAGCTTTTTTGCTTGTATCATTCTTTATTTTTGTTATCACATTGGATGGCAAATTGTCCGTGATGAATTTTAAAATTTCATTTTCCTTTTCCATTATTCCCTCTTTAATATATTAGATATTAAGTCAATAAAATTCTACCTATTTTTGCGTTCACTGTGCTGTGATTCATGATATTTTCCCACTCTGGTTTAATCCCGTGTATATGAAAATGGCAAATTCTTGCCTCATGGGCACAGGGCACAATTGGTGATTGAGGAGCTGTTTCATGTAAACTAAGTTTAGTCTGTCATTGCTGCTGCTGTTGGATCTTTTATATAAGTATATATCTCATTTTGAGGCTGCCTTTCATACTTCATATATTTATAGAATACATTCTACATGGTTGTTCAAAAACCCCGATTCGACCTCAAAACCTTTACCCTCTTTAAAAAAAAGGGTGCTTCGATGCAAGGAAAAAAAATACAAATAGTATTGATACAACTTATTAAATTTTAAAAGATAAACCTATTTTAATTAATAATTGTAATACATGGTTAGATAGGGTAATAAAATTTTATGTTGATGTCAATGAAATAAAATTTAATTTTGATTAAAAATAAAGTTCACAACATTCTACTCCATACTGGTCAGGCGATGTGTTTAATATGCGGTTTCTTCTTGTTATTTGAATTCCACCACATTGGGTTTGCAGAGTTGCCCCTAATTTACCTTCATTTCCCTGACACACTTGCATTTCTCTGAAACCCTTTTCTTTTGTTTTAATAGCAGATGGCTTTGCGAGGGGTTTGGCAACTTCAGAAGCTCATTTTCAGCTATTGCGACTGGGGTGGAAGCAGCAGAGGTATAAGGTAGATCCAATTCTGCATTCAATTTACCATGTTATGTTCATATCTATTTTGTCGGGAACCTTAAAGTTTTACTCTTTCTTGGTGGATATTTAGGTTTATAGAATTTTTGTTTGGTACCTTGCATTTATTTGTTTATAGCATTGCAATTGGTCTTGGAGAATATGTTTTCATTTGTAGTTTTGAAGGGATGGAGTTGAATGGTTCATATGATCTGTTCATTATGATTCTTATATGATGATGATATATAATATAATGAATATATGTCTGTATTCCATCCAAGACATAACAATTGAGATTGCTTACTATCTTAGTTATATATCTTCTAATAATAACAAGGTTTTAATCTGACTTGTGTTCTGTGGAATAGATATTGAATTGTTTTACCAATATTTGATTTTCTTTCTCCTTTAGTTACAGGCTTAATCTTTGTTCTTTGATTTTTCTTACCAGTAAAATTAGGTCTTATGCTTGTTCTAAGTCTAGAACTGCAGATGATAAGTTTTCTTATTCAAATAAATGAACTTTATATAGAGTATTAACATTTTATCTTCAGACCGGAAAATTTTGTGAATTACAAATTGCAATTTCTTCTTGTTTATATGGTGCTTTTACTTACACTTGACTTTCCTTTTCTTTTTCCTTACTTTACTTATACCAATCATAACCTCTCTACTTCTTGATAACCACATTTCTCCTTCTGCTCACCTTTACATTATACCTGGTATTACAGGTTTGGAACCAGAATGTTACGAATGAATATCTTTTCACATTTTGTCCTGCTTTGAAGAGGGGATTCTTACTTTAATTCTGAATATTTGATAGGGCATTTATGGAGTCTAATTTGCCAGCATTTAAGGAGAAGAATCCTCAATTAGAGGTGGTTACTGAACTCATTCGTGGTCAGCATCCACATCTTAAGGGTTTTTACAGTAAGATTCTCGTGCTCAACTGTAACTTTATTGCTAAAATATTTTCCTTATTTGTAATTGATGATTCTCCTATGAAATGCAGAGAACAAAAACCAGCGAGTGATATGTGTGAAGAATATGGATCCAGAGGACATACTTCTGCATGCTACCAGGCTAAGGAATGCATTGGGAAGGAAGGTGGTGAAACTGAAGACAAGACACGTAACCAAACACCCAAGTGTGCAAGGTACGTGGACAACTGCTGTGAAATTTTAAGATGCAAAATTCAAGTGTATGAGAAAGCACTCCTTGGTGTAGTTCCAAAGTTCTTCCATTCCTTCTGGTGAATTAACCAATACTTGTAAACTTGTGAGTATAATTTCTCATGCTGTCTAGCAAGATTTTCCTGTATTGAATAGTTTAGATGGCTTTTATCCGGGTTTGTTGTTTGCTTCCTCGTGATGAAGTTAATGAGAAAAACCATGATACAAGTAATTATTGGCTCCGTTTAAATGAGTAAACCTTGTGGTAGTTGAAACTTATAACTTAGTTTGGCCTTTTTAGTGGTTTGAATGGTGGAGATTGTGATTGAGATTATTAATTGGTAATAATATCTACTTTCTTGTGCATGTTTACTTTATATTATAGAATCTGCTTTACATCACTAAAGAGACAAAAGCTCTAAATTAGAAAAACGCAGAAAGCTTTGTTACAGAACTTGTATGTCGAAACAAATCTTGTAAAGTATTAATATACTATTATACATATCCAGATTGTTGCGTCGTATTGTATGGCCCTGTAATCGTTTGGTGGTCATTTTATATTGAATCTGTTTATTGGCGTTTTGCTCTCTCAGTCGTATGAGCTCCATCAAACCACACGTGTTCTGCTGGGTTACTGCATACCTCAAATTTCTCGTTCCCACTGAATCCTCTTTCCACACCCAAATGCTCTTTGGAAGGGTTGTCGACTTTGTCTAGAAGTCATAGCATACCATATTCCTCAAATCTTCATCATCCAATTCTCCTAACCTTCAACAAAAAAACGTGACTGAAGACCAATTTTGCACTTTTGCATAAAACACCTCTTTTGGACTTATTTTAACCAACGGCCCTTATTGGTTTAACTCCCCTTTTGGTACCAGGTAACACAATCGTGACCATTCGTTTGTTTTTCTTTCATACCAGATCAATGGTTATTATGGAAGACATCATTAGTGGTCCACAGTAATCGCTGCCCCTTGTGTGAACATTTTGGCGCTCGCGCAAGGTCTGGGTTGAGGTTGACCGAATACCGATTACCAAAAGGGTAGATCCTCTTAGAAAATGATCGTGTTATGCTAAGGTACCTTCGTAATCTATCTTGAAGGATCATCTAAAATATCATGAGATTTTATAAAAACAATACATGCGATACAAGTTTTATTCTAACAGACCGGCCCATAACCCTGATCGTTGAAGGACCCACCAAGACTGGGAAGACAGCATGGGCCAGATCCCATGGGCTTCATAATTATTTTTGTGGAGGAGTGGATTTTAGTGCTTATAATAATTCTGCCATTTATAATGTAATAAATGATATTCCTTTTCAATATTTACCTTGTAAAAAGGAATTACTTGGGGCCCAGTGGGATTTTACAGTAAATGAAAAATACCGCAAGAAGACAAGGATCCCTGGTGGGATCCCAACTATAGTATTATGTAATCCTGATTCCAGTTACAAGGTTGCTTTATCCAATAGTGATATGTATGAGTGGTCTTTATGTAATGTTTTGCACGTTGAAATAAATAATAAATTTTATTGATTATTTTCCCTGAGTACAAATCTTTTTTTTATTACACAATTGACACGTACTTAATAGTCATGTGCCCATCTACAAGGTAGTCAAAACTTTGACCAAGTAAATACAACACCCACGCATTCTTCTGTGTGTTTGCATAACTGCCATCCATTGAACTCTTGAACTCCGTCTCTTGGTTGACTTTGACTATCTTGTTAAAATCAACACGGTCCCTGTATACCTGATTATACTTACCTTCTCCGTACTTGCAGCCTCCTGTAAAAGTAATTTCCACTTTCTGAAAAAGTAGAATCTGTCCTTTGAATCATGATCAACAACAGCCGTTGATATGTTTGAATTATCCATCAATGCAATCCTGTCAAAAATTTGCACTTGAGGTCCATCACTATTGTCTTTGACCAAGTAAATATATCCGTTGTGGACACTTGTACTATCTTGCCCCTGGTATCCATCCTGGAATTGCATTCGAAATGCAAGAGATAATATCTTGATTTTATCTGAGTGCCTATCTTTGAACCCACTACCAATAGGGACAGCACTCACGTGCCATCCATAACCCTGGGTCCCAGCCTTGACAGTTGCATTTGCCAGACTCAGTATTTTAGTATGTGGTCTATGTGGAGCATATCGGGTCTTCAGTTGGACCGGGTTTCTCCTAATCGGTCCAAGTATTGTGAGTCTGGGTCTTCTGGACCGGGTCCCCTTCCTGCCCCAAGCTGGGGCTAGGGCCCCGTAACTCCGACCCGATCTTGTACGAACCATTTTCCAACCTTTGTCTGTATTCTATCTCCTTCCGTATTTCATCCGATCGAATATGACCCGTATTTATAGTCTCCATTAATACGGTGTTGAATACGGCGATCTTCATGCCCCATCTGTCAGATCTCCTCTGGGATTGCCGGAAGGCGGCCCGGAGGACCATGAATAACTTGGCCTGTTGATGAAGGCCCATCTCCTCTGCCTGGTTGATTTGGGCTGACAACCAGGCATCCGTGCAAAAGCCCACTAACTTGCCGTAACTGTTGGACAGCTCCTCGGGAAAGTAAAAGCGCCTTTCCATTTATCAAGAGATTAATGGAATATAATATTGAAAATATTATTAAAATCCACCAGAAAAGAAAATCGGCACAGTATTGCATCCACGTGTACTTATCTCCCAATGACCTGTTCCAGAACATTCAAATCCTATAGGTCACACGTGTTTTTATACTGTCCCTCTGAGATAGCTTGCTGAGCACGCAATCTAAAGTAGTCAAAAAGTGCGGCGGGGGTGGGGCCTACACGACGAACGGCAGGGCCTGTGAATTAGTAAATTACCTGCCATGTTTACTGTTGACCTTGCTTGCTGATTTGATGCCATAGGATCATTGTCTTCCTTCAAGTGTTGCATCAGTTTATCATACTTCTTCATTGTTAGACCAGGAATGGGGCTTTCTTCAGTGGTGACTTGTGCAACTTTGCATCCTCCTTTCTTGTTATTCCAAGGAGCCGATCTTTCTTTCCTTTCTCGGTTTGGTTTCCTCCAATCTTGAGGATAACCAATAATTTCCCATCACTCTTCTTGGACATGACCTATCTTTTGACAGTGGTTTCACTTTGGTCTTTCTTTCTTTGAATTCTTTTTGTATTCCATTTCTTTGTATCCGCTATTCTGTGCTTGAAAAGCAGCAACCTTTGAGTCAGATTTATGAGTTGCTGATATCAATCTTTGTTGTTCATCCTCAGCAACTAAGTGATATGCATGACCAAGGGTGAGCTTTGGCGCCATACTCAAGATTTGAGTCTTCACAGTGCTGAAAATCTCATCTAATCCCATGAGAAAATCATACATTTGTTCACTTTCCTGTATCTCCTTCAACTGCTTCTGCACATTGCACTCACATCCTCCGCATATGCACTCAGGCCAAGATGAGATGGATTGGATTTCATCCCACAAGCCCTTCAATTTTGTGTAGTAAGCAGGAATGGACATTTTCTCTTGTCTGAGATGAGTTATGGCTCGCCTTAGCTCATATACTCTTGGTGCACTGCCTTTGGAGAACCGTTCAGCAAGTTCCACCCAAATTTCTCAAGTCGTGCTGGCATATCGGACAATGTTTCGTACTTCTTTATCCATGCCATTTTTCAACCAACCCTTGACCATAGCGTTGCACCTCATCCAGTGTGCAAGATTGCAAGAATCCACTTCTGGCATCGGAATCGATCCATCCACAAACCCAATTTTATTTTTTGCGTATAGAGCATTACCCATGTCAGCAACCCACTCTCCGTAATTTCCATCATTGAGTAGTTCGCTAACAAAGATCTGCCCGGGATGATCAGAGGCGTGTAGGTAATAGGGCGACACTGCATCAATGACTTCATTGCTTGCAAGAACTTTCTTTCCTTTATGTGATGATTCATCCTTCTTCGGTGATTCTGACTTCTCACTTTCTGGAGATTCACCTTCTTTCGTCATGATTTGGAGATGGTAGAGGGAAGATTACACTCTCAGGCTTTTGGCTCTAGATACCGTATCAAATTCCTGAATAACCTCTCTGAGTTTTCATTGATTGTGTATGAATGAATTCAATTACATTGGAGGTGCTATGCTGGTATATAAAGGACGCAGTCATAGCTTAACCTTTACGCACTCTAACTTTTTGATAGAATACTTAACAAACAAAACAGAAATAACAGACTCTAACTGATAACAGAAGCCTAACTGAATATTGACTAATTCCATACTTTCTACAACAAACAAATTAGTCAAACAAATTACATATTGTATGAGGGAAAAACCAGATCTTAACATCGTGATAGACAATTCTCTCATGTTTGTTTGGAGTAAATATTGCATTACACAATCATAGCATCTATCATGTTTCTAAACTCTAAAAATTGCCAATTCTATCTTTTATAACATTTTATATCTTTTAAAATTTAGTAAATTATGCCATTAAATAAAAAGAAAACTAAAATCTTTTTCTTTCAATTGCAGACGCTCATCTTTCAATGCGCATGGATGAATGCTCACAACCCATGCTCAGAGATCGATTTTTCCTCAAAACCTCCTTGCAATTGCAGGAAACGCACGCCACAGATTGAGAATAAGCCATTGTTGCAGAGGAAGAAGGTCCCAAAACATGAACCTTAGGTCCCTTTAAAAGGGGGAAAAAGATGACCTCCCACACCCTAAAGGACAAATCCACGTCAAGAGAGAGAAGAATGAGCCACGTAGGTTCGTTACTGTCCACGTAGGAATGCTACTAACAGAAGTGGATGGAAAGTGTGATTTAAACCAATGTTGATAACTAAAGCAAACTTAAGGGATATGTGGACGAAGTTGAAAAAATAAATTAAGTTAAAGGATTAAAGCACTAGTTTTGTCGAAAACACTTTTCTCATACCCATTATTTCTCCAACCAGTGAAAGGTTTTTGCTATCATGATAAGGTTTATTTATACTTAGAATTTACTTTGGGGTGTACTCAAAGGGCTTAGATTGCTTACCAAGGCCTTGGGAGTATTACTGTTGAGTCTGATTCTGTCACAATTATTAGCTTGTTGAGTAAAGGTTCTTCTGAGGTCTCCAACAATAAGTTCTTTGAAAAAATCTTTCAGTGGGTGCATAAGGATTGGACCATTATCTTGTCTCATACATATCGCGAAGGAAACTCTCGTGCTAAACGACTGACTAATTGGGGTTTGTTCAAGGAGTTAGGCTTCCATAGTCTCAACCGCTCTCCTGAGGGTTTGTCTAGCCTCCTGTTTAGTGATTCGGTTGGGGTGTCTATGCCCTGTAACGTTTTTGTGTGGTTTTTTCTTGTTTTGTTGGGCGTTGGTTGCCCTTTTTTAGCATAAAAATTAAAATGTTATAATTATAACATACTGACTTGGATAATTTGATAAAGCAATGTGATGCTAATTATTTTTTTAACAAAATATACTAGTATAAACAAAATCCTTAAAAAATTATTTAATCAGGAAAAACACCAAAATTTACCTTAATTGAATTAAGATGAAATTGAGACAAACCTTTTAGATCTTTCAAAAATTCTTAATTAAGCCCAAAAAATTTCATCTTATTATCCAAATAATCAATATACCATATTAAAAAAAAAAATACTTGGGGGAACTTTGTTCTAGGAACCTATGCTCTAGGAAGCTAGGATGAACTTTGTTTCAAATTTTGGAAAGTAACACTTGATTTGATCTCTCTAGTACTTCTACTTGTTAAATCCAAGAGCTCGATGAATTATAAAATCCCCAGCCTATTTTCTATGTGAAGGCCGAATCCATGTTCTTGAGGACTTGGATGATTTTGCTTTGGTATTCAACTTATGGTCATTGTTCTTAACTCTATACTACTCTAAGGTCATGGATCTAAGAGTATGTGAAATTTTGAGATCCCTTGCTAATTTTGATAATCATGGCCGAAATTCATTTTTGAAAAGTTGGAATATTTGATTTCAATCTTTGTATGTTAATCTTTGTTTTAGGGTTTAAGTGATCAAGGATCACTGATCCAAAGAGCTTAAGATTTTTAGAAATTTTGAGCCATAATTTGTGTCATGGACCAAAGTCTTAAATTTTGTGGTTAAAATGGTTTTGATTCAATTTTGTTAAGTAAGCTTTGTTTATGTCTTAATCTTGCTTAAGGATCCTTAATCCAAAAGCTTGCAAAATTTTATCATGTCTAGCCAACTTAAAAATCTCATGGCCGAACCTAGCATATAGGAGCATAGGTGTGTTTAGTGCTTGATTGATAATTATTTGTTGTGATTTGTTGAATGATAAATCTTAGTGGATTATCCGAAGTTGTGCGGAGGAAACCGGATTCGAATCGGAAAGCCGTTCGTGAAACCAAAGCTTGAATCTTCAAGAGGTAAGGGGAGCTTACCTGAGGGATTTTGTTTAGATAACCACACGTTATCTGGGTGTTATCTGTAAATTATCTGTTATGAATTTCTGTGGCTTTTAGTTGTTTACTGTTTAATTTGCTATATGCTTTGGATGTGATCATAACTGTGATGCATGCAATAATTGTGATGTATGCTATATTGTGCTGTGGTGAAATTATCTGTTGTTGAGTGTTGGATTGGGCAACCTGACATTGGTCAGTGTTTAATTAATTCCGAGGATAAAAGCTTAATAAGCTTATATATTCAATCAAAGAAGTAATGGTGAAAATTGGTGTAAAAGTGGAAAAGTAATCTTTTAATGATTTTTGGGCGGAACCGTGAAAACTTTTCACAAGCGTTAGTTTTCTCAAAATAAATTCATCAATAATATAAAACGTCATTTAGAGTAATTAAGTTACAAAAATAAAGTAAGATTGAATTTGGAATAATTATTTGACAGAAAAGTCATCTTTGATTTATAAAGGGATTTTATAGAAAAACGTTTAAGAAACACATATTGTTTTATTTTACATTCGTTTTGAAACAGTTTTCTTAAGAGTTGATATTCTTTTCTCCACGAGCAATATTTTCAAGTGTAAAATAATTTCTAAAAGAAATAGTTAATTTTTGACTTATAAAGTATTTTAATGCTAAACAATGAGTAAATCGGAAAAATAATTTACGGAAAGGTTTTGAAAATAATCTTTTTATTCTTGGACAATAATAAGTTGTAAATGAGTTCTTTTTCAAGAAATTGATGTTTTTCGAATAAAGATTTTCAAGAGGAAAACGAGAGTTTGATAAAAGTAAATTTCACTATGATTTGACATTTTATAAATGGTTTTCAACAGAAGGGATTTTCTGTAAATGAACTTTATATAAAAAAAGTTATGTACCTTGTGTCCTATATGTCATGGGTTAAAGTCCTTGCTGGCATATTTAATTTTTGGTGATATCGGTATGTCACGGGTTAGAGTCCTTGTTGGCATATCCGATTATGATGATTCCAATGTGTCACGGGTTAGAGTCCCAGTTGGCATATTGATGACAGTGATTCCAATGTGTCACGGGTTAGAGTTCGGGTTAGAGTCCTAGTTGGCATATTGATGATGGTAATTCCAGTATGTCACGGGTTAGAGTCCTTGTTGGCATGTCTGATGATTGTGATTCCAATAAGTCGTGGGTTAGAGTCCTTGTTGGCATATTGATGATGGGGGTTTGGTATGTTGCGGGTTAGAGTCCCAGTTGGCATACTTGGAGGTGATGATTGATATGTTCCAGGTTAGAGTCCCGGTCAGCATATTTATTTCATGTTACGTGTTGCGGGAATTCTTGGACTGCGTGTCCGATGTTGAAATATTATGTAATTTTTTTATTAATTGCGATGATTGTCGGGTATAAAACCCTTTGAATAAATTAATATGTTGTCTGGATAAATTGTTATATATTGTGAATATCATGAATATGCTATTTTGTGTTTGTGAGTGGGGTGATCTTATCAAAGTCCATATATTGGCGTCTCACCCTTACAAATATATCAGGTTTCTTCTGGTATTGCCGTTGTACATTGGTACACTAGTGCAGATGGGGCTGAGAAGTTTCCCTAAGTCTTTCGGGACTTAGTTTTAGATACTTGAAGATGTATTTTGATTGTGGGAATGACAATGGAGTCCTTCCGACAAATGTCTTGTAGAGTGACCAGCTTAGGAATCTTAGTTGGGTGGTGTGTGTACTAGGTCAGTAACTTTGGTGTTGTACTTTAATCTTAGGTTTAATTTTCTATTTTGGAAATGGAAACTTAATTATTAAAAGTTGTATGCCTTGGAGGCTTTATTATGAATGTAAATATCTCTTGGTTTGGCGATGTACAATGTGCATTTAATGTTTTAGCATATGTATCATATTTCTAAAGTATTTGGCAGAAGAAAAATTTTACACTCACGTTTTATGACTTACATAAAATAATTTTCCGAAAGAAACCAGTAAATATAATTTTAATTTATTTTCCGCAACGGGTTAACCATGTAATGACCCAAGGGGGGTGTTGCAATTTGTGAGACTAAGTCTGTTCACTCCTTCATATTGCTCATCTACTGACGTGGCATATCCTCTTGTCTATCAACTCTTTGGACTTGCTGTATCTCAGTGAGTTATTTTGATCTCCGTTTAGTGACGTGGCAATTAGAGCTCGTCTGCTTGTTAATTTATTTGTCGTGTATTTCATTCTATTAAAAACTTCCGTCTGCTGACGTGGCAAAACTGAGTACGTCTATTTAGAAAATTTTAAGCCTCGTCTACTTAAACTATTGTCTACTCAAATAAACAGAAAGTAAATTTACCAAATGTTTTTGATCAGCTCGTCTATACGATTGGACGTGAATTCTCTTTCTCAGTCCAAGCAGATATAAAGAACTTTATATAAGATTTCTCATGACTTATATGATTCAAGTAATCATGCAAAAACCGAATAACCTTGTTAGATCTCAACTAACACTTTGCCAAGCAAATTTAATCCTTTTGTTAACATAAAAACTTAGAGATTAATTAAATCCAAATCACTTTGGTTCCAACACATATCAGAGGGCTCTAAATTCCATTACAGTTTCTAACAAATCCAAACAATAATGAATTACAAATTTCAAAAAATAACATAACAAACCAAGCAAGGTTGCAACTATAAAAGAAAGCTTTTTCCTTCCATTGCCAATGCAAAGTAATCAAGCCTATGCAAAGTAATCAAACTTTTTCTTTTATTTTTTGTTTCGTTCCCCCTCTGTGTGTTCATCTTGCTGGTTTATAGGGCTGCAGCTACTGCTGCTAACCTGCCAAACAATCATAAAATGCAATTAATTCATGGTTAAGGATAAAATTCTAGAAATGATTACATAAGAATATATAACATCACATAAAATAAAAAGAATCATCTATCAGTAAACATTTTACCTTAGACCCCTCCATAAGATCTGGTTATTTCACTAACCAGAAAGTTCTATGAAGAAGTAAACAAAAACTATGAAGAAGTAATTCATCTTTTTTTTATATGTAATATCAAGATTTTAGTAATAAAATCAAAAGATATCAAGCCCCACCCACCTCAAAGTCCCTCACGCGTGGCTTTGTCTTCCCAATAGTAGGCTCGCCTCTAAAGATATGAAATCAAGTTAGTAATAAAACCAAATCTTCAAGTATATTTGTGTCTGCATGACAGTAATGAGTAAAAATCAAATTGAAAAAAAGGTTCTCACTTCTTCCTATCAAGAAACCGTATGGAGATATCATAGAATTAATTGATTACGGAAGTCCTGTTTATCTTGTTTTCAGCGTCGGTCTTCTTAACTACAAAGCAAATGGTTTTAAAAAAAAAGACAAAAAAAGAAAGATAAACACCTAGTGTGCATACATTCCCGAAGAACAGAAGAATAATAAATCGGTGGGAACGTCTAGGACACGATTGGAAAGGCTGTGTCTATGTAGGCAAAAGAATATGCCGGCAACAACTCCAGTTAGCTGCGCAACGACTGGAACCATAGGAATAACATCGAGTTTGCATTTTATAAGTGAAATAAAAAGGACCAGATGATAGGGTTTTAAGGAGGGAGAGGAGAAATGGTAGCCTTACTTTTGGAAGAACCGAGGTTGGGAGGTGGTGGGTGAGTGATTTTATTGATTGAAAAAGTCAGGGTAAAGTAAGTTGAACTTTGAAAGGAGATTGAATTTTGAAATTGGTATTCTCTTATTTTCCATGTATTGGAATAAAGCAAGCATTTAATACATATTGAAAATATCATGATTTAAAGATTCTAAACTAATTTTTTAAAAAATAAATATAGCTAGCATTCATAATCATTTAAAACATTCTAGATATCTGTTTAAAAAAAATAATGACGTTTTCGAAAATAACAAACAAAATAAAATCAAGAATAAAAAATTAGATAATATTTGTCATCCACCAATATCATGATGACTTTTCATTTATGGGAGGAGTATTGGAATTATAACAACAATTAATAAAATGTCTTGAAAATAATAAAAAATTTAAAATTTAAAATTAAAATAAAATCTGCAATCTGATTGGTTGTTTCCATTATTAATAATAGTAAACCAAGTTTATTAGAGAAGTCATTGAATATAATGCTGCCACTTGTCCAAACTTTCTTTCTAATGAGTTTGTAGTTGTATATTAATAAGATAAAATGTTATATTCTGCCGTTTGAAAATTTTAAATTTAAATTTTTAAGGAAATTTTAAATTTAATTTTAACAATTGCAAAATCCACCGTTTAATAAAAACCTCCAAAGATATTCATATTATTGATTACTATGTTAAAAAAATCCTATTGCTTTATTTTAAACGAATGAGTGTTTACTAATTTAGGTTTGTACGAGGTATGATGGGTTTGAGTCTCCTAACAAGTGGTTAAAAATCCGAACCCCGACTCTTGTGTATGGAACAAATCTGGTTGGGAGAATATCCTATCTTCGAGTGTCTTCGAATCTTTTGAAGGAGATTAGTCTTGATAATACAACTAGGGATACTCATTGTGCACATACGCAAATAAGAATAAAAACGTACGAATATTTAGAGAATGCTTCTTTAATTTGTCTTGTGTCTTTCATAATTACTTGGCTAAATTACACTTTTGGTCCCTTATCTTTATTTTAGGTTTCATTTTGGTCCCTCATTTATTTTTTGTTCCGTTTTGGTCCCCTATCTTACAAATGTTAGTCTATTTTGATCTCTTCCATTAGATTCTCACTGATGACGTTAGGTTTCCGCCATCAATCGCCGGAAGCTGTCACTGTCGTCGGAATTTGGGTTTCCCTTTCTCTCTCTTCTTCCTTCTCTTCTTCCCCTTCCTTCTTCCTCCCCTTCCTTCTTCCTAGCAAGAGCAACACATAGCTTAAGTAACCTCATCTTTACCCTTTGTCAATATCCTTCTTCCCCTTTACCTAAATTTCATTCATACTATAGAACCTTTTAGAAGGGTTACGTCTGGAGAGAAAATAGAGAAAAGAGAGGAGAAAGATAAGAATAGGAGGAGGGTAGTTTTTGGCCATCAGCTGCTAGGCGCCGCAGCGGCGTGAGGCCGTGCTTCGAACGGGGGTATGGAGGAGAAAGGAAGCCACGTTTCACGGCTGATGTCAATGAGAAAAGGGAGAGGTCGTCACGGTGGCGGCTGGCCGCGCGAAACCCCATGCTTGGCGGAGCTGCGGGTGAAGAGAGAGAATAAGAGTGAGGGAAGAGGGAAAAAAGGAAGGGGAGGAAGAGAAGGAAGAAGAGAGGGAAAGAAAAAAATGGGGTTTTCTCTCTCTAAACCTAGATTCTGACGACAGTGGCAGGTTCTAGCGACTGGCGGTGGTGGTTTCCAGCGACTGACGGCGGAAACCTAACGCCTTCAGTCTAATTTGACTGAAGGGACCAAAATAGGTTTGTTTGTAAGATAGGGGACCAAAACGGAACAAAAAATAAATGAGGGACCAAAATGAAACCTAAAATAAAGATAAGGGACCAAAAGAGTAATTTAGCCTAATTACTTTTTTTTTCATTTCAAAGTTACAATATCAAATGCGTAATTGTATATACACATATACCCATATATATTTGCTTACAAAACAATAATATCATACAAACAAATAACAAAATATCATCAATAAACAAAATTTTTTTAAAACGGAAAGAATTTACCTGCACCTTAAAACCATTAGCTTATTTTCCATCGTAAGAACTAAGAACCTTAGTCCTCTAGCAACAACAAAAAGAAAAACATTAATATGAGCTTATACACTAAAAATGATTCTTCAACTTATTCATCATTCTGCAACAATAATTCAATTCCTTTAAGCAAGAGTTTCTTAACTGAATTATTGTCATATGTTGTTGAGTTTCTTTTTAACTTCCACTAGTTGATCAAGTGTCCCTGGTAAACAACTCCATATTATCCACCCTCACCATTGATGAAATTTCTACAATGAAGTCTTCGATAGGAATGCACGGTGGTGTATTCCTCATCTCTGCTTGGGTGGTGTGTGATTGGGGCTAAAGGCCTAACTTGCTCCTTCCCTACCATGGCTAGCTAGAAAACTAGACTTTAAACAAGTTTTGAAAACTGAACTTAGGTGTGTTCTACTCTGCTTTGGTTTATTTTCTAGTCTACAACTCTACATAGAAAGGATGTGTGTGTGAATATGAAGGTGGAAAACATGTTGTGAACTTTTAAGTACAAGACTTTGTGTATTTTAGTGCAAAAATTATGATATGTTGACTAATTTTCCCTTGTAACGCCCTTTGTTACATTAGTAACTCATTCATAAAAATAGCAAAATCCTTTAAAATTGTTTAATATAGGAAAAAATCATAACATAAAAATTTCGCAAATTTATTTGAGTTTGAAAATAATCTCATAATAATAAAATAATTATCAAAATAGAGATAAAATCCAATACAACGAAATAAATTGAAAAGCCTCAAAATCGGGCGTCTACTATAATCCGAGAAAAATAGATCAAATAATATCGAAGTTTACATGGTTCATGCCATAGCACTAACCATGTCTAAAAGCTAATAAATAAATCTTCAAATCTCCGGGTCCTCTAAGGCGATATCCTCGAGCTCTGAAAACAATACTACTAATAAGATATAAAATCTCAGTGAACAACAATACAATTTATAAAATATTTTCGAAAATAATATTGTTTTCAGCCGGCCCGCTAACCGGAAAAAATGTCCACAGTGCTCGCTAATTTCCAAAACAATGTTTATTAAAAATACATTTAATTACAACAATAATATAACGACAACTCAAAAACATAATCAAATATCATATATTAATTAACCAAAGTAACCACACATCAAACAATAGCACAATCATCAAGTTGCTCGGAAACCCCACTGTGTTGGTTTCTTGCCTAAATCTTTGAGAACCTCATAATTAAATTGGTTCCTTGCCCCTTATTTACGGTGACTCAGGAACCTCGTTCTAGAATTAATTCCTTGACCCTTCTTGATGGTGCCTCGAGAACCTTGTTCAAGAATTGGTTCATTGCCCCTATGGTGACTCGAGAACCTCGTTCTAGAATTGATTCCTTGACCCCTCTTTACGGTGCCTCGATAATCTCGTTCTAGAATTCATTCCCTGCCCCTATGGTGACTCGGGAACCTCATTTCAGAATTGACTCCTTGCCCCTATGGTGACCCGAGAACCTCATAATTAAATTGGTTCCTTGCCTCCCATTAACGGTGACCCGAGAGTGATGTGATCAAGACATAGATCACTAACATTTTAGGATCATTCTTTGATTTCAATTGCTAAAAATTCAAGATCAAACACAACAAGAACAATTGATATGAAGCTTGATCTTTAAGTGAAGAATCAAGAGAAACAAAAGGAGTAGAAGAGAATAACAATTGATATATGAACTAGAAAGTAACTTGCAAGAAGTAAATGACAAGAATTAAAGAGCAAGAATTAAAGAACAAAATAGAAAATGGAAGAGGTAGAGAAGAGGAGGGAAGGCACCACAAAGTCATTCTTCTTGGAGAAGAAGATTGAATTTGATAAGTCAAATGAAGATTCACCACTTGAATATGGAAATTCAAGATAAGAATCAACGGTTCGACTCATGAACCAAGAAGAGGAGACTCTCAACTCTCTCTAGCAATCTCAAGTGTGAGAAAACTCAATTGTATTAAAACTTATAAAATGATTTACATGAAGCCTATTTATAGGCTCATTTTACTTAAGGTGCAAGCTAGTCTAACTTGAAGTACAGGTTACCCTTACTTAAGGTGCAAGTTAGTCGAACTTGAAGTGCACCTCTCTAAGTCCTAATGGGCTTGGAACACTCTTAAGCCCAATTACAAGGCTAACTAAATCAAAACCCGTACAGAATTTCGTTCTAAACTTGTAGACCAATTTTAGTCATGATAAACACCGAATCAGCTCTTGAGTCAAAAATAAGATTTGTAGATAATCTTCTAAGCTTTCCAACACATCCAAGATCACTTCAATCAGACATCTACAACTCAAGAAACAGCCAAAATAGTGAAGGAGGTTTGATTTGGATTTGCTTCAAAGTTGATTTGCCCCCATTGCCCCATTAAGGTTGTGCTTCCTAGGATCACATCATCCCCTCCTTCTTGAAGAAAATTCGTCCCGAATTTTAATCCTATATTAAAGAGAATATGTTTAGGTTTATTATGTTATAAAGATCCTAAAAAAAAGTTTTGGGAAGGAAACTCCCTTATTTGGGAAGGCAACTCCCTTATTATCGTTGTAATTTTCAACCCATCCTCCCGGGTCAAAAACCTCCCTTTTGAAAACAAGTTTTGTGAACAAGCCTTTCAAATATTTTACACAAGGTGTAATCCCTTCAAGGTTGTTTGGTAATGGTTGTCCACTATTGAGAGAAACATGTGGAAAGATATTGAATTTGTATTGTAGTTTTCTCAAAGAATGGGAACCTTGATGGATGTGCATTAGTTTCAATATTTTTATTTTCAAAGTAGATTTAATGCAAATAGGTAAAGTAAAAAATTAGTAGGCAAGCAAACTTCATTAGCTTTAAAATCATTTATTGGTTGCCCTACTAAGAAAGCATCATTTACCTCTCTTTTAACCTTATTAATATGCACACTTTTAACACTTTCAACATAGCCCATAAATTCCATTTTGGTGGTGCAAAAAGTGTATTTTTCAATATCAACAGAAGATTTTCCTTTCATAAGTAATAACAAAGCACATTTTAATTGTTCAAGAAGATTTTCTTGTGTTTTGCTATGTGCCAAGATAGCATCATTGGAGATTACCACAAGCCTTTGAATTTCTTTAGTTTCTTTAGAAGTGACTTGAAGTTTATCCAAAAGAAACTCAAAGGTAGGTAAAGAAAAAGATGGAAGAGACTTGTTACAAAAATTGTGGTAGTAAATCAAACACAATGGATGAGTTTCCAACAGTATTTTCTGTACTTCTTTTTCCTTTAAAATTATGCATTCTTTGCTATCTCGTTCTTTAACCTTATGGTTTTCGCAAAAGTTTTGCTCACTTGTGCCAATTTCCTTTTCCATATTATTTGGTGGAACATTCTTTTCTTTTGCATTTATATCTTTTTCTTCTTTGTCACTCTTGGATTTTCTCTCAAGCTCCCTTTTCTCTCTCATTTTCTTTTGATCCTTACTAATTTCATTTGTACAGAGGGGTACAAGAGTAATTTTTTTTTGTGGTGTATAGAATGAATAGAAAGGGTAGAAGTGGAAGGTTTAGAGTTAGGAAATGTGGCCTTTTATCCACTTTTACCAACAACATCAAGTTGTTTTCATGAGTCACCCTCCTTCTTGAAGGAGTTATTTCTCTTCATTTGGGCTTCAACCTTCATTGCATGGTGTAGGTCTCTAGTGTAGCTTGAAGGCACATATCTTTTTCTCAAAACCCTCTTCATTTCTCTCTAAGTACTAATTGGTTCCTCATCATACCTTCGTCTCTCTTTACACAATTGATCCCACCAAATTAAAGTATAATCATGAAATCCTAAACTAGCTACCTTTGCTTTCTTTTCTTCACTATAGTAGTAGCAAGAGAATATGTGCTCCAATTTGGTCTCCCATTCCAAGTAAGTAGCGAGATCACTCTTCCTATGGAAACTAGGGTCTTCACCTTCACATTATGCAACTTGTCATCCTTCTCATTCCTTCTTTCTCAATGTTCATGTCTATGTCTCCATCTATCAAATCTAGGTCTATGTTCATTGTCTTCCAAATTTGAGGAGCCTCTATGTGAGTTGTCATGCCTTGATCCTTTTTTCTGCTCAAGTACTTCTAATATTTCAAACACTTTTTCTATGTTCCTTGTCATTCTATCCAACTTCCTATGCAAATTCCTTGTTCTTGGTGATGATGGAGGAGAATCTTCACTGTCTTCTTCATGTTGTGAAGCCATGGTGCACTTACAATCTTAGAAATTACAATACAAATTCCAGCAAATTGAGAGTTACACAAATCAAATGAATATTTCACCAATAATAACAATTACACCACCAAAAATAAAAAAGAATTAAGTACAATCCAACAAGGAACAAATACACTTAAAGTACAAGTGAAAGAAAAGATTACAAGTAAAAAATGAATATAACAAGGACCTCACCACTCACTCACCATTCACTCAAAGATGGTCACTCGTATATATCACTCAATGTAGACTTTTACAAGATGATTTTCTCTCTTGTCTCTTTCCACTCAAAAGTTTCCTCTTCAAGGGATCTACAAATTGAAACAAGATTTTCAACAATTAGTCTCCATTAAACAAATGAAAAATCAACCAATAGACAATCAATTCAAAGAGGTGAAGAATTTTGAAAATAACTAATACAAAACTAATGGAGTTTAGAGGACAAGCAAGAAAATGTTTAAGAAGAATTGCACAGTCAAATTGATGTGAGAAGACAAGTTGAAAGAGTTCAACAAGTGTAATTCAAATTTAATCAAAGTGTTGGTGAACAAGTAATGATCAATGTGAAATGTGCTACACCAATTTGTGAAGGATCTATACAAATACAAGCATGTGAAATGGTGGTAAGTCTTTTACCTTGTGCTGGAATTTTCCAGAATTTACACTTTTGCCCCAAAACTTTTTATATTTACGGTTTTGACCCACATTTTCTTTTTACACCAGTTTTTTTTTTAAACTTCAGCCACTTGACTTTTGCTAATTACAATTTAATAGTAATTACACTTAATTGTCGAATTTACAAAAAGATCCTTCAATCATGAACAAATTTGAACATAATTGGTGTAATACTTGGAAATATGAACAATTCAAGTTGTGTAGAATAATTTCCAAGTGAAGGAGCACAAGTCAAGTAATTAGAGATCTAGATCTTTCATTCAAGTGGATGATAAACACATCATTTACACAATTTGAATTTCATTAAGATCCATTATCTTCTAAAAATTTGAAATCATTGAAGCACTTTTGATTTAAATTTGAATCAATCTTACTATTGTGAGTTGAAATTTGAATTTGAATTTTCAATTTGTTCAAAATCACAAAGTAAGGCAAATAGATCTATGATTGAATTTTCAAGAAGCAACCAAAATTTAAATGCAATATATGAAAACATTTAAAAAATGGCACCTAAAAGCAAGAGGTGAAAAGTGGAGGGAAAAAATTTTTCACCAAAATTCTAGCAAGATCAATTCAAACAATTTCAAACTCTAGATGCATGACCACAATTGGATACAAATTACTTTTCATCATCCAATTCATGTGGTAAATGGCGCCACTAGCATGTGAAATTTTCAACAAGAATTTGGATCCAACTAAAAGATCATAATAGAATTTGAAAAAACAAATTGATCAAAAATTCAAAACAATTAAAAATCGAAGATCTAGCTCTAGATACCACATGATGTGATCAAGACATAGATCACTAACATTTTAGGATCATTCTTTGATTTGAATTACTAAAAATTCAAGATCAAACACAACTAGAACAATTGATATGAAGCTTGATCTTCAAGTGAAAAATCAAGAGAAACAAAAGGAGTAGAAGAGAATAACAATTGATAAATGAACAAGAAAGTAAATTGCAAGAAGTAAATGACAATAATTAAAGAGCAAGAATTAAAGAACAAAATAGAAAATGGAAGAAGTAGAGAAGAGGAGGGAAGGCGCCACAAAGTCATTCTTCTTGGAGAAGAAGATTAAATTTGATAAGCCAAACAAAGATTCACCAGTTGAATATGGAAATTCAAGATAAGAATCAATGGTTCGACTCATGAACCAAGAAGAGGAGACCCTCAACCCTCTCTAGCAATCTCAAGTGTGAGAAAACTCAATTGTATTAAAACTTATAAAATGATTTACATGAAGCCTATTTATAGGCTCATGTTACTTAAGGTGCAAGCTAGTCTAACTTGAAGTGCAAGTTACCCTTACTTAAGGTGCAAGTTAGTCTAACTTGAAGTGCACCTCTCTAAGTCCTAATGGGCTTGGAACACTCTTAAGCCCAATTACAAGCCAAACTAAATCAAAACCCGTACAGAATTTCGTTCTAAACTTGTAGCCCAATTTTAGTCATGATAGACTCCGAATCAGCTCTTGAGTCAAAAATAAGATTTGTAGATAATATTCTAAGCTTTCCAATGCATCCAAGATCACTTCAATCAGATATCTACAACTCAAGAAACAGCCAAATAGTGAAGCAGGTTTGATTTTGATTTTCTTCAAAGTTGATTTGCACCCATTGCCCCATTAAGGTTGTGCTTCCTAGGATCACACCATCCCCTCCTTCTTGAAGAAAATTCGTACCAAATTTTAATCTTACATTAAAGAGAAGATGTTTAGGTTTATTATGTTATAAATATCCTAAAAAAAAGTTTTGGGAAGGAAACTCCCTTATTTGGGAAGGCAACTCCCTTATTATCGTTGTAATTTTCAACCCATCCTCCCGGGTCAAAAACCTCCCTTTTGAAAACAAGTTTTGTGAACAAGCCTTTCAAATATTTTACACAAGGTGTAATCCCTTCAAGGTTGTTTGGTAATGGTTGTCCACTATTGAGAGAAACATGTGGAAAGATATTGAATTTGTATTGTAGTTTTCTCAAAGAATGGGAACCTTGATGGATGTGCATTAGTTTCAATATTTTTATTTTCAAAGTAGATTTAATGCAAATAGGCAAAGTAAAAAATTAGTAGGCAAGCAAACTTCATTAGCTTTAAAATCATTTATTGGTTGCCCTACTAAGAAAGCATCATTTACCTCTCTTTTAACCTTATTAATATGCACACTTTTAGCACTTTCAACATAGCCTATAAATTCCACTTTGGTGGTGCAAAAAGTGTATTTTTCAATATTAGCAGAAGGTTTTTCTTTCATAAGTAATAACGAAACACATTTAAATTGTTCAAAGAAGATTTTCTTGTGTTTTGCTATGTACCAAGATAGCATCATTGGAGATTACCACAAGCCTTTGAATTTCTTTAGTTTCTTTAGAAGTGTCTGTTAAGTCTCTAAAATGTATGTTGTGCATTTTCCTGAGTTTTGATGAAAACTAAACATTGGATGCTAACCTGTCTACTTATTGGTTGCTAACCTGTCTACTTAGTGTGCAAATCAAAATAGTAAGACTCACCTGTCTGCCTACATAAATGACAACCTGTCTGGATAAGCAACAAGTCAACCTGTCTGCTGACTAGGATTATTAACTTTCTTCAAGAGAAGTCTCAACCTTTCTTCTGATAAGTCCCTACACTTATCTAAGGTTTCTCAATGATGAACCAAAGACCAAACAATCTTTTGGAACCCCTCATATGTAAGACTCTGAAGGTCTCTCTCACTTAGTCTCACGCTTATCAAGAAAAGTCAGAAGTCATTCTCACCAGCAACCTACGAAATCAGAAGTGAAGTCCAGTTAAAGAATGTTTCCAACATGCTTTAATCCCTAGTACTCCTGGTTATTACACGAAAAGGGAAATGTACTCAGAAAAGTACAAAAAGCACTCTGCACAACTCTGATATGGCTACTACACGATGCATAAAGCCACGGCTCTTCATGTTAGAGTACAACCAACGTTCTTATTGCATTAATGGCGGCCCAAAACGACTCTATTGCATTTAATGAAGTTATGCTTGAAGCCCACAACTGAAGTAATGTCTCTAACGAATCTTAAATGCTTGAAGGCTATAAATACAGAAGTCATTGAATATGAAGATACATAGAGAACTCACAGCATTAAAAGAGTCATTACTCTGCGTATTTATTTTTTCATTCTTTCAATCTGTATTCTTCAATCATTTGAAGTTATTACGCAGTTTTTCCTAAGCTTACAATTTAATCAACACTTTGAGTATTAGTGAAAGAACTGTCTGTGTGATTGTACTTATTACAAACAAACTTCTCAACTAAACTTGAGTGAGCCTGAAGAGGCTAGGTGTGCAAAGAATACTTGTCTTCGAGCCTGAATAGGCTAGGTGTGCAAACAATACTTGGAGTCTGTAACCTGATCAGTTATAGTGGATAAAACTTGGTGCTGCCAAGGACTGGACGTAGCTCTTTGTGTTGAAGAGTGAACCAGGATAAATAGTTGTGTTAATTCTCTCTTCCCTTAAACTCTTTAGTTGTTTTGATTATTATATCTGCTTTCTAACTAAGGGGTTAAAGTGTGATCTTTAAATCAATTTTCAAGTTGTGTGCTTGCTTGCTTCTCTGTTGAAATTCATCAGACAAGTCACCTGTCTGTACTGAGTTTTTCTCACTCGTCTGAACTTAGCTTCTATATGCGAAAAGTTTTCAACTTTGTTTTAAATTCTGATAAACACAATTCACCCCCCCCCCCCACCCCCTCTCGTGTTTATAATTGTCTATTTCAGTTGGTATCAGAGCTCAGCCTCTGGGTTGAGCATCTAACAGTGTAGAGGTAAAGGTCCTGAAGAATAGACATGACTGCTAGAGCTAGTTCAAGTGGAAGTCACCAGACTGAGGGAGCTTCCCTAACTAGACCTCCATTCTTCAATGGAGAAAACTACAACTATTGGAAAGATAGATTTCAATGGTTCATTCTATCTACAAACTCTGATCTCTGGGATGTCATTACTGATGGTCCATTTATTCCTAAAAGTGAGGACAACACTGACAAGCCAAAAGCTCAGTGGACCCTTGCAGAAAAGACAAAATGAGAGCTGAACCACAAAGCCAGATACAACATCACTTGTGCTCTCAATCCTGAAGAATTTGAGAAAGTTTGTGCATGTGATTCTGCTAAAGAAATATGGGATACTTTAGCTGTCACACATGAAGGAACAACCAAAGTTAAAGAATCTAAAATTGCCATACTTGTCAGAAAGTATGAACTGTTTGTCATGGAGGAAGGAGAATCTTGCTCGGATGATAGGAAGATTCCAAACTATCATCAATGGTCTAAAATCTCTTGGAAAAATTTACACTAATGCTGAGAAGTTTGGAAAGATTCGGAGAAGTCTACCTAAGCAGTGGAGACCTTTGGTCATTGCTATCTCTCAAGAAAAGGATCTCACTACCTTGACTATGGATGAACTTCTTGGAACACTCGCTGTTCACGAGCAAGAACTTGGTGATGAAGTTACAACAAGGAAGGGCAAGTCAATTGCTCTGAAGGCTGATCAAAAGTCATCAAAAGCCTCCAAGGCTCTGAAGGCAGACGAGTCATCCAGTGATGATGACCTGTCTGAACACGAGGATTCTGAAAGTGACGAAGAATTGTCTCTCCTAACTAGGAAGATAAAGCTTCTCTTACAGAAAAAGAAGTTCAGAAAGGATAAGCCATTCATAAGATTTAACAAGGACAAGAACTTCAAAGAATCGACCACAACAGACAAGAGTTGAATTGTCTGCTATGAGTGCAAGAAGCCTGGTCACATCAAAGCTGAATGTCCTCAACTCAAGAAAGCCCCTTTTAAGAAGTTCTTCAAAAAGAAGAAGAAAGGAATGATGGCTACTTGGGAAGACTTGGAGTCAACATCATCGGATGAAGAAACAGAGGAGGAAGCTAATCTCTGTTTGATGGCCAACACTAACTCAGATTCAGATGATGAGGTACATCCTAACTATGAAGAATTATTTGATGCCTATGAGGAGTTGCTGGAGGAATCCAACTGCTTATCTAAGGTCTTCAAATCCCTCAAGAGAGAGTATGTAAAGCTCATCAGTGAGAATAAGCAGAAACCTCAAGAGTGTGAGAAGCCGGCCCAAGAGAACAGTAAGCTGAAGATTGAAAAGTCTGATGAAGCTATGAAGCTATGATCTAAAAATCAAGTATCTACCTTTAGACCTCTTTAGTTGTTACACATGGATCTGTTTGGACCAGTTAGTGTTGCTAGCCAGGCTGGAAGAAAATATGGATTTGTCATAGTTGATGACTATTCTAGATTTACATGGGTACTCTTCTTGGCCCACAAAGATGAGTCTTTTAAGGCTTTCTCAGTATTCCTTAAAAGAGTTAAAAATGAACAAGGTTTCTGTATTTCTTCCCTTAGAAGTGATCATGGGGGAGAATTTGAAAATGAGTAGTTTAGACAGTTATGTGAGGAGAATGGGATCTCTCACAATTTCTCAGCACCTAGAACTCCTCAGCAAAATGGAGTAGTTGAGAGAAAGAACAAATCTCTGCAAGAGATGGCTAGATCTATGCTCAATGAGAATAATATCCCTAAGTACTTATGGGCAGAAGTAGTAAACACCGCATGTTATGTACAAAACAGAATACTTATTAGGTCCTTTCTAAAGAAGATTCCTTATGAATTGTGGAAAGGTAAAAGCCCCAACATATCTTATTTTCATGCATTTTGATGTGAATGTTTCATTATGAATACTAAAGATCAACTTGGAAAGTTTGATTCTAAAGTAGATAAAGGTATCTTTGTAGGATATTCTGAAATGTCTAAAGCCTTTAGAATTTATAATTCCAGAACTTCTGTTATTGAAGAATCTGTTCATGTTAAATTCAATGATGGATTAAAGACTGATAGGGAGCTCTCAGATCTAGAAGATGAACTTGCAGGTCTTGATATAAACCGGCCAGAAAGTCAACAACCAGATCTGACCAAGATAGAACCTGTGTTTGAGCCTAACAGATAAGTCAGCAGACAGGTCAACAGACCAGTCAGCAGACAAGTCAAGGTCTTCATGATGATCTCAAAAGGGATTGGAAGTTCAACACTCATCATCCTAAGAATCTTATTATTGGAAATCCCTCTGAAGGAGTAAGAACCAGATCCACTTTAAGAGAATCAAGCAATGTGGCCTTTATGTCAGAAATAGAGCCAAAGCGCATTGAAGAAGCTCTTGAGGATGAAAGCTGGATTCTTTCTATGCAAGAAGAACTCAACCAGTTTATCAGAAATGATGTCCGGACACTTGTCTTTAAGACCAAAAACAAATCTGTCATTGGAACACAATGGGTGTTCAGAAACAAATTGGATGAAGATGGCAAAGTTGTCAGGAATAAGGCAAGGTTAGCAGCGCAAGGCTATAACCAACAAGAATGTATTGATTATACTGAAACCTTTGTACCTGTAGCTAGAATAGAAGTTATATGTATATTAATGTCATATGCTGCACAACACCAAATCACTCTTTTTCAAATGGATGTGAAAAGTGATTTCCTAAATGGTATAATTGAAGAAGAAGTGTATGTTAAACAACCCCCTAGTTTTGAGGATACTGATAAACCAAATCATGTTTTCAAACTTAAAAAGGCACTATATGGTTTGAAACAAGCACCTAGAGCATGGTATGATAGACTTAGTTCTTTTCTTATACAAAATGGTTTTACTAGAGGACCAATAGATACAACTTGTTTAAGAAAAGCTCTAAAGAGAACTTTGTTATAGTCCAAATATATGTTGATGATATATTTTTGAAGCAACTAATGAAAATTTGTGCAAGGAATTTTCCAAGCTAATGCAAGCTGAATTTGAGATGAGCATGATGGGAGAATTGAAGTTCTTCCTTGGATTACAAATTAAGCAGACAAGTGTTGGAATTTACATTCAACAACAAAAGTATACCAAGGAGATACTCAAGAAGTACAAAATGGAAAATGCCAAGCTCATGAAAACTCCCATGCAACCCAATGCAAAACTAAGCAAAGATGATGAAGGTAAAAAGGTAGACCAAATTGTCTACAGAGGTATGATTGGCTCTCTATTGTACTTAACTTCAAGCAGAACTAACATTCAGTTTAGTGTCTGTATGTGTGCTAGATTCCAATCTGACCCAAGAGAATCTCATCTTAAAGCTGTTAAAAAAATATTTAGATACTTGCTTGGGACTACTAATCTTGGTTTGTTGTATCTAAGATCAAAATAATACAGATTAGTTGGATTTTGTGATACTGATTTTGCTGGAGACAGAATAGAAAGAAAAAGCACTAATGTAGGATGTCACTTCATTGGAGCAAGCTTAGTCTCCTGGTCAAGCAAGAGACATACAACCATTGCTCTTTCTACTGCTGAAGCGGAATACATTTTAGCTGCTAGCTGCTGCTCTCAACTCTTATGGGTAAAACATCAACTTGAGGATTACTCTATTTATGAGGATAACATATCTGTATGGTGTGATAACTATAGTGCTATAAGCTTAACTAAAAATCCAATTCAGCATTCTAAGGCAAAGCATATTGAAATCAAACATCATTTTATAAGAGATTATGTTCAGAAATGTATCTTTGATATAAAGTTTGTTAAAACTGAAAATCAATGGGCTGATATATTCACTAAACCATTAGCAGAAGAAAGGTTCTTGTTTATTAGAGATAATCTAAACATGCATTGCATTGTTGAATGACATGTTTGAATGTTAACCTGTCTATGCTATCTACATCTGTCTGTGTTACCTGTCTGACTCTGCTGAGTCATTATGCTAGAACTCAACAATTTTTGTTGAAATGGTTATTAATTATTTAATGCCATTTATTAATCAGAAGCTAATCATGTGCACGACAGTTTTTAATCTCGAAACTATGTTTTTATTATGTCTTAAGTGGGCGCTACAGTTCCCCACAAAAATCGTGCCATTTTAGAATTAAAAATATCTCATTTCTCTCTCCTGCCTTTATTGCTATAAAAATCAAAGAATCAGAAAGGTTTAACCTTTACGATTTCAAACTCTTTAACTTTCTCCGTCTTCGTCTTCTCCTTTTTGAAACCCTTTTCTCTTTCAAAAAACCCTAGAAACCCTTTCTCTCAAAAATGGCACCATCAAAGCGTCTCTCGTCGAAAGAAATTACTGAGAAATATAACCTGAAAGTTGCTGATGTGGAAAACATCCTACCTGGCAAGACTGTTGATCTTCAACAGATAAAGAAATGGGGTATGAATTGTTAAGTCTCTAAAATGTCTGATGTGCATTTCCCTAAGTTTTAATGAGAACTAAACATTGGTTAATGATTTAATTAACCTTCATATTAGTTACTAAACTTTCTATCTAGTGTGCAGATTAAAACTGTAAGAATCAGTTGTCTGCTCATAAGTGACTACTTGTCTGGATAAGCGAAAGTCAACCTGTCTGCTGACTAGGATTATTGACTTCTTTCAAGATACATATTCAACCTGTCTCCCCACAAGTTCCTACACTTGTCTGAGGTTACTCATTGAAGAATCAAGGACCAAACAAGCTTTTGTTGGCTGTCCCTTAAGAAAGAGACTTGAAGCCTTCTCTCTTACTCAGTCTCACGCTTATCAAGAAAACTCAGAAGTTACTCTCTCAAGCAACCTCGGTTATCAGAACCAAAGACCAGTTAAAGAATGCTTCCAACATGCTTTATTTCCTAGTACCTCTGGTCCTTACACGAAAAGGGAATTGTACTCAACAAAGTACAAAAAGCTCTCTGCACAACTTTGATATGGCTGTATCACGATGCATAAAGCCATGATCCTTCATGTCAGAGTACAACCAACATTCCTATTGCATTAATAGCTGCCCAGAACGACTCTATTACATTTAATGAAGTTTTGCTTGAAGCCAACATCAGAGGGAATGCCTCTAACGGATCTTAAATGCTTGAAGACTATAAATACAGAAGTCATTGAAGATGAAGATATAGAGAATACATATAGAATTAAAGATCCATTACTCTGCGTATTAATATCTTCATTCTTTCATTCTGTATTCTTCAATCATTTGAAGTTATTACGCAGACTTTCCTAAACTTTACATTTAAACCACTCTCTGAGTGTTAGTGAAAGATCTGTCTGTCTGAAGTTGTATTTATCACAAACCAAATCTCTTAAACAAATCTGAGTGAGCCTCTAGAAAGACCATTTTTGAGTACGAACAAATTATGCCTCTTCAGAACTCAGCCTACCGTCCCCAAGTTAAGTGGAATTGGAACTATAAGACTTTCTGCTAGATTACTAGGAATATTACCTGAAGAAAAACTGTTTGCAATCAGCTTCCAAACATCCTCCCCCACAATATGCCAAAAGTTATGAAATAAAATTAGTTGAAAACCATCGGGTTCGGGTGCTATTGATCTTATTAATTGTTGTCATTAATTATAGACCCTCGGAATTTGAAAATTTATACAATATTCATTTAGTTATTTAGTCTCAAAATAAACCCACCCTAAAGAAGTTTTATAACAGAGAGGCCTAATGTGTTTGTATTTTACGAGTCGTTTGGTTTTAATTTACCCAGGGTCCCAGCCTTGACAGTTGCATTTGCCAGGCTATCTCAGAGGGACAATATAAAAAACCGTGTGACCTATAAGATCTGAATGTTCTAGAACAGGTCATTGGGAGATAAGTACACGTGGATGCAATACTGTGCCGATTTTCTTTTCTAGTGGATTTTAATAATATTTTCAATATTATATTCCATTAATCTCTTGATAAATGGAAAGGCGCTTTTACTTTCCCGAGGAACTGCCCAACAGTTACGGCAAGTTAGTGGGCTTTTGCACGGATGCCTGGTTGTCAGCCCAAATCAACCAGGCAGAGGAGATGGGCCTTCATCAACAGGTCAAGTTATTCATGGTCCTCCGGGCCGCCTTCCGACAATCCCAGAGGAGATCTGACAGATGGGGCATGAAGATCGCCGTATTCAACACCGTATTAATGGAGACTATAAATACGGGTCGTATTCGTTCGCCGCGTGAAAAGTCGGCCAGTCGGAAAAATAATATTTTAGTCCCATATTCCCCCACAAAGGTTAAAGTGCTACAGTTATTTGTCGGCCACATGGCATCCGAGATGCTGCTCACTTACTTTCGGTTAAAGTGGGATCCTATGCCAACTTTTAATCTCAGTCGTCCAGATCGAGATCTAACGGTCAGATGGTCTCTATTTAACTCACTCACTCGCTCACTTGTAATACAGAAAAGTTTTGAAAAACTGCTCTAGAAACCCCATTTTTGAGTACGGACAAATTATGCCTCGTCAGAACTCAGCCTACCGTCTCCAAGGTAAGTCCATCTTCCTCACCTATCCCCGGTGCCCTCTACTCCCGCTCTTTGTCATAGACTACCTCTACCAACTGCTCCAACCTCATGACATCTCCTATGCCAGGGTATCTCAGGAAAGTCACCAGGACAGTGAACACACCTTCACTGTCTTGTCCAATTGGACAAGAGGTTCAACACAACGAACCCAAGGTTCTTTGACATCCAGGGACACCATCCCAACACACAGGTCCCCCGGAGAGATGCAGAATTTTGCGGAGACTACATTGCAAAGGGAGGGAGGGGTCTTTGAGGAGAGAGGACTACTTAGAGCTTCAAGAAGCAGTCCTAAGAAGTCTAGAGATCTCATCTGGACAAATATACTCAAGGAGTCGACATCCAAGTCTGACTTCCTCTCCCGAGTCCAGATTGAACAGCCCTATGTCTGGGCAACACAACTAAGAAACCTAGAATATGCAGCCAACCACAAATGGCCAGAACCCCCAACTGTGTACCAACCCAGGTGGACACAGTTCATTGGCGTACCCGAGCCCCTTCAAGAATGGGACCAACAAAACATCTACTGTGTAAGTGTGGACTCGGTCCAATTACTTGCGGCCCATTGAACTCATGATGATGTAGAATGGGCTCATGATTTAACTGTTAATTTTTTAAATAAGGCCCATGAAGCCAACTCTGACATGCCCATTACTGTTGACGATGCAGGACCCGGAGCAGAAACCAGACCGGTCCATAACCCTGATCGTTGAAGGACCCACCAAGACTGGGAAGACAGCATGGGTCAGATCCCATGGGCTTCATAATTATTTTTGTGGAGGAGTGGATTTTAGTGCTTATAATAATTCTGCCATTTATAATGTAATAGATGATATTCCTTTTCAATATTTACCTTGTAAAAAGGAATTACTTGGGGCCCAGCGGTATTTTACAGTAAATGAAAAATACCGCAAGAAGATAAGGATCCCTGGTGGGATCCCAACTATAGTATTATGTAATCCTGATTCCAATTACAAGGTTGCTTTATCCAATAGTGATATGTATGAGTGGTCTTTATGTAATGTTTTGCACGTTGAAATAAATAATAAATTTTATTGATTATTTTTCCTGAGTACAAATCTTTTTTTTATTACACAATTGACACGTACTTAATAGTCACGTGCCCATCTACAAGGTAGTCAAAACTTTGACCAAGTATATACAACACCCACGCATTCTTCTGTGTGTTTGCATAATTGCCATCCGTTGAACTCTTGAACTCTGTCTCTTGGTTGACTTTGACTATCTTGTTAAAATCAACACGGTCCCTGTATACCTGATTATACTTACCTTCTCCTTACTTGTAGCCTCCTGTAAAAGTAATTTTCCACTTTCTGAAAAAGTAGGATCTGTCCTTTGAATCATGATCAACAACAGCCGTTGATATGTTTGAATTATCCATCAATGCAATCCTGTCAAAAGTTTGCACTTGAGGTCCACCACTATTATCTTTGACCAAGTAAATATATCCGTTGTGGACACTTGTACTATCTTGCCCCTGGTATCCATCCCGGAATTGCATTCGAAATGCAAGAGGTAATATCTTGATTTTATCTGAGTGCCTATCTTCGAACCCACTACCGATAGGGACAGCACTCACGTGCCATCCATAACCATGGGTCCCAGCCTTGACAGTTGCATTTGTCAGGCTATCTCAGAGGGACAGTATAAAAACACGTGTGACCTATAGGATCTGAATGTTCTGGAATAGGTCATTGGGAGATAAGTACACGTGGATGCAATACTGTGCCGATTTTTTTTCTGGTGGATTTTAATAATATTTTCAATATTATATTCCATTAATCTCTTGATAAATGGAAAGGCGCTTTTACTTTCCCGAGGAACTGCCCAACAGTTACGGTAAGTTAATGGGCTTTTGCACGGATGCCTGGTTGTCAGCCCAAATCAACCAGGCAGAGGAGATGGGCCTTCATCAACAGGCCAAGTTATTCATGGTCCTCCGGGCCGCCTTCCGGCAATCCTAGAGGAGATCTGATAGATGGGGCATGAAGATCGCCGTATTCAACACCGTATTTATGGAGACTATAAATACGGGTCGTATTCGTTCGCCGCGTGAAAAGCCTGCCAGCCGGAAAAATAATATTTTAGTCCCATATTCCCTCGACAAAGGTTAAAGTGCTACAGTTATTTGCCGACCACATGGCATCCAAGATGCTGCTCACTTACTTTCGGTTAAAGTGGGATCCTATGCCAACTTTTAATCTCAGCCGTCCAGATCGAGATCTAACGGTTAGATGGTCTCTATTTAACTCACTCACTCACTTGCTCACTTGTAATACAGAATAGTTTTGAAAAATTGCTCTAGAAACACCATTTTTGAGTATGGACAAATTATGCCTCGTCAGAACTCAGTCTACCGTCTCCAAGGTAAGTCCATCTTCCTCACCTATCCCCGGTGCCCTCTACTCCCCCTCTTTGTCATAGACTACCTCTACCAACTGCTCCAACCTCATGACATCTCCTATGCCAGGGTATGTAAGGAAAGTCACCAGGACAGTGAACCACACCTTCACTATCTTGTCCAATTGGACAAGAGGTTCAACACAACGAACCAAGGTTCTTTGACATCCAGGGACACCATCCCAACACACAGGTCCCCCGGAGAGATGCAGCGGTTGCAAACTAAATTGCAAAGGGAGGGAAGGGTCTTTGAGGAGAGAGGACTACTTAGAGATTCAAGAAGCAGTCCTAAGAAGTCTAGAGATCTCATTTGGACAAATATACTCAAGGAGTCGACATCCAAGTCCGACTTCCTCTCCCGAGTCCTGATTGAACAGCCCTATGTCTGGGCATCACAACTCAGAAACCTGGAATATGCAGCCAACCACCAATGGCCAGAACCCCCAACTGTGTACCAACCCAGGTGGACACCGTTCATTGGCGTACCCGAGCCCCTTCAAGAATAGGCCCAACAAAACATCTACTGTGTAAGTGTGGACTCGGTCCAATTACTTGCGGCCCATTTAACTCATGATGATGTAGAATGGGCTCATGATTTAACTGTGAATTTTTTAAATGAGGCCCATGTAGCCAACTGACAGGCCCATTACTGTTGACGATGCAGGACCCGAAGCAGAAACCAGACCGGCCCATAACCCTGATCGTTGAAGGACCCACCAAGACTAGGAAGACAACATGGGCCAGATCCCATGGGCTTCATAATTATTTTTGTGGAGGAGTGGATTTTAGTGCTTATAATAATTCTGCCATTTATAATGTAATAGAAGATATTCCTTTTCAATATTTACCTTGTAAAAAGGAATTACTTGGGACCCAGCGGGATTTTACAGTAAATGAAAAATACCGCAAGAAGACAAGGATCCCTGGTAGGATGCCAACTATAGTATTATGTAATCCTGATTCCAGTTACAAGGTTGCCTTATCCAATAGTGAAATGTATGAGTGGTCTTTATGTAATGTTTTGCACGTTGAAATAAATAATAAATTTTATTGATTATTTTTCCTGAGTACAAATCTTTTTTTTATTACACAATTGACACATACTTAATAGTCACGTGCCCATCTACAAGGTAGTCAAAACTTTGACCAAGTAAATACAACATCCATGCATTCTTCTGTGTGTTTGCATAACTGCCATCCGTTGAACTCTTGAACTCTGTCTCTTGGTTGACTTTGACTATGTTGTTAAAATCAACACGATCCCTGTATACCTGATTATACTTACCTTCTCCGTACTTGCAGCCTCCTGTAAAAGTAATTTTCCACTTTCTTAAAAAGTAGGATCTGTCCTTTGAATCATGATCAACAACAGCCGTTGATATGTTTGAATTATCCATCAATGCAATCCTGTCAAAAGTTTGCACTTGAGGTCCACCACTATTATCTTTGACCAAGTAAATATATCCGTTGTGGACACTTGTACTATCTTGCCCCTGGTATCCATCCCGGAATTGCATTCGAAATGCAAGAGATAATATCTTGATTTTATCTGAGTGCCTATCTTCGAACCCACTACCGATAGGGACAGCACTCACGTGCCATCCATAACCCTGGGTCCCAGCCTTGACAGTTGCATTTGCCAGGCTATCTCAGAGGGACAGTATAAAAACACGTGTGACCTATAGGATCTGAATGTTCTGGAACAGGTCATTGGGAGATAAGTACACGTGGATGCAATACTGTGCCGATTTTATTTTCTGGTGGATTTTAATAATATTTTCAATATTATATTCCATTAATCTCTTGATAAATGGAAAGGCGCTTTTAATTTCCCGAGGAACTGCCCAACAGTTACGGCAAGTTAGTGGGCTTTTGCACGAATGCCTGGTTGTCAGCCCAAATCAACCAGGCAGAGGAGATGGGCCTTCATCAACAGGCCAAGTTATTCATGGTCCTCCGGGCCGCCTTCCGGCAATCCCAGAGGAGATCTGACAGATGGGGCATGAAGATCGCCGTATTCAACACCGTATTTATGGAGACTATAAATACGGGTCGTATTCGTTCGCCGCGTGAAAAGTCGGCCAGCTGGAAAAATAATATTTTAGTCCCATATTCCCTCGACAAAGGTTAAAGTGCTACAGTTATTTGCCGGCCACTTGGCATCCGAGATGTTGCTCACTTACTTTCGGTTAAAGTGGGATCCTATGCCAACTTTTAATCTCAGCCGTCCAGATCGAGATCTAACGGTCAGATGGTCTCTATTTAACTCACTCACTCACTTGCTCACTTGTAATACAGAAGAGTTTTGAAAAAATGCTCTAGAAACACCATTTTTGAGTACGGACAAATTATGCCTCGTCAGAACTCAGCCTACCGTCTCCAAGGTAAGTCCATCTTCCTCACCTATCCCCGGTGCCCTCTACTCCCCCTCTTTGTCATAGACTACCTCTACCAACTGCTCCAACCTCATGACATCTCCTATGCCAGGGTATGTAAGGAAAGTCACCAGGACGGTGAACCACACCTTCACTGTAACACCCTAGTTTTACACCTAGGATTAATTATTTTATTTGGATGTTTAAGTTTATTATGTTATGTGGTTTAGTCTGAGTAATTAAATTACTCTCTTCAGATTATTTTATTAGGTGCGTTAGCACTGACTTATTTCAGTGAATGCACGTTTAATAGACAATAATTTATGTTATTGTCACTATTATACCAGTACAGAAAAATATTTTAAATAATATGATTAAGATAAAAGCATTTTCATAATCCTATTCTATTTAATTTTAGAGGTAAAAATATTTTGGTTTGACATTTATCGGAGATTAAATTTTGGACTGAGTATTTTCTTAGTTGATCTGTTCAACTATTAATCTTTACTCTAACTTGAATTTCGAAAACATATCCTTATCAATCTTTATTTTTAGATTCTAAAAAGTAAAAACATGTTTATTTTAGGCCTAATATTTATCACTCATTTTGTACCTATCACTAAGTAACTGGTTTAAAAACTCATTTTCTCTCTTTTCTCTCTCTCTTTCTCGACGCTATCTCTCTCTTTTTCTCTTTTCTTCTCTGCAACTTCTTCTTTCTTTCTTCCTTCTCTTTTCTTCTTCTTCCTTCCACCTCAACTTCATCTTCCTTCTTCCTCTTACCATAGCAACGCCGCTACCCCACTAGGAAGCTCGCCGGCCGCCGATCAACGTAGGGAGGAGGAGATGCGATGGCGCCACCGCCTGCACTAGTTACTATCGTCGCGCGATCGTCTCCACCGCGGTAAGCACCGCGCGCCGCCGCCTCCATGGTGGTTTCTCACCTCTCTGTTAGTTTAAGTTCTTTCCTTCATCTCTTAGCCTTATCTTCAAGTTTTGAGTACTTGGGTGTTACAGGAACACGGCCACCGCTGCTGGACGCCGTTCCGTCACCGTCCGCCGCCGCAAGGAGCACCACAGCACCACCTTCAAGTTATCTTCTTCCTTGGGTGAGTCAAAACCCTCTCTTGTGTCTCAGATTTAAAACCCCAAATCTGATTTTTGAAACCCTAACCCTAACCCTTTGATTTCATATTTTAATCTTGAAATTTAAGGTTGTTTTATGAGATTGGGACTGTGAATTTGTGTTTCCCTAAACCAATTTCATTATTCTGAGTTTTCCCTAAATTTTAATAAGGAGCCCTAAACCCCCAATTTGATTTTATTTGAATTTGGGTATGTTTTTGTGAAATTAATTATGATTTAGTGCAATTAGGACTCTTAATGGATGATTTCCAAAGTTCTTTTTCATGATCTTTTAATCAAAACAAAGTTTCCTTAAAGGGTATTGGGAAACGTGAGCTTCAAACATGATATTCTTTAAAAAATAACCTTGTTTGGTAATTAGATTAAGTGTTTAGATAAAGTTAGAATGTGTGTTTGATCATGTGTAATTGATTTCTTGATTTCTGGTTGTTGCGCATTGTTGGATTTACTCTCTGAGACGTTTGGACATGGCTATACTTGCTTGATGGAGTAGATATGAGCTAACGTGAACATTAGGACGAGGATCCTTTACTTGTCTTCAAAGGTAAGGGGAGTTTACCTAGGGATATTCAATAACTATATGCATGTGTGTATGTGTGTAATTGAGTGTTGTGAATATTTTTGTGATGTTGAGCCAATACTTGAATAACTTGTTTGCTTGAACCATTGTGGTTATTACTTGGAGTTGAATATTTCTTGCTTTAAAGTGTTATGAATTATATATATGTGATTAACTGTGATATATATGAATTATATATACATGATTAACTGTGATATTATTAATGTTGATTGAAGTTTGAAAAGCCAGACTTGAGTCTGTGCCCAATAATGATAAGGATTAAAAGCCTTAATAAGCCTTGAATAGAACTTTGAAAGTTTTGGGTTCACTTATAAAAGTTCCTTGTTTAAAGTGCTTACTTCAGAAGAATAAGATCCTTTTTTTTTAGAAAAATTTTAAAGTGATTTTGAGATGAAGGAAACTATATTTTTATGATCAAAAGTTTTGTACTAGAGAAAACCTTTTAGAACGGTGTGCTTTATGAAGGAAAGACCCTTTGAAAATATTTGACTTTATTCCATCACGGAATTTCAAATACAAACGAATTTCCTATATGTTTTAGAAAAGATTTTGCAAAGGAAAAGGATTTTCTCCTAAATAATTTGGAAACGTTCCGGTTACTTGGATAAGTGACCGAGGTTTTGTTTTGGTCTTGATTTTCACTAAGCGAAATGTTTTACAAGCAGATAAATAAGCCTAGAAACTGAGACGTCGGGGTTCTAGTGTTGTATGGACACGTAGATCAAGGATCTGTGTCATGGGATGGAGTGTCCTGCAAGTTTTGTTTTTTGGACTGTGTGTCCTAAATTGATGTGGAAAGTGTGAGTTCCATATCCGCGAGCCTAAAACTGGTGCATCGGTTTAAGGGCCTCGTGATTGAGCATTCGGACTGTGTGTCCTATGTTGAGATTAAAAGATTTGGACTGTGTGTCCTGTATTTGTTTTAAGTGAAAAGTCTTAATTAAAAGAATTAAGCATGGTCGTTAAGCTTTGTGCTTCGACGAGGAAAGATTATTACGACAAAGAAAACAAAACGAGAATAAAAGTTTTTCTCATGCATTCAATGGCAATTGTGTCATGTAAATGGCATTGAATCCAGAGTGGATCAATGTATATGGCAGACGTGTCAGGTGGTGATGATCATTGAGTTCCGGAGTGGATCAATGTATCTTTTATGGACTGTGTTCCATTTAAATATTGGGCCTCTATATGTGTGAGCCAATATATAGGACTATGTGTCCAGATTGAATATATGTGCCGCTATTTCCTAACTGGAATGAGGGAATAGTGTCATTGCTTTGCATGAGCATCCTAACGGGAATAGGGATGTGCACAATTGTGTTATGTGCTTTGCATGAGCATCCTAACGGGAATGGGGATGTGCACAATTGTGTTATGTGCTTGCATGAACATCCTATCGGGAATGGGGATGTGCACCATTGATTTTCTTGGGCATTGTTTTGTTCGTTTTTACAATGCGCCATGTGCGAGCCTGATCAGCTTGAAACGAAACAGAAAGTTGTGGGATCTCCGGAGATTAGGTATCAAAATAGAGTTGAATATTGAAGTGTCATGCATTCTTTTTATAAAACTGATTGTTCGGGTTTGAGACCCTTTGATAAAACATTGTTATGTTATGTATATGCATGATTTAAATGCTTATATGATTATGTGATGTATGTATCATGTATATGGTTGTTGTGTGATATATCCATTTGTCGGTATCTCACCCTTACAAACATATCAGGTTTCTTCTGGTTTGCTATTGTACCCTGGGTATTTTAGTACAGATGATGCAGAAGAGTCTCCCTAAGTCACTCAAAGACTTAGATCTGGTGGTTTGATGGAGTACTTAATTGTGGAGTGATCACGTGAGTTTTCCTCCGGAATAACTTTTAGAATGACCAGCTTAGGGCTTTGAGACTTAGATTATTTTTGATAAGTATGTATGAGTATGGCTCGGAGAGCCTTTGTTTCATAATGGAATGTTTATGGCTCGGAGAGCCTATCTTTTGAATTAAAATTTAAACTTTTCCTTTGATCTTGTAAAGCTTATGGTTATAACTATTATTTTTATGTATTGCTGCCTGGTTGAACTTGGTGTACCTGAAATTCTGGAGTGAAAATGTGATTATTTTAGCAGGTGTTCTTTTAAACCTGGGATGTCCGAATTACAGAGGAGACTCTGTCGAAATTTTTGTAAAAATACCAAATTTTATTCAAGTATATTTTTTTAAAAATTAAATAGGCTTGCCAGGCTATGATAGTAAGTCTGTGTGCCAATCAAGGCTTAGGTTTGGAGCAGTGACAAAAAAATTTTATACCCAATTTCAGTCACTTATGTACTTATATAAATTATTTTCCGAAAGCACCAGCAAATTTTCTTTTAACTTTAAATTCCGCATGTGTTACGTAAGTAATGCCCAAGGGGGGGGGGGGGGTGTTACAGAGTGGTATCAGAGCTGGTCGAGTCTTTCGGGATCTTTGGGGAATAGGTCTGTTAAGTTTTTGTTGTGTGATCTCTGGTTGGATTTTGTTTGAATTGTTTCTTGTTGAAGCAATGTGTGTTGACGCACAGGTATATGTTTTGTTGATGGTTTTTCCAAGGGTTTTATGTCCTGGGAGACCGTAGATCTTGAATGTTACTTGGGTTCGAATATGACATTCGATTATTCTTGCGAATCGTGTCAGACATTCGAAACAAGATGCTTGTGTAAAAGGATTTTTCCAGGAGTGTTTCCTGGAAATATTCTAGGTTTATGGTTAGCAAAGGACATTGATTTTTGATTGATCTAGTTTCTGGATGCAGTCAGATATCTGTCGCTTTGTGTAGGATGTTACCTACAAAGTTGAACGAGTTGGACGACTCGATTCAACTGAAAGATTGGTGGTTAGAACCGTTTGTTAGACGGAGTGTTTTCCTTGTGAAGCACCAATGTTGTGTGGAGGCTCGTGTCACCGTCTAGATTTTTGACAGCTAGGTAAAAGGACGAATTATGAACACGTATTCTCTGACTTGCGTAGTGATTTGGTAAATCTATTTCAAGGAATTGTCATCTACTCAAAGATCGACTTGAAGACGAGGTATTACCAGATTGGAGTGATGACCTATCTAAGGTTTTGCATCGTCAACTCAGTTTATGAGGAAAGATCAACCTTTTGTATGTTGGATCGATTGGTTAAGTTGTCCGGGATTGTACCCAATTCAAGGTGGTCATACTAAGCTTGGCTAGAAAGACGTGTATGATGGTTGGAACCAAGACGAATCGAGTGGATTTCGATCTTGGGTGAGTGTTTCTTGATTAAGGAACTCTTCATTGTACTCTTTGATTCTCTTATGTTTGTCAGTTGACATTTATTTCTCGAATCCTGTGATTGTATTAGATAATCACAACGGTGAAGTTTGTGTGGGTCAGATAAATTTTCTGATCTTAATTTGAAATCTGTCAGGACTCATGAATTAGTTATGCTGATTCATAAATTTCCAGTTATTCATTTCTTTGTTGTGAGAAGTCGTACTCACACTTCTAAATGATCCTCGATGTATTAGACATTTGAGTGAATTGGTTTAAAGGAATCGATTGGTCTGGATACTTTCACACTTTGTTGAGAGAAGTGGTTATGACTATTTCTTGAGTTATAACCCAGATAATTTCGTGATAGCAGAAGTTTCTTGGTGAAACTTAGTTTCGCCACTTCTATTTTTTGGTAGAGGTGAAAGTCATCATTTTGTAAATTCTTTGTATTAAGAATAAGGATTAATCCTTTTGGGATTAGACATTATTCACTTCTTGATTATTTGAATCCGTTGGAAGATTCTTGTGGAAGAATGAACTTTATTAGATTCATGTTTGTAAATGTGTATTGATCATGCATTTTTACACCCACGAACCTGATGGAATGATCTTTTTCCATACTGGATGTTCCGATATCCTTCAAATTAATGAAATTCTTTTCTATGCTTATGTGAAAGTGAAATCCAGAAAAATTTCTTTTCTTGAGAAATTCTTTTATGATCACTAAGGTCATGTCTTATTGTCGTTCGAAAGTGCTTGTTGTCATTGATCATCTTAATTCTACGTATTTTTCAAATGTTGTCGATGTGTGACCTATCTCATCAGTCGTGAGATGGATATCTCCACATCAAGATGTACAATTGAGACCTTCCTTGTTGAGATGTTGGCATTCCTTAAATCTTTGTTATGAGTTTTCTGAAGACCAACATGAGTCTTGTTTGAATTCAAGTGATCGTTGATCGACTGGTGAAGTTTACATCTTCTTACGAGTTAAGATCCACAAGCGGAGTTAGTGAACCGAATAATGTATCGGAGGATTGTTCAGACTTCATGGAGTATCTTTAAGTGTTGTTTCAGATGAAAAACGGAAGTTTATCAACGTGTGTCGGTTAAGTTTACTTGAAGTGTTGAGGACTAAGTTGAGACTAAGTCCAACTGATCATCCTCACTGGGATGGATAAGGAATGAGGTGACCTATCTTTAGCAGGTTAGTTGGGAGATAGTGTGGTACCTAATTTTTGTCATCTCTATGGTAGGACGAACCAGAGTTGATAGGAGTTTCGTTAGTGTATAGATGTGAATGGTATTATGAGAACCCTTAAGTTCAACATTATTGAGTGAGATGATTACAATGGATCTTATCGTGATCGAGGTAGATATATCATTAAAGGAATTTAGAGTAGTGATCAATGTTTATGGTTAATGTTGACTTAGTGAGTCCGAGGGTTAACGGAAAAATATATATGGTAGTTTTCCTTAAGCTGAATGGAATTAGTAAAGAGGAGTTCTTGAGTGAAACTAAGTTGTTAGAAAAGTTTACGAATTATGATTTTGGATAATTCAAACTGAAGTGATTCCTTTTGGTTGTAGTTGCATAGAGGAATGTAATCATATACTTTAAGATTGAAATGAATGACCATGATATAATTTGGAGTGGTGGAATATGTTCAAAGGAAACTAAGACAACAATGGTATACTTTGAGTTGAAGGTTGATGTATGATGGGGTAAAAGTTAGTGTTGAACTTGATGTTCGTTGTGAGGATAAGGTGTTGAAGAAGTTTTGCTAGTAGACAAATTTGGAGGCAAGAAGTGATTAAGTTTTGATTATGTCTTTCGAGTGTAATAAGCTATGGCGAAATGTTTATAATCTTTGAGGTCTTATTCTGGTAAATATGTGATTGATGATCCATAGTGGAAACTGGATATTTTAAATCCAAGATTGCCATTAGGGAGTGTCCACTTGGATTTCTTGGCTTTGTTTTGGTGCAGCTCTTAAGGGTAATGGCCTTAGAGAAACTCTGTTTTATAATCTCTTTCTCGGTTGCAAATATATAAGATAAGGGCAGATATGATACAAGCACTTCTTTGCATAAGTGATAGAGCTATGTCTTTAGATGGAGGAATTGTCAGGAGTTGTGTATTTTCTTTGGGCAATAGGGTAGATGTGCATGAGAAATTTCTTAAAACAGGGAAAACTAACGGGGCTTGAGAACCACATTGAAAATGAGAGTCAAATGAAGGATATGAAATCGAAGTAGGCAAAAGATTCGAGAGGAATTAAGAAGAGAACGAACTATGTTGGATGTGGTAAGATTCAATTTCAATAAGATTGAATTTCTTAGGTTCTTGGCGCAAAGTTTATCATGTGCAACTCAGGAATGTTATGATGTTTTGATTGGAAGACTTGAAAAGTGTGAATTTGATATGACTAGAAAAGTAGACTAGGCCTAAATGGACTAAGACTATGATTGCATCTCTTGAGTAGAAGGTTAATTAATGTTATGGTAAAGATAGTGTTGGTTTTAATGTTAGTTATGAAAGTTGGATATTGGAGAAAGTTTTTTTCTAATGGATCTATATTGAGAAGTGAAGAGATTAAGCGTTGATTTTGTTCTTTAAAGTGTAATAGACTAAGGTGAAATATCGAAGGTAGTGGAGATAATGTGGTAGTGAAAAGTCTCGAGGATAAATAAAATGGCATAAGAATTGATCCTGTTATAGGATTATAGATGAAAGGAATGAAGCGATGAGAATACAAAGCAAGATTTTAGAGTTAAAGTGTGATTACAAAATCCTGTGTAGTTTTGAGCTACGAAATTTCGAGGACGAAATTTTTTAAGAGAGATAGTAATGTAACACCCTAGTTTTACACCTAGGATTAATTATTTTATTTGGATGTTTAAGTTTATTATGTTATGTGGTTTAGTCTGAGTAATTAAATTACTCTCTTCAAATTATTTTATTAGGTGCGTTAGCACTGACTTATTTCAGTGAATGCACGTTTAATAGACAATAATTTATGTTATTGTCACTATTATACCAGTACAGAAAAATATTTAAATAATATGATTAAGAGAAAAGCATTTTCATATTCCTATTCTATTTAATTTTAGAGTTAAAAATATTTTGGTTTGACATTTATCGGAGATTAAATTTTGGACTGAGTATTTTCTTAGTTGATCAGTTCAACTATTAATCTTTACTCTAACTAGAATTTCGAAAACATATCCTTATCAATCTTTATTTTTAGATTCTAAAAAGTAAAAACATGTTTATTTTAGGCCTAATATTTATCACTCATTTTGTACCTATCACTAAGTAACTGGTTTAAAAACTCATTTTCTCTCTTTTCTCTCTCTCTTTCTCGACGCTATCTCTCTCTTTTTCTCTTTTCTTCTCTGCAACTTCTTCTTCTTTCTTTCTTCCTTCTCTTTTCTTCTTCTTCCTTCCACCTCAACTTCATCTTCCTTCTTCCTCTTACCATAGCAGCGCCGCCACCCCACTAGGAAGCTCGCCGGTCGCCGCTCAACGTAGGGAGGAGGAGATGCGATGGCGCCACCGCCTGCACTAGTTGCTGCCGTCGCGCGATCGTCTCCACCGCGGTAAGCACCGCGCGCCGACGCCTCCATGGTGGTTTCTCACCTCTCTGTTAGTTTAAGTTCTTTCCTTCATCTCTTAGCCTTATCTTCAAGTTTTGAGTACTTGGGTGTTACAGGAACACGGCCACCGCTGCTGGACGCCGTGCCGTCGCCGTCCGCCGCCGCAAGGAGCACCACAGCACCACCTTCAAGTTATCTTCTTCCTTGGGTGAGTCAAAACCCTCTCTTGTGTCTCAGATTTAAAACCCCAAATCTGATTTTTGAAACCCTAACCCTAACCCTTTGATTTCAGATTTTAATCTTGAAATTTAAGGTTGTTTTATGAGATTGGGACTGTGAATTTGTGTTTCCCTAAACCAATTTCATTATTCTGAGTTTTTCCTAAATTTTAATAAGGAGCCCTAAACCCCCAATTTGATTTTATTTGAATTTGGGTATGTTTTTGTGAAATTAATTATGATTTAGTGCAATTAGGACTCTTAATGGATGATTTCCAAAGTTCTTTTTCATGATCTTTTAATCAAAACAAAGTTTCCTTAAAGGGTATTGGGAAGCGTGAGCTTCAAACATGATTTTCTTTAAAAAATAACCTTGTTTGGTAATTAGATTAAGTGTTTAGATAAAGTTAGAATGTGTGTTTGATCATGTGTAATTGATTTCTTGATTTCTGGTTGTTGCGCGTTGTTGGATTTACTCTCTGAGACGTTTGGACACGGCTATGCTTGCTTGATGGAGTAGATATGAGCTAACGTGAACATTAGGACGAGGATCCTTTACTTGTCTTCAAAGGTAAGGGGAGTTTACCTAGGGATATTCAATAACTATATGCATGTGTGTATGTGTGTAATTGAGTGTTGTGAATATTTTTGTGATGTTGAGCCAATACTTGAATAACTTGTTTGCTTGAACCATTGTGGTTATTACTTGGAGTTGAACATTTCTTGCTTTAAAGTGTTATGAATTATATATATGTGATTAACTGTGATATATATGAATTATATATACATGATTAACTGTGATATTATTAATGTTGATTGAAGTTTGAAAAGCCAGACTTGAGTCTGTGCCCAATAATGATAAGGATTAAAAGCCTTAATAAGCCTTGAATATAACTTTGAAAGTTTTGGGTTCACTTATAAAAGTTCCTTGTTTAAAGTGCTTACTTCAGAAGAATAAGATCCTTTTTTTTAGAAAAATTTTAAAGTGATTTTGAGTTGAAGGAAACTATATTTTTATGATCAAAAGTTTTGTACTAGAGAAAACCTTTTAGAACGGTATGCTTTATGAAGGAAAGACCCTTTGAAAATATTTGACTTTATTCCATCACGGAATTTCAAATACAAACGAATTTCCTATATGTTTTAGAAAAGATTTTGCAAAGGAAAAGGATTTTCTCCTAAATAATTTGGAAACGTTCCGGTTACTTGGATAAGTGACCGAGGTTTTGTTTTGGTCTTGATTTTCACTGAGCGAAATGTTTTACAAGCAGATAAATAAGCCTAGAAACCGAGACGTCGGGGTTCTAGTGTTGTATGGACACGTAGATCAAGGATCTGTGTCATGGGATGGAGTGTCCTGCAAGTTTTGTTTTTTGGACTGTGTGTCCTAAATTGATGTGGAAAGTGTGAGTTCCATATCCGCGAGCCTAAAACTGGTGCATCGGTTTAAGGGCCTCGTGATTGAGCATTCGGACTGTGTGTCCTATGTTGAGATTAAAATATTTGGACTGTGTGTCCTGTATTTGTTTTAAGTGAAAAGTCTTAATTAAAAGAATTAAGCATGGTCGTTAAGCTTTGTGCTTCGACGAGGAAAGATTATTACGACAAAGAAAACAAAACGAGAATAAAAGTTTTTCTCATGCATTCAATGGCAATTGTGTCATGTAAATGGCATTGAATCCAGAGTGGATCAATGTATATGACAGACGTGTCAGGTGGTGACGATCATTGAGTTCCGGAGTGGATCAATGTATCTTTTATGGACTGTGTTCCATTTAAATATTGGGCCTCTATATGTGTGAGCCAATATATAGGACTATGTGTCCAGATTGAATATATGTGCCGCTATTTCCTAACTGGAATGGGGGAATAGTGTCATTGCTTTGCATGAGCATCCTAACGGGAATGGGGATGTGCACAATTGTGTTATGTGCTTGCATGAACATCCTATCGGGAATGGGGATGTGCACCATTGATTTTCTTGGGCATTGTTTTGTTCGTTTTTACAATGCGCCATGTGCGAGCCTGATCAGCTTGAAACGAAACAGAAAGTTGTGGGATCTCCGGAGATTAGGTATCAAAATAGAGTTGAATATTGAAGTGTCATGCTTTCTTTTTATAAAACTGATTGTTCGGGTTTGAGACCCTTTGATATAACACTGTTATGTTATGTATATGCATGATTTAAATGCTTATATGATTATGTGATGTATGTATCATGTATATGGTTGTTGTGTGATATATCCATTTGTTGGTATCTCACCCTTACAAACATATCAGGTTTCTTCTGGTTTGCTATTGTACCCTGGGTATTTTAGTACAGATGATGCAGAAGAGTCTCCCTAAGTCACTCAGAGACTTAGATCTGGTGGTTTGATGGAGTACTTAATTGTGGAGTGATCACGTGAGTTTTCCTCCGGAATAACTTTTAGAATGACCAGCTTAGGGCTTTGAGACTTAGATTATTTTTGATAAGTATGTATGAGTATGGCTCGGAGAGCCTTTGTTTCATAATGGAATGTTTATGGCTTGGAGAGCCTATCTTTTGAATGAAAATTTAAACTTTTCCTTTGGTCTTGTAAAGCTATGGTTATAACTATTATTTTTATGTATTGCTGCCTGGTTGAGCTTGGTGTACCTAAAATTCTGGAGTGAAAATGTGATTATTTTAGCAGGTGTTCTTTTAAACCTGGGATGTCCGAATTACAGAGGAGACTCTGTCGAAATTTTTGTAAAAATACCAAATTTTATTCAAGTATATTTTTTTAAAAATTAAATAGGCTTGCCAGGCTATGATAGTAAGTCTGTGTGCCGATCAAGGCTTAGGTTTGGAGCAGTGACAAAAAAAATTTATACCCAATTTCAGTCACTTATGTACTTATATAAATTATTTTCCGAAAGCACCAGCAAATTTTCTTTTAACTTTAAATTCCGCATGTGTTACGTAAGTAATGCCCAGGGGGGGGTGTTACTGTCTTGTCCAATTGGACAAGAGGTTCAACACAACGAACCCAATGTTCTTTGACATTCAGGGACACCATCCCAACACACAGGTCCCCCGGAGAGATGCAGCGGTTGCAAACTACATTGCAAAGGGAGGGAGGGGTCTTTGAGGAGAGAGGACTACTTAGAGCTTCAAGAAGCAGTCCTAATAAGTCTAGAGATCTCATCTGGACAAATATACTCAAGGAGTCGACATCCAAGTCCGACTTCCTCTCCCGAGTCCTGATTGAACAGCCCTATGTCTGGGCAACACAACTCAAAAACCTGGAATATGCAGCCAACCACCAATGGCCAGAACCCCCAACTGTGTACCAACCCAGGTGGACACCGTTCATTGGCGTACCCGAGCCCCTTCAAGAATGGGCCCAACAAAACATCTACTGTGTAAGTGTGGACTCGGTCCAATTACTTGCGGCCCATTTAACTCATGATGATGTAGAATGGGCTCATGATTTAACTGAATTTTTTAAATGAGGCCCATGAAGCCAACTCTGACAGGCCCATTACTATTGACGATGCAGGACCCGGAGCAGAAACCAGACCGGCCCATAACCCTGATCGTTGAAGGACCCACCAAGACTAGGAAGACAACATGGGCCAGATCCCATGGGCTTCATAATTATTTTTGTGGAGGAGTGGATTTTAGTGCTTATAATAATTCTGCCATTTATAATGTAATAGAAGATATTCCTTTTCAATATTTACCTTATAAAAAGGAATTACTTGGGGCCCAGCGGGATTTTACAGTAAATGAAAAATACCGCAAGAAGACAAGGATCCCTGGTAGGATCCCAACTATAGTATTATGTAATCCTGATTCCAGTTACAAGGTTGCTTTATCCAATAGTGATATGTATGAGTGGTCTTTATGTAATGTTTTGCACGTTGAAATAAATAATAAATTTTATTGATTATTTTTCCTGAGTACAAATCTTTTTTTTATTACACAATTGACACGTACTTAATAGTCACGTGCCCATCTACAAGGTAGTCAAAACTTTGACCAAGTAAATACAACACCCACGCATTCTTCTGTGTGTTTGCATAACTGCCATCCGTTGAACTCTTGAACTTTGTCTCTTGGTTGACTTTGACTATCTTGTTAAAATCAACACGGTCCCTGTATACCTGATTATACTTACCTTCTCCGTACTTGCAGCCTCCTGTAAAAGTAATTTTCCACTTTCTTAAAAAGTAGGATCTGTCCTTTGAATCATGATCAACAACAGTCGTTGATATGTTTGAATTATCTATCAATGCAATCCTGTCAAAAGCTTTCACTTGAGGTCCACCACTACCTACGAACTCGGATCACCGACTTCTTCCAAAAGGATGGAGAATGCTTATCCGAAGCTTGGGATCGTTACAAAGGATTGCTGGAGTCTTGCCACCCCACCCTTCCTTGCCGCCCCCACCGTCTCAAACCAAGAATGGTGACACATCGGATGAAGGGGTTCCCTTTCTCCTCCGCCACGGCACCATGCCCACCCCCACCGCCACCGCCTCAGACCAAAAAGGAGAATGTGCAAAGAACATTTGGTTCACTGCAACCTCCCACCAACTTGAACCTTCCCCACCGCCATCAACCTCGTCATCTTAGCTGTTCACGGCGGTGGGAGTACTAGAACACGGCCTCTCCTCCTCTTTCTCTCCCCCTGCCACCCCACCCCCTCTTTCCCCGCCACCCCCACCGCCTCAGACCAAGAATGGTGACAGATCGGATGAAGGATTTCTCCTCCGCCACGACCTCATGCCCACCCTCACCGCCTCGGACCAAAAAGGAAGGAATGCATAAAGAGGGAGAAGATCGGAACAATCTACGGTTGAGTGTCGTCGGAATTTGATGTCACGTGGAGAGGAGCAGGGGAGGAAGACGCAAAAAGCTCCTCCTGCAAGCTCTTCATGTCTGATTCGACGTAGCAAGATACAATCGAGCAAGCGCAGCGAGATTTTCGAGTGTCGAAGAGATCGAGGTCGATGACGCGGTGAAGGGTGGTTGGACCAGGCCGGTGCCCGGCGATCGGACGGCGGAGCTGGCGTGGTGGACTCTCACCCCTACCACTCTCCATCCTCCGCCACTTGCACAACCCCTGATTGAAGATGCAGTCATGACAGTCCTTGGAAAAGGTTTCTTATCTCCGTCAAAGCTGTGGAGTGTAGGTTCAGGAAGAGTGATAGAGGAGGAGGAGACCGGCGCCGTCGTGACGGAGTTGAACGACGGAGCGACAACCAGGGAAGGATTAGAGTGTGAAAGAGGGCAGAGAAGGAAATGGGGGGAAAATATAGTGTGGGCAGATGTACCTTAATATCAATGGTCATCATTTAATCAACGGTCATTTATGGTCTCTCACGGTGAGAGACATAAGAAGGTCTCTCACCATAGTCGGAGCCTTCTAATGAAAGTTTTCTTATTTTGATTCCTTAACATACCTTAACATTCTCCTTATATTATTTAAAGTTAAAACTTGCACCTTCTACTTTCATTACCCAAATCCCCTAGGAACATTCTAGTTTTTATTCCCCCACTTTTTGAACACCACTAGCTTGATTTAGAATTACGTAGGCGGCTTCCCTTCTCCTCCATCTTTTCAGTTGGTACCCTACAATGTACAAAGTCATGTGGCTGCACTTCAATAACCCATTACCATTTATAGAATCCTTATACTTAATTCATGGATACACTTTTCAAAAGTTATTGAAAGCACGTGCACCATTTACCAGTCCTTGATTAGTTTCAACTAGAGCTCCAGCTCCTGCTGATGCAAAATTCACCCCATACATGTACTGATCATGATGGTATCCAGGATGCAGGTATGGCGGAATTAATGGCAACTCTGCATACTCAGCTGCAACAAACAATCAAGCAAACCAAAACCTCAGAAATTAAGCTGAAGTAAAAGCTTCATCTCATAAAGTCAAAATAATATGTCTATAATGCCTCAAAAACATGACATACCAATGAAATCTGGGATTACACGTCCATCAGAAAATCGTCCAGTAGGATACTTGGAGAAAGTTTCTCCATATGGGAGAAAGTTTGCCTGTAAAAAAGTGGGGGCATTGATGTAGTGATTGTTTCCATTGTCAAACAGTGAGTCTCCAAATATGAATAGTGCTGTGTGCTTTTCTTGCCGGCGGCAGGTGCAGCTTTGAGAAAGTGAGTTGAGAATAAAAGTGCACATAAAGAAAGCCAATATAGACAAGGAAACCCTTAAGCTTGCCATCTTCTCTTTTCTCTGCTGAATTAAGTACTGCGTAGCCAATCTTTATATAGGCATTGTTGACTGTTAATATATTGTCAGCTCACATTCACTTTTCCCAAATATATTGAGATATTTTGTTCTCACGAATCATTTTTCATATGTTAGTAAAACTTTTTATGTAATTGTGTCATACTAGTATTTTTGCACCCGTGCGATGCACGGATTATCAATTACTATTATTGTTAATAACATTGTTATCATTAATAACTTTAATTGTGTCTCTATATGTACGATTTTTTTTTCTTTATTCCAAATTAAGTCAACTATGTCAAATATTTTCTTGACTTATTTCACACATTGCTTTCAATATTTCCTTCTCACCCATAATGGTGGTACTCATTCATCTCCAAGGCTTTTTATTTATAGACAGAAGTGATCAGCAAAAACCTTGAAATAATTCTATCTATAATTTGAGTGCAAAAAATTGAATATTATTTTTATTTTTAAATGATATTACAATACGTAATGTAACACTATGTGTTAAGTGCTCCTCTTCAATTATTACTAATGATCAACTAATCCTCTTAAATCATGTGGTGTTGGCACGTGTCACTTTCTTAGAAAATCATCAATTCCCCTTATTAATTAGTATAGATATATATTTATTATTTAAAATAGAAAAAACAAAGGCAAGGATGTAGAAAAAAATAGATTAAAAAATATGAATAGCTCTACCTCTATATATATCAATTCAGAAATTGTCGTGTTTGACTCTCAAACCATTGTACCTTTACCGGTTTGTAAATATTTTAAAACAAAAAAATATATAAGTTTTAGAAAATAAAAAAAGATAATAAAAAAATTTCATCACTTGACATGTGGCTTGCACCATTGTGCTACACTAAAATCAGCATTTTCCCTTATTAATTAGTATAGATATAGATTTATTATTTAAAATAGAAAAAACAAAGGCAATGATACAAAAAAAATACAAAACATAAATAGCTCTGTCTATATTTATGTCAATACAGATATTAGAAAAATAAAAAAGTAAATTAGAAAAAAACATAATTCGAATTTTAAAAAAAAAATTATAAAAGTATATAAAAAATATTTTTTTAAAAATAGGAAAATAATAATTAAAAAAAATATTCAAAAAAAAAAGAAAATTAATTAGAAAACAAAAATATTTTAAAAAATCAATTATAAAAATAAACATTTTTAAAAAAATAAATCAGAAAAAACTAATTTGGGAAAAAAAATAAATTTTTTAAAAATATTATAAAGGATATATGTTTGAAAAATAAATAAATAAATTTAATTAATCCAAAATAATTCACCAGTTCACAACTCCTTCTACTATTACAGGAACGGTAGCAGAAAAGTTGTTAATTGATAGAATGATATACATATTGAATACTAAAATATATATAAATATTAAAATATAGTAACTAGTTCGGTTCAAAAATAACCGAATTAATGACCATTGAGTTTGATTTAATTCGGAGCCAATTAAAAATAAATTTTTAAAAAATATTATAAAGAATATATGTTTAATAAATTAATTAATTAATATAAATAATCCAAAATAATCCACTTGTTGACAACTCATTCTACTATTATAGGAACAGTAGAAGAAAAGTTGTTAATTGATAAAGTGATATACGTATTGAATATTAAAATATATATAAATATTAAAATATAGTAATTAGTTCGGTTCCAAAATAACCGAATTAATGACCATTGGGTTTGTTTCAATTCGGAGCCGTGCACAAAAAAGAAAAAAAAAGAACTAATTTAATTGGTTGTTTCGGATTTTCAAATTCATCAAATTATTGGTTCAAGTATTACGATCCTAAACTTTTTCGAAGAAAATGATAGCTTTGCTACCTTTCCTGACTAAAAATATTTAAAAACAAAAAAAAGTTATAAACTTTCAATAGTCAATAACAATATCCTAACCAATTGAAATTGGTTTAGTTTGATTCGAACCGGAAAATATAATATATATATATAAATAAAAAATATAAAATTTTAAACTATTAAATTATAAATACATTAAAATATAAGTATCTAAAAATTAAAACATCAAGAACACGACAACTCTACTTTTACTGTTTGCCAATTTATTATTGGTTGACAGTGTAAAAATACTTGATACTATCAGTTTATACAAATAAATTCAAAAAAAATTTATTAGGATTTTTTTAAAAATTAAGGAAAATGTAAAAAAAATTTTAAAAAAATAATATTTTAAAAAAGTAATTATAATAAAATATTTTAAAAGAAAAAAGAAAATTAGCAAAAACTAAAAATAATTAGAAAAAAAAATTATGGAAAAAATATTTTATAAAAACTAGGAAAAAATAGATTGAAAAAAATCAGAAAAATAAAATTAATTATAAAAATATAAATTAATTAGAAAAAATATATATATAAAAAAATTATGAAAAATTATATTTAAAAAAATTAATAAAAGAATAAAAAAATGTAAATTAGGAAGAGATAAGAGATACTCGGCCGAAGAAAGTTTAGTGGGAATGTTTTGGAATTTGCTTGACAGAATTGAGATTCTGCTCCTACTTATCCAAATGGGAATCAAAGCAAACGTAGTTCTCATTGAGGGGGTTGAGCCCCTATTTATAGATATTTTCATTGCCACCGTTAGAGTAAGACAGTTACTGAGATCCTATTTTTTAGGATCAGATTGCTATGGCAGTTAGGCAATGATATGGATAAGGCTCCGAGTTACTCGGAGAGATATTTGGACCAAATGAGATATTCGGCCTAGTCGATTCTTTACTGGATAGCTCGGGGGTAGAGATATCGTTATACGTGGTCTGGTGTGGAGTAGACCCGAGTAGTTATCCTCGGGTGTTGAGTGTATTAATAGGTCTTCGGCTTTATGGGAGTTCGGGTGAGTATCCTCTTACGAGAATGAGCTCGGTCGTATTGACAATCTTCGGCCTTATATCTTCGGCTGGTACACAAGTCCCCCGAGCTCCGAGCTTAAATAAGCGAAAGAGCTGATAAGTATGAAACCGAGCTAATTCTTCGGCCACACAAACTTCTGCATTCCCAGCTGTCATTTCAATCAAATCTTTCCTCTTTGTCAGAGAAAGCAATCATTCCCCCTAATACTTCTGCGGCACGCTTTAGAAAAGAAACCCTAGGGTTCCGCGCCCATTTAATTGAGGGAAAAATCAAAAGTCGCGCCCTTTTGGGCTTGATGGAACGTGGGCCGTCAACCGCAACTACAAATATCCCTTATGACTCCAACTCCCTTCTACCTTGCTTATCCTCCTTCGCCCTTCACCTTCATCTTCCAAGTTTCTGCCATCACTCTTCTGCTTGTCATTTTTCAGGTACACCCAGTCCCCTTCTTCCCCTCGTGCTTCTAAGTTTAATTTCTGCTTACCAGATGAGTTCATCCACGTCCTCTGAGTCAAATACCTCGCCTCTAATTGAGCGCGAGTGATGCGATTTTTCTAATATAGGCAAGTGTACCCAGTCGTACAAGTAATAAATCGGTGAGACCGAATATCGTCCACAGGGATTGGTTGTCAATTACCACTTCACAAATTACACAACTATCTAGACTATCGAGTTTGGATGGAAGGGAGCTCAATACTAAGTACCGAGCCCAGCAAAAGTAAACAAAACAAAACAGACAAGAATAAAATGTTTTTGGTCTTTTAGGATTTTTAACAAACACTTGGAATGCAGAAAGAAATGGATAGAATTGTCAGGGTTAGACTGCAATAATCCTCCCTCAATTGCAATGAAATGGTTACTAACACAAGTCCTAATTCATTTATGACAATCAAATCTTCCAAAATACTCAAACCCTAATGTCTTAGGTGGAATGAGCCTAAAACCGCAAATTAAACCCTAATGTCTTAGGTGGAGTAACATGAGATTTTGCATTAAGAGTCAAGATTTATAAGATTGCAAGTACCCCAAGACCTATGTCTAGGTTCCTGAACTACTTGGCATTTGATTCATGAGCATGCCTTAACGTCAATTTGTTAATTGTCTATCAAAGCAACAAATCATTTCATGGGTAGCTAAGCCAAGAAAAGCATTAAGCATGGAATCAAACACTCATAAAGAAATAGAAACTTGTATTAAACCAAATCAATAAACAACCAAGTTTAGAAAAGCTATCATCCAACCCCCAACAAAAAGAGATTTAGCTAGACATACTAAACCCTAAAATAAAATAAAATAAAATAAAGAGAGTAGAGAAAACTTCATAAAAATGAAGATGATCCCAATGTCCAAGCATGGCAGCTTCATATTTTCTCCCTTCCTCCTCCTGCCGCGCTGCTCGCTGTGCGCCTGCGTCCTCCCTTTTTGCATCCTTCTTTTTTTCTACTGTTCGGCTGTCCCCTTTTAATACCCTCTTTTTTTTCCATGTGACTTGCGGCTCCCCAGCTCTCACGCTGCCTCTCTTAAAAAGGCCACTCTGCTTTTTTTTTTTCCTTCTAAAAAGCCCACCTGGAGCACCACAATCAAACCCTTTTTTTTTTATTGAAAAATCCTTTTCTTTCACTATGCCCTCTCCTGTTCACGTAGCTGCTTTCTTAATTCATTAGGTCTCCCTTTTTCTTTTCAGCAAGTATTCTTCACGTGGGCCAGCAGCTTTTTCCAACACCATTGTTTGAATTTGTTTCCAAGGATCCAGCAAAGCAACAATATTTTTATGTGGGCTCTTTCTATTAGTGGAGTCCAATTCCAATTTAAGTTGAAATTCAAATTGCCCATTCCTTTTTCATCTTTTTCTATTTGATGTAGCAACTCAATTGCTATTATTTCCTACAAATTTAAACAAGTAAAAAAAATATTATTAGATTAACTCTAAAAACATAAAATTTAACTAAAATATTCAAAATCTTTTAAAAATTAAATTACCTAAACTTAGGGACAAAACTCAATCATTTAGCACAATTAGGAGTAAAAATCCACCCAATAAGCACATAAAAATGACATAATCTAGAAGATTATCACTCCCCCAAACCTAAGACTTTGCTTGTCCCCAAGCAAAAGTAACCCAAACTGGTACACAAAACACTCAGGACAACATACCAGACTCTTATATGATTTGGGAAAACTGAAAGAGCATCCAATTAAACAAAATCACTATAAGGCAAAATTGTGCAATGACTAATCCCTAAAACAGAAGCATCAACCAATAGCAAGATCAATTCCAAAAATGTCAAGAAGCAAAAAGCATAACAACTTTGCAATCTCCATATTCTTCAAAATTAAAAATCATGGCAATTTGGCAAGGGAAGAAAAAAATAGAACTTTAGTCCTCACATGGTACACACTCATCAAATAATCACTCAAGTATATGGTGGTGAAGTGTTTCCCTCAAAGCACACATTAGAGTCAAGGAACCATAGATTTGCTTTTCATCTAACTCTAAAAAAATCACAAACCACAAGCATGCACAAATCAAAGGGACTTTATTTTGGGTTGTAACTTGGCTAAAGTGGAAAAAAAAAATGAGGTGAGAAACAAATAGAAAAATGTCCAAGAGAATAGGAGAGCAATTACAACAACTCAAATGTTTCAATGTAAAGCACAAATTCCCAATTGCTATAGTTGAATTTTTTTTCCATTTCTCCTTTCCCTTCTTTGAAGCTTCTTTCAACTTTATTCCTCAACCTTATTCACATAAATCTTTTTTTTTCCTTTGTTTCAACTTCCATCTTTTCAAAAATATTTTTTCTTCTTCTTGCGTGTATCAATTTTTTCCCACTTTTTCATGTCTTTTTTTTTTCACTTTTTTTCTTTTTCAAAGCTTCTCACAATATTTCATTACTCTCTCCCCCAAACCAAAGTCTTTGCTTGTCCACAAGCAATTCACCAATGCTCTCCTATCCTCAAGTTGGAATAAACATGGTAATTATCATTCAAGAAGCAAGGGTGAGAACAAAAAGTAACAATAAGCTCAAAGGGGTTAGCAAGGGAATTTTTCATGCAAGGTTGGCTTTTTGGCTCAAGTGGCTTATGAAAAATGGCCCAAATCATTTTTATGCGAAACATGCAATTCATGAATCTTAGATAAAAGAATCAAGCAAATCTCAGCACATCAACTCAATGGTGCACACTCAAAGAATTAAAAATCAAGCCCAATATCTCACTAAGGTTATAACTAAGATTCCAAAATTTCGTTCCATACCTTATTGCCATGAATTTAATAAAAAAGAAACAAAAATATGCAAAGAGGTTATGAAAATTGCTATGAACAAATTTGAAAAATGAAAACTATACTACAAGAAGAACTTCCAAAGAAAGGAAAATAGCCAGACAAAATGCACAAAATAATGAGAATGCTAAAAGTGACATCTCAAAACAGCATCCTAAACCTTTAAGTGCTTGGCATGTTTTTATTTTAACCCAAACTAACTAAAACAAGTGAAACACACAACTAACAACAAGAAAATAAAAATAAATTAAAGTGAAGGGTTAAGAAAAACTCATTGAGAAGCTTCCACCCGGATCCCATTGCTTGTAACATAGAGGCCAAGAGATGCTCAAAGTTGAAAGGCTTCCTCCCGGATCCCATGGCATGAAGAATGGCAATTGCAGAAGTAATATGAATCTACCCTCGGTTCCTCCTGGGTCAAACGGCGAGTGATAAACTCCTCTTTTGACCTCTTCAGGCATAAATGTTCCATGAAGCACATGAGGTTTTACTTCTTGAGCCAATTTTGTAGTGTCCACGCATGCATCCAAACCAATATATTTATCCAATGCCGAAATTCCCGGTTTCTTAGCAAGCATGGTGAAAGGTAGTTCCTCTTTGCTCTCCATCCCATGCTCTTTTTCTTGTGACTCACCTTCCACTACCACTTCAACTTCACTTTGAATTATCCCCAAAACCAGATTTTGCTCAAATTGTGCTTCATGTGATTCTTGTACTAACTGTTTGCAAATTTCATCAACTTGCATTTTGAAATTCTGCTTCACAGCGTTGATACTATCACAGATGGCTCTTGCTTTGGCCTCAGAGATGGATAGCTCTAGTGAATATTGTTGCAGAGCAACTTTCAAAGGACTTGGCTCATTCCATTTCCATTCCTCCTCATGCTTCATGATTACACTATAAGCTTGTGCATGAGGGCATTGATATCCCCAAAGCCTATAGTCTCCCATGACCACATTAGGCCCAAAAGAATATTTTGTAACTCCATCCAAGGCTGGAAAATAATAAGTCTCCATGATTTGCAGTCCACCTTGCACAAACAGAACTCAAGCGAAAAAAATCAAATATACACAGAAAATAAAAAAAAAATGTCTAAATTAGTTGTCTTATTTGTTACTAATGATATTGGCAAAACCAATCCCCGGCAACGGCGCCAAAAACTTGATGCGATTTTTCTAATATAGGCAAGTGTACCCAGTCGTACAAGTAATAAATCGGTGAGACCGAATATCGTCCACAGGGATTGGTTGTCAATTACCACTTCACAAATTACACAACTATCTAGACTATCGAGTTTGGATGGAAGGGAGCTCAATACTAAGTACCGAGCCCAGCAAAAGTAAACAAAACAAAACAGACAAGAATAAAATGTTTTTGGTCTTTTAGGATTTTTAACAAACACTTGGAATGCAGAAAGAAATGGATAGAATTGTCAGGGTTAGACTGCACTAATCCTCCCTCAATTGCAATGAAATGGTTACTAACACAAGTCCTAATTCATTTATGACAATCAAATCTTCCAAAATACTCAAACCCTAATGTCTTAGGTGGAATGAGCCTAAAACCGCAAATTAAACCCTAATGTCTTAGGTGGAGTAACATGAGATTTTGCATTAAGAGTCAAGATTTATAAGATTGCAAGTACCCCAAGACCTATGTCTAGGTTCCTGAACTACTTGGCATTTGATTCATGAGCATGCCTTAACGTCAATTTGTTAATTGTCTATCAAAGCAACAAATCATTTCATGGGTAGCTAAGCCAAGAAAAGCATTAAGCATGGAATCAAACACTCATAAAGAAATAGAAACTTGTATTAAACCAAATCAATAAACAACCAAGTTTAGAAAAGCTATCATCCAACCCCCAACAAAAAGAGATTTAGCTAGACATACTAAACCCTAAAATAAAATAAAATAAAATAAAGAGAGTAGAGAAAACTTCATAAAAATGAAGATGATCCCAATGTCCAAGCATGGCAGCTTCATATTTTCTCCCTTCCTCCTCCCCTGCACACGTCTTTCGGCGCCGCGTCCCTCCCTTTTTGCATCCTTCTTTTTTTCTTTGTTCGGCTGTCCCCTTTTAATACCCTCTTTTTTTTTCCATGTGACTTGCGGCTCCCCAGCTCTCACGCTGCCTCTCTTAAAAAGGCCACTGCTTTTTTTTTTCCTTCTAAAAAGCCCACCGGAGCACCACAATCAAACCCTTTTTTTTTATTGAAAAATCCTTTTCTTTCACTATGCCCTCTCCTGTTCACGTAGCTGCTTTCTTAATTCATTAGGTCTCCCTTTTCTTTTCAGCAAGTATTCTTCACGTGGGCCAGCGACTTTTTCCAACACCATTGTTTGAATTTGTTTCCAAGGATCCAAAAAAGCAACAATATTTTTATGTGGGCTCTTTCTATTAGTGGAGTCCAATTCCAATTTAAGTTGAAATTCAAATTGCCCATTCCTTTTTCATCTTTTTCTATTTGATGTAGCAACTCAATTGCTATTATTTCCTACAAATTTAAACAAGTAAAAAAATATTATTAGATTAACTCTAAAAACATAAAATTTAACTAAAATATTCAAAACCTTTTAAAAATTAAATTACCTAAACTTAGGGACAAAACTCAATCATTTAGCACAATTAGGAGTAAAAATCCACCCAATAAGCACATAAAAATGACATAATCTAGAAGATTATCACTCCCCCAAACCTAAGACTTTGCTTGTCCCCAAGCAAAAGTAACCCAAACTGGTACACAAAACACTCAGGACAACATACCAGACTCTTATATGATTTGGGAAAACTGAAAGAGCATCCAATTAAACAAAATCACTATAAGGCAAAATTGTGCAATGACTAATCCCTAAAACAGAAGCATCAACCAATAGCAAGATCAATTCCAAAAATGTCAAGAAGCAAAAAGCATAACAACTTTGCAATCTCCATATTCTTCAAAATTAAAAATCATGGCAATTTGGCAAGGGAAGAAAAAAATAGAACTTTAGTCCTCACATGGTACACACTCATCAAATAATCACTCAAGTATATGGTGGTGAAGTGTTTCCCTCAAAGCACACATTAGAGTCAAGGAACCATAGATTTGCTTTTCATCTAACTCTAAAAAAAATCACAAACCACAAGCATGCACAAATCAAAGGGACTTTATTTTGGGTTGTAACTTGGCTAAAGTGGAAAAAAAAAATGAGGTGAGAAACAAATAGAAAAATGTCCAAGAGAATAGGAGAGCAATTACAACAACTCAAATGTTTCAATGTAAAGCACAAATTCCCAATTGCTATAGTTGAATTTTTTTTCCATTTCTCCTTTCCCTTCTTTGAAGCTTCTTTCAACTTTATTCCTCAACCTTATTCACATAAATCTTTTTTTTTTCCTTTGTTTCAACTTCCATCTTTTCAAAAATATTTTTTTCTTCTTCTTGCGTGTATCAATTTTTTCCCACTTTTTCATGTCTTTTTTTTTTCACTTTTTTTCTTTTTCAAAGCTTCTCACAATATTTCATTACTCTCTCCCCCAAACCAAAGTCTTTGCTTGTCCACAAGCAATTCACCAATGCTCTCCTATCCTCAAGTTGGAATAAACATGGTAATTATCATTCAAGAAGCAAGGGTGAGAACAAAAAGTAACAATAAGCTCAAAGGGGTTAGCAAGGGAATTTTTCATGCAAGGTTGGCTTTTTGGCTCAAGTGGCTTATGAAAAATGGCCCAAATCATTTTTATGCGAAACATGCAATTCATGAATCTTAGATAAAAGAATCAAGCAAATCTCAGCACATCAACTCAATGGTGCACACTCAAAGAATTAAAAATCAAGCCCAATATCTCACTAAGGTTATAACTAAGATTCCAAAATTTCGTTCCATACCTTATTGCCATGAATTTAATAAAAAAGAAACAAAAATATGCAAAGAGGTTATGAAAATTGCTATGAACAAATTTGAAAAATGAAAACTATACTACAAGAAGAACTTCCAAAGAAAGGAAAATAGCCAGACAAAATGCACAAAATAATGAGAATGCTAAAAGTGACATCTCAAAACAGCATCCTAAACCTTTAAGTGCTTGGCATGTTTTTATTTTAACCCAAACTAACTAAAACAAGTGAAACACACAACTAACAACAAGAAAATAAAAATAAATTAAAGTGAAGGGTTAAGAAAAACTCATTGAGAAGCTTCCACCCGGATCCCATTGCTTGTAACATAGGGGCCAAGAGATGCTCAAAGTTGAAAGGCTTCCTCCCGGATCCCATGGCATGAAGAATGGCAATTGCAGAAGTAATATGAATCTACCCTCGGTTCCTCCTGGGTCAAACGGCGAGTGATAAACTCCTCTTTTGACCTCTTCAGGCATAAATGTTCCATGAAGCACATGAGGTTTTACTTCTTGAGCCAATTTTGTAGTGTCCACGCATGCATCCAAACCAATATATTTATCCAATGCCGAAATTCCCGGTTTCTTAGCAAGCATGGTGAAAGGTAGTTCCTCTTTGCTCTCCATCCCATGCTCTTTTTCTTGTGACTCACCTTCCACTACCACTTCAACTTCACTTTGAATTATCCCCAAAACCAGATTTTGCTCAAATTGTGCTTCATGTGATTCTTGTACTAACTGTTTGCAAATTTCATCAACTTGCATTTTGAAATTCTGCTTCACAAAGTTGATACTATCACAGATGGCTCTTGCTTTGGCCTCAGAGATGGATAGCTTTAGTGAATATTGTTGCAGAGCAACTTTCAAAGGACTTGGCTCATTCCATTTCCATTCCTCCTCATGCTTCATGATTACACTATAAGCTTGTGCATGAGGGCATTGATATCCCCAAAGCCTATAGTCTCCCATGACCACATTAGGCCCAAAAGAATATTTTGTAACTCCATCCAAGGCTGGAAAATAATAAGTCTCCATGATTTGCAGTCCACCTTGCACAAACAGAACTCAAGCGAAAAAAAAATCAAATATACACAGAAAATAAAATAAAAAAAATGTCTAAATTAGTTGTCTTATTTGTTACTAATGATATTGGCAAAACCAATCCCCGGCAACGGCGCCAAAAACTTGATGCGATTTTTCTAATATAGGCAAGTGTACCCAGTCGTACAAGTAATAAATCGGTGAGACCGAATATCGTCCACAGGGATTGGTTGTCAATTACCACTTCACAAATTACACAACTATCTAGACTATAGAGTTTGGATGGAAGGGAGCTCAATACTAAGTACCGAGCCCAGCAAAAGTAAACAAAACAAAACAGACAAGAATAAAATGTTTTTGGTCTTTTAGGATTTTTAACAAACACTTGGAATGCAGAAAGAAATGGATAGAATTGTCGTGGTTAGACTGCACTAATCCTCCCTCAATTGCAATGAAATGGTTACTAACACAAGTCCTAATTCATTTATGACAATCAAATCTTCCAAAATACTCAAACCCTAATGTCTTAGGTGGAATGAGCCTAAAACCGCAAATTAAACCCTAATGTCTTAGGTGGAGTAACATGAGATTTTGCATTAAGAGTCAAGATTTATAAGATTGCAAGTACCCCAAGACCTATGTCTAGGTTCCTGAACTACTTGGCATTTGATTCATGAGCATGCCTTAACGTCAATTTGTTAATTGTCTATCAAAGCAACAAATCATTTCATGGGTAGCTAAGCCAAGAAAAGCATTAAGCATGGAATCAAACACTCATAAAGAAATAGAAACTTGTATTAAACCAAATCAATAAACAACCAAGTTTAGAAAAGCTATCATCCAACCCCCAACAAAAAGAGATTTAGCTAGACATACTAAACCCTAAAATAAAATAAAATAAAATAAAGAGAGTAGAGAAAACTTCATAAAAATGAAGATGATCCCAATGTCCAAGCATGGCAGCTTCATCTTTTCTCCCTTCCTCCTCCTCCGCCGCTGCCGCTCGCCATTGTGCGCCCGTCCTCCCTTTTTGCATCCTTCTTTTTTTCTACTGTTCGGCTGTCCCCTTTTAATACCCTCTTTTTTTTCCATGTGACTTGCGGCTCCCCAGCTCTCACGCTGCCTCTCTTAAAAAGGCCACTCTGCTTTTTTTTTTTTCCTTCTAAAAAGCCCACCTGGAGCACCACAATCAACCCCTTTTTTTTTATTGAAAAATCCTTTTCTTTCACTATGCCCTCTCCTGTTCACGTAGCTGCTTTCTTAATTCATTAGGTCTCCCTTTTTCTTTTCAGCAAGTATTCTTCACGTGGGCCAGCAGCTTTTTCCAACACCATTGTTTGAATTTGTTTCCAAGGATCCAGCAAAGCAACAATATTTTTATGTGGGCTCTTTCTATTAGTGGAGTCCAATTCCAATTTAAGTTGAAATTCAAATTGCCCATTCCTTTTTCATCTTTTTCTATTTGATGTAGCAACTCAATTGCTATTATTTCCTACAAATTTAAACAAGTAAAAAAAATATTATTAGATTAACTCTAAAAACATAAAATTTAACTAAAATATTCAAAACCTTTTAAAAATTAAATTACCTAAACTTAGGGACAAAACTCAATCATTTAGCACAATTAGGAGTAAAAATCCACCCAATAAGCACATAAAAATGACATAATCTAGAAGATTATCACTCCCCCAAACCTAAAACTTTGCTTGTCCCCAAGCAAAAGTAACCCAAACTGGTACACAAAACACTCAGGACAACATACCAGACTCTTATATGATTTGGGAAAACTGAAAGAGCATCCAATTAAACAAAATCACTATAAGGCAAAATTGTGCAATGACTAATCCCTAAAACAGAAGCATCAACCAATAGCAAGATCAATTCCAAAAATGTCAAGAAGCAAAAAGCATAACAACTTTGCAATCTCCATATTCTTCAAAATTAAAAATCATGGCAATTTGGAAAGGATTAGAAAAAAATAGAACTTTAGTCCTCACATGGTACACACTCATCAAATAATCACTCAAGTATATGGTGGTGAAGTGTTTCCCTCAAAGCACACATTAGAGTCAAGGAACCATAGATTTGCTTTTCATCTAACTCTAAAAAAAATCACAAACCACAAGCATGCAACAATCAAAGGGACTTTATTTTGGGTTGTAACTTGGCTAAAGTGGAAAAAAAAAATGAGGTGAGAAACAAATAGAAAAATGTCCAAGAGAATAGGAGAGCAATTACAACAACTCAAATGTTTCAATGTAAAGCACAAATTCCCAATTGCTATAGTTGAATTTTTTTTCCATTTCTCCTTTCCCTTCTTTGAAGCTTCTTTCAACTTTATTCCTCAACCTTATTCACATAAATCTTTTTTTTTTCCTTTGTTTCAACTTCCATCTTTTCAAAAATATTTTTTTCTTCTTCTTGCGTGTATCAATTTTTTCCCACTTTTTCATGTCTTTTTTTTTTTCACTTTTTTTCTTTTTCAAAGCTTCTCACAATATTTCATTACTCTCTCCCCCAAACCAAAGTCTTTGCTTGTCCACAAGCAATTCACCAATGCTCTCCTATCCTCAAGTTGGAATAAACATGGTAATTATCATTCAAGAAGCAAGGGTGAGAACAAAAAGTAACAATAAGCTCAAAGGGGTTAGCAAGGGAATTTTTCATGCAAGGTTGGCTTTTTGGCTCAAGTGGCTTATGAAAAATGGCCCAAATCATTTTTATGCGAAACATGCAATTCATGAATCTTAGATAAAAGAATCAAGCAAATCTCAGCACATCAACTCAATGGTGCACACTCAAAGAATTAAAAATCAAGCCCAATATCTCACTAAGGTTATAACTAAGATTCCAAAATTTCGTTCCATACCTTATTGCCATGAATTTAATAAAAAAGAAACAAAAATATGCAAAGAGGTTATGAAAATTGCTATGAACAAATTTGAAAAATGAAAACTATACTACAAGAAGAACTTCCAAAGAAAGGAAAATAGCCAGACAAAATGCACAAAATAATGAGAATGCTAAAAGTGACATCTCAAAACAGCATCCTAAACCTTTAAGTGCTTGGCATGTTTTTATTTTAACCCAAACTAACTAAAACAAGTGAAACACACAACTAACAACAAGAAAATAAAAATAAATTAAAGTGAAGGGTTAAGAAAAACTCATTGAGAAGCTTCCACCCGGATCCCATTGCTTGTAACATAGGGGCCAAGAGATGCTCAAAGTTGAAAGGCTTCCTCCCGGATCCCATGGCATGAAGAATGGCAATTGCAGAAGTAATATGAATCTACCCTCGGTTCCTCCTGGGTCAAACGGCGAGTGATAAACTCCTCTTTTGACCTCTCCAGGCATAAATGTTCCATGAAGCACATGAGGTTTTACTTCTTGAGCCAATTTTGTAGTGTCCACGCATGCATCCAAACCAATATATTTATCCAATGCCGAAATTCCCGGTTTCTTAGCAAGCATGGTGAAAGGTAGTTCTTCTTTGCTCTCCATCCCATGCTCTTTTTCTTGTGACTCACCTTCCACTACCACTTCAACTTCACTTTGAATTATCCCCAAAACCAGATTTTGCTCAAATTGTGCTTCATGTGATTCTTGTACTAACTGTTTGCAAATTTCATCAACTTGCATTTTGAAATTCTGCTTCACAGCGTTGATACTATCACAGATGGCTCTTGCTTTGGCCTCAGAGATGGATAGCTCTAGTGAATATTGTTGCAGAGCAACTTTCAAAGGACTTGGCTCATTCCATTTCCATTCCTCCTCATGCTTCATGATTACACTATAAGCTTGTGCATGAGGGCATTGATATCCCCAAAGCCTATAGTCTCCCATGACCACATTAGGCCCAAAAGAATATTTTGTAACTCCATCCAAGGCTGGAAAATAATAAGTCTCCATGATTTGCAGTCCACCTTGCACAAACAGAACTCAAGCGAAAAAAAATCAAATATACACAGAAAATAAAATAAAAAAAATGTCTAAATTAGTTGTCTTATTTGTTACTAATGATATTGGCAAAACCAATCCCCGGCAACGGCGCCAAAAACTTGATGCGATTTTTCTAATATAGGCAAGTGTACCCAGTCGTACAAGTAATAAATCGGTGAGACCGAATATCGTCCACAGGGATTGGTTGTCAATTACCACTTCACAAATTACACAACTATCTAGACTATCGAGTTTGGATGGAAGGGAGCTCAATACTAAGTACCGAGCCCAGCAAAAGTAAACAAAACAAAACAGACAAGAATAAAATGTTTTTGGTCTTTTAGGATTTTTAACAAACACTTGGAATGCAGAAAGAAATGGATAGAATTGTCAGGGTTAGACTGCACTAATCCTCCCTCAATTGCAATGAAATGGTTACTAACACAAGTCCTAATTCATTTATGACAATCAAATCTTCCAAAATACTCAAACCCTAATGTCTTAGGTGGAATGAGCCTAAAACCGCAAATTAAACCCTAATGTCTTAGGTGGAGTAACATGAGATTTTGCATTAAGAGTCAAGATTTATAAGATTGCAAGTACCCCAAGACCTATGTCTAGGTTCCTGAACTACTTGGCATTTGATTCATGAGCATGCCTTAACGCCAATTTGTTAATTGTCTATCAAAGCAACAAATCATTTCATGGGTAGCTAAGCCAAGAAAAGCATTAAGCATGGAATCAAACACTCATAAAGAAATAGAAACTTGTATTAAACCAAATCAATAAACAACCAAGTTTAGAAAAGCTATCATCCAACCCCCAACAAAAAGAGATTTAGCTAGACATACTAAACCCTAAAATAAAATAAAATAAAATAAAGAGAGTAGAGAAAACTTCATAAAAATGAAGATGATCCCAATGTCCAAGCATGGCAGCTTCATATTTTCTCCCTTCCTCCTCCTCGCTGCCGCGGCTGCTCGTTGCGCGCCCGCGTCCTCCCTTTTTTGCATCCTTCTTTTTTTCTACTGTTCGGCTGTCCCCTTTTAATACCCTCTTTTTTTTCCATGTGACTTGGGGCTCCCCCCCTCTACCGCGGCCTCTCTTAAAAAGGCCACTCTGCTTTTTTTTTTTCCTTCTAAAAAGCCCACCTGGAGCACCACAATCAAACCCTTTTTTTTTTATTGAAAAATCCTTTTCTTTCACTATGCCCTCTCCTGCTCACGTAGCTGCTTTCTTAATTCATTAGGTCTCCCTTTTCTTTTCAGCAAGTATTCTTCACGTGGGCCAAACAGCTTTTTCCAACACCATTGTTTGAATTTGTTTCCAAGGATCCAGCAAAGCAACAATATTTTTATGTGGGCTCTTTCTATTAGTGGAGTCCAATTCCAATTTAAGTTGAAATTCAAATTGCCCATTCCTTTTTCATCTTTTTCTATTTGATGTAGCAACTCAATTGCTATTATTTCCTACAAATTTAAACAAGTAAAAAAAATATTATTAGATTAACTCTAAAAACATAAAATTTAACTAAAATATTCAAAACCTTTTAAAAATTAAATTACCTAAACTTAGGGACAAAACTCAATCATTTAGCACAATTAGGAGTAAAAATCCACCCAATAAGCACATAAAAATGACATAATCTAGAAGATTATCACTCCCCCAAACCTAAGACTTTGCTTGTCCCCAAGCAAAAGTAACCCAAACTGGTACACAAAACACTCAGGACAACATACCAGACTCTTATATGATTTGGGAAAACTGAAAGAGCATCCAATTAAACAAAATCACTATAAGGCAAAATTGTGCAATGACTAATCCCTAAAACAGAAGCATCAACCAATAGCAAGATCAATTCCAAAAATGTCAAGAAGCAAAAAGCATAACAACTTTGCAATCTCCATATTCTTCAAAATTAAAAATCATGGCAATTTGGCAAGGGAAGAAAAAAATAGAACTTTAGTCCTCACATGGTACACACTCATCAAATAATCACTCAAGTATATGGTGGTGAAGTGTTTCCCTCAAAGCACACATTAGAGTCAAGGAACCATAGATTTGCTTTTCATCTAACTCTAAAAAAAATCACAAACCACAAGCATGCACAAATCAAAGGGACTTTATTTTGGGTTGTAACTTGGCTAAAGTGGAAAAAAAAATGAGGTGAGAAACAAATAGAAAAATGTCCAAGAGAATAGGAGAGCAATTACAACAACTCAAATGTTTCAATGTAAAGCACAAATTCCCAATTGCTATAGTTGAATTTTTTTTCCATTTCTCCTTTCCCTTCTTTGAAGCTTCTTTCAACTTTATTCCTCAACCTTATTCACATAAATCTTTTTTTTTCCTTTGTTTCAACTTCCATCTTTTCAAAAATATTTTTTTCTTCTTCTTGCGTGTATCAATTTTTTCCCACTTTTTCATCTTTTTTTTTTCACTTTTTTCTTTTTCAAAGCTTCTCACAATATTTCATTACTCTCTCCCCCAAACCAAAGTCTTTGCTTGTCCACAAGCAATTCACCAATGCTCTCCTATCCTCAAGTTGGAATAAACATGGTAATTATCATTCAAGAAGCAAGGGTGAGAACAAAAAGTAACAATAAGCTCAAAGGGGTTAGCAAGGGAATTTTTCATGCAAGGTTGGCTTTTTGGCTCAAGTGGCTTATGAAAAATGGCCCAAATCATTTTTATGCGAAACATGCAATTCATGAATCTTAGATAAAAGAATCAAGCAAATCTCAGCACATCAACTCAATGGTGCACACTCAAAGAATTAAAAATCAAGCCCAATATCTCACTAAGGTTATAACTAAGATTCCAAAATTTCGCTCCATACCTTATTGCCATGAATTTAATAAAAAAGAAACAAAAATATGCAAAGAGGTTATGAAAATTGCTATGAACAAATTTGAAAAATGAAAACTATACTACAAGAAGAACTTCCAAAGAAAGGAAAATAGCCAGACAAAATGCACAAAATAATGAGAATGCTAAAAGTGACATCTCAAAACAGCATCCTAAACCTTTAAGTGCTTGGCATGTTTTTATTTTAACCCAAACTAACTAAAACAAGTGAAACACACAACTAACAACAAGAAAATAAAAATAAATTAAAGTGAAGGGTTAAGAAAAACTCATTGAGAAGCTTCCACCCGGATCCCATTGCTTGTAACATAGGGGCCAAGAGATGCTCAAAGTTGAAAGGCTTCCTCCCGGATCCCATGGCATGAAGAATGGCAATTGCGTAGTAATATGAATCTACCCTCGGTTCCTCCCGGGTCAAACGGCGAGTGATAAACTCCTCTTTTGACCTCTTCAGGCATAAATGTTCCATGAAGCACATGAGGTTTTACTTCTTGAGCCAATTTTGTAGTGTCCACGCATGCATCCAAACCAATATATTTATCCAATGCCGAAATTCCCGGTTTCTTAGCAAGCATGGTGAAAGGTAGTTCCTCTTTGCTCTCCATCCCATGCTCTTTTTCTTGTGACTCACCTTCCACTACCACTTCAACTTCACTTTGAATTATCCCCAAAACCAGATTTTGCTCAAATTGTGCTTCATGTGATTCTTGTACTAACTGTTTGCAAATTTCATCAACTTGCATTTTGAAATTCTGCTTCACAGCGTTGATACTATCACAGATGGCTCTTGCTTTGGCCTCAGAGATGGATAGCTCTAGTGAATATTGTTGCAGAGCAACTTTCAAAGGACTTGGCTCATTCCATTTCCATTCCTCCTCATGCTTCATGATTACACTATAAGCTTGTGCATTAGGGCATTGATATCCCCAAAGCCTATAGTCTCCCATGACCACATTAGGCCCAAAAGAATATTTTGTAACTCCATCCAAGGCTGGAAAATAATAAGTCTCCATGATTTGCAGTCCACCTTGCACAAACAGAACTCAAGCGAAAAAAAATCAAATATACACAGAAAATAAAATAAAAAAAATGTCTAAATTAGTTGTCTTATTTGTTACTAATGATATTGGCAAAACCAATCCCCGGCAACGGCGCCAAAAACTTGATGCGATTTTTCTAATATAGGCAAGTGTACCCAGTCGTACAAGTAATAAATCGGTGAGACCGAATATCGTCCACAGGGATTGGTTGTCAATTACCACTTCACAAATTACACAACTATCTAGACTATAGAGTTTGGATGGAAGGGAGCTCAATACTAAGTACCGAGCCCAGCAAAAGTAAACAAAACAAAACAGACAAGAATAAAATGTTTTTGGTCTTTTAGGATTTTTAACAAACACTTGGAATGCAGAAAGAAATGGATAGAATTGTCAGGGTTAGACTGCACTAATCCTCCCTCAATTGCAATGAAATGGTTACTAACACAAGTCCTAATTCATTTATGACAATCAAATCTTCCAAAATACTCAAACCCTAATGTCTTAGGTGGAATGAGCCTAAAACCGCAAATTAAACCCTAATGTCTTAGGTGGAGTAACATGAGATTTTGCATTAAGAGTCAAGATTTATAAGATTGCAAGTACCCCAAGACCTATGTCTAGGTTCCTGAACTACTTGGCATTTGATTCATGAGCATGCCTTAACGTCAATTTGTTAATTGTCTATCAAAGCAACAAATCATTTCATGGGTAGCTAAGCCAAGAAAAGCATTAAGCATGGAATCAAACACTCATAAAGAAATAGAAACTTGTATTAAACCAAATCAATAAACAACCAAGTTTAGAAAAGCTATCATCCAACCCCCAACAAAAAGAGATTTAGCTAGACATACTAAACCCTAAAATAAAATAAAATAAAATAAAGAGAGTAGAGAAAACTTCATAAAAATGAAGATGATCCCAATGTCCAAGCATGGCAGCTTCATATTTTCTCCCTTCCTCCTCCTCCCCCAAGTTGCTCATTTGCGCCCGTCCTCCCTTTTTGCATCCTTCTTTTTTTCTTGTTCGGCTGTCCCCTTTTAATACCCTCTTTTTTTCCATGTGACTTGCGGCTCCCCAGCTCTCACGCCTCTCTTAAAAAGGCCACTGCTTTTTTTTTTTCCTTCTAAAAAGCCCACCTGGAGCACCACAATCAAACCCTTTTTTTTTATTGAAAAATCCTTTTCTTTCACTATGCCCTCTCCTGTTCACGTAGCTGCTTTCTTAATTCATTAGGTCTCCCTTTTTCTTTTCAGCAAGTATTCTTCACGTGGGCCAGACTTTTTTCCAACACCATTGTTTGAATTTGTTTCCAAGGATCCAGCAAAGCAACAATATTTTTATGTGGGCTCTTTCTATTAGTGGAGTCCAATTCCAATTTAAGTTGAAATTCAAATTGCCCATTCCTTTTTCATCTTTTTCTATTTGATGTAGCAACTCAATTGCTATTATTTCCTACAAATTTAAACAAGTAAAAAAAATATTATTAGATTAACTCTAAAAACATAAAATTTAACTAAAATATTCAAAACCTTTTAAAAATTAAATTACCTAAACTTAGGGACAAAACTCAATCATTTAGCACAATTAGGAGTAAAAATCCACCCAATAAGCACATAAAAATGACATAATCTAGAAGATTATCAGCGAGGTTTCCCCCATTGGTGGTTCTCCCTCCACCTCTTCGATTCCTTCACGGGAGTTGAACATCGGAGAAGGGGAAGCGTCCTCCTTCGGGTCGTCTTCCCCTGGGTCTGATTCCTCTGGGTCTGACTCCAAGTCCGGCTTTCCCTCTCCCCCGGTGTCCAAACCCGCCGCTCGTAAACAACGCCTAAGGGTTCCAAAAGACCCTATTCCTGATATCACCCTTCCTGGGTATACCTGGGTTAAAGGCGAGGTTGGGACCTTTTTCTCTGACTTCCAAACTCCAGAATCAATTGATCAACTTCGGTCCCAAATTAATATCTCGGCGTCTGGGGACGAGTCCGAGTTCATTTGCTCCCCATGCTCGGGTACCGAGTGTGTCTTTCTCAGGGCTCGTCCTTCCGAGCCCCCCTTTACATATAGGTACAAAACATTATTTGATAAGCTGCGTGTGTCTCTCCCTTTTACCGAGTTTGAGTGTGACATTCTAAGAACCATGAACGTCGCTCCTACTCAACTTCACCCCAACAGTTGGGCTTTTATGAAAACCTTTCAAATTCTATGTAAATACCTCGGGATGGAGCCCACCACTCCAAATTTTTTGTATTTTTACCAAACGAGGTTTGGTGAGAAAATGGGATGGATTTCCCTTAACGGGCTGAACCGGAGAGGACTGCTTAGTCTGTACACATCATCGTACAAAGATTTCAAAGTAGGCTTCTTCCGAGTTCGCCCCTCGGGCTCTCACTCCTTCCACTTTTTTGACGATGATAACATTGCCAAATTTCCTTTATACTGGCAATCCTCCCCCACAAAATTCGTTGGCTTTGAGTACCAATCCCTCCCGGCCGAGGATAGGCGGGACATAGACATACTAGAAAAGCCTCATCTGTAGGCACGGAATTCCCTTTGCAATCGTCACAGACAACGGAAGACAGTTTGTAGATAAAACGTTGCGGGAATTCTATGACAACCTCGGTGTTAAACACCACGTTACATCGGTTGAACATCCCCAGACCAATGGGCAAGCCGAAGCGACCAACAAGGTCATTCTCGGAGAACTGAAGAAGAGGGTGGGAAGATCCAAAGGAGCTTGGGCAGAAGAGTTACCAAGTATCCTCTGGGCCTACCACTGCACGCCTCAATCTACCACTCAAGAAACACCCTTCAGGCTGACATATGGAACAGACGCCATGATCCCAGTGGAGGTTGGTGAACCGTCTTTCCGACGTATGCAACATGAACCTAATGATAATGAAAGCAATTTAAGGGTCGAACTTGACTTGGTAGAGGAAATCAGGGAGGAGGCCAAGATCAGAGAAGAAGCTTGAAAACAGAGAGCAACTAGGAGGTATAATTCAAGAGTAAAGCCGAGGAGTTTCCTGCGTGGAGACTTGGTGCTGAGAATAAAAGGAGAAGCAAGGAAGGATCATACGGAAGGCAAGTTGGCAGCAAATTGGGGAGGGCCATTCCGGGTAGTAGAAAACTTGGGAAACGGAGCATATAGGTTAGAAGAGTTATCCGGGAAGCCTATCCCGAGGACTTTGAATGCTTCGCATTTAAAATTTTATTATAGTTGACGTATATAGTCAGGTGATGTACTCTTTTTCCTACCTCGGTATTTTGTCCCGAAAAGGGTTTTGACCGAGAAGGTTTTAACGAGGCACACCGTAGACTTCCTTTTTATCCAATAAAAGAATTTATTATGAACATTATTTTCTTAATTTGCAGATGTATGTGTTTCGCGAACATTAAATTGTTTAAGGCCAAGTTTGAGCCTGAAGGCCGAGTACGAGCGATTAAATTGTTTAAGGCCAAGTTTGAGCCTGAAGGCCGAGTTCGAGCCAATTAAATTGTTTAAGGCCAAGTTTGAGCCTGAAGGCCGAGTACGAGCCATTAAATTGTTTAAGGCCAAGTTTGAGCCTGAAGGCCGAGTTCTAGCCAATTAAATTGTTTAAGGCCAAGTTTGAGCCTGAAGGTCGAGTACGAGCCATTACATTGTTTAAGGCCAAGTTTGAGCCTGAAGGCCGAGTTCGAGCCAATTAAATTGTTTAAGGCCAAGTTTGAGCCTGAAGGCCGAGTTCGAGCCAATTAAATTGTTTAAGGCCAAGTTTGAGCCTAAAGGCCGAGTACGAGCCATTAAATTGTTTAAGGCCAAGTTTGAGCCTAAAGGCCGAGTTCGAGCCAATTAAATTGTTTAAGGCCAAGTTTGAGCTAAAAGCCGAGTTCGAGCCAATTAAATTGTCTAAGGCCAAGTTTGAGCCTGAAAGCCGAGTACTAGCATTTGAAATTACTTAAGTGCAATAAATTACAAGCAGCAATGAGAATAAAATACTAATCTAAAGGCCGAATCCGAGCCATTAAAATTTATTGATAATACCGAGTACAATATTGAAAGTAGAAACAAGGTACGAGTCGAGTACTAGAAAGTACTACGACTTGCATAAAGGGCTGAAATTGAAAATAAGGGCCGCCCGGGTTGCCAGTCGTCTCCCCCATTAGGGTAGGGCCAAGATCAGGTGCTCGGCCCACTCCGGGAGTAGATGGCCAAGCTGGATGATGAGGTGCTCGGCCCGCTCAGGGAGTAGACGGCCTCTACCCTTTTCTCCACTCCCGAAGAATGCAATTCTCCCAGTTAACATCCTTTTTGAAGGATTAAATCATAAAAGGAATTCTGGATCCCATCTCCCACTTACATCCTTTTTGGCAACTATAAAGCTCAAAAAAGGATGTTAACTGGGAGAGAGGAACGTAAACCCCTGACACTATTATAGAACTACTCGGGTCGAAGGAGGACGAGTTAGGCTGGTGGAAAAGAATGAAGAATGAATAAGTAAAGCAGCGAAGTAGCCCTATTTATAGGGTACAAGAGGCGTTGTAAAGGAAGAAATATGCATGGGAAAAGGTTTGTTGGAAAAACAAATCTCGAAACTAAGCAAAAAGCAATAATTGCATTGCAGTTTCCAAAGCATATAATGCGTGACTGCATGCGTAAGGTGTGAAACATGCGTTTCACGTGTAACAACTACCGTCCATCTTTGATATTGACGGTAGAATACCTCGGTCTTAGCCGAAGATTTGTTTAAACAGTCCAAATACAACGACGGAAGATAAAAAACACTTCAAGTGTATCTCGGCCAAACAAGAGGCTACGAGGAAAAAGGAAAGTCATCAAAATGGTAATAGTTTTCATTAAGTAAAACGAAGTTACAAGGGCACAAGCCCATTACAAGGGATGAACAAAAACAAAAAACTAAGTCACTCGTCCCTGTGGCTCTCCTCGGCCTCAATATGGTCCTCGGGGGAATCTTCAGCCCCTTCCACCTCTTCCTCCTCTTCGAGAATTATGGGAATAAGTTCCCCGTTTACCACCTCTTTATTCACATCGACCCCTGAAAGATCAACCCCCGGGGCAAGGACCTCCACTTGAGCAATAGCCTTGTCAAAACCTTTTCGGTGCTCGATAATGATGCAGCTGGTGGCCTCTTTTACATCCTCCTGGAGCTCCATCTTGGCCTTGGTCTCGGCCTCCAAGGCAGCTTTAAGTTGCTCAATTTCAGCTTGAGCCTTTTTGAGCTCCTCTTCAGCACGAGCTCTACCTTCTTCAGCCTGAGCTTTACTCGCCTCAGCAGATTTTGCTTTGGTGTTAAGCTCGGAGTTTTGGCCATTCAACTCGGCGATAGTAGTGTTCAGGAGATTATTAGCCTTGGCCAGCTCATCACGCTCAGTGGAGGTCCGGGTAAAATCCCCCTTCAGCTTCTCAATAGAAGCCAGTTCGGCTTCCAATTGCCGAGACTTCCTTTCAGCCTCCACTAAATCTCGGCTGTAAAATCGGGCCAAGGCAGCAGCTCGGATGCAGTAGGTGGACAGAGCCTCCATGCTGGATTGAGCCCCTTGTTGCCTCACTAACCGGAGATCTGCGGGCTTTAGGAAGTTTGAATCGAAAGCAGGGAAGGGTTGAAGTCTTCACCCCAGAGGGATGAGGTCCCTGCCTTTAAAGAAGAATTGTACCATTTCAGCTCGGTGGATGGAGGGGGTTGTTCTTCTCGCCCCGCGGTTCCAGTCTCCTGAGTAGTAGGGTGTGGGGAACTTGGTCGAGGTGGGGGAGAATCCTCGGTGTCAACTACAACTTCTACCCTCTTTCTTTTTTGAGGGGCGGAGGATGAAGTTCCCTTCGCAGAGGCCTTGGTGGGGGGAGGTCTTTTCTTCTTCTTCTCAGTTGAGGAGGGACCATGACCCTATTTTGCAGCAGCCTTTACAAGCTTGGAGAAGTCAAATTTCCCCATAATGACTGCCAAAAAGAAAGAGTTGTTAGTACAGCAACACATACAGAAAAGATTCCAAAACTAAAAAGCCAAGCACTTACTTTTCAGATCAGTTCTAGAAGTAGATGAGAAGGGTAGTTTCAGAAGGCGTCCACAATGGAGGGGCCGATGAAGTTTTTCTAGTATGTCTATGTCCCGCCTATCCTCGGCCGGGAGGGATTGGTACTCAAAGCCAACGAATTTTGTGGGGGAGGATTACCAGTATAAAGGAAATTTGGCAATGTTATCATCGTCAAAAAAGTGGGAGGAGTGAGAGCCCGAGGGGCGAACTCGGAAGAAGCCTACTTTGAAATCTTTGTACGATGATGTGTACAGACTAAGCAGTCCTCTCCGGTTCAGCCCGTTAAGGGAAGTCCATCCCATTTTCTCACCAAACCTCGTTTGGTAAAAATACAAAAATTTTGGAGTGGTGGGCTCCATCCCGAGGTATTTACATAGAATTTGAAAGGCTTTCATAAAAGCCCAACTGTTGGGGTGAAGTTGAGTAGGAGCGACGTTCATGGTTCTTGGAACGTCACACTCAAACTCGGTAAAAGGGAGAGACACACGCAGCTTATCAAATAATGTTTTGTACATATATGTAAAGGGGGGCTCGGAAGGACGAGCCCTGAGAAAGACACACTCGGTACCCGAGCATGGGGAGCAAATGAACTCGGACTCGTCCCCAGACGCCGAGATATTAATTTGGGACCGAAGTTGATCAATTGATTCTGGAGTTTGGAAGTCAGAGAAAAAGGTCCCAATCTCGCCTTTAACCCAGGTATACCCAGGAAGGGTGATATCAGGAATAGGGTCTTTTGGAACCCTTAGGCGTTGTTTACGAGCGGCGGGTTTGGACACCGGGGGAGAGGGAGAGCCGGACTTGGAGTCGACCCCGGGAATCGGACCCAGGGGAAGACGACCCGGAGGAGGACGTTTCCCCTTCTCCGATGTTCAACTCCCGTGAAGGAATCGAAGAGGTGGAGGGAGAACCCCCAATGGGGGAAACCTCGCGCTCAATTAGAGGCGAGGTATTTGACTCAGAGGACGTGGATGAACTCATCTGGTAAGCAGAAATTAAACTTAGAAGCACGAGGGGAAGAAGGGGACTGGGCGTACCTGAAAAATGACAAGCAGAAGAGTGATGGCAGAAACTTGGAAGATGAAGGTGAAGGGCGAATGAGGATAAGCAAGGTAGAAGGGAGTTGGAGTCAGAAGGGATATTTGTAGTTGCGGTTGACGGCCCACGTTCCATCAAGCCCAAAAAAGCCGACTTTTGATTTTTCCCTCAATTAAATGGGCGCGGAACCCTAGGGTTTCTTACCTAAAGCGTGCCGCAGAAGTATTAGGGGGAATGATTGCTTTCTCTGACAAAGAGGAAAGATTTGATTGAAATGACAGCTGGGAATGCAGAAGTTTGTGTGGTCGAAGAATTAGCTCGGTTTCATACTTATCAGCTCTTTCGCTTATTTAAGCTCGGAGCTCGGGGGGCTTGTGTACCGGCCGAAGATATAAGACCGAGGATTGTCAATACGACCGAGCTCATTCTCGTAAGAGGATACTCACCCGAACTCCCATAAAGCCGAAGACCTATTAATACACTCAACACCCGAGGATAACTACTCGGGTCTACTCCACACCAGACCGTGTATAACGATATCTCGGCCCCGAGCTATCCAGCCGTAACTGACTAGGCTGAATATCTCGCTGGTCCAAATATCTCTCCGAGTACCTCAGAGCCTTATCCATATCATTGCCTAACTGCCATAGCAATCTGATCCTAATAAATAGGATCTCAATAACCGTCTTACTCTAACGGTGGCAATGAAAATATCTATAAATAGGGGCTCAACCCCCTCAATGAGAACTATTTGATTCCCATTTGGATACGCAGGAGCAGAATCTCAATTTTGTCAAGCAAATTCCAAAACATTCCCACTAAACTTTCTTCGGCTGAGTATCTCTTATCTGAGATATTTGGACGGAACACATTGGATGGCAAATTGTCAGTGATGAATTTTAAAATTTCATTTTCCTTTTCCATTATTCCCTCTTTAATATATTAGATATTAAGTCAATAAAATTCTACCTATTTTTGCGTTCACTGTGCTGTGATTCATGATATTTTCCCACTCTGGTTTAATCCCGTGTATATGGAAATGGCAAATTCTTGCCTCATGGGCACAGGGCACAATTGGTGATTGAGGAGCTGTTTCATGTAAACTAAGTTTAGTCTGTCATTGATGCTGCTGTTGGATCTTTTATATAAGTATATAACTCATTTTGAGGCTGCCTTTCATACTTCATATATTTATAGAATACATTCTACATGGTTGTTCAAAAACCCCGATTCGACCTCACAACCTTTACCCTCTTTAAAAAAACGGTGCTTCGATGCAAGGAAAAAAAATACAAATAGTATTGATACAACTTATTAAATTTTAAAAGATAAACCTATTTTAATTAATAATTGTAATACATGGTTAGATAGGGTAATAAAATTTTATGTTGATGTCAATGAAATAAAATTTAATTTTGATAAAAAAAAAGTTCACAACATTCTACTCCATACTGGTCAGGCGATGTGTTTAATATGCGGTTTCTTCTTGTTATTTGATTTCCACCACATTGGGTTTGCAGAGTTGCCCCTAATTTACCTTCATTTCCCTGACACACTTGCATTTCTCTGAAACCCTTTTCTTTTGTTTTAATAGCAGATGGCTTTGCGAGGGGTTTGGCAACTTCAGAAGCTCATTGTCAGCTATTGCGACTGGGGTGGAAGCAGCAGAGGTATAAGGTAGATCCAATTCTGCATTCAATTTACCATGTTATGTTCATATCTATTTTGTCGGGAACCTTAAAGTTTTACTCTTTCTTGGTGGATATTTAGGTTTATAGAATTTTTGTTTGGTACCTTGCATTTATTTGTTTATAGCATTGCAATTGGTCTTGGAGAATATGTTTTCATTTGTAGTTTTGAAGGGATGGAGTTGAATGGTTCATATGATCTGTTCATTATGATTCTTATATGATGATGGTATATAATATAATGAATATATGTCTGTATTCCATCCAAGACATAACAATTGAGATTGCTTACTATCTTAGTTATATATCTTCTAATAATAACAAGGTTTTAATCTGACTTGTGTTCTGTGGAGTAGATATTGAATTGTTTTACCAATATTTGATTTTGTTTCTCCTTTAGTTACAGGCTTAATCTTTGTTGTTTGATTTTTCTTTCCAGTAAAATTAGGTCTTATGCTTGTTCTACGTCTAGAACTGCAGATGATAAGTTTTCTTATTCAAATAAATGAACTTTATATAGAGTATTAACATTTTATCTTCAGACCGGAAAATTTTGTGAATTACAAATTGCAATTTCTTCTTGCTTATATGGTGCTTTTACTTACACTTGACTTTCCTTTTCTTTTTCCTTATACCAATCATAACCTCTCTACTTCTTGATAACCACATTTCTCCTTCTGCTCGCCTTTACATTATACCTGGTATTACAGGTTTGGAACCAGAATGTTACGAATGAATATCTTTTCACATTTTGTCCTGCTTTGAAGAGGGGATTCTTACATTAATTCTGAATATTTGATAGGGCATTTATGGAGTCTAATTTGCCAGCATTTTAGGAGAAGAATCCTCAATTAGAGGTGGTTACTGAACTCATTCGTGGTCAGCATCCACATCTTAAGGGTTTTTACAGTAAGATTCTCGTGCTCAACAACTTTATTGCTAAAATTAAAATATTTTCCTTATTTGTAATTGATGATTCTCCTATGAAATGCAGAGAACAAAAACCAGCGAGTGATATGTGTGAAGAATATGGATCCAGAGGACATACTTCTGCATGCTACCAGGCTAAGGAATGCACTGGGAAGGAAGGTGGTGAAACTGAAGACAAGACACGTAACCAAACACCCAAGTGTGCAAGGTACGTGGACAACTGCCGTGAAATTTTAAGATGCAAAATTCAAGTGTATGAGAAAGCACTCCTTGGTGAGGTTCCAAAGTTCTTCCATTCCTTCTGGTGAATTAACCAATACTTGTAAACTTGTGAGTATAATTTCTCATGCTGTCTGGCAAGATTTTCCTGTATTGAATAGTTTAGATGGCTTTTATCTGGGTTTGTTGTTTGCTTCCTCGTGATGAAGTTAATGAGAAAAACCATGATAAAAGTAATTATTGGCTCCGTTTAAATGAGTAAACCTTGTGGTAGTTGAAACTTATAGCTTATTTTGGCCTTTTTAGTGGTTTGAATGGTGGAGATTGTGATTGAGATTATTAATTGGTAATAATATCTACTTTCTTGTGCATATTTACTTTATATTATATGTAGAAAATTATATTGAATATTATTGATGTCTTAATGAGTACAAACACTAATAAGAATATATAGGCGATGCTCAACCTAAAGGGTCTGACTAATGGGCCTAATACAAAAAATACAAGATTTACAATATTTACAACACTCCCCCTCAAGCTGGTGAATGGATATCTATCATTCCCAGCTTGCAAGTAAGTTGACTGAATCGTTCTGTTGGTAAGCCTTTTGTTAACACATTTGCTAGCTGATGCCTAGAAGGAATGTAAGTTGTAGTTATCAGCCCACTATCCAGCTTCTCCTTGATAAAGTGTCAGTCTATCTCAATGTGTTTTGTCTTGTCATGCTGAACAGGATTATGAGCAATACTAATAGCCGATTTGTTGTCACAAAGCAACCTCATAGGTCCTTCACACTTTATCTTCAAGTCATCAAGCACAATCTTCATCCACAATAGCTCACAGATTCCCTGTGCCATAGCTCTAAATTCTGCCTCAGCATTTGATTGAGCCACTACACTTTGCTTCTTACTTCTCCAAGCGACAAGGTTCCCACACAAAAATGCACAATAGCCTGAAGTGGACCTTCTATCACTCACTGAACCTGCATAATCAGCATCGGTATAGGCTTCCATAGTTAGGCCTCCACCTCTTTTGAACAAGAGCCCTCTCCCTGGAGTGGCTTTGAGATACTGCAGAACACGCTCTACAGCCTGCAAGTGTCTCACCCTCGGATCATGCATGAATTGACCCACAACACTAATCGCATATGCTAAATCTGGTCTAGTGTGTGCCAAGTAAATCAACTTCCCCACTAATCTCTGATATTGAACCTTGTCAACTTTAGCACTCTCCTCTTCGATGCTCAATTTGTAATTTTGCTCTATGGGAACACCTGCTGGTTTACATCCAAGTTTGCCTCTTTCCTTCAAAAGATCTACATACTTTCTTTGAGAAATGAAAATACCTTGGTTTGAGTAGGCCACCTCAATCCCCAAGAAATACTTAAGTTTCCCAAGATCCTTCATCTCAAACTCTGTAGATAATTTCTCCTTGAGTAGTTGTCTTTCAACCAAATCATCTCCTGTAATAATGATATCATCAACATAAACAAGAAGTACAGTTAGCTTTCCTCCCTGTGAATGTTTGAAGAAAAGTGTATGATCTCCACGACTTTGCTTGTAGCCCAGGCAAACCATTGCTTTTGTGAATCTCCCAAACCATGCCCGGGGAGACTGTTTAAGCCCATATAAAGCCTTCCTCAATCTACACACTTTGTTTGTTCCACTAATGGGTCCAAATCCCGGAGAAATCTCCATATACACCTCCTCCTCTAAGTCTCCATGCAAAAACGCATTTTTAACATCAAACTGGTGAAGGTCCCACCCCGAGTGAGCAGCAAGAGAGAGTAAAATACAAACAGTATTCATCTTTGCCACTGGAGCAATTGTCTCCTCATAATCAATGCCATATGTCTGAGTATATCCCTTTGCCACTAGTCTTGCTTTGTATCGATCAAGAGTGCCATCTGATTTATGCTTGACTGTATAAATCCACCTGCAACCAACTGGTTTCTTGCCCCCTGGCCTCTCAACAATTTCCCAAGTTCCATTACTTTTAAGTGCTTTCATCTCCTCATCCATAGCTTGGACCCAATTTGCATCATTTAGTGCCTCTTGAACAGATGCTGGGATTCTCATAGAGTCAACCGCTGCAATAAAACTCTGATGCTGCAATGAAAGGTGTTTTTAGAGGAGACAAATTGAGAAATAGGGTATTTGGCACAAGACCTTTTCCCTTTTCTCAAAGCAATTGGTAAGTCATCTGGATCAGGGTCAAGATTATCAAAACACCGAGAATCAGAAGTGGGTGGATTATTTTCGATTTACCTCCTCAGTTCGGACAGTTGAGGTTGTTTCTGGACCAGGTTGGGTTTTACTCTCCTCTGATACACCACAGGTAACTCATTAGATTTGTTCTTCGTTGGTGCTGAAGGTGCAGATTCCTGTAAAACAGAAGACAAAGGAAAAACAGGATCAGAAACAAGTGACTCAAACGGGAAGCTCATAAACAGGTGACTCAGGAGCAGGTGACTGAGGAACAGTTGACTGAGGAGCAGGTGACTCAGGAGCAGAAACAAGTGACTCAGAAACAGGAGGCTCATAAACAGGTGACTCAGGAGCAGGTGACTGAGGAACAAGTGACGAGGAACAGGTAACTCAGGCAGCCGAGGACCAAGGAGGAGAAACTCGGACTCGGATTCCAAATTATTGCTCTCCCCCTGAAGCTGAGGGCGAGTGAAGAATGACACATGTTCATGGAAGGTAACATCCATAGAAACAAAGTACTTACGACTGGAAGGATGATAGCATTTGTACCCCCTTTTGTTAGGTGCATAACCCAGAAAGACACACCTGACCGCACGAGAATCCAACTTAGTTCGATGCTGCTTATGAACATGAACAAAGGCAACACATCCAAATACCCGAGACTCAAGACTCTGCATGATAGGGACAGAAGGAAAGTATGAGGTCATAAACTGAACTGGACTAACATTACCTAGAACACGAGATGGTATCCTATTAATCAGATAGGCAGCTGTCAGTACTGCTTCTCCCCAGTATGAGTTTGGGACTGACATTTGGAAGAGAAGGGCTCGAGCAAGTTATTGGAAAGTCTGGGAACATGAAGCACATTTTCCAGTTTTAAAGAAGATTGTAATTCAATATTTCCATAACCAACCACACGGGTATGAGAACCATTAGCAACAGTAATATAATTAATACTAGAATGCGAGGTATAAGAGGAGAACAATTTGGAATGGAAGGTCATATGATCAGTGGCACCAGAGTCAAGAATCCAAGCATCCTTAGGGATAGTACCAGAGGCATTAAAGGAGCGGGAGCAAAAACTCTTACCAGTCATTGCCAGAGAACAAGAACCATAAGGCTTACTAAGAGAGTCAAGAAGGGTCCACAAACGATCCAAGTCATTCTGACAGAATTGCGCTTTAATTTCTGCCATAGAAGGGGGGGGGAAAATTCTGATGAACAGTGCATGTAAATAGTACTGCGGTGAACAGTAACTCGTCAAACAGTGGTGACGGTGAACCGTACTCGATGAACAGTACCGTATGAATAGTGCACGTGATGAACATGAACTCGATGAATAGTGGTCGATAAACAGTACCATATGAACAGTACGGATGAACAGTGATCATGTGGACAGTAATGATGAATAGTACGGATGAACAATACCGAAAAAACAACAATGGTGATAACACCTGCTATTGATAAGGGCACAATGACGGTGCCAAACGCTGCAATGAAGGCAACTAAGAGGGGCTGCAATGAAGGCGGCTAGGGTTTTTCTGCGGAAGCAAGACCCCTAAGATCGGGAGAACTTGATACCATGTAGAAAATTATATTGAATATTATTGATGTCTTAATGAGTACAAACACTAATAAGAATATATAGGCGATGCTAAACCTAAAGGGCCTGACTAATGGGCCTAGTACAAAAAATACAAGATTTACAATATTTACAATATTATAGAATCTGCTTTACATCACTAAAGAGACAAAAGCTCTAAATTATAAAAACACTGAAAGCTTTGTTACAGAACTTATATGTCGAAACAAATCTTGTAAAGTATTAATATACTATTATACATATCCAGATTGTTGCGTCGTATTGTATGGCCCTGTAATCGTTTGGTGGTCATTTTATATTGAATCTGTTTATTGGCGTTTTGCTCTCTCAATCGTATGAGCTCCATCAAACCACACGTGTTCTGCTGGGTTACTGCATTCCTCAAATTTCTCGTTCCCACTGAATCCTCTTTCCACACCCAAATGCTCTTTGGAAGGGTTGTCGACTTTGTTTAGTAGTCATAGCATACCATATTCTTCAAATCTTCATCGTCCAATTCTCCTAATCCTTCAACAAAAAAATGTGACTGAAGACCAATTTTGCACTTTTGCATAAAACACCTCTTTTGGACTTATTTTAACCAACGACCCTTATTGGTTTAACTCCCCTTTTGGTACCAGGTAACATAATCGTGACCATTCGTTTGTTTTTCTTTCATACCAGATCAATGGTTATTATGGAAGACATCATCAGTGGTCCACAGTAATCGCTGCCCTTGTGTGAACATTTTGGCGCTCGCGCAAGGTCCGGGTTGAGGTTGACCGAATACCGATTACCAAAAGGGCAGATCCTCTTAGAAAATGATCGTGTTATGCTAAGGTACCTTCGTAATCTATCTTGAAGGATCATCTAAAATATCATGAGATTTTGTAAAAACAATACATGCGATACAAGTTTTATTCTAACACCGCATATTTATTAACTGTAAAGTTTACAGTCTTGATCAAACGTACTCAAACAGTTGTTTCAGATTGTAAGAATCAATGGCATCTATATTTTCATTCCACATTATTTTGGCAAAATGCTCTGCAGCCCTCTCTGTGGGATGAAGGGAATCAAAGAACACATAGTCATTAACATTGTTACATAGCTCATATTCTTCAATCCCCCTTTTCCCTCCGCAACTATAATCTCCTCTGTAAGGGCCACCTCCACAACAAGCTGCATTCCCCTCTTTGAAACCTTATCAACGAAAAATAGAGAGCAACAATGAAACAAATTAAAGGTGGTGCAGCTACTAAAAAATCTGAAAAAAATACCATATATGTAACAGTTCCAGGGCATACCATATTTTGAAGGGTATTTCATTAGTTCAATAAGTGCACTGTAGAAGTCAGTAACTGAGTATCTAATTCCCTTTAACCGTTTCTCTAGCTTTTGAAGCATTTTGGGAAAAACATTATTGTGTAGTCTTGCTAGTGTTGAAGCTGCTTCTTCCTGGCAGGCAGTTATTGTACTTCCATTTACGAATCTCCTTAAAAGAGGAAAGCAATTCAAAGGACCCACATTTACAAACCTAAATTTTCTTCCACCTTCATTATAAATTTCCTACGATAAAATTATATTAATGTTAGAATTACTTAACAAATTGAAACGAAGAAAATAAAAAAGATGTTTGAGCAATTAATTCATGAGGCTAAAGGTTCCAATCTTAGCTTACTTTGATCACATCTGTAACGTTGCCGACAACAAAGTCTACAAATTCTTGTTGAGGGTATGGAAGGACCAAACTACTGGCTGAGTTTGTAAGGAAAGGGCTGCCATAGTCATTGCCTCCTATGCTAAATATGTAGACAGCGCTGGACAGTAATTTTTTGGCTTCCACATCTCCTAGTTCCTGCCTGAATTGCTTGCTAACTTGCTTGAAGTAATTTGCCTGAGTTCTTAGGTTTATCGCCTAGAAAAGAAGTAAGAAAGCCCGCATACATTAATGAATACAATTTCGAAAGTGATGCAAGAAATTTCTAAAAAAACATTTACAAATATCAATCATTGCTAAATAAAAATGATATAACAAAATAAATTGCACATTTATCAATATATGTTAAAAAAAAATACCCCCTCAAGGATATAAAAGGTATCCGAGCACGTGGAAATGTCAATGTCTTCCTAGTTTGGGGATTGAGGGCCATTATTATGTTATAGGTTATTGAGAAATGATTTTTCTGAATGTGCTCGAGAGAGTATTTTCCACTCTGCTGCACCCTCTATTTGTATTCATCAAGATTACAAGGAAGTAAATGCTAAATACATTTTACAAGGATAATTAAACTAACGACATTCCCTAGGATGCATTGTACAATGAACATACTTGGAACCTGAGGTTATTAACTCTACTCCTATTTCCATCAATTACTTGGAACCTGAGGTTATTAACTCTACTTCTATTTCCAACACTCCCCCTCAAGCTGGTGAATAGATATTCTCTATTCCCAGCTTGGATAGAATTCTTTCGAATGCAGGGCTGCTTAGTCCTTTAGTTAGAATATCTGCAAGTTGTTCTTGTGAGGGTACGTAAGGAGTACAAATCAAACCACAATCGAGCTTTTCTTTGATAAAATGTCTATCCACCTCGATATGTTTAGTTCGATCATGCTGAACAGGGTTATGTGCAATGCTGATTGCAGACTTGTTATCGTAATAGAGCTTCATAGGTCCTTCCCACTTAATCTTCAAGTCATCTAGGATAATTTTAAGCCATAATAATTCACAAATACCTTGTGCCATAGCCCGAAACTCAGCTTCAGCACTAGAGCGGGCCACCACATTTTGCTTTTTACTTCTCCAAGTCACTAGATTTCCCCGAGGAATGTACAATACCCTAGTAGTGGATCTCCCGCCGCAATTGACCCCGCATAATCCGCATCTGTATATGCTTCAAGAGTCATTCTACCATTTTTCTTGAATAAGATTCCTCTCCCCGGAGTTCCTTTGAGATATTGCAGAATTCTATAAGCGACCTGTAAATGGATTTCTTTTGGATTGTGCATAAATTGACTAACCAAACTTACAAAAGATAAGCAATATCCGGTCTTGTGTGAGACAGATAAATTAATTTCCCAACTAGGCGCTGGTACATCTCCCTATCTATTGCAACATCTTCTTCTCGCATTTCCCATTCTTAGACTCGGATCCGTGGGAGTACTTGTAGGTTTACATGCTGCCTTTCCTGTTTCTTTAAGCAAATCATGATATATTTTTGTTGAGATATGAAAATGCCATTTCGGGAATGAGCTACTTCAATTCCCAAAAAGTATTTCAGCTTCCCAAGAGTCTTGATCTCAAACTCCTTTGCCAAACACTGACTTAAGACTTGCTGCTCCCTCCAATCATTTCCGGTCATTATGATGTCATCCACATACATTAATAATACATCACCCCCCCGAATTGGAGTGTTTAGTGAATAATGTATGATCTCCTTGACTCTGTTTGTATCCCAGGGCTGTCATGACTTTAGTGAATCTTCCAAACCATGCACGGGGTGATTGTTTCAACCCATACAATGCCTTTCTTAACCTGCAAACATCATTGGTTGGAGCACTTTTACCATATCCTGGTGGCACATCCATATAAATTTCCTCCTCAAGATCCCCATGTAAGAAAGCATTCTTTACATCAAATTGTTGTAATTCCCAGCCATAATTTGCCGCAAGAGATAATATTACTCGATCGTATTCATCTTTGCAACCGGAGCAAAGGTCTCCAAGTAGTCAATCCCATAAGTTTGTGTAAAGCCTTTGGCAACCAGCCTTGCTTTGTATCTCTCTATCGATCCATCGGCCCTATACTTTCTTCGTATACACCCACTTGCACCCAACTGGTTTCTTCCCCTTCTGGCAAAGCAACAAACTCCCAAGTTCTATTCTTTTCCAGTGCTTCCATCTCTATATCCATGGCTTGCTTCCATTTTTTATCAGATAATGCCTCAAAAACATTGGATGGTATGGAAGTAGTGTTTAGGTTTGCAAGGAAGGTCTTGTGGGTTGGTGAGAATTTCTTAAATGAAAGGTAATTTGAGAGAGGATATACTGGTTGTTTGGTACACTTTCGGGTGCCTTTTCTGATTGCAATGGGGAGGTCTAGGTCTTCAACTGTTTGGGTTTCTGTTTCATCCTGTAAAGCTGGAAAATTATTTTGTAAAGCTGGAAGATCAGAATTTGTTACCTGAGTTGAAGGAATTGAGTCGGATTCTTGGACGTGTGTTGATTCAGGAATGACCTTTAGCCTTCTTCTAAACACCTGATTTTTCCAAGGTCTTCCAAAGAGGACCAATTATCAGCCAAAGGAGTATCAATAGTTGATGAAGAAGGTTCCATTTCAGTTTCAGCTTCAAGATTAGATTGAGGCTCATTTGTACTAGATTGAGGCTCATTGGTACCAGACTCAAGGTTAGGGAGAACAGGAGTTTCCAAATGAATTTCTGTATCGTCCTTATCTTCCCAAAAACTCTCCCCCTGAAGATAAGGTTGGAGAAAATAGAAAATAGGCTTGTTCTTCATGAAAGGTGACATCCCGTGACACAAAGAATTTTTTCGACGGGGGATAATAACACTTATATCCTTTCTAAGTGGAGGAATACCCAACAAAAACACACTTTAAGGCTCTAGGATCAAGTTTACCTCTTTCTTGACTATGAACATGAACAAAGGAGACGCACCCAAAGATCCTCGGTTTGAGGTTATTAGTGGGGGATAAGTTAGGGTAGAAAGAGGAAAGAATCTCCATAGGACTTTTAAACCCCAAGACTCTAGAGGGTAATCGATTAATAAGATATGTTCTTTCGTTAAAAAGCTTCCCCCAAAACCTTTTGGAACATTTTTCCGATACTGAGAGTGCTTTGGTTTGATCTAGAAGATGCCCATTTTTCCTTTCTGCAAACCCATTTTGCTGCGGTGTTTTGACACAAGAAGATTCATGAATTATTCCCTCTTTTTGGCAAAATGGAGTTAGAACATGATTGAAGTATTCCTTGCCATTATCTGACCTTAATCTTTTTATTACCACACCAAACTGATTTTTGATCATTGAAACAAAGTTTGGAAAAACTGTAGTGACTTCAGATTTGTGTTTAAGCAGAAAAACCCAAGTAACACGAGTGCAATCATCAATAAATGTCACAAACCATCTAGCCCCAGACACATTTGGAATAGAAGAGGGTCCCCAAACATCAGTATGAACAAGATAAAAAGGAAATGTGCTTCTTTTATTACTTATGGGAAAAGGTACACGCTTCTGTTTTGACATTTCACATACCTCACAATGGAAACTTTCAACAGTCAACCCAGTAAACAAAGATGGAAACAAAATTTTGATGACACTGAAAGAGGGGTGACCTAATCGATGCTGAAACAAATGGATCTTCTCTTTATTCGAAAGGACGGACTCGACTTGTATGAGTGGGGCAAGTTGTTTCTCGGCTGTGTAGAGCACACTTGTTCCTTCAAGATAGTAAAGGCCATTCCCTTCTCTAGCACGTCCAATCATCCTCCCCAATCCTTGTCCTGAAATTCACAGCAATTACTATAAAAAATCACATTACAGGATAGGTCTTTTGTAAGTTTTTGTATGGAGATGAGGTTTGTGGATAGTTTTGGCACATGAAGAACATTCATTAAAGTTATAGATGGATTTATCTCAATGTTTCCAATCCCAGCAACAGTTACAAGGTTACCATCAGCAGTGATAATTTTCTTATTACTGGAACAAGGAGAATATGTGGAGAAGTATTTAGAGGAGGGTGTCATATGGTCTGTGGCGCCTGAGTCTAATATCCAAAAAGGGGTAGGAGAATTTTTTGAGACATTAAATCCGAATGAAAGTGGAAGCTTACCTGAATATGCCAAATTACAGTTACTTGAAGGTTTCTCCAAGCTATTGAGCAATGCTCTCATCCTTTCTATTTCCTCCTGGCTTAGACTAGGGAATTCAGGTTTCCTAGTGGAGTCTGACTTGTCTTCTTCATTCTGTCCAGCAACAATATGAGCTTTACCATTCCTTCTATATGATCCTCCTGATGGTCCTCCTTTCTGACCCCATTCACGAGTAGGAGGTTTACCATGTAGTTTCCAGCACTTCTCCCGAGTATGTCGTGGCTTATTGCAATAAGTGCACCACAAATCTCCTTTCTTCTCCAACTTTGCATGTCCATCTCTTGAGCTCTCAGCTACCATGGCTGAACTTTCAACAGGTAGAGTATCCAGCATTAAATTTCTCCTGCTTTCTTCACTTCGTACAATAGCTACGACTTCATTAAAGCATGGTACCTCTGGTTTTCCAGGGATTTGAACCCTTACTTGGTCAAATTCAGGATTTAATCCCACAAGAAAGTCATAGATCCTATCTTGCTCAATATATTCTTTGAGCACATCGCTGTATCCTCGGGGCATTTAGTCTTTATTACCCTATAATGGTCCAATTCCATCCAAAGAGACTTCAATTGATTGGCATACTTTCGGTGATCGTCTTGTTTCCTTGCTTTGTAGCAAGTGTTTTTACCTTCACATCATACACCTGGGCAGCATCTTTGGCTTTCGAATATGTTTGCTCTATCGCGTCCCAAACTGCTTTAGCAGTGCTTAAGAACATGCATGTATCACTGATTTATGGAATCATTGAGTTCCATAGCCATGCCATAATCATGGAGTCTTCCTCATCCCATGCTGTAAAGTTAGGATCTCCATCCCTTGGTCTAGGACCCATCAAATGACTAAGTTTTCCTTTGCCCTTCAACACTGTTCGAATGAGCTGGGACCATTTCAAGTAATTTTTCCCATTTAGTCGATAGGCAGGTTGAATACTCTGCAATTCTCCAGACTGACTGCTCTGAACATGTGAGTTCTCTGCCTTGTTGGCTGGATTCACGACCTCTTCCTCATTCGACATGGCGGAACCAACGATTGAAACTGGACCCCCAAAAAAGAGTGATTAAATTGCGAAAATAACCCCCAAAACGGGTTGAGGAGAGGCAGACGGTCCGGAAACAGTAAGCGGCAGTGAAAACGGCTGTCTCACGGCGGCGCGTGAGACACACGCGCAGGGAGGTGGCTGGGAAGAAGATGCGCACGTGGCGGCGTGTGCGGAGGTTACTGGCGGCAGTGTTTTGGGTTCTGGTCGGTTTCGGAAAGGCGATCCTTCCGGTGAACTTTCAGGTGTAACGGCGGCGGTCAACGGTGGTCACCGGCGGTCAACGGCGGTCAACGGTAGTCAGAAAACAGAGGCACTGATAAGGGGCACTGATAGCACAATAATAAGGTGCTTAGAACAGGGTTGAAAGGGCTGCAATGAAGGCAACCAAAAAGGAATACACGGCGGAAGCAGAGCTCCCTAGATCGAGAGCTCTGATACCATATTAAGAAATGATTTTTCTGAATGTGCTCGAGAGAGTATTTTCCACTCTGCTGCACCCTCTATTTATATTCATCAAGATTACAAGGAAGTAAATGCTAAATACATTTTACAAGGATAATTAAACTAACGACATTCCCTAGGATGCATTGTACAATGAACATACTTGGAACCTGAGGTTATTAACTCTACTCCTATTTCCATCAATTACTTGGAACCTGAGGTTATTAACTCTACTTCTATTTCCAACATAGGTCTACCTAACCAGTGTCGGACATTGCTTAAGAAATTCATAAAAAAAAAGTTTTTCTTGGAATGTTAAGTATTTATCTTATCAAAATATTAAATATACAACTTTTTAATGAGGCTCCGGCTACGGTGAGAGACCTTCTCATGTCTCTCACCGTGAGAGACAACAAATGGCCGTTGATTAAATGATGACCCATGATATTATGATACACCCGCCACACCAGAATATTTTTAACATTTGGTTCGCTGCAACCTCCCACCACCTTCAACCTTCCCTACCGCCGTCAACCTCCCCGTCGGAGCTGTTCACGATGGTGGGAGTACCATAACACGACCTCTCCTCCGCCACCCCACCCTTCCCTGCCGCCCCCACCGCCTCAGACCAAGAATGGTGACACATCGGATGAAGGAGTTCCCTTTCTCCTCCACCACGGCACCACGCCCACCCCCACCACCACCGCCTCAGACCAAAAAGGAGAATGCGCAAAGAACATTTGGTTCACTGCAACCTCCCACCAACTTGAACCTTCCCCACCGCCATCAACCTCGTCGTCTTAGTTGTTCACGACGGTGGGAGTACCAGAACACGGCCTCTCCTCCGCTTTCTCTCCCCCCGCCACCCCACCCCCTCTTTCCCCGCCACCCCCACTGCCTCAGACCAAGAATGGTGACAGATCGGATGAAGGAGCTCCCTTTCTCCTCCGTCACGGCCCCATGCCCACCCTCACCGCCTCGGACCAGAAAGGAAGGAATGCATAAAGAGGGAGAAGGAGCTGGGGAGGAAGACGCAGAAAGCTCCTCTTGCAAGCTCTTCATGTCTGATTCGACGCAGCAAGATTCAATCGATCAAGCGCTGCAAGATTTTCGAGTGTCGGAGAGATCGAGGTCGATGACGTGGTGAAGGGTGGTTGGACCAGGGCGGTGCCCAGCGATCGGACGGCGGAGCTGGCGTGGTGGACTCTCACCCCTACCACTCTCCATCCTCCGCCACTTGCACAACCCCTGATTGAAGATGCAGCCATGACAGTCCTTGGAAAAGGTTTCTTATCTCCGTCAAAGCTGTGGAGTGTAGGATGAGGAAGAGACCGACGCCGTCGTGACCGAGTTGAACGGCGGAGCGGCAACCAGGGAAGGATTAGAGTGTGAAAGAGGGCAGAGAAGGAAATGGGGGGAAAATATAGTATGGGCAGATGTACCTTAATATCAATGGTCATCATTTAATCAACGGTCATTTATGGTCTTTCACGGTGAGAGACATGAGAAGGTCTCTCACCGTAGCCGGAGCCTTCTAATGAAAGTTTTCTTATTTTGATTCCTTAACCTACCTTAACATTCTCCTTATATTATTTAAAGTTAAAACTTGCACCTTCTACTTTCATAACCCAAATCCCCTAGGAACATTCTAGTTTTTATTCCACCACTTTTTGAACACCACTAGCTTGATTTAGAATTACGTAGGCGGCTTGCCTTCTCCTCCATCTTTTCAGTTGGTACCCTACAATGTACAAAGTCATGTGGCTGCACTTCAATAACCCATTACCATTTATAGAATCCTTATACTTAATTCATGGATACACTTTTCAAAAGTTATTGAAAGCACGTGCACCACTTACCAGTCCTTGATTAGTTTCAACTAGAGCTCCAGCCCCTGCTGATGCAAAATTCACCCCATACATGTACTGATCATGATGGTATCCAGGATGCAGGTATGGCGGAATTAATGGCAACTCTGCATACTCAGCTGCAACAAACAATCAAGCAAACCAAAACCTCAGAAATTAAGCTGAAGTAAAAACTTCATCTCATAAAGTCAAAATAATAAGTCTATAATGCCTCAAAAACATGACATACCAATGAAATCTGGGATTACACGTCCATCAGAAAATCGTCCAGTAGGATACTTGGAGAAAGTTTCTCCATATGGGAGAAAGTTTGCCTGTAAAAAAGTGGGGGCGTTGATGTAGTGATTGTTTCCATTGTCAAACAGTGAGTCTCCAAATATGAATAGTGCTGTGTGCTTTTCTTGCCGGCGGCAGGTGCAGCTTTGAGAAAGTGAGTTGAGAATAAAAGTGCACATAAAGAAAGCCAATATAGACAAGGAAACCCTTAAGCTTGCCATCTTCTCTTTTCTCTGCTGAATTAAGTACTGCGTAGCCAATCTTTATATAGGCATTGTGAACTGTTAATATATTGTCAGTTCACATTCACTTTTCCCAAATATATTGAGATATTTTGTTCTCACGAATCATTTTTCATGTTAGTAAAACTTTTTATGTAATTGTATCATACTAGTATTTTTGCACCCGTGCGATGCACGGGTCATCAATTACTATTATTATTGATAGCATTGTTATCATTAATAACTTGAATTGTATCTCTACATGTACGAAACTGTTTTTTTTTCTTTATCCCAAATTAAGTCCACTATGTCAAACATTTTCTTGACTTATTTCACTCATTGCTTTCAATATTTCCTTCTCACCCATAATGGTGGTACTTATTTATCTTCAAGACTTTTTATTTATAGACATAAGTGATCAGCAAAAACCTTGAAACAATTTTATCTATAATTTGAGTGCAAAGAATTGAATATTATTTTTATTTTAAAATGATATTACAATACGTAATGTAACACTATGTGTTAAGTGTTTCTCTTCGATTATTACTAATGATCAACTAATCCTCTAAAAATCATGTGGTGTTGACACGTGTCACTTTATTAGAAAATCATCAATTCCCCTTATTAATTAGTATAGATATAGATTTATTATTTAAAATAGAAAAAAACAAAGGCAAGGATGTAGAAAAAAGGTTAAAGTAATGTTTTGGTCCATATACGTGACATCGATTTTCAATTTAGTCCCTATACGTAAAAAGTTATCAATTTGGTCCCTATACGTGACACTGATTTTCAATTTGGTCCTCACATCTAATTGGTCCCTATATAAGAGGACCAAATTGCAAATTATTATCACATATAGGGACCAAATTGAAAATAATTATCACATGTAGGGACCGATTTCAATTTTTTTTTGTTGAATTGGTCCCTACATGTGACAATAATTTACAATTTGGTCCTCTTATATAGGGACCAATTAGCTGTGAGGACCAAATTGAAAATCAGTCAAGTATAGGGACCAAATTGATAACTTTTTACGTATAGGGACTAAATTGAAAATCGATGTCACATATAGGGACCAAAACATTACTTTAACCTAGAAAAAAATAGATTAGAAAATATGAATAGCTCTACCTCTGTTTATGTCAATTTAGAGATTGTCATGTATGACTCCCAAAATATTGTACCTTTACCGATTTGTAAATATTTTAAAACAAAAAAAAATATAAAATTTAGAAAATAAAAAAAGATAATAAAAAAATTTCATCACTTGACATGTGCCTTGCACCATTGTGTTACACTAAAATCAGCATTTCCCGTTATTAATTAGTATAGATATAGATTTATTATTTAAAATAAAAAATATAAAGGCAATGATATAAAAAAAATACAAAATATGAATAGCTCTTCCTCTATTTATGTCAATACATATATTAGAAAAAAAATTAGAAAAAAAACTAATTCGAAAAAAAAGTTAAAAAAATTAGAAAAGTATATAAAAAATATTTAAAAAAATATGAAAATAATAATTAGAAAAAAAATTCAAAAAAACAGAATTAATGACTATTGGGTTTGGTTCAATTCGGAGTCGTGCACAAAAAGAAAAAAAAAAAGAATCAATTTAATTGGTTGTTTCAGATTTTTAAATTCATCAAATTATTGGTTCAAGTCTTACGATCATAAACTTTTTCGAAGAACACGGCAACTTTGCTACCTTTCCTGGCTAAAAATATTTAAAAAAAAAATTATAAACTTTAAAAAGTCAATAACAATATCCGAACCAATTGAAATTAGTTTGGTTTGATTCGATTCGAACCGGAAAATATTAAAATATATATATATGTATATATAAATAAAAAATATAAAAATTTTAAATTTTAAACTATTAAATTATATATACTTTGAAATATAAGTATATAAAAATTAAACATCAAGAATACGACAACTTACTTTTACTGTTTGCCAATTTATTATTGGTTGACAGTATAAAAAAAATTTACATTGTCAGTTTATACAAATAAATTCAAAAAAAAAGTATTAGCAAAAAAAATTTATTAGGATTTTTTTTTTAAAATTAAAGAAAACGTTAAAAAAAATTTAAAAGGAAAAAGAAAAAATTAAACGAAAAATAATTAGAAAAAAAAGTTATGAAAAAAAATATTTTATAAAAATTAGGAAAAAACAGATTTAAAAAAATTAGAAAAATAAATATAATTATAAAAAAATATAAATTAATTAGAAAAAATATATATTTAAAAAAATATAAAAAATTAGGAAAAAATATATTAAAACAAATTATTATAAAATTAAAAAAAGTAAATTAGGAAAAAAAAGTAGAAAAAAATTAGAAAAAAGTATATAACAAATATTTTAAAAAAGGAAAATAATAATTAGAAAAAAATATTCAAAAAATTTATAAAAATAAAATTAATTATAAAACAAAATATTTTTAAAAAATCAATTATAAAATAAACATTAAAAAAAGCAAATTAGAAAAAAATATTTCGGGAAAAAAAGTAAATTTTTTTAAAAATATTATAAAGAGTATATGTTTAAAAATAAATAAATAAATTTAAATAATCCAAAATAATCTACCGGGGCAACTCCTTCTACTGTTACAGAAACAGTAAAAGAAAAGTTGTTAATTGATAAAGTGATATACATATTGAATATTAAAATATATATATATATATAAATATTAAAATATAGTAATTGGTTGGGTTCCAAAATAATCGAATTAATGACCATTGGGTTTGGTTCAATTCGGAGCCGGCATAAGAAAGAAAAAACGAACGAATTTAATTGGTTGGTTCGGATTTTCAAATTCATCGAATTATTGGTTCGAGCCTTATGATCCTAAACTTTTACGAAGAACAGGATAGTTTTGCTACCTTTCTTGGCTAAAAATATTTAATAACAAAAAAAATTATAAACTTTAAAAAGTCAATAACAATATCCGAATCAATTGAAATTGGTTTGGTTTGATTCGGTTCGAACCCGAAAATATTAATATATATATATATATATAATATTAAATTATATATACATTAAACTATAAGTATATAAAAATTAAAACATCAAGAACATGACAACTCTACTTTTACTGTTTACTGTTTACTAATTTATGATTGGTTGACAGTGTAAAAAACTTTACATGTATACAAATACATTCAAAAAAAAAAATTATCAGCAAAAAAATTTAAAAATTAAGGAAAACATAAAAAAAATTCTAAACTAAAAAAAAATTCTAAAAATGAAAAAATAAAAGTAAAAAAAATATTTTTTAATAAAAATATTTTAAAAAAAAATCCTAATTCTGACATGTGTACTTTAAAATTGTCTATCCAATTTTTATATTATTATAGATTTGACGGTTCCAATTTCTTTGACTTAATAAAATATAAACAAAAAAGCATTACCATAAACGAAAGAATTAAATATAGGAGAAAACCATCACGTGGGCGCTGCTAGCTGATAGAGAAACTGAGACTTAAGTACGGTGAACTGCATAATGAGGATGAGGATGAGAGTGATGCTGACTCTATACAAGAGTTATTTCTTTAAACTTCGAAACTCGCATCCTAAAGATAATCGATTAAAAATAAATTAAGCGAATTCCATTAAAAAAAATAGTTTAATTTATTAAAAGAGTATTGTTTTTCTTTTTTGAAGGTACTAACATTTTTTATAAATTGGTAAATACGTATTAGAATTTAGAAGTTAGTTATATTTTATTAAATTTTGGACATTTATTTACTGTAATTTCGAACAATAATGACCATACAAGCAAACCACAACCAGGGTTTTTTTTTTTTCGATCAGCCAAGGGTATAATACAACTATATATACATGCATTCATGGAATAATTGATGGGTTTAATCTAAATTTGCATGTGTAGTGTAAAAAAATTTACATTGTTATTTAATAAATATTATTATATTATAAAAAAGTTTAGCTTTTATATTAAAAAGTTATATATACAATTTTTTTTATAAACAACTTTGTATTAAAGAGAACAAACACATGGGGTGTGCTCAACCCTATTACAAAGAGATAATCATGCACACGAGAAGAAACGATAAAACATCAACCAAGAGGTATGTTATTGATGAGTATGATTTCACCTCATATTTCATTGATATTTTGCATGCATTTTCATATAGTTTAGGCATTTCTAATTTGATTTTGGTTAGTTTTTACCTCGGAACGGGTAAGGCGGGGATTAAAATGCTCAAGATTAACCATGATGGAGCTTGCATGAAGATGGAGCTTGAAAAGCAAGAAAATGAGCCAAACAGAGCTCATCACGGCCATGATCGAGTAGAGCTGAAAAGAAAGAATGGAAAAGTCATAACTGGTCACGGCCAGCCCGTGATGTCCATCACGACCGTGACATGCCAACTGAACCAGACCCTCACAGGAAGAATTGATCACGGCCTAGCCGTGATGGTGGTCACGGCCGTGACAGACCAATCAGTGAAGCAACCTCCAAGACAGAATCCGTCACAGCCTAGCCGTGATGGTGGTCACGGCCGTGACGCGCAATATATGGATCTTTAGAAACTGATTTGATCTGAATTTGTGATTGCTTGAGATTCAAGTTACCTTAATCTATAAATAGAGCAATTAGGCTCTAAAATAGGGGGACTTTTTGGGCTGCTCCCTTAGGCAAAAATTTGGATTTCTCTTCTTCTTCTTCTCCTCTCTTAGGTTTTCTTTCATGGTTTTTTTGTTAATCAAGCTTGCTCTTAACATGGCAATGCTTGAGTAGTAGTTTTATTTCTAGGGATTGGGGCTATGCCCAAGATCTGTTTTATGTTATGAATTGATGTTTTCCCTTTGTTAATTTCGATTTCGCTTTGGTTTCTATCGCATGAATTACTTGTGAATCTGGTGCGCACATATTTGCTTGTCATAGATACTCTAAGGAGGAACCTAGCGGTGAACTTAGGTATTGGATCTATAGGAATCAAACTTAGGACTTAAATCACGAGAGTTAGAAGCGGTCCTTCGAGGGTTCACGAATTGTCACAAAACTTAAAGGGTTCAATTTAAATTCAATTGCCACGAGAGTAGGGGTTGGTTTAATTGGGCACGGTTTCTGTAACCTGAGAGGGAGCATTAACTTATTTAGATAAATTCGCCTTCAAAGCAATTTTGATAATTAACAAGGGGTAGTCAATTTGGTAACATGAACAATCTTGTTGGTAACCCAATTCCTAGGAATCTCTTTTGATTTGAAAAACCCCTAATTGATTTACTTTCCTATTTTAATTGATTGCATTCTTAAATATCTGATTTCATAGTTAATTCTTATTCCAAAAATTAAATCTTTTCTAAATCTTTTTTTATATAGTCCAATTTAATTGATTTAATAATTAATTGTTATTTGAGATCACGGTCTCTGTGGGATCGATCTTTTTATTACTTGGCGACGAATCCGTACACTTGCCGGAATCCACACATCAAGTGTTTGGCGTCGTTGCTGGGGACTGTGTTTTCTTGAATCTCAATTTAATTTTTTTAAATTGATTTTTCTGGACTTTTTCTTTTTAATTATTTCTTTTTAAAAAAAATTCTTTTTTCATTTATCTCTTTTTCTTTCTAGAGTATCTATCTCTCTCTTATAGGTGTTTTTCTCTTTTATGCAAAGATCCCTAAGTCTTGGAAACCTTATTGAGGTTGACCCCGAAATCGAAAGGACCTTTCATAGACGTAGGAGACTACAAAGAGAGAGGGAGAGGTTGATTCTCATTCCACTAATGGTAAATCTACCGGATAAAAAACCACTGAAGGACTACGCAACCCCAAATGCTAGGGGTTTGCGAACTGGGATTGCTAGGCCAGAAATCGAGGTGGAGAACTACACTATACCGCCTATGCTAATTAGCATGATTAGGCAACATCAATTCGGAGGATTACCCTCGGAGGACCCGACCGACCATGTGGAGACATTGTTGGATTTCACCGATGCAATAAGAATTCATGGTGTCCCGATTGATGCTATACGCTTGAGGTTATTCCCCTCCTCTCTGACTGGAAAGGCAAAGGCTTGGTTGAAGAAAGTGCCCGCTACGTTGTCAACTTGGGACCAACTGGAGCAAGCATTCTTGGAGAAATTCTTCCTTCCATCCAAGACTTCTTACCTACGAACCCAGATCACCGGCTTCTTCCAAAAGGACGGAGAATGCTTATCCGAAGCTTGGGATCGCTACAAGGGATTGCTAGAGTCTTGCCCACCTCATGGACTCGAGAGGTGGCTATTAGTGCATACCTTCTACAACGGATTGGATTACTCTTCGAAGGTATCACTTGACTCCGCAGCTGGTGGAGCCTTTATGAATAGACTGCTGACCGAAGCATTCAATATCATTGAAGACGTAGCCACCAACTACCACCAATGGGGTTCGGAAAGAGGTAATAATCCGAAAAAGCTTTCGGGGGGTAAGTTTGAAATGAATAGCACTGATCTAATTATGTCTAAAATTGACTCACTGAATAAACGCTTTGATAAGCTTGAAAAGGCTAATGTGAGTTCAATAGGTGCTACTAATGTTGTTTGTGAGATTTATGGAGTGCAGGGACATGACATAATGGAGTGCCCACTTGGTATTGCTCCTGGATCCGGTGCTTCAGGGGAACAAGTGAACTCTTGTCATAACTTCTATGACACGAACCCGAAGTTGCCAAACTATGTTCCCCCAAATTCTTACAACCAAGGAAGGAAGAATAGCCCTTACCTCTCCTACGGGAACTACAATAACACGTTGAACCACGAATTCCAGGAAGGCCAAGGTAATAGGAAACCCGCATCGGGGTATCCTCAGGTACAAAAGTCTAAACTTGAGTCTCTTTTGGAAAATTTTGTGGAAACTCAAACTAAGCAAAATGAAGAGTTTAGGCAACAAGGTAGGGCAGTCAATGAGGCAATAAAAGATTTAGCATCTAAGGTAGATAACTTAGTCATCCATAATAAGATGTTAGAAACTCAGATTGCCCAACAAGCTAGTACATATACAAGAACTAAGGGTACGTTTCCAGGACAACCCGAAGTTAATCCCAATGAGCACTGTAATGCTATATACTTAAGGGATGATAAGCTTGGGGTAGTTGAGAAGGATGTGGAATGTGAGGAGGACATAAGCGAAGATGAAGAGATAGAGCCAAAGTATGTCCCTCCACCACCTTACCAAACCTCAATACCTTTCCCACAAAGGTTGGTCAAGAAAAAGCAAGTAGAAATAGAAACTAAGAGCTTAATCGAGGAGCATGATGCCTTGATAAAAACTAATATGCCTCCTAAACTAAAAGATCCATGAAGTTTCTCTATTGCTTGCTCAATTGAAGAGGTGAAAATAGACCAAGCCTTATGTGACTTAGGGGCTAGTGTGAGTTTGATGCCGCTTACTATCTTTGAGAGGTTAGGAACCAAGAAATTGAGTCCATCCGAATCCTCTTTACAATTTGCGGATGGCTCAACTAAAACTCCTCTAGGCATACTAGAGAATGTTCCCATAAAGGTAGGGAAATTTTTCATTCCTATCGATTTCATGGTATTGGATATGAACGAGAATTCTAAATTCCCTATCATTCTTGGAAGGCCATTCTTGGCCATAGCTGGAGCGATAATAGACGTAAAAAATGGCAAGCTCTCTTTAAATGTAGAGGAAGGTAGGGTAGATTTTGATTTGACTAACTCATATAACAACCCTCCTTTTGAGAGTCATGTGTGCATGATTGAGATAATGCCTCCACAGGTGAAGGAAGAGCTTAACATGGAAGCAACTCCGAAGCTTTGCATGATGAATGATGCACCAAATGGTGATGAAGTTGGAGTTGCTCCTCATGTGGAGATAAAACTTCCGCCGGAAGGAAGTAAGGCCATGAAACTCAGAGTAAAAAGAGCAAAGCGAAAGCACAATTGGCCATACGAACAAAATAGGCTCTTTGAAGGACTTCCATGGAAGAGAAGTGTTCTTGCACTTCCAAGCCCAGCTGACTCCGGTTGATTGAAAGAAGTATGGTCAAGCTTAAGACCGTAAATAAGCGCTTCTTGGGAGGCAACCCAAGTTTCCTTTCCCTTTTCCATTTGTTTGTAAATTTTGTTTTTGAATAATTTGAGGAGATTAAGAGAAGAAAGATCACTAATTGATGGTTTTGCCAAGTATTTTCAGGTTATGAAAGCAGTAAGAGCAAAAAGGCAAGGAAAAATAAAGTCAGAATTGATCACACCCAGGCCGTGACGGCGGTCACGACCGTGATTAGCTAACCAAAGAAGATCATAAAGGATCACGGCCCAGCCGTGATATCCATCACGGGCGTGATGAGAAGGACCCTGAAGATCATAATGTATCACGGCCTAGCCGTGATGGAACTCACGGCCGTGACAGGCCAGCTCCTATAGACCAGAATTGATCACGGCCTAGCCGTGATGAGCATCACGGTCGTGACACATTTTCCAACATCTATTTGACTGGCATGTGAGCCAGCACCCTCTACCACCTCGGTGAGTTGTTCCATTTTTCTCCTCTCTCCGACTTGATTATTTACATTGGGGACAATGTAAGTTTTTAAGCTTGGGGTAGGGGTATTTTTACAATTTTTTGCATTTTTGCATTTTTCATGTTGCATTCATATAGGCATAGTTTTGCATAATCACATGATTAGATTGCCCCTTGCTTAGAGTATGCATCCAATTGTGAGATAGTGAATTTTTGAACCCAATTTTTTTATTTTTGTGATAGGCTAAAAATAAAAATGCTTGAGATGATCTTTTGATAGTTAATAATTATCATGTGGTTCCTTAGATTTGGGTTTCTCATTGATTTTAAACTACTAAATGTGAGATTTTTGAGCCTAAAAGGGGTACTCACTAAATCTACCCCATTCTTTGTGATAGAGTGTTTTATTCCTCTTGGATTGAATTCTCTAGAGCTTAACTTGAAACCGTTTTGAAACTTAAAATTTTTTGAAAACATATTTGAAAATGATTGAGGCACTAGGTATTTTTCTGGCCTTCTGAGCTTTGATTGATTAAATACTACCCCTTAGTTGCCCAATTTTGAGCTAAAAGAATAAAATACTTTTCTTGGTACCTTGATTTGTTTTGATGAGTGATGCTTGGTATGACACCTTTTAAAGTATTGCAAAAAGGGTAAAAAGGTAATTTGAAAAATAAATTGTGGGATGAGAAAGTTAGAAAAATATTTCTCTTGAACTGAAAATCTCCCCTTCTCCAAATAAATAAAATAAAATAAACAAAAAAAATGGAGAAAGGGATGAGAAAAAGAAAGTGAGAAATAAAATAAAATAAAATAAAATAAAAAGGAGGAAAGAAAGGTGGAAAAGTGAACTAAAGCCCAAAAGGTATTTTAGAAGGATGTCATGCTTTGCATTGTTTGATATTTTGTTTAGCCTTCTTGAATTTTCCCTTTCTTGATTTCCCCACCTAACAATTAATCCCATGGCCCCATTACAACCAAAATAAAAGACCTCTTGATTCTTATGTGTTTTCATTAATAAAGTAGAGATTTGGTTAATAGTCAAGCTTATGGTAGAATACCTTCCTTGAGGAACTTGAGCGAATTGTCATATTCCCTTAAACACTTGAGTGAGGTGAGAAGAGTGCCCGAATCAGTGAGAGATATGAATTTAGGGAACCTAAGCTTCTAATTGGACTTGAAATTGATTGTCTCTTGGGTACTTATTTGAATATGCCTGTCACTTGGATTAGTTACTCGGGTTCTTGGTTCACTGTCCATGCTCTGATTGTTTATCTTGACTGGCCTTAGTGATTGCTTGAGGACAAGCAAAATCTTAAGCTTGGGGTAGTTTGATGAGTATGATTTCACTTCATATTTCATTGACATTTTTGCAAGCATTTTCATATAGTTTAGGCATTTTTAATTTGATTTTGGTTAGTTTTTACCTTGGAACGGGTAAGGCGGTTCTGTGGTTTGTTGTGCAGGAATTAAGGATTAAAATGCTCAAGATTAACCATGATGGAGCATGCATGAAGATGGAGCTTGAAAAGCAAGAAAATGAGCCAAACAGAGCCCATCACGGCCATGATCGAGTAGAGCTGAAAAGAAAGAATGGAAATGTCAGAACTGGTCACGACCAGCCCGTGATGTCCATCACGGTCGTGACATGCTAACTGAACCAGACCCTCACAGGCAGAACTGATCACGGCCTAGCCATGAAGGTGGTCACGGCCGTGACAGACCAATCAGTGAAGCAACCTCCAAGACAGAATCCGTCACGGCCTAGCCGTGATGGTGGTCACGACCGTGACGCGCAATATATGGATCTTTAGAAACTGATTTGATATGAATTTGTGATTGCTTGGGATTCAAGTTACCCTAATCTATAAATAGAGCAATTAGCCTCGAAAATAGGGGGACTTTTTGGGCTGCTCCCTTAGGCAAAAATTAGGATTTCTCTTCTTCTTCTTTTTCTCATTTCTTAGGTTTTCTTTCATGTTTTTTTTGTTAATCAAGCTTGCTCTTAACATGGCAATGCTTGAGTAGTAGTTTTATTTCTAGGGATTGGGGCTATGTCCAAGATCTGTTTTATGTTATGAATTGATGTTTTCCCTTTGTTAATTTCGATTTCACTTTCGATTTGGTTTCTATCACATGAATTACTTGTGAATCTGGTGCGCACTTATTTGCATGTCATAGATACTCTAAGGAGGAACCTAGCGGTGAACTTAGGTATTGGATCTATAGGAATCAAACTTAGGACTTAAATCACGAGAGTTAGAAGCGGTCCTTCGAGGGTTCACAAATTGTCACAAAACTTAAAGGGTTCAATTTAAATTCAATTACCACGAGAGTATGGGTTGGTTTAACTGGGCACGATTTTTGTAACCCGAAAGGGAGCATTAACTTATTTAGGATAAATTCGCCTTCAAAGCAATTTTGATAATTAACAAGGGGTAGTCAATTTGGTAACATGAACAATCTTGTTGGTAACCCAATTCCTAGGAATCTCTTTTGATTTGAAAAACCCCTAATTGATTTACTTTCCTATTTTAATTGATTGTATTCTTAAATATCTGATTTCATAGTTAATTCTTATTCCAAAAATTAAATCTTTTCCAAATCCTTTTTTTACATAGTCTAGTTTAATTGATTTAATAATTAATTGTTATTTGAGATCACGGTCTCTGTGGGATCGATCTTTTTATTACTTGGCGACGAATCCGGTACATTTGCCGTAATCCACACATCAAGTTTATCCACAAGGTTGAAGATCTAGCTATCACCCCTCCATCCAAAAAACCAAGACCTAGCAAAACTACCCAAAGCAACCCATACATCCAAAGTTCAATTCACCTGCATACAATCAAGCAGTTGGGCGCAAGTGGTTAATATATTGCTGTTAAGGACGAATGGTTCGTGCCTTGCATGAGTTCGATCCTTGGCAGCAACAACTCTTGGCCAGACTTTATTTACCTCCCGGCCGCACCCCGAATTAGTCAGAGTCAAAGATTCTAGACACCGAGGCGGGTGTCAAAGACATCCGGACCGAAAAAAATCACCCGCATACTGCCTCCTACCAATACCTTGAGATCAAAATAGATTTGAGTTAATCAGCCAATCCTTAACTTACAAAAAATCCAGCCACCCTATCTTCCATGTTTACTTCCAAAAACCTACCAATAGTCCAGCCAAAAGACACTAAAAAACAACCGGCCATCTTATGTCTTGCAAGAACCACCAAACTGCTATAATCCTTCACATCAGCGGCTCATGAAATCTAAAACTAGGTGCATCAACCATCCAAATAGTGAATCATTCATTGTTGAAAAAAGGTCCTCACCCATTATAGGCTTACATCATTCCGTACTCCATTACATGAATTCTCCTCTACCTATTGCGTTACAAAAAACAACCACAAATACAACAAAAACAGCACCATTCCTTGCTGACCACAAGGTAAGAACACCATCACCCATTTATAAACCCAACCTAATTAGGACAAAGTCCAGAAAAACCAAAGCCAAAATCCAAAAATAATCAAAAATCGCAGATTTCACAGAATTTAGAGGTATTGATACCCAGTATCCCTGTGCAACGATAGTAAAAATAACCCATATTCAAAGAAGATCACCTATATCACATTTACAACCTTATACTAAGGGAGATTAGAGCAAATTATCATTATGCCAAAAACCAATAAAAAACAATACTAATTTGCCATCTATTCCTTCAGTAATCCAAAGAAACTTATTCCACAACTTTCAATTTTTTTTGTCTCCTCTTTTTTTCTTCTTCTTTTTTTTTTCCTTTTTATATAATTTCTTTTTTTCCTTTTTCATTTTTCCTTTTTTTTTAATTATACTCACTGCAATCTGTTCAGTAAGTTCCACAACCTCCAAAATTAATTAATTTTTTCCCCCAAGCCCCTATTACCTTTTTTCCAAAGTTATACACCAAACCCCAAATTCCTATATTCCAAGACACTGGAACTTGTCATTTCCTTCTCGCTTTCCCATAATCCCCTCATGTATAATTTCATATTACCTCAAAAATTGACATTTATTTGGTCTCCTACTGACTCCATAACATCCAGTTTCTTTACCACTCTCAAAAAGTACTACTATCACCCATAACTACTTTCTCCAAGTCACCAAGTTGGTCTCTTCTATTCATGTACCTGCCACCACTTCTTTCACCTTATCCTCCCATTTTATTATGCTGTTAGCCTCCATTCCTTCATAAAGCACCTCCTTTTCAATTCCTTTACATGCTTTCTTTTGTTCTATTCAATATACCTCCATTAATGATGGGGTCCTCATGACACCTTCTAAACACATTTTCCTCTTACTTTCGGACAAGAACCAACATTGCATCATTATAGAAACAAAGAAGGAGAGAAACTAAGAGAGAAAGAAAACTGAGTATGCTTGATTTCATTGATTAAATCTGAGATACATGGAGGCACTAGTATTTATACTTGTGCCTTGAACAACAGAAATGAAACTAACTAAACTGCTCATAGTAACTAACTTAATGCAGTACAACTACTAGTGCAGTACAACTGCAGTTCTGATACAAACAAGTGCAGTACAGTCAAACTGAACCTATAGGACTACTCTAATATTCCCCCTTCAAACTTAGGGTGAGTGACTAAGTGTTAATTTGTCAAACACCCTTAGTTTGTCATGCAGTAAACTGAACCGAGTAGCAGATAGAGGTTTTGTAAGAGCATCGGCCCACTGATCATGGGCTGGAACATGAGAAACAATTAGACTCTTATTCAGCACTTTCTCCCTAACGAAGAAGATATCCAACTCCATATGCTTGGTCTGTGAGTGTAGAATTGGATTGTGAGTGAGTGCCATGGCACTGAGGTTGTCACACAGGATTTTAGGAGTGTTGAACTTGGTCTTTAGCTCAGTAAGCAGTGATTGGACCCATAGCATTTCTGTTGTTAGATTGGCCAGATTGCGATACTCAGCTTCTGCACTTGAGCGAGCCACCAAGGTTTGATTCTTTGACCACCACGAGATCAAATTGGGTCCAAGGAAGAGACAGACACCAGAGTGCCTTCGGTCATCCGGATCTAATGCCCAGTCTGCATCACAGAAACCTGTGAGTGCTAAGGGTTGCTGGAGAGAAATGGGTTGAATGAGCAGGCCATGGTGCATTGTCCCCTTTAGATACCTAAGTATCCTTTTGACTGCCTTCCAGTGTTCCTCAAGTGGTTGAGAGAGGAATTGACACACCTTATTAACTGAGTAAGCAATTTCAGGTCTTGTTAGAGTTTCATACTTCAGAGCTCCAACAATAGACCGACATCTGATGATGGATCCTCAACATGGTTTGAGCCTTCTTTGGTGAGTTTGGCATTGGTGACCATGGGTGTAGGAATTGGCTTGGCAGATTCCATATGAACTTTGGCTAATAAGTCTCGAATGTACTTAGATTGAGACAAGAGTAATGACCCATTTAGAAGATGAGACACCTCAATGCCAAGGAAGTAATCCAGTGATCCTAGTTGCTTAAGAACAAATTCAGAATGAAGTTCATCAATGAGTTTTTGAATATGAATGAGTGAGTTTCCAGACACAATTATGTCATCCACGTAAACTAGTAGCATAATGTGGACATTGTGTTGCTGAAACTGAAACAGTGAAGGGCCACACTTGCTGGACATGAAGCCTCTCTTGAGAAGAGCTTGTTTGAGACGATCAAACCAGGCACGGGGGGCTTGCTTAAGCCCATAAAGTGCTTTGTTGAGCTTGCACACCAATGAATTATCATTTGCCTCAAACCCCGGGGGTTGTACCATGTACACTTCCTCATCTAGATACCCATTCAAAAAGGTGTTATTGACATTCAATTACTGAATAGGCCACTTATAGGAAACTGCTAGAGTAAGGACAGTTCTAACTGTGGTAGGCTTGACTACCGGTGAGAAGGTCTCATTGAAGTCACATCCTGCTTGTTGGTGAAAGCCCTTTGCCACAAGACGAGCTTTGTATTTGTTAATGCTACCATCCGGATTCTCCTTAACTCGGAACACCCATTTACACCCATTCGGGTTCCGGTTAGGAGGAAGTGAAACTAAGGTCCAAGTGTTGTTTATCAATAAGGAATGGTATTCATCCTTCATGGCAGCAAGCCACTGAGGGGCTGCCAGAGCCTGTTTAACAGTGCTGGGTTCCACATGAGTGAGAAGTAGTGTGGGGTGGAGTTTAGGTAGAACAATTCCTGATTTTGCACGAGTTTGCATTGAATGACAATTAAGAGGATTGACCAATAATGACTGTCCAGGAGCGGAAGAAGGGCTGGAGGATGATGATGAATGAGAAGAGGAGTGCACAGGTGAGGAGGAAGAGGATAGGCTAGAAGAAGCTGCTGAAATTGGAGAAAGGTGTGCAGTGGGGACAGAAGAAGAATGTGCAGGAGGTGAGGGTGAATTGAAGTTGAGGTTTGAATTGTTAGAGTGATGAGTAGGGGAAGGCATAGCTATAGATGATGGTGAGGAATGAGATGTGGTGGGTGTTGGCAGAGGGTTGGAACAAGGAATAAGAGGTGGAACAGAGGATATGGGACTAGGCAAAGAGGTGTTTAGTTGAGAGGATGAGGATAAGGAATCATGGAAAAGTTCTGTATAAGGAAATCTAGTTTCATTAAACAGGACATCTTTAGAAATAAAGATCCTTCCATCTGTGCTTAAACACTTGTAGCCTTTGTGAGATAAGGAGTAGCCTAAGAAAACACATTCTTGAGATCTAAAGGAAAGTTTATTGGCTTGATATGGTCTTCGAAAAGGAAAGCATGCACACCCAAATGTCTTAAGAAATTTGTAATCTGGTGTCTTGTGAAGAAGAAGGGAAAAAGGTGATTTGTTACCAAGAGTGGATGAGGGTAGCCTATTGATTAAATAGGCAGCTGTAACAAAGGCATGGTCCCAAAACTTGAGGGGAATGTTGGCATGAGCTAGAAGGGCAAGACCCGTTTCTACTATGTGCCTATGTTTGCGCTCAACTAAACCATTTTGATGATGAGTGTGAGGGCAAATTAAGTGGTGGGAGATGCCTAACTCAGTGAGATACTTGGTGAAAGGATGAAATTCACCACCCCAATCACTCTGAACATATTTAATTTTGGTTGAGAATTAAAGTTCAACCATAGACTTGAAATGTGTGTATTGGATTAAAGTACCAGATTTTAGTTTAATAGGAAAAACCCAAGTGAAGCGTGTGCATGCATCTACACAAGTTAAGAAGTACTTGTATCCACTAGATGACTGAGTTGGGGTAGGGCCCCATAGATCACATACAACTAGCTCAAAAGGTTGTTGATAAACAGTCAAATAGGGAGGGGCATAGAGGTGATGTGCCTTGCCCATGCAGCAAGCTGCACAAAGTTCATTTTGAGACCTAGGTGGGAGTTTCATGTTTAAACTCTACAGAGCCTCTTTAAGGGCATCATAATGAGGGTGTCCAAGCCGATAATGTCACAATTTATATGATTAATAAGTAAGAGACAGAGAGTTATCAACAACTGAACGAATTTCATTTATTGAAGGAATACATGTGTTACAGGAATTCAAAGTACAAGCATTACAAGATTTCAAAGTATTACTAGAAAGAATACATGGTGAGGGATTAACTAGAGAAACAAAGTTACATTGCACTTTGTTCCTAACAATATCAAGAAATTTATTGTTACAATTATGAAAAGTAAAGGGAAGAGTATCAAATATGTACAATCCATCTGCCCCAACGGTTCCTCTTAGAAAAACTTTAGAGGAATCCTGAGATTTCAAAAGGCAAAATGAAGGGTGAAACTCAAAGAAGACATGATTATCCCTAGCAAATTTACTAACACTTGTAACGCCCTTCGTTACATTAGTGATCCCAAGATAAAATCAATAAAATATCATTTAAAACATTTAATTAAAACATATATCTCATAAAGAAAAATTAGAAAAAGCATTAAGTCTGAAAGTGCCTCATATTAAATAATATAGTATTAAATTATCCATGTAATGAATATAGATATAAATAAATAAATAAATAAATAAATCAAAAGCCTCAAAACTGGGCGTCTAACTACAACCCCAATGATAAATAATTGCGTCTAGCCACATACGGCTCCTTATTTAAGAACAGACTAACCAACTAGAAAGATTATCTAATGGTGTCCACTAAGCCTTCACGCCTCTTCAGCCTCAATGACGTCCTCCTCGTGCTCTGAAAACAATGCTTAATAATGAGATATAAAATCCCAGTGAACAACAATACAATTTTATAAAAACATTTTCGAAAATAGCATTGTTCTCAGCCGGTGCGGTAACCAGAAAAACTGTCCATGGTACCCGCTAATTTTTCAAAATAATCTATATAAAGAAAATATTTTTAACATTAATAATAAACTCATCTCAATACATCACATTTCATATACCAGATAAATTCAAGTTTAATCCAAGCGGTCCGAAGACCTCCTAATTAAATTGGCTTCGTGCCGGCATGCCATATATTCACACATCACACGACAATGGCGTCCTATTGCCCACCCCTACTCACGAGGAATGTTTCGATGTCACCCTCCTGTCGGGGACATTTCCATTTCGATACCTCCCATGTGCACATGGTGGTATTTCTCATTTTTCGACACCCCAACTTGTGGCGGTGTTACTTTCGATATTCCTTATTAGGTAGTATTACTTATTTTCGACATCCCAATTATATGGGATGTTACTTTCGATACCCCATTACGGTGGTATTACTTTTCGATACCCCTATCATAGGTGGTATTGCGGCAAACATCATACAATTCATCATACGGCACAATTTCATGTCTCCAAGTAAATTTATAATTACACTATGACAATCGCGAGCATCGAGACATGACATATAACATCAAGCATAACATTCAATTCAACTAGTACAAATATCAATCAGACATATATCATATTAATCATAAACATCCAGACAAACAATACATCATAACCTCAATTTAACAATTATCCCCTCTTTATGAAAAACCACAAAACAAAACAACAACAAAAATATAGTTTACACCCAGTTTCCATTTGTCTGATTAAAAATCCGTTTTATATATATAAAAATATAATTATATATTAGCAAGCTCATATGCTAAGAATTTTGTGTTGATAAATGGCATTAATATCAGGCCCCTACGTGCGTCACTGTCACGTCCCTTTGCAACCAAAATAAGGAAATAAGCCTCAATACATATTATACACTCAGAGTACAACAATGAGGAGTTTTACAAAGAAAATTTCTATTACAGCAATAATTTTTACCACCCAATTAGCACAAGTAACAAAAAACATTATCATTCATCAACTGAAATATGATATCGTAAATTTAAAACCGCCGTAAGACGCATAAAAATACCATGGAAAGGGTTCATAAAAGTATGGTTATTCACCTCTTGAAGACCCCCAAAATGCTCTAGAGATTATTCGTGATAATAGATAGTTCTTCTTTAAAAATTCTTCTCCCGTTCACTGATTTTTTGGATCTGTGTGTTGTATTGTTTGCACTGCCAGAAACGAATGTCACTCCCTTGCAGCGCTGGTTAGCGCAATAGCCTCTGTACATATATATATATATATATATATATATATATATATATATATATATATATATAACGCATTAGGCTAGGTTTCTTCTTCTTCTTCTTTTTTTTTAATATTTATTTTCTTTCCCTTTTTACTTTGACAAAAGTCAAAGGTAATGGCTTCCTTGGGGCTCAGCGCCCCATGCATGTTTATATATATATATATATATATATATATATATATATATATATATATATATATAATATTTATATATATATTTTTATTTTTATTTTGCATTTCTTTCTTCTTCTTGTTTTTTGGATAATTTCAATAAATCCTTGTATTGTCACTTCTTTACACTAAGTCTCCTATTTATATTTTATCTGCACTATATTTTTTTTTAAATTAAATATATTAGAATTTCAGGATGTTACATTTTCTCCCCTCCTTAAAGAATTTCGTTCCCGAAATTCGCCTCATACTCACGCACTCATTTTAACATGTGACATATTCAAACGTAAGGATTACCGTACCTTAGATAATAAAATCTGGGTATTGACGCGCGATGTCCTCCTCCATCTCCCAAGTGGCTTCCTCAGGAGTCAATCCGTCCCATAACACTTTCACCAATGGAATCGCCTTGTTCCTTAGAGTCTTAGTGCTCTTGTCCAGAATTTGACTAGGCTTCGACTTATAGATCAAATTATCCTTCAATTGTTCAGACTCAGGAGCTATCACATGAGATGCATCAGGCACATATTTTCTGAGTTGCGACACATGGAAAACATCATGAAGGTTTGCCAACTGTGGCGGGAGAGCCAATTGATAAGCAACAGGCCCGACTCTTTTAAGGATTTGGAAAGGTCCCATGAAACGAGGATTTAGCTTGCGGACTTTCATCGACCTCCCTACCCCCGTCTTAGGAGTGACTCTCAAAAATACATGCTCACTTTCCTGAAATTCTAGAGGCTTTCTCCTTTTGTCGGCGTAGCTCTTTTGTCTACTTTGCGCCGTGCGCATCTTCTCCCTAATCCTTTTGATTCTCTCAGAGGTTTCCTGGACCAATTCGGGTCCTATCAAGGTTTTCTCACCTACCTCACACCAACATAAAGGGGACCTACACTTTCTCCCATATAGGGCCTCATAGGGTGCCATGCCTATACTAGCGTGATAACTATTGTTATACGCAAACTCAATGAGAGGTAGGAATCTATCCCAACTCCCTCCTTCATCCAAGACACACGCTCTAAGCATGTCCTCAAGGGTCTGAATGGTCCGTTCTGACTGACCATCCGTTTGGGGATGATAGGCTGTGCTAAGGTTCAACTTAGTCCCAAAGGCCTGCTGAAAAGCTCTCCAAAATCTAGAGGTAAACCTCGGGTCTCTATCTGACACTATGGAGGTGGGTATCCCATGAAGTCTGACTATTTCCTTGATATAAAGATAGGCCAACTTGTCTAAGCTATAGGTTGCCTTAATTGGCAGGAAGTGGGCAGACTTGGTCAACCTATCCACTATCACCCAAATGGCGTCTAAGCCCAAACGTGTCTTAGGTAACCCCATCACAAAGTCCATAGAAATTCTCTCCCACTTCCATTCTGGAATCTCCAAGGACTGCAACAACCCCGAAGGCTTCTGATGTTCTATCTTAACCTTTTGGCACACTAAACACCTGGTTACGAAGATAGCCACATCCTTTTTCATTCCTGGCCACCAATACACCCTCTTAAGGTCTTGGTACATCTTAGTTATTCCAGGATGTATGGTAAACTTTCCTTTATGAGCTTCCTCTAATATCTTCTCTCTAAGGCTCCCCTCCTTAGGAACAACGATCATATTCTTAAACTTCACTAGTCCATCAACAGACAACTCATAACCCTCTTGTCCTAACTGAGACTGCAACTCTTGGTCTAAAAGTTGTTCCCGCCTAACCTTATCTCTAAGGTCACTATTAATTTCCAACCTATTCAGCTTCAAACTTAAGACGTTTAAGGTCACATCCAACACTTCCAGGTTCATGTCCCTAAACTCTTCCATCAGTTCAGCTCTTGTACCATCAAGCTTGACACGTGTAGGGACTTCCTACTCAAAGCATCTGCCACCACATTGACCTTTCCCGGATGGTATTTCAACTCGAAGTCATAGTCCTTAAGGAACTCCATCCACCTTCGTTGTCTCATGTTCAACTCCTTCTGGTCGAACAGATATTTAAGGCTTTATGGTCACTAAAACTTCAAACGTTGCCCCATAAAGGTAATGCCTCCAAATCTTAAGGGCAAAAACCACAGCTGCTAGCTCTAGGTCATGGGTAGGGTAATTCCCCTCATGTGGCCTAAGCTGCCTAGAGGCATATGCTACCACCTTGCCCTCCTGCATTAAGACACATCCCAAGCCATTCTTGGACGCATCGCAGTATACCACAAAACTCACTAAGGGGTCCGGTATAGTTAAGACTGGTGATGACACCAATCTCCTCTTAAGCTCTTGGAACCCGTCCTCACACTCCTGGTCCCACACAAAAGGTTTCCCTTTTCTAGTTAATTGGGTCAATGGTAAGGCTAATCTAGAGAACCCCTCTATGAACTTCCTATAGTAACCAGCTAAGCCTAAGAAACTTCTCACTTCGGTTACTGTCTTCGGTTGTTCCCATCCCAACACCGCATCAACTTTAGAGGAATCAACCGCTACACCATCCTTTGAGATTGTGTGTCCTAAAAACTTTACCTCGTCTAGCCAAAACTCACACTTCTCTGGTTTGGCATAAAGACACTCGCCCCTCAAGATCTGCAACACCAACCTTAAGTGTTCTCCATGTTCTTCTGGTGTCCTAGAGTATATTAAAATATCATCTATGAACACCACCACAAACCTGTCCAAAAAGGTCCTAAAGATCCGATTCATGTAGTCCATGAAAACGGCTGGGGCGTTGGTCACCCCAAAGGGCATCACTACATACTCATAGTGCCCATACCTTGTCCTGAAGGCTGTCTTGGGGATGTCCTCGCTTCTAACTCTAATTTGATGGTATCCCGATCTTATATCTATTTTGGAAAACACCGACGCTCCCCTTAACTGATCTAAGAGATCATCTATCTTAGGTAAGGGATATTTTTTCTTGATGGTTACCTTATTCAATTGCCTATAATCAACACACAACCTCATGCTCCCATCCTTTTTCTTCACTAAAAGCACTGGTGCTCCCCAAGGTGACACGCTAGGCCTAATGAACCCCTTTTGCAACATATCCTCTATCTGTTTCTTGAGCTCGCTCAACTCTAGAGGTGCCATCCTATAGGGTGCTACTTGATCTGAGTCCACTCCCAGGTACTAGATCTATGGTAAACTCAATCTCTCTATCTGGAGGTAAATCAGAGACATCCTTAGGAAACACATCTGGGAACTCACACACAATAGGCAACGCCGCTATATCACTCTCAGCCTCTATCTTAGCAGAAAAGAGAAGTATATATCCTTGAGCTCCCTCAACTAAGCACTTATGACATGAGGCAGCAGAGATAAGATGTTATGTCCTAGAAGAGTCAACAAACATGGACTGTGGAATGAAAGAAATAGTTCGACTAGCACAATCAATAACAGCATTATTACGAGACAACCAGTCCATGCCCAAAATAATATCCAGACCAGACATAGGTAAACATATCAAATCAACAATATAAGTCAGGTCTTGAAACAACAAGGAACATTGCAGACAGACAGAAGAAGTAATCAATCTATCTTTAGAAGGAGTAGAAACACACAAATCATATGACAGTTTAGTGACAGGTAACTCTAAGAATTGAGCACATTTAAATGAAATGAATGAATGTGTTGCTCCCGAATCGAACAATATGATAACATCATGACCTTTAATAAAGCCCTTACGTTGGATCAAACCGTCGGACTCCTTCACCTCCTCTCCTTGGATGGTAAAGACCCTTCCGTGGCTCAATGATCTGGTTTGAGATTGTCCTCCTGACTTGCACATCCTAGCAAAGTGTCCCATCTTCCCGCATTGGTGGCAAGTGGTTTGTGCCGTGGGGCACACACGATCTCCATGCTGCCACCCACACTTGTAACACGCAGTCCCCTTCTCACCTTGAGCACCTTGAACCTGCTTACCCTTCGTGATCGTAGGTACAGGTTGTAGGCTCTTCTGGAAATTACCCCCTTTCCCATGGAACCTCTTGCCGTCACTGGAGCTCTTCTCATTCGACCTCTCAGCCAGCACCGCTTGCATATTCTGCTCCTCCACCCTACACTTATTCACCAAAGTGGGGTAGTCTCGAATCTCTAGGAGCCCAATGAGGCTCTGTAATTCTGGTTTCAAACCCTGCTCGAACTTAATTGCTTTCCATGGACCATCAGGATTATCCCTCACCTGTGCGGAGAACCTTGCAAGCCTCTCAAACTTGGCCACATATTCCGCCACCGTCATACTCCCCTGACGAAGATGTAGAAACTCCATCTCTTTCTGTATCCGGACACTGTGCAGGAAGTACTTCTCCAGAAATACTTCCTTGAATCTGTCCCACATGATAGGGGCGCCCGGAACAAGCAACCCGCCCCGGCACGGTTCCACCAATTGCTCGCATCCGACTCTAACATATAGGTGGCAAAATCCACCTTCTGAGCATCGAAGCACCCCATGGCCCGGAAGATCTTCTCTAATTTCAGTAACCATTCCTCTGCCTCACTAGGATCGGTGGTCCCTCGAAAGGCCGACGGATTATTATTCCTGAACTCTGACAGGCCCCTGTACTGTGGATCTGGAGCTGCAACTGGTACCACGTTAAGCACGTCCCCCCTATCCCTCATCTGACGGAGAGTCTCCGTCTGCTCCTGCATAACTCTGGCCATTCGAGCCAAAGTTGCCGCAAGCGCATCATTTCTCCCTCGCCTGTTCGCTGCCATAATCTGCATACCACCAATCAAACAGTGGGTTGATCAAGTCCAATATCCAAAAGAATAGAATGCAGGATTATAACTCTAACAAGCATCCTATGCGCCCAAGTTTTTTTTTTTTTTTTTGAAAAAGCCCCCACTACCACAGTCCGATTTAGAATCGAACTGCTCTGATACCATAAATGTAACGCCCTTCGTTACATTAGTGATCCCAAGATAAAATCAATAAAATATCCTTTAAAACATTTAATTAAAACATATATCTCATAAAGAAAAATTAGAAAAAGCATTAAGTCTGAAAATGCCTCATATTAAATAATATAGTATTAAATTATCCATGTAATGAATATAGATATAAATAAATAAATAAATAAATCAAAAGCCTCAAAACTGGGAGTCTAACTACAATCCCAATGATAAATAATTGCGTCTAGCCACATACGGCTCCTTATTTAAGAACAGACTAACCAACTAGAAAGATTATCTAATGGTGTCCACTAAGCCTTCACGCCTCTTCAGCCTCAATGACGTCCTCCTCATGCTCTGAAAACAATGCTTAATAATGAGATATAAAATCCCAGTGAACAACAATACAGTTTTATAAAAAAAATTCGAAAATAACATTGTTCTCAGCCGGTGCGGTAACCGGAAAAACTGTCCATGGTACCCGCTAATTTTTCAAAATAATCTATATAAAGAAAATATTTTTAACATTAATAATAAACTCATCTCAATACATCACATTTCATATACCAGATAAATTCAAGTTTAATCCAAGCGGTCCGAAGACCTCCTAATTAAATTGGCTTCGTGCCGGCATGCCATATATTCACACATCACACGACAATGGCGTCCCATTGCCCACCCCTACTCATGAGGAATGTTTCGATGTCACCCTCCTGTCGGGGACATTTCCATTTCGATACCTCCCATGTGCACATGGTGGTATTTCTCATTTTTCGACACCCCAACTTGTGGCGGTGTTACTTTCGATACTCCTTATTAGGTAGTATTACTTATTTTCGACATCCCAATTATATGGGATGTTACTTTCGATACCCCATTACGGTGGTATTACTTTTCGATACCCCTATCATAGGTGGTATTGCGGCAAACATCATACAATTCATCATACGGCACAATTTCATGTCTCCAAGTAAATTTATAATTACACTATGACAATCGCGAGCATCGAGACATGACATATAACATCAAGCATAACATTCAATTCAACTAGTACAAATATCAATCAGACATATATCATATTAATCATAAACATCCAGACAAACAATACATCATAACCTCAATTTAACAATTATCCCCTCTTTATGAAAAACCACAAAACAAAACAACAACAAAAATATAGTTTACACCCAGTTTCCATTTGTCTGATTAAAAATCCGTTTTATATATATATATATATATATATATATATATATATATATATAAATATAATTATATATTAGCAAGCTCATATGCTAAGAATTTTGTGTTGATAAATGGCATTAATATCAGGCCCCCTACGTGCGTCACTGTCACGTCCCTTTGCAACCAAAATAAGGAAATAAGCCTCAATACATATTATACACTCAGAGTACAACAATGAGGAGTTTTACAAAGAAAATTTCTATTACAGCAATAATTTTTACCACCCAATTAGCACAAGTAACAAAAAACATTATCATTCATCAACTGAAATATGATATCGTAAATTTAAAACCGCCGTAAGACGCATAAAAATACCATGGAAAGGGTTCATAAAAGTATGGTTATTCACCTCTTGAAGACCCCCAAAATGCTCTAGAGATTATTCGTGATAAAAGATAGTACTTCTCTAAAAATTCTTCTCCCGTTCACTGATGTTTTTGGATCTGTGTGTTGTAATGTTTGCACTGCCAGAAACGAATGTCACTCCCTTGCGGCGCTGGTTAGCGCAGTAGCCTCTGTACATATATATATATATATATAACGCATTAGGCTAGGTTTCTTCTTTTTTTTTTTTTTTAATATTTATTTTCTTTCCCTTTTTACTTTGACAAAAGTCAAAGGTAATGGCTTCCTTGGGGCTCAGCGCCCCTGCGCCCCTCATGCATGTTTATATATATAATATATATATATATATAAAATATATATATATATATATTTATATATATATATATATATATTTAATTTTGCATTTCTTTCTTTTTCTTTTTGGATAATTTCAATAAATCCTTGTATTGTCACTTATTTACACTAAGTCTCCTATTTATATTTTATCTGCACTATATTTTTTTTAAAATTAAATATATTAGAATTTCAGGATGTTACAACACTCATAAGATTTTTAGTGATGGCAGGAACATGGAGTAACTTAGAAAGTGTGAGAGTTGTGTGAAGTTGAATAGGGGAAATGAAATTCATGGACCCAATTGAGTTAATGGACAAACCTTGACCATTACCCATATAGACTTGTTCAGATCCTTGAAAAGATTTAGAGTCTGTGAGATTTGTTGTCTGGGGTCACATGGTGTGTGGTACCCGAGTCTGGGTACCAAGGTTGAGGATTGAACATGTACTCTGCACCCGTGAGCAAAGCATGAATCGGAGGACGCGATGGACCAGAAAATCAATATTGAGGTGGAGGTGGCCTCATGTTCATGGGCAAAAGTGGTCTCTGTTGAAGGGGCTGCCAATAACCATAGGCATCACTAGGCATGTAGTAGTCTTGGAATGAGGTGGCATTGGAATTTCGATGATAACATATACTAGCATTATGTCCATATTTCTTGCAGATTTGACACTGAACAGACGAACGCTCACTGTTGCGACCGCCTCGGCCACGGCAACCATTGTTGCGTCCCCCGCGGCAGCCACCGCCACGACCTCCACGATAACCGCCATCGAAGTTACTATTACCACCATTGTAATTGTTATAGTTACCAGTGTAGTCACCTTGACCTCTATTGTTGTAATTAGCAGCCATGGTATGAGAAGTCCCTTCTGGAAACGACAAGCCTTGAGAACTAGGGTTTGAGTACGCATCTGAGTTCTAATCGCGAGGAGGACCTTGTGCGAGATTAGTTGAGGACCTTCATCGAGAGAACACAATTCGGTTCTACCGTTCACCGTAGCGATGATCGAGTCATAATCTTTAGGAAGTGCTTCGAGTATGATCTCCATGAGATTGCGATGCGGAATTGGATCACCGAGAGAGAGCAAGGATCCGAGATCGAGCAAATCCTAATCATAAACTCTTCAACTTTGCGATCACCTTTCGCAAGGGATCGAAGCTCAGAACGAAGCTGTCACGCATGAGTGCTAAGAATATTGTGAAAATATTTGTGAATTTCATCCCATATTTGCCACGAAAAGGTGCAATCAACAACCCTAGAGAACATGGAATCCGAAATTGAGGAGAGTAGCCATGTCGCAATGAGAGCATCTTGCTGCTCCAATTCGGTGTACAGAGGATTAACCCTATCTTGATCGCGATCAGCATCAGATGCAAATCGAAGAGGAATTCTAGGTCTTGTGACGAACCGTTCGATCTTGTGGCCTCAAATGATTCCTTCTAGCTGTTGTTTCGATTGTCTGAAATTTTCGTCATCAAGTTTTATGGAGATTGGGTGAGAGAATGGTGCTTGAGAGCCACTAGGATTGGCAAGGGAAGCCATGGATGGATCGAGAAGCTCTATGATACCATTACAAAAATAGAGAAGGCGAGAAACTAAGAGAGAAAGAGAAACCGAATATGCTTGATTTCATTGATTAAATCTGAGATATATGTTCGCACTAGTATTTATACTTGTGTCTTGAACAACAAAAATGAAACTAACTACACTGCTCATAATAGAATCAGTAACTAACTTAGTGCACTACTAGTGGTGCAATACAACTGTAGTACTGATACAAACAAGTGCAGTACAGTCAAACTGAACCTACAGGACTACTCTAATACATCATATTTTCCAATTTTGTCTTTTTTTTTTATTTTTCCTTTTTCATTTTTATTTTTTCCTTCCTTTTTTTTTTCTTTTTTCTTCTTTTTTTTCCCTCTTTTTTTATTTTTTATTTTTCTCTTTCTTCTTTTTTTTTCTTTTTTTTTTCTCTTCCTATTTTTCCACTGTACTTGTATCTCTTTGACATCAAATATTTCACTTTTTGCCTCTTACATATTATTCCAAAACAAGTATCCAAGCCCAATCTTTTTTTTTGTTTTTCCTCTCACTTAACCTCTCATATTCACTTTATATTCTTTTCGTAGCACTCTACCGAATTACAAAGAATAACCCTCACCAGCAAGGACGGAGGCAGAATTCATTGGCTGGGAGGGCTAATTATAAAAATTCAAGTTCATCTCACAAATAAATATGCATTATATTTCATATAAACTATTCAAAATTATATGTTCTAAAATGTTAATTACATTAGTAATTCATCAAAGCATTAAACGTCTTTTCTTCATATTACGAAAATCATCTATAATTAAGTATGCACTTAATTTTTTGATAATTTTCTTTTCAAAGTATGCTAGCAAACAATCAATCAAAAATTCTTTTGCCATCTTGTTACTAAGTGTAGTCTTTGACTATATTCATAGTTAAAAAATATTGCTATGTAATAACTATAAAAACCAAGAAGTATGAGAATAAGAATTACCATTTTATACATAATACAATAAACTTTTACTTTTGTATTTTTTACCAACATAAAATTAATATTTTTAAACTATTAATAATTAATAATTGAATACCATTTGTATAAAAAAAAAGTTAGGGAGGGCCAAGGCCCTCCTTGAGATATACATACCTCCGTCCCTGCTCACCAGCATACACTGATAGCCCACTCACCAACAACTCAAAAAGGAACCATCACAACCCAACTCACAAAACCTCTTTATCAACTTGTTATTTCATTCGAGAATACTAGAACCCCTTTGTTAATCTCTCCCACATTATCATTTTCACACAACTCACCACATTTGTGACCTTTTTTATATATATAAAAAAATTACCTGTTTACTTTCCCCAATTTTCCCCACTTGTTTTCTCTCATATGTATCTTTCTTTCACCCTTCCTCATTTCTATCTCACAACCTGTCCACCATCCGTTTCCTCCTCTTTGTAGTCGTTCCTTGCATTGGAATTTACTTTCTTCTCACCTGCCTTATTTTTAGAAAACCTGCAAGAAAACTTATTACACCGAAACCTTTTAGCCATCGTTAGTTACAAGTTTATCTCTGAATCTTAACCTTCTTACCCAATTAGCCAATCTAAACTATTTCTCACCCATATGTTACCTTTTTCTTTATTTCAAAAACCCCTACCCCTTATACCTCAAGCATTCCATTGGGTTCATATACCATGCTACAAATTGGACTTTCCATTCTTTTTTGATTACCAACCATAACCATGATATATATTTTATCAATTCAAGTAAACTACCCATTTCCATCACCCCATTATTAAAGATTATGTCATTTCTTTTCAGTCATAGTGACCATACCACGGCATGCCACACCACCAACCCTCCTTTTCTCATTTCTTTCTTTTCAAAAAGACCTATACATTGCACATATAACTCGGGAATCGTTGGAGGTAGAACAGCCTCCAAACCCAACCAATCTAAAACCTTCATCCACACATTGTATGCACATCTACATATGATAAATAAGTGGACTACATTCTCATACTCCCCATTACAAAAAGCACACAATAAGTTTTGTGAATCTCCCAACACCCTCCTCCTATTCAAATTAAATTTTGTCGGAATTCTATTTTTCATTACTTTCCATTAGAAGGCTAATACTTTTTGTGGGGTTTTATTCTTCCAATTTTTTTTAAAAATCTGTGTTTCCCAGTCTTCTCTCACCTCCCCACTGCGAAACTGCTCCTGAATCCATCCATATGCAGACCTAAATGAGTATACTTTTGATCCTTCTAAAATCCACTCCCATATATACATTAATAAACAAAAATTTTACTCTAAAGATTAAACACATGATTGGTTGGGCTCCCTCACCTCTGGGTCAAAATATTGAGTTTAAATTGTAGTTTATAACTATTTGAGCTACACTTGTATGATATATTTCCAAAGCCGAGAAATAACTTAAATTATTTTTATTCTAGAAGTTTATTGTAAAAGTAAGATATCAAATATGATTTTATTTGGGTGAATTCTCCGGTACCTGATCAATATTTTGGATAATTTTTACCCTGTTTGTGTGGCCCAATCAGTATTGACCAACTCATTTAAATGATGCTAACTCATTGCCAACCTTTCCCAACTTCTCATTTTATTCGATGACCCTTTTATAATTTTTTATTTTAACTATGACCCAAAGAGATCTCTTTGCAAACTTAAATTTTTTAAATTTTTTTAAGAGTAAAGACCCAAAGTGGTCCGTTGATGCTTAAAGGCCTAATGTTGAATAGAAAGCATCATAATCAAAACGTATTTTCATCATTGTGAGATGGGTTGATGCTTAAAGGTCTGGAAGTTGAATAGAAAGCCTCAGAATCAAAACTCATTTTCCGCATTTTCCGAATCGTAGTTGAATCAGGTTGTCTAATTCTATAGGAATGGACCTTGTTCTCTTCCCTCCACTTGTAGTAAAAGGTGACTTCCACAACTCTGTTTCTGGGTTGTGTCGAGAATCTTGTGATAAGGCAGTTGGTCATTGATTCGTGAAGAAGCAAATGTCTGTGAAAAGGGGTTTAGGTTTTGATTTTGGAAGATGAAGATAATAAGAGATCTAATTTTTTTTTTTAAAAATAAGTTTGCGAAGAGATCCCTCGGGGTCGGGCCATATTTAAAACCAAAAATTATATAAAGGGATTATTGAATAAAATGTGAAATTGGAAAAGGTTGACATTGAGTTGACATCATTTAAATGATTTGACTAATACCGATTGGGTCACACAAGCAGGGTAAAAGTTATCCAAAATATTGATTAGATACCGAAGAATTCACCTTTTATTTGACCCAAAAACCTTCATGTTGCCATTTCCTCTTCCCGTCGTTGTCCTATTTGTCTGTTAGATGAAACGTGTATACTGTATAGGGATGTAAAATCAGGCCAGTGAGGCCAACTCCAACGCGGTTCTTACAGGGGGTTCTTAAAATATAAGACACGTTCCTTAACCTTTTTAGCATTGGAGAGCATCTATGTGGCAGCTCTTATTAAGAGCCGTTCACAATAGAAGGAACGGGTCCTTAGCTATTGAAATATAATATTTGGTTTACTTTTTCAGCTTTGCCCAGAAAATGGGAAATCAACAATCAAGCAGTTCTCCACATATTTTTAATTGAATTTTTCCATCTTAAAGGCCAGAAAAACAAAACGGAATCATCTTTAGATTTTGCTAAGCTGCTATCATAATAAGTGTGGCAAACGGATGGATCGGATAGATTTTGATTCATATTATAATGGATGGGTCAAAAACACCAATCCATTTCGATCCATTAAAATTGTATTAAAAAAATCCAACCCATCCATGATTTATTTAATAAATAACCATCCAATTCATCCATTAAACATTTTTATGTTGATGGATATCCGACTCATCAATTTAAAAATATATTATACATTAAAATTTTATTTTAACAATATTTACAAACTAAATATTTTCCCTCTCTAAATATTTTGTCTCTCTAAATATTTTCTTGTCTTCTTTCACCCATCATAAGTTTATAACCCATACAAATTCAACCCTCACCAACCTCTGTGACATATAACCACAAACACCTCAAACCCACCTCTCTATTTTCCTTCACCCTCACCAAAGCTTAAAACCAGAAACATTTTTCACTCATCTTCTTCACCATACTCGATGTTGCTTCACCAGAAACAATAAAGATCAATGATGAAATTTGTTATTCCAATAAATAAACACCACAGCGAGAGAAATCAACGAGGAATGAGAGAGAGAGAGAGTGGGGAACCTAAAGTTTTTTTTTTTTTGACTGCGGGAACCTAAAGCTGAAGGAAGGAACATATGAATATGATACAGTTTTTATCATATCATCCATTCTTGCTTCTTCTTTTTTTGGCAATGAATAATAAATGATCCACCACTTTTTTTTTTTTTTGATCCAATAGATTAAAAAAAATTATTGAATTGATGACTAATCATCCATTAATAAAAACAATCCAACCCATCTAATTCATTTAGTAATTTTTTTTATTATTGGATGGGTTGAATGAATTTTGTTATAGATGGACCGAATGGATAATTGATCCATTGATTCTTTTGCCACCCCTAATCATAGATAAAATACATGCTATCAATTTCACATCAAAGATTTTACACTTTTCTTTTACATCACTTTTTATAGGAAAAGAAAGATACAGAGAGAGTATTGCATTATATAATTTTTTGTTTTATTATTTAAAAAAAGAGAAATGTTGTATACTCCTATAACTCTTCCTACAAATCCTTATACCCACTTGGTAAAAGAGATAAATATTATAAAGTCAAGATTAATTATTTTTTTTCACAGATATAGCATGTGACATGTGTTAACTTTAAGTGAGTAAAGGATTTATAAAAAGATTTTAGAATGATACAACATTTCTCTTTTAAAAAAGTAGTTGTTAGAATGATGTAATAAAAATAATTTGTAAAAACCATGATTTTTTATTCAACCTAGCAAATTAGTCCTGTTTCATGTTCTTCTAATTTTTTTTAAGTCACTTTAAATTGATCCTTATTACAGTGTAAATTAGTCCTTCATAGATGTCAAATTTTAATCATTAAAAAAGTTCCAAAAACTATGTGATAAGCTCCTAAGTTTTCTGAGAGACTAATTTAGTAGTTTACCTTTTATTTTAAGGATTTAACTGATAAACACTAACAGTGTAAAGTTTTTTTTATACTGTCAACCAATCAGAAATCGATATATCATTATAAATGTTTGGTTCTTATCCAAACCATCTTAAAAATTATCAATTTCGTGATTTCTGATTGGTTGTCAGTGTAAAAATCTTTATACCGACAGTACATATAAATTAAACTCTTATTTTAATATGTTTTTCGTTATAACTAATAATTAACTTTTATATCATACATCGATTGCCAATAACTCCAATGAAAGGAAAAATTACTTGGATGGAAACAAATTACAAAATGGTCTTTAGTTTTACCCTCACAGGAATTCACAGTAGTCTATATAAGCACAAGTTTGGTAACTAATAACAAAGTTAAAGAAAACTAAGATTGCAAGTCTAAAAGATTCCAATCAAACGGCATATATATATATATATATATATATATATATATATATATATATATATATATATATATATATATATATATATATATATATATATATATATATCCTGCTTATGAACAATATATTGATAGGGTCAAATTTGCTTCAGCAGGAGAAGGTGACGTTAGTTGAAGAAACTCAGAGAGGATTGGTATGTTATATTTCCCATATATTGGCTTCTTGATATGTAGCAATTTAAAGGGAGTGTGAAACTAATAAACAACCAGAGTATGCTCTTCATGCAGCTATGCTTGTGCTGAAATTCACCAAATCTTATTCCATTTTAAGAAGACAATTTATTCCAGTTCTGTTTTGCTGATCATAGCTTAAAAGTCTTTTGTATGTAATAAAAATACCGTTGTCTGAGATAGTAATCAGTAACTATCTGATTTTTAAGCAAATACACAAGGAAGGAGGGAGGAGATTTGGATTTCTTAACTTGGGACTCTGGATATGAGTGTATTAGCTGCTTCATTACCTAATTTCTGTCTCAACAGCCTGTCAACCTTTTTGAAATAGGTAACTTGAGTTTTTAGGTTCAATTACCTTAAATATGACACAAACAAAGAAATACATGCAATCCAAATTCTATAACTATATATATTCCTCCAACTGACAATACATTTTTTCTGATGTATTGATCAAGTTACTTGCTAATCCTTGATGAGTTTGGGCAAGAACACCAAACATCAGTTTCAAGAAAAAGCTTGGAATTGTAAGTGGATAAGTAAACAGGATGCCAAACTAAACCAAACATCACTGTAATTGAGACCAGGATTCTCTGCAGTCAATTTATCTTCTCGTCACTACATATTTTCTTGAAAACCAAGCACGGTTTCTGTTTAAGTCATGGTACAAGTGACTTCAAAGAATCCAAATCCCTGTAATTGGTAATACTATTGCTATAGTTATTATTTCTAGCATCGAGTCCGGAGTCTCCAAAAATATACTAGCCAGCTAGATAGGTCTCCTCGGCAGCTATTTGGTAAGCAACCTTGTAAGAAATAGTTCACTATTCTTATTCTTAGTATTTAATGACTTGTGATTTAAAAGAAGGACAAATTTAAACCTCTTTGTTGGAATTTAAGCTGAAAAAAAAAGTAGGATCATTTGAGAAAATTTGCTAGCCTCGTATTAACATTGAATAAAATAGTCAATATCACTTGATCGAATCTGTCACTTAAAATTTTACCTGCTCAAAATTCTGTATTATCTATTATGTCTACTTTGCTTTCCTAATGGGCATGTGCTTCCTATTGAATGCAAGTCAGAAATACATTTCAAGCATTTGTTTTTGTCCTTTGTTTTGTTTTGAAGCATTCCTTCGAGTTGTTTCAATAAAATCTTTCTGCTTAGAAAATCTTGTCTGATAATGACATCATTATCCATTTAATATAACTAATGCCGATATTCCCTCTGATAGGATTTTCCTATCGATGAAATGAAGAAGAAACAGAAATAAAGAGCAGAAAATGACAAAGGATGATTGGCCTCTTGTATTATTGAATGATAAAAGAAGGAACTTACAGAATATAAGAGCTATAGCTCCCCGAAGTCTGAATATTCCAGACCCCTATTCACAACTTAAAACTTTCATGCCTACCTCATTCTCTTTTCCCCCGATATATCCCCCTTTTGCATAACAGACTACCTCTTTCTATAACCACTTCCTTATTCTACGGGATTGACAGGCTGAATCATCCTTCTAGAATCAAGAGTAAACCCCCTCAGGGGTTTATCTGGATTGATACGGGTCTTGGGCCTGCGGGTATAGAACAGAAGGGGTTTGGGCTGGACTTGGTTTCTAACAATACCACCCTCCGTAAAACATGCCTTGTCCTCAAGACAGAAAGAAGAAAAGCGGGTCTGGATGGATTCCGCATCTTCCCAGGTGGCTTCATCAACAGGTAGTGAGTTCCAAAGGATGAGCCATTCCGTGACGAAACGACCGTTACTCTTCCCGTCTCTAGTGGCCAGAACCGCTTCAGGAACAGGAGTTTCTGTGGCCTCAAACGCCATATCGGGTGGAAAGGTAACTGCATCAAGACTGCCTGGGACTGAACGTTTGAGTTGGGAAGCATGAAATACCGGATGCATACGGGAAGTAGAGGGTAAGATGAGTTTCTAGGCCACTTCACCCACACGAGATTCAATCTGGAAAGGCCCAAAGTACCTAGGAGAAAGCTTAGGATTGATTCTCCTAACCAGGGATTGTTGTTTATGCGGGCGTAACTTGACATAAACCCAATCTCCAACAGAAAAAACAACATTCCGGCGGTGGGCATCTGCATATTTCTTCATGCGCTGCTGGGCACGATGAAGATGGTATTTCAGCTGCCGCAATGCTTCATCACGGTCCGAAAGTACAGCAGCAACCAACTCTACAACTGTCTCACCTTTCAAATAACGAATAATCGAGGGAGGATGCCACCCATAAACTATTTTGAAGGGAGACTTCCTTGTGGCAGAATGGGAGGAAGTATTATACCAGAATTCCGCCCATGACACTGACGAGGCTATTCCGATGCGAAACAACGGAGAAAGGTTTCTAGATAGCGATTCACCACCTCGGTTTGACCATCGGTCTGTGGATGGTAAGAGGTGCTCATCCGTAATGAAGTCCCCTGGAGTCGAAACATCTCTTTCCAAAACCTGCTAAGAAAGAGTGGCTCACGATCACTGATTATGGACTTGGGAAAACCATGCAATTTGACCACCTCTTTCACAAAAGTTTCTGCCACTGACTTAGAAGTAAATGGATGTCACAGAGGCAGAAAGTGAGCATATTTGGAAAGTCGATCCACAATTACCATGATGACTTCGAATCCATGGGACTTAGGCAGTCCCGAAATAAAGTCCATAGATATATCCTCCCAAACCAACTCCGGAATAGGGATGGGTTGTAACAGACCAGCGGGGGACATGGCTTGGTACTTGTTCTTCTGACAAATATCACATCGACGAATATAATCCATGATGTGTTGTTTCATACCCCTCCAAAAGAAACTTCCAGCCAACCTTTTGTATGTTTTGGTGAACTCGGAGTGACCCCCTATTTGTGTATCATGAAACTCGGTTAAGAGTGTAGGAATCAAACCAGAATTTTTGGATAGCATCAGCCTGTTCTTGAAGAAGATGAGTCCATCTCGGAGAGAGTAATTAGGCAAGGAACTAGGATCAGATTGCAGGGACTTTTGTAAGGATTCCAGCTCAGCGTCGGAGCCAATTTCTTCTCTGATTTTGGGAAAATCCACCCAATAGGGACTCATGGAGATGGTGGACAGCTCTGCTGAAGGGAGGAACTGCCTGGATAGCGCATCTGCAGCCTTGTTTTCGGGCCCTGATTTGTAGATCACTTCAAACTGAAACCCCATCAATTTAGACAACCAACACTGCTGGTCTGTGGTGGTGATCTGATCTCTTGTAATAGGTGTTTAAGGCTGCGGTGATCAATGTAGACCTTGAAACTTCTGCCCAACAGGTAGTGCCTCCAATGTTGTACCGAAAGAGCCAAAGCCATAATTTCCTTTTCATAGACAGACTTAGACAAGGTGGCAGCCGCTAGAGCCTTGCCGTAGTAAGCGATAGGGCGACCCTCTTGCATCAAAACAGCCCCAATTCCTCTACCCGAGGCATCGCACTCGATGACAAATTCCTTGGAGAAATTCGGAAGAGCCAGAACTGGGGAAGAAGATAGGCATTGCTTAAGATGCTCAAAGGCTTGGGCTTGTTCTGAGCCCCAGTTAAACCCATCCTTCTTGGTGAGTGCAGTAAGCGGCTGGACGATTTTTCCATAGTCCCGAATGAACCTGCGATAATAGCCCGTGAGTCCTAGAAATCCACAGACCGCCTTCACATTATTGGGAATTGGCCACTCCAAAATAGCCTGAACCTTGGAAGGATCCATGGCTACACCCTGAGCGGAAATCACGTGACCAAGGTACTCAATAGAGAATAGACCAAACACACATTTCTTCTTGTTGGCCACAAACCTGTGTTGGTTGAGAAAGGTCACTACAGTACTCAGATGGGTTAGATGAGCCTGCCAAGTGGGGCTGTATACCAGTATATCGTCGAAGAAAACTAGAACACACCTTCTCAGTAAAGGCCGAAATACGGAGTTTATCGTCGATTGGAAGGTTGAAGGAGAATTTACAAGTCCAAATGGCATGACAAGGTACTCGTAATAGCCCTCATGGATCCTGAATGTTGTCTTATGGATGTCTGCTTCCTTAACTCGAATTTGGTGAAATCCAGACTTGAGGTCTATTTTGGAGAAAAACATGGAACCGTGTAGCTCATCCAACAGCTCGTTAATTGTCGAAATCGGGTATTTATCTGGCACGGTAGCCTTGTTCAAGGCCCTGTAGTCCACACACATTCGCCAAGAGTTGTCTTTCTTCTTAACCAGGATGACTGGGCTCGAAAAGGGACTGGTGTTGTGTCTGATTAGTCCTTCAGAAAGCATCTCCTCCACTTGTTTTTCTATCTCATCTTTGTGATGATAGGCGTATCGGTAAGGGCGAACGCTCACGGGTTTTGCTCCTGTTATTAGAGTAATGGCATGATCGTGAGCTCTGTGTGGTGGCAGACCCTTCATTCCACTGAACACTTCATTAAATTGGTCCAATACCTCACCTAGCTCGTGACCCATGGGCGAAACATTTGAAATCTCTGGACCTTCTATATTACAAGACTCAAAACTATCAATCACAGCTTCGTGTAAAACCCCTTGTAGAGCGGAGGTCTGCACCCTATCGTGGATGTGGTAACCCTGAGAGTGATCACGTGGCCCTGTTCCTCAAAATATTGTCTTCCTTTTCCAATCCATGGTTGTTGTCCCACAAGCTTCCAACCACGCCACCCCCAGAATAATATCAACCCCCCTGAGATCCAATACATAGGCATCAACCGTCATAGTGTACCTTCCGACTCTGATCTCGAGTGCTCTGCAAACTCCTTGGGATGAGCACTTACTGCCGTTACCTAGTCCCACGCAAAACCTTTCCGTGCTAGAGACAGAAAGACCTAAGGATGCCACCTGCTCTCTGGCCACGAAATTGTGGCTGGCCCCACTATCAACCAAGAGAATGATTGGGTACCCTATCAAGGTTCCCTCCAGCTTGATGGTTTTAGAGCCGGTCAGCTCCTTGGAATCAAAAGCTCTGTAATCGAGAACCTGGCATACCTTCTCCCTGCTTTCCTCTTCGATCCTCTCTTCCTCGGCTAAGACGTTGTTGTCGGTGGGTTCCTCTCCATAAAAAATGAGGAGTCTTAAGTGCTTGTCATCAGAGCAGGTGTGGGTAGAACTCCAATGTTGGCCACACTTAAAGCAGAGGCCCAATCTACTTCTATCCATAAGTTCTTGGTAGGATAGATTTCTGGTGCCACCACGGATCTGACTCGAAACTGGTTGGGCAGGTTTGGGCCCTCTATCATTGGGCGCATTTACACTCCCTGTAGATGGTTGGGCCGAGTTGGGCCGATTCCCACTCTGAATTGAGTTGGCTAACGAGGTGGGCCTATGGTACTGGGAAGTGTTGTGCCACCCTCCAGATTGTGTTGACTTGTTCAACCTCCTCTCTATTAATCGTGCCACCGCGATCAACCTATGACGGTTGGGCGGCTCGAAGGCTATGACCTCCATCCGAATTTCCTCCTTCATTCCTCCTAACAAAAACCCCATGTCTTGGTCTTCTGGTAATGGAGGAATTTGTGCCATGAGGATTTCAAACTCCTCCACATACTCATCCAAGGAACTAGTTTGCTGCAACAACTTGAGTTGAGAGAATGGGTTCCCTAACTCATGATCGCCGTAACATTCCATCAGTGATCTCTTGAGCTTCTCCCAAGTCATCTCAGGCTCGGAGTCTCGGAGGACCTTGAACCAGTGCCATGTCATTCCTTCCATACAAATCTGGGCCAGCTGCACTCTCATCTCTGGCGGCATCCTCTGGACCGCAAAATACGCTTCCGCCTTGGCAACCCAACCGACGGGGTCACAACCCTGGAAGGAGGGCAACTCCACATGTTTGGCGGATAGGCGAGACGCTTTGGTTTCCGATGATGACCCGGAGGTCGGAGATTCTTGTCGCTGCTGCCGGAACCCATCTCGTACCTCGAGGATTAACGCTTGAAGGGAGGGCATCTCACTACAAAAAAACAACTGTTTAGCGACCGACATATTCGGTCGCTAAACTTTCTAATTCGGTCGCTATTTAATGTAGAGACCGAATTAGCGACCGATTAATGGTGGTGGCTGACAACCTGGTCGCTAAGCTTTTAGAGACTGAAATAATAATTCGGTTGCTAAATGGCGGCCGTAATTTCGGTCTCTAAATAATAAAAAATGATCGCTACACGGTTGCTCACATTGTTTGGGTAACTATTTTTAGCGACCGATAATCGGTTGCTAGTTCGGTCTCCAATGTTGGTTACTGTTAACCTATATTAGCGACCGATTTTCGGTCGCTAGACCACAATCTGTTAATGTTAACTAAAGTTTAGCGACCGAATTATTGGTTTCTAATTCGGTCGCTAAACTGGTTTTTATTATTATTTTTTTAATTTTAGTTTTTAAAATAATAAATTTTTTCTGTTTTTCTTTAAAGTTTAGCAAAATTACTAATAAAACACACCAAATTACTAATGAAATATACAATCATAAGAAATAATGAATATATACATATAAAATAATAATCCAAAGTGTCGTACAAGAATCGTTTAAAGTCAAAAATATGAAGAAAAAAAAAAGGCAGTCATGATGAGGGGGAGGTGGAGGAATCCAATCATCCTCAGCGTCCGTACCACCGACGTCTGCTATCTGATCGTCCTCTGCAGTAGCAGCATCGATGAGGTGGTGGCGGCGAATCGGTGGAGCGGCAGCAGGCGGCACAACCGTCAGAGCATCACCCTGAGCAACTGGTGTCTGGATCCTCATCTGCTCCAACACCAGCCGCAGTGTCTGGCCCTGCTTGATGCTCGTCTGCATCAGCCGCCGTGTGCCGAAGTCAATCAGGCAATCTGGTTCGCCATCTACTGCTCTCTCTCGCTCTTCTCCCGAAGCTCCGCGTTCAGCTGCGTGATGATGTCCTGCATTTGGTTGAACTACTCCTGAGGGACGGTATCGACGTAGGAAGGAGCAGGCATGCCGAATGATGAAGCGATAAACTCACCTCCGAGGTGTCCGAGGCCATACACGTGCCCCTTCTTGTTCCTGCCCCCGACGACCTCCAAATAAATGGCATTATCGTCGACGAAGATAGGAGAGCTAGGTCCATCACCAGTCAAGGCCTCATCTTGTGACTGTGAGGCATTTGATATGGCATCGCCCTTCTTCTCGTTGAAGCCCACCTACAAAGTATAGTTGAAGAGATTTAGTTAAAATTATAATCAATATTAACAAATCATTTAAAATAAATTACAAGTAAACACTAAATTGTTTTTTTTGCTTACAACATAGTTACGGGTCTTGTCGTTGACCCATGTCCCCGACTTCAACTTCTTCGTCCTCTCCACCAACTCCATAGCAGTGGGGGCCCGCTGTTTCTGTGCTTTCTTCACAGAAAAATATAATCTTAAATTCATAAGAATAATTAAAAATGAAAACTAATTAAATAGTATAATAAGTCAAAAGTTTAATGTATTACCAGCTCGTCGTAGTGGGTGGCGGCTGATTTAGACCCGCCGGTCCAAGCACATGCGCCACCATCAGAAGCTCGATTACGCCGAGTTGTGGCCTGGACCTCCTGGAACTTCTCAGTAGCCTGGTACTGGTCCAGCTGCCTCCTGATCTCAGGATCCACCCACTTCCCCTTATTCTTACCCTTCCTCTGCATGTTCGTCAGATTCTTCATGACCAGTGAGCCTTTATGTTCAAATATGTCCCTGACGAGACCCTCTAAAGCTACGTCCCACCTATACTCTTTCTGCAACTTACAGTTGTTAACAAATTCTTGTGTGTATATAGATATATAATATAAATTTAATTTAAATAACTTATTAAATTGTTACCTTAAACTCTTGAAACAACTTATCACTATGGCCCCCTGGGATGGCCTTCCATGTAGGTCATGGACCATCAAACTTGCGTCGCAGGATCTTCGATATCGGATCAGAAGAGCCCTTCGTGGGCAGAAAGCTGCAGCAAAATTAGAGCATTAATAAATGTTATAAATAAATAAAAAAAACAAGTAAATAGAAATTAACGATACTTTATATATATTGAAAAATTAAATTAGCTTACTCGTTATCCCCCTAGGGATAAGAAGAATCCTCCTGTCGGATGCACCACGACTCTCCTGTCCCGATGATGATGATGGTCCTGTCATAGGTGTGGATGATGAGGGTGCAGCCTGTGTCCCGACCACATGAGGCTGGGTAGGGGGTGCAACTCCATCACCCTGAGGTGTCCCGTCCACAGAGGTGCTGGTAGGGTGGCCTCGATCTGAAGGCTGTGGGTCGGCTGGCGAAGGGACTCTTGCAGCACGACCTCTGCCACGACCTCCACGACGACCCCTACCTCTAGAGGAATCTGCCATCTGTGTAAAAAATGAAAAGATGATTACACAATAGTGTAAATAATACAAAAATAAATTACCTAAGTAGAATGACATTTACACAATGAATTATGACATAAATAAATTACCTAAGTAGAATCTCCGTCACTAAATTCACCCTCACTCTCATCAGTCTCACTTGATCGGAATGTGCCTTCCCTAGATGCATCCAACTCGGATTGATCCATCAACTCTCTTTCAACTTCTTCCCAATTTCCGGAAATGTCCGCCAGAGAATTAACAATAATGTTCGGTGTAATTTGCAACGGTACGTGGGGTCTTGAAAACTCATCATCTCGGTACGGAGCATCTTTTTCAGGTTGGTTGATTACATTATCAGTAATTATACTGCGAGCCTTTATCTTAATAACACCCAACCAGCCTTGATGTCCTTCGGGATATGGCGAGTAATAAACCTGATTTGCCTGTTGTGAAAAAATGAATGGGTCGTACGTCTTATTATACCTACGGACAGCCTAACTTGAACAATACCATATTTTTTATCGATTTTTGTCCCCACGTCCAGAGTAGGATCAAACCAATCACACTTGAAGATAACTAACTTCATCACAGGGAAACCGGTATAATCGAGTTCAAGGATGTCAGTTAGAACCCCATAGAAATCATCCTCTACATTGCCATCAGTGGCTCGCACACAAACACCATAGTTACACGACTGTATTCCTTCATTCCATGTTTTTGTGTTAAATTTATATCCATTTACAATGTAAGTATTCCATGATGTAACCCATCTGTTAGGTCCCTATGCCAAATTTGTCAACAATGGATTTTGAACATTGTTTTCTGGATCTAGTACCTAAAAAATCAAATATTATATTATTCTTATACATGCTATCTATTTAAGGAGATAAAATGTATTGCAACAAATGAAGATGCTTAACCTACATATTTACTAAACCACGTAGCAAAGTGAGAAGTAATTTCTCGATCATCCTAATCGTTTGAAATGTCAGGTTGGAGATCCCTTAGAAAATTGTCGTACATCCTACATATGGGAGATTAACAGCAGGACGATTAATAATCATAAATGTCAATTAAACTTATAAAAGACATTGTATAAACTTACTCTAAATATGGCGCCACCTCTTCACAATTTTGAAGGATATACAGATGAGCAGCATTAATGTCACGTTGATCCAAGAAATATCCTTTTGATTTGCCACTAAATCTTCCCGGATAGTTGAATATTGATATAGGAGGACTAGTTGAACTTCCTTCGCCCGAATCAACGTTTCTAGGCATCCTTGTCCTTCTCGTGTTAACTTCGTCCGGATAGTAATAAGAGGCAAAAGTGGAAGTCTCCTCTACTAAGTATGCTTCACAAATGGAACCCTCCACTCGTGCCTTGTTCTTGACTTTGTGTTTAAGGGAGTGCAGGAACCTATTAAAGAGGGATACATACAAATAATTACTAGTTTTAGGGAAAGCTAAACTACGATTTCGTGTTCATGAATTTCATTTGTATTAAGTAAAATAGTTGATATTGTTTACCTCTCAAATGGATACATCCAACGGTATTGGACTGGGCCACCAACTCTTGCTTCGTAAGGTAGATGAACTGGCAGGTGTTCCATGGAATCAAAGAAACTCGGCGGGAAGATTTGCTCCAGCTTACATAACAAAATGGGCATCTTGAATTCCATATCCTTTAATTGATTCACATTTAGTGTTATCGATGTGAGCTCCCTGAAAAAGTGGCTAAGCTCAACAAGTGGGTTCCAAATTTGCTTCGGTGATGCATCGAACGCAATTGGAAGCAACCGTTGCATGAACACGTGGCAATCATGACTCTTCATTCCATGTAACTTTGCTTCCTTAATGTCAATACATCTACCCAGATTGGAAGCATACCCATCTGGTAACTTTAGTTCTTTAACCCACTTACAGACGGCCACTTTCTGTGTTTTGCTTAGTGTATAACTTGCCTTCGGTTTGATAAGTCTGCCACGACCACCGTCCTGCAACTCAAGCTCCTTCTGATTACAAATTTCAGCCAGATCCAATAGGGATTTATTTGTATCCTTTGTCCTCACCTTGATGGCCATCACAGTGTCAAACACATTCAAAAACACATTCCTCGTAGTATGCATGACATCAATGTTGTGACGGAGTAGCTGCGTCCTCCAATATGGCAACCTCCAAAATATACTTTGTTTTTTCCAATGATGGTTGACGCCATAATCAGGAATATGTTCTCCTTGGGATTCATGGACGAGTGGTAAGTACTATACTCTCCGCCATACATTAGGACCAGTCAAACGTGGTGGAGGTGGTGTTGTCTCCGCACAACGCTTCTTGAATGCATTCTAGTTCCACCTATAAGGATGATCTTCTGGAAGGAATTGACGATGACAATCAAAATATGAGATCTTTCGACTGTTTTTAAGCGTGAATGCCTTCGATCGCTCCATACATATTGGGCATCCAAGCTTCCCCGCGGTCATCCAACCCGACATCATCCCATAGGCGGGAAAGTCGTTGATCGTCCACATCAAAGCTGCTTTCATCATGAAATTCTGCCTCAAAGATACGTCATATGTCAACAAACCATCATTCCACAACATCGTCAACTCATCTATCAGCGGCAAGTATACACATCAATCTTACCTTTTGGATTAGACGGACCCGGAATTATGACTGCTAGGAACATAAACTCCCGCTTCATGCACATCCCCGGGGGAAGATTGTACGGAGTCAGGATAACCGGCCAACAAGAGTATGCTTTTCCAGACTTCCCGAAAGGATTAAATCCATCAGTAGATAACCCCAATCGGACGTTCCGAGGGTCCTGCGAAAATGCCATATGAACCCTATCAAAATGCTTCCAAGCTTCTCCATCAGATGGATGACACAAGACATCTTGCTCCCTCTCATGCTCACTATGCCACCTCATGTGAGCTGCAGTGGCCATCGAAGAGTACAATCTTGTAAGTCTTGGCACGAGTGGAAAGTACCACATTTTTTTAGCGACCTCTTCTTCTCAATGCCCATCCTAGTGGTTGTCTTATACCGATCCGCACTAAAAAATCGACAACATGTTATGCTTTCCGCTGAATCATCCTTATAGTACAACATACATCCATTCGGGCAACAATCAATTTTCAAACACCCCAGACCCAAATTTTCCACAGACTTCTTAGCATGATAAAAACTAGTAGGCATCCGATTGTCTTCTGGCAACGCCTTGGACATTGACCTGGTGAGGCAATTAAAACAGCCTTCTTGCATATTGTAGTCAGATTTGATACTCAACCATTCCATGCACATCAACAACTCCGTGTACTCCCGACATCCTTCCCACAATGGAGATCGTGCAGCACTCAGTATATCATAAAATCTTTGAGCTTCGGGATTCGGATTCTCCTCTATGTATTGGGAACCCATTCCACCATCTTCTCCCCCATCTTCTTCTAGTACAACACCAACTGATGGTCCAGCATGATCCTTTATCATCTGCTCATATGGATTCAATTCTTCCCTCCGGTCACCACTTCCATAGTACGAACCTTCAAACACAATTGGGTTTAAATCAGGCAACGTCTCACCATGGTTACTCCACCAATAGTAATCAGGCATGAAGCCCTTCTCATAAAGATCGGCTGTAACTCCATCCATGCTTTTGAAAGATTGACACATGCATCTTTTGCAAGGACACCTCAAATGATCACCGCCCAGCCGTATAAATCTCTCCTGGCTAACAACAAACTCTATAAACTCACCCACACCAACTCTATACTCTTCCCTAAGACGTTTATTCCGATCCAACCTACGATACATCCATTTCCGATTCTCCGGAATATCCATTGCTGGCAATTAAATAGCCTGACCAATCCTACAATAACACTTATATATTACGGTGCATTCCAATAACTCCATCAATCTCGTTCTTATGACAAGGTATGAACCTATCCTATTCGAGAAGAAACCTTTACCACACTTGGCTAATAATAGTTATTCCCATATTCAAATACCTTATACTTGACAAAATTTTGGCAGCATTTCCCATCGGTCTCCAAGTACACGACTCGAGCACGGTGAGAATCACCGCGATCAAGTATGCACCAGGAGAACAAAAGGAAATGCATCAGACCTAGATTTCAACAAGTATATAAGGCATTTGAACATTGAAATGACTATTGTACGAGTGTGAAAAAGGTTTTTTCCCAAATTGTCCCACTTGGACAATTCAAGATTCAATACAATGAGCATGCGTGCCCTGAGAAGGTACGCATGCTCATTAATATTGAATCTCAAATAGGAAACTAAGGCTTTCGTAACTTAATAATTAACTCTAGCAGAAAATAAAACCATTGACTTATAAGGATTGCAGCATACTTCAACAAATATATATTGAAGCATATTTCAATACAAACTTAGATAAAATATAGTAGCAAACATCCTATTAAGCTCCGCTCTCCACTAACAAGTAACACATAATTGTCAAACACATGCATAACTTCTAAATTAACAACACACAACAAGCATCCTGCCTTTTTGACAGGATCACATCCTATTGAGCTCTGCTCTCCACTAAGGCTATTCTAACTCCTTAACCATAACAGAATATACAAATTTAACTCTATATACAGAGCACAATTTTAGCGACAAAAACGTTAATAAGGACATAAAAATGGCAATCAAGGCATAGAAATGACACATCCATCCTATTGAGCTCTGCTCTCCAATAACAAACAACATATAAAGTTTACAGCCACATGCATCAATTTTAATCTACCAGCACACAACCAGCATCCTATTGAGCTCAGATCTCCACTAACAAACAACATATTCAATTGCAACCACATGCATCATTTCTAATATACCAAGACACAACTGAGAATACTATTGAGCTCAGCTCTTCACTAACAATCAACAAATCAATTCAAAGTCTTCAAGAACCACTAGCAACAAAGAAAAAGATAGAGTATTTGACCTACCTCAACTCCAAGCAAATAGTGAAAACGGGTGACGACTAGAGCGGTTGTCAATAGACAAAGAAAACTGTAAGAAAAAATAATAACATCAACAAAGGCTCTTGTGATAAAAGTATGAACTTGGAAATCATTAACCTACTTGCACACTTGCCACTCATGAAAGTATAAACAAAACATTTTCATTACATATTAGTACCATAGCTTGTTTAAGCCGGGCATTGTTTTAGTGGCAAAGCAATAAAAAAAAAGGCATGTTATGTACTTCAACAACTTATATAAGTGTGCCCAAAGTGTATTATGTGCAGGTGGCGTGAATGGAAGGGATGAGAGTGTGGGGAACTGATAGTGCAGGAACCCTAAACAGAGAGGTAAAATAAAAGAAGTAATAAAAAGAAAAGTGGTAAAATGGAGCAATGCACATGAGACAAACCAGCGTAGCATGTTCACCAAGATGACTTGCGAAATCAAAAATCCTCTTAGGCAATAACCATATCATAAATATCATAAAAGGTCAATCAAATTAAAACAATGATCATTCAGTTAAGTTATTTTCATTTTTAACATCACAAAAATATTATTTACCTTTAGCTACACCAAAAGAGGGATTTAAAAAGTAGAAACAAAACCAGATTAGAACCAATTGGATATATGCGAAAAGGTGGCAGAAGTATAATGATCCTATAAACACTAAAATACCAGAACTCAAGTAGTCATAAAGCAAACAATTTTAAAGTACAATTAAAAACCAATCAGCACCTGCACCACCTAGCAAAAATATATACTTTACAAATCATGGTAATTCAGGCTTTTCATCAAACACCCTGCTATCATTACCCTCAACACCTATCATACTGTTTAAACAAGACAATATTCCCCAGAAACTTTACCCATTTGATCAATACCAAACAGTTTATCAAGTAATAGAGAACAGAAAATCTAATTTTCAGTGCTTAACAGCTTCAATCATCAACAGGCAACATCACATAGATCAAAGGTTCAACCAATCAAATAGTATAACAACATGAAGATTAAACAAAATACAACTTGCTACTCCACCTAATGAATGATGAGTGCAATCACGATCTTGGATTGAAAAAAGAAAGGGAGGCACTTGAATAACCTACCCTTCACAGTTACAGAGACGGCGGTGCGGCGGCCCAAGAGGGTGCTCTCTCAGTCGCGCAAAACCTGCAAACAGAGCCTGCAAACCACGCAAAACCTGCAAAGAGAGAGAGACAGAGGGAGGGAGAGACGCGAGTGAGAGAGAGAAGGAGAGAAGGAGAGGGAGAGAGAGACACGAGTGAGAGAGAGAATGAGAGAAGGGGAGAAGGAGAAGGAGCGAGAGACGTGAGTGAGAGAGAGAAGGAGAGGGAGAGAGAGAGGTATGCTTACCGTGTGGAGGAGGTGGTGGCCGGAGAGGAGCTGGAGGAGGTGGTAGCCCGAGAGGAGATGCTGCGCCGCCTGCGTGTGAGAGAGAAGAGAAGAAAATAGAGAAATGGGGGAAGAGAGGAAGGAAATCACGATTTAGGGATTTTAGTTTTAGGGATCGAATTATTCGGTCGCTAAATCGGTTGCTAAATGGGTTAATTTGAAATTTGAATTCATAAATTTAGCGACCGATTTAAAATTCGGTCGCTAACACGCTCTATTTTAATTTTTTACGCGCCGTTTAGCGACCGATTTAATATCGGTTGCAAAGATAAATAAAATTTAACCGTTGGATTTAAGTCGGTCGCCATTTCGGTCGCTAAAAAGTCATAAATTTTTTACTTTTACTTTCCTTTATTTTGAGACCGAAATAGAGACCGGTAACTCCGCTACACTCTATTTCGGTCGCTATTTCGGTCGCAATATCAACTCTAATCAGTGTTTGATTTAGATCCTACAATCTATTGCCATTTCGGTCGCAAACAACAACCAACAAATTCGGTCACTATTTTCGGTCGCTAAATAACCTTTTTTGTGTAGTGTCTCACAACCCTAGAAGGAGGGCATCACCACATGTTTAGCAGACAGGCGAGACGCTTCGGTTTCCGATGATGACCCGGAGGTCGGAGATTGCTGTCGCTGCTGCCGGAACCCATCTCGCACCTCGAGGATTAACGCTTGAAGGGAGGGCATCTCACAACCCTGGAAGGAGGGCATCTCCACATGTTTGGTGGACAGGCCAGATGCTTCGGTTTCCGATAATGACCCGAAGGTCGGAGATTGTTGTCGCTGCTGCCGAAACCCATCTCGCACCTCGAGGATTAACACTTGAAGGGAGCTGGTGAGTTCGTCGACACTAGTCCTCAAGGAGCTCAACTGAGCTGAATGCTCCTTCAGTGTCGAACCATGTGACCTCACCATCCGATCCTGCCCCCTAAGCAATCTCTCTTGGTTTCTGAGACTCGATTTGACGGCGGCAACTCGCATTTCAATGGCGTCCAATCGTTGTGTCGTCGTCGTCATTCTTGTTAGCATGCACTCTCAATACCTCTCAACGAGAGCACCAGTTGATAGGATTTTCCTCTTAGTAAACAGCAAGAAACATAAATAAAGAGCAGAAAATGACAAAGGATGATTGGCCTCTTGTATTATTGAATGGTAAAAGAAGGAAGTTACAGAATATAAGAGATATAGCTCCCCCAAGTCTGAATATCAATTCCACACCCCTATTCACAATGTAAAACTTTCATGCCTACCTCATTCTCTTTTCCCCGATATATCCCCTTTTGCATAACAGACTACCTCTTTCTATAACCATTTCCTTATTCTACTGGGATTGACAGGCTGAATCATCCTTCTAGAATCAAGAGTAAACCCCTCAAGGTTTATCATGATTGATACGGGTCTTGGGCCCTGCGGGTATAGAAATGAAGGGGTTTGGGCTGGACTTGGTTTCGACACACCTCTATCAAACTTTACTCTGATTCTATGAACAATATCTTAATGTTGCATATTGTCACTTTTCTCTTCTCCAGCAAATTAGACTTCTATCAAAACCAATGCATTGTACAAATCCCACTTGCACACAAGTTAGACAGTTAGTTAGTTGTGTTCTTATAGTTATATTGTTATAAAGTTAGTTAAAAGTAGTTAGTGAGCTCACAAGTTGAGCCAGTGTAGCTTGGCTATATAATGAAGCCCCACCCCTTGTAATATTCAGTTCGAATAATTCATTTTCACTCGACTCTATCTTTCACTTGGTTAGCATGCTTACACTGAGCTGCTTGATCAAGTAATGCTGAGTTCATTCTTCATATTGAGTTTTCACATGGTATCACAGAGCTTTTTTTAGGAAAGGGCTCATTGTTTCCTATGCCAAAGCCTTTCCCCTCTGTTCTTGATCCAAAATTTCATTTCCTCCTTCTTCTTTGAGGTTTCTTGTTCTTCTTTGAAGTTTCTTGAAGTTCATACTTCCATCAATTTGCATCTGCAATGGTAAATCTTGTTGCAGTTCCTCCAATGGATCCTTCGAATCCACTTTTCATGCACCCGAATGAAAACCCTGTCTTAAATGTCTTGGTTGGAAAGAACTACCAGACTTAGGCCCGAGCCATGATCATGGCACTTCGATCAAAGAACAAAGTTCAATTTGTTGATTGTTCCTTCCCTAAACCAGATCGCCAAGACCCTACATTTGTTGCATGGGGTAAGTGCAACATCACTGTCCAATCTTGGATTGTCCAGGCCTTACACCCTAAAATTGCTGAACTTGTAATGTGGATGGATACAGCTCTAGATGTTTGGAATGAGATCAAAAAGATGTATCACCAAGCTGACATCTTCAGAATTGCCATTGTGCAAGAAGAAATCCATGCCCTCAAACAAGGTGATATGTTCATAACCTCATACTTTACTCAGTTGAAAACTCTTTGGCAAGAGTTGGATAATTTCAGGTCAATCCCTTCTTGCTTGTGTGAAATTAGATGTACATGCCCTTTGGTTAATACTTTTAAGTCATATAGGGAGGATGACTATGTGATTAGATTTTTAAGGGGTTTAAATGAACAATATAATGCTGTGAAGTCTCAGATCATGTTGATGAGACCATTACCAGATATTAGTGATGCTTACTCTATGTTGATACAACAAGAAAGAGAACTTAATGGCTCCATTGATGAGTCTATGATACTTGCTAATGTTGCTGATAACAAGCACACAGGAAATGGCCACTACCAAAACAGAAACCAAGACTCGGGTTCCTTAAACCGTGGCCATTACAGAAACTCAGGAGGCAAGGGAAAGGGTAAAGTCTGTTCCCATTGAGGAAAGACCGGCCACACAATTGATGTGTGCTATAAGAAGCATGGCTTCCCTCCAAACTACAAAAGAAATGCAACAATCAATAATTGTGTTTAATCTGATGATGATGAGGATCAGTATGACACTGCCAATATGTTTTCTCATGGGACTGCTAGTGCAAGTGAGTCATCAAGCTTGGGATTCACACCAGCACAACACAAGGCCTTACTGGCTTTGCTTCAGCAGCCAGACAAACAAGAACTGCATTCTGCAAACCAAATAACTAGCTTGCCTTGTAAATCCACCAATGTAAAGACAACAAGTATAATTTATGCCTTAACCCATAGTATAAAACCCAATTCTTGGATTCTTGATACAGGAGCAACAGATCATGTCTGTTTCTCCATCTCAATGTTTCAAACATACAAGAAAGTAAGTCCAATTCTTGTGATTTTACTAGATGGTAGTCAGGTAAAAACTTATCTACCAGGAACTATTTTCTTTACCAAAAACCTATACTTAACTGATGTCTTGTACATACCCAAATTTAACTTCAATTTGATTTCAATTTCTAAACTCACAAAATCTCTAAATTGTCATCTAACTTTTCTAAAAAATTCTTGTCAGATTCTAGACTCCTATGCTATGAGCAATGAAAGTCAGCCACTGGACCTCTCTCACGATATCAACAATTTTAGCTCAAATAAGTGTGATCCGTGGCATATTACACTTGGACGTCCAGCTCAGGACAAGTTAGTTTCTTTGAGTAAGGTTCATTCTTTCATTCAATGTAATAAAGGCAAAGAACCCTGCGAGGTTTGTCATTTTGCCAAGCAAAAGAAATTAATGTTTCCTATTAGTAATACTAAAGCTGTAAAGATTTTTGATTTGGTTCATATGGATATCCGGGGTCCCATTTCCATTCCATCTACATTTGGTCATAGATACTTTCTTACTATAGTAGATGATCATTCTAGGCACACTCGGATATATCTTATGAAATTAAAATCAGAAACTTCAACACACATCCATTCCTTCATTGAAATGATGCACAATTCGGCACCAAACTAAAATGCATTAGATCTGACAATGGTCCTGAATTTAAACTCAACCAATTCATCAAAGGGAATTATCCATCAAACTTCTTGTGTGGAAACCCCACAACAAAATGGTGTTGTGGAAAGAAAACACCAACACATCTTAAACACTGCAAGAGCTTTAATGTTCCAATCTAATACTCCAAAATGCTTCTGGAACTATGCAGTGAAACATGTAGTGTATCTCATAAATAGGCAACCCTCAACTTCAGTTTCAAACAACTCACCTTATGAGGCACTATATAATGAGATACCTGATTTGTCACAACTTAAATTTTTTGGATCACTAAGCTTTGCAAGCACTCTTACAGCAAACAGAAGAAAGCTAGATCCTAGAGCTAGAAAGTGTGCCTACTTAGGTCAACAACAAAACACTAAGGGATTTATCCTATTTGATATAAAAACTAGAGAGACTTTTGTGTCTAGGAATGTAAAATTCTATGAAGACAAATTCCCTTTCTCACATAACACAAACTGCCAATTCCAGTCAAGTCATCATGCCTGTACATGATCCCTTTCTCAATGAACTCACTGATCTTGAAACAATTAACCATGAGCCAGCAGTACACCAACCTGAAGTCACTTGCCCTGATGCATTGAATCAAGCTGATTCTAATATGCCTAGAAGGTCTGCTAGAGAAAGGAGGCCACCAAATCATTTACAATACTATCATTACTCGCTGAATACTCTATCTTTAACAACAGGACCATCATCATCAAAAGTAAAATATCCTATTTCCAATTTCATTTCCTTTGACAATATATCACCTTCACATAAACACTTCACACTAGCTGTCCAGTCCTCCATAGAACCCAAAAAACTATGCAGATGCAGTGAGGTTTGACTGTTGGAAAGAGGCTATAAAGGCTGAGTTGGATGCTCTTGAGAAAAACAAGACTTGTTCACTCACTCCACTACCCTCCAAGAAGAAGATTATTGGTTGTAAATGGGTGTTTAAGATCAAACATCGGGAAGATGGTTCCATTGAGAGGTATAAGGCAAGGTTGGTGGCAAAGGGCTTCACACAAACAGCTGGAATTGATTATCTGGATACCTTCAGTCCAGTTGTCAAGATGACTACTGTTAGACTCCTTTTATCCATTGCTTCTAGTCTCAACTGGAATCTACATCAACTAGATGTTAACACTGCTTTTTTGCATGGTGAACTGGATGAAGAAGTGTACACGAGGGCACCTCCTGGTCTTGACTTGCCATCCAATTCCAAACTGGCTTGCAAACTCCAAAAATCCCTTTATGGATTGAAGCAGGCAATGGAATGCAAAACTGACTCAGGTTCTCACCAGCATGGATTTTGTGCAATCAAAGGCAGATTACTCACTATTCACAAAGAAGACAGCTACTGGTTTGACAACTGTTTTAGCTTATGTGGATGATCTGCAAATAGGTGGCAATGATCTTGATGAAATCACAAGTATTAAGTCAGTCTTGGATGCACAGTTTGATATTAAGGACCTCGGCCAACCCAAATTGTTTCTTGGCTTAGAGATTGCTCGGTCACGTAAGGGAATAGCTTTGTACCAAAGAAAGTATACCCTGGATTTGCTTTATGATACAGGTCTTCTAGCTGTTAAACCTTGTAGTACTCGTATGGAGTATGGTGCTAAACTTCACAAAGAATCAGGAAATGCATTGCCTGATCCATCTATCTATAGGAGATTACTTGGAAGACTCATGTATCTAACAAACACAAGACCCGATATATCTTATGCAGTTGGACACTTAAGTCAAGACCTTGATTCACCTACTCGACACACACTATGATGTCTGCACCAAGAATCTCAAGTACATCAAAAATGCTCCAGGAAAAGGCATATTCTTCTCTCGCCACATCCGACCTCAAACTCAAGGGATTCTCCGATTCAGATTGGGGTGCATGTTTGGACACAAGAAGATCAATTTCAGGGAATCGGTAGTGGAAAAAAGCCTTTCTACAATGGTTGAAAAAGGCTTTCTACAACAGATTGACCAACTGTTGTAGATACGCCGATGTAGAAAGTAGGGACTTTCTACAACGATTGTCCAACCGTTGTAGAAAGTACATTTCTACGTTGATTGGAAGACACAAATGTTGTAGAAAGTGTGATTTCTACATCCAAATTGTGGATTCGGGTGGACTTTCTACATCGATTGTGTTGACCAACCGATGTAGAAAGTTAACTTTCTACATCTGTTTTTTTGACCAACCGTTGTAGAAAATATGCTTCCTGGTTTCACAGTGACTTTCTACATCGGTTAATGTCACAAAGTTATATAGAAAGTCTTGTATTTTTTTTTAAACCTCACTTGTTTCTTCCCTCACTTCCTTTCCATGTTTACATTCAGTTTTCAGTACACATCAACAAAATCAACAACACGAAATCAACAAAAACTCAATAATTAACATTAACATCCATATATATAATTCAATATCCATATAATTAATCAGTATCGATTAATAGCTATATCAACAAAAAAAACCAAACCTATAAAAATGTCAAACTAAATACATCTAAGATACAAATGGTTTACTATAATCAAGAAAGAAGTTTGCCCAGTGTCGCTAAAAGCTTTAACTACGTGTAAACTCCTCCCTCACTCTCCAGCTTTGTGTGCCCAAGCAAAGGATCCTGCCCTTTCAACAATTATTGTAGGAGAAGAAACATGCGACCAATAATAATATTTCAAAATGAAAAATACTCAGAAAGTATCATTCTCAAAACTGCAATCAGATCATCCCAACAGGGCATATATACATCATATTTAGACAGACATAACATAAATACCAAAGACTGTCTTTATTTGAAGGAATTGAACTTCTTATTAGTATTGAATTACTTGTTTCCAAACTCATAAAACAAGAGAGAAAGAATAAAAGTAACCTTGGTAACTATAGTAACTAAGGAAAGAATATTGGTTACACATGAATTTGGATTTTTAAAAATAGAGTTTTCCTGTTTTCCTACTACTAAAATTCTATTAGACTCCAATAACTATGAACTTATCATGTGACCCACTAGTGGAGCAAATACCACCAAGTTTTTATCTTGTGGCTTCCTCTCCTTAAAGATATACACAATTTAAGAATTAGATATGATGATATCTGGTTTTTATTCATTCTAAGTAACAATTGTGTAAATTGTACATAGTAATCCCATTAAAAGCAAAAACTGGTTTTGATTAAACATGGGATGTAGTAAAAGGTGAAAGAAAGAAGGGGATTTCTACTTACAACCAGAGGATTTCTAGAGTAAGAAAGAAAATAATAAGACAGATAAAGAAACTTCTACTGTAACAAAGAAAATATAGATGTGTAATATATATAGCATAAAAAATCCAAAAGAGAACAAAATGACCAAATATAGATATATGGGGTTCATAATTCAGATAGATGCTTACATGATCATAGAATCTGTCCAGAGAATACTGTACTGATGGAAATCCTCAGCATGATCAAACCAGAGACCATATCTTTCCTCTCCGCCAATGCCGGTACTTCCATTACCATAAACATTAGTCTGAATCCTCCAATCTTTACCTCTAATGTTTCCCAAAAACTCAGTCTATTTAATCATGGTTGTTCTGAAACATGTCATTAGCCACCTAGACCTAACATACATGCATCCGAGAGCAACAAAACCTAAAAAAAATGATAAAATATCATTTGGCATTAAAATGAACAAAACACACACACATGTACAAGTGCACAACCATTGGGATAAAGGTTCAAAAATTACCCCATTTTCTTGTTCAGCTTCAGCATCTATAAGTTTTTCAACAGCAATCTTTCCTGCAATAACAAAGAATTGAAGTTAACAAAACTTGGATTTTCTAGCAATAACAGGGAAAGAAAAGTATTTTGTTGAGGCCATAAATTTAACACCTCTACAAATGTTATAAAAAAACAAAGACCTTAATAAATTCAAAGTGCAGACATATCCATTCACGTTAAGTAGAAAGACAATGCTGCCTATGATGTTACAATAAAAACAAACATTTTTTTTTTCTAGAAAAACATAAGGATGATACTTAAAGAAACAAAAAGAAACCACTGTATTTATATAATGCAGCATCATTTTAGCTTTGATGGGTGTACATAATGCATCGTCATTTTCAGCCCCTTTCAACTCTATAAACCACTCCAATATCCAATCCACACAACAAAATACGGCCTATGATTCACATCAAACAGTTGGAGGGCAACAAATATATCAACAGAGAACTAAAAGTCTAGCTCTAAATCCAGGCAACAAGACCAACCGTGTTACCAAATTTTATGTATAGATTAAAACGTAAGATAGACATGAGACTCATTCTCAAAACACATTAATTGAAGATTTGCAAGCAAGGCATACAATGAAAAGAAGGAAACACCGGTTAGCAAGTAACAACCAATCATCACTGATGTTTATTGAAGAATGAAGTTTATTGAAGAAATATACAAGAAACATACAAAAAGACAAGTGTGTGTTTGGATGAGCGTTTGACAAACTTGATTTTGGATGTAATTGATTTTGTAGAATTGATTTCAATATAATTCAGTTTGAAATAAAGTGATTTATGTTTGGATGTTTTTATTCTGAAAGCAAGTTTGATGTAAAACTTAGTGTAATTTTTCAATCCAAAAGCAGAAGCTACTCCAAGCTGCTTCTGATAGAATCAATTCTAGATGCAAAATTGATTCCACGAACGTGTAACCAAACACCTTTTTTCTATCAGAATCACGTTTGACAGGTGCAGAAGCACTTCTAGGGTCTCCAGAAGTGGAACCAAACACACACAAAGTTACCAGATCTAAGGGCTCAAACACACAAAGCCAAAAAGGGAACAAACTCCAACATTTCAGATTACTGGAGTAGTGCAGCGACAGAAATCTGGAACGAGTTACTATCGTGCGACGACGGAGAACCAGTACCATTCGTCGTGCGACGCTGGCTGAGAATTAGACAGAGCTGTCGTGTGGCGGCATAGAAGAACAAGATGATGCTGTCGTGCGACGACAGAGGAGAACCAGATGGCGTGTGGCCGCGGCGGAGAACCAGGCAGCGTTGTCGTGCGGTGCGACGTTCTCTGCTCTGAATGTCTAGGGTTGGATGAAAGGGAAATGGGGTTTGAAAAAATATCAGTAGTAGAAAGTAGACTTTTTGCGACGGTTGTAAGAGCAAGCATTATAAAAAGTCATTCTCAGAATTTATTTATCACACAAATGTCACCGTGCTACTTACAACAACGGTTTATATTACAACCGAAGTAGAAAGTCATTCCCAGAATCCATTTTATTATAAAAATGCCACCGCCCTACTTTCTACAACGATTTTAGTGCAACCGATGTATAATCCGTGATGTAGAAAGCATATTTTCCACTAGTGAATATGTTTCTTCCTAGGATCATCACTGATTTCCTGGAAAAGTAAGAAACAATCAATTGTCTCCAGATCTTCCTCAGAGGCTGAGTACATAGCACTAGCTCAGGCCTGCTGTGAGCGACAATGGCTACTCTATTTACTTCATGATCTAAATCTAGCACACCCTGATCCAATTGCCCTGTACTGTGATAATCAATCGGCCCTTCACATAGCTGTCAATCCAGTCTTTCACGAAAGGACAAAACACATTGAAATGGATTGCCACATAGTGAGGGACAAAGTTCAAGAAGGCATACTACATTTACTCCCTATTTTAACTCAACTTCAGATAGCAGACATATTAACAAAACCACTTGCACCAGGCCCTTTTATGAAGAACAATTCCAAGCTAGCTATGATTGATATACATAGTCCAGCTTGTGGGGGGCTATCATAACTATCAAACCAGCATCGAGCACAAGTCCAAGATGGAAATGATCCTGCCCAATGTGATATTTCCAAATCCTGATAATTGTAAATGTACTTGCATTGTACTTAGTGAGTTAGTGTACTATCAGTTAGTTGAGTTAGTTGAATAACTGTACTATGAGTTAGTTGTGTACTTCTAGTTATACCGTTATAAAGTTAGTTAAAAGTAGTTAGTGAGCTCACAAGTTGAGCCAATGTAGCTTGGCTATATAATGAAGCCTCACCCCTTGTAATATTCAGTTCGGATAATTCATTTTCACTCAGCTCTCTCTTTCACTTGGTTAGCATGCTTACACTGAGCTGCTTGATCAAGTAATGCTGAGTTCATTCTTCATATTGAGTTTTCACAGCCTTTTCGTAATATATTTATTTTTTCTAATTTTTTGCATGGAAAATTATCATTTTTGCCATCCCTAAAGGATATATAGAGAAAAGACCTACGAGTATGCAATCTTCTTAAATATTATTTGATTTTTGTAAATTAACACCACTCACTATAATACTATTTGAGTGAGCCCATGAACTTTAGTTAATATATTCTGATATATGTTTATTTTAATTTAGATTTATTAAATTACAAACGATGGTATTACACATCTTATATATAATTAATATTCTTTTATTATTTAAACTCAATTTAAAATATATTTTATTCCCTATAAATAAATAAAAAATAATTTATTCTTAAATTTTGTATAAATTTTGCTAAGGGTGCTGTGACACCCTAACTAGGGTCATCACATGGTTACCCGTTTGCGGAAATAAAACTTAATTTGCTGGTTGCTTTCGGAAAATAATGTTTTCTCAATGTTCATCCTTTCAAAATATGGTGATAAATTTTTTTTTCTTTTTAACCTTATAATAACAACAACGTAATCAAATCACACTTAAATACATAATGTATATAAGTCATACAACTATACTGCCTCATATGTCTTCCCACCTAGATCATTATCAGTTTTATTCTCCTAAACACAATATATCAAAATAGGACCTAAGCTGGTCGTAACTTCAATGTACACTACCGCTAACCGGAGCAAGACAAAGATGCCTCGAACTATACAGCCTTCTCCTTTTTGTAGAGATCTCATCCCTTGTGCGACTCTGATATGTTTGTAAGGGTGAGACGCCAATATATGGATTTAACAAAATAACTAAATGCTCGCACAAAAGAAGACACATGCACATATACATAAACATCTCAATTATAGCATACAGTTTTATCGGGGGGTTTCACACCCCAAACATCAACATTGGAAAAACTATGCATGAACACTTCTATACATCATCTAAACATTCACACCTAATCTCATGAGATATCCCAACAAGTAATGAGTTGATCGGACTCCCGTGCACGCAGCCAGAACACCAGGCACGCAGCCGGAATGTAATACCAGCACGCAGCCGAATGTAATACCAGGCACGCAGCCGTAACAGAACACCAGGCACGCAGCCGAATCAAACACCAGGCACGCACGCAGCCGCAATCGTAATACCAGGCACGCAGCCTGAACACGTGCACGCCTCGCCAATGCATGCAAAACACTTTTGTTTCATTCTTTTCTTTGTGTTCAATCTTTCTTTGCCAAAGCTCAAAATGGCTTACGACCCACATAGTTTTAAAACACCCTTAAAACTTTTATTACAACACAGACCTCACAAACAGAGTGCTCAATCACGACACCTCTCGACCGATGCACCGCCTTAGGTTCGTGGTACTACAAAACATCTTCAATGTTTCAATACGGTATACCTCACGTATACGGTATAGGACCTCAAGTCCAAATGACCTCGAGTCCATCACAACACGTAACCTTAGCACCCCGACGTCTCGCTTACTAAGTCCAACTGTACTTTCAACACGGTTGAATCAACTTTTGACTTTCGTAAATTCTTTTTCCAAGGTAGAAATTCATTATAAAATCCTTAAATTTTAAAACTTAGTTTTTCACAAACCAATGAGTCACTTGAGGTTTATTCTCCTCAAAATAGGCACTCCGCTTTCAAAAATACTTGTTGCCTACCCTTTTCCAAATTTGCCGTCAAATATTATTTTTAAGGCTTTTAAGCCAAAACTTAACTTTTTCCACTTAATTAATTTTCTAAAATCATGATTAACTTATTTTCACCAATTAATTTCATAAAAGAATATTTTGTAATATTCCGAATTTCTTACGTAAAAATTAGCAAAGGCAAAAATATTTTCACAGCTTTCGCTCTCATTGTGACTCATAAATTACTTTTACACTAACAAATCATTAAAATAATAATATTTCTCAAAACTCATTATTTTTCCAAAATAATATTTTCCACTATTATTATATTCCAACATTTCCCATAAAACGTTGAATATAATTTTCACAAATTTATTAAAGTTTTTATCCGATTAATCGGTTGTGCAGTATCGACCACCACCGCCGCTTCTCAAACAACACTCACAAACAACAATCAATAACAATTATCATAATTATATCACCGGAAAGATTATGCATCATAGCACTATAATATACAACTCGCAGATAATTAAATAAATTAAAAGCGGATCAATCACCGATACACGATAAACAACACAACGTAAAACAACATAAACAATTAATCACAACCACATATAAATCATATCAACCACACTACAAGCAAATAGTTATTGAGAAAAATCCCTCGTAAGCTCCCTTACCTCTCGAAGAACTTAGCTTCCGATTTAAGACTTTGTCGTGAATCTGGGAACCGCAACGCACGCATACACACGATAATCTAGTTTATCCTTCATTAAACATAATACTCAATCAACAAACAAACAACTAAATCAAGCCTAAAATCCTACATGTTGGTTTCGGCCAAGGGCTGACTTTGGGGTTAGAAATCTCTAAAATTTCTAAACTCTTGGATTAATGATTCCTAGTTACTTAAAACCCTAAATCAATGATCATTGTACAAAGATTGAAATTAAATCTTCCAATCCTCAAACAATTAAATTTCAGCCATGAAAACTAAATTAGCTTAGAGACCTTGATTCATTTCAAACAACATAGATCCAATACTTACATAACTTATAAGATTGGATCATGTAAAGAAAATGAACAAAATCCTTTCCCCACCAAGACATAGGTTCTGCCTCTTTAGGTTAACTAGGCACGAAAATTTATTTTTTTTACACACTCTTGGATCTTGAATATAGAGAGGATAATAGGATCATAGAAATTGGTTTCACATTTTTAGGATTTTTCTATGATTTACTATGATTTTTTTCAAAATTCTAGATCTAGAAATTGGAAAGGATGATCAAGGCTTTAAATCATGAAAGTAAATGAAGAACATGATGCTAAACAAGTAAGATGAGAAAGGTTTACCTCTTGGAATCAAGAAATGAGCAAGAAATCTCCTACTTCCTTCACAAAATCAAGCTATGGCAACTTAGGAGTTTTAATGGAAAATGGCAAAGTTGATGAAGAAGATGAAGTGCTCCTTAAATAGGTGTGAAGTTGGGCCTCTTGGCAGCCTTGAGGACGTGGGTTTCAAGGGCAAAAGGGTCAATATGCCAAAAATCCAAGGACAAAGGTGTAATCTTGCTTTAGGTTAATTTGTAATTAAAATCAACCATAAGGGCATAATGGTCATTTCCCCTAAAAAGTAATCATGACCATGAGGAGTCATCCCATGACTCACCCCTTGTGACTCATCATGATTTGACATCCTATTTATCCGTTAGCGGGTCCCGAAAATCCTGTTTTTCTCCCGTCGTTTACCCGATTTCGTATAACGCCCGCGATAATATATTTTAATTCACTTTTTAAGTGAAAAATTTTTAAAATAGCCAAAGAAGTTGGAAACTTTATAAAAATCTTAATGGTTTCGTTCACGAGTCAAAATTAGGTCATTTGAGCAAGAAAAATCTTCATCACAATAAATCGCAGACCGAGTTTCGTCTCAAATTTTTGACCCAAAATTTCACCGTATACTTATAAAAATAAGTATGATATGAATATGACTTTGGTTTTCCAAAAATCATTTTCTAAGTTTCAGATAAAAATATAAACATTTATTTATATTTATACCGATCTTAGAAAGCGGAAAAATCGGGGTGTTACAGGACTACCCTCTTAAAAAAAATTTCGTCCTCGAAATTTCGTGACACGAAGCTAGACAGAATGAAAGATCCCAAAGCCTTACTTTCTCAAGAAAGTATATAAAATAATTTCATCAATCTGCTAAGAATACAAGAATGTTATGTGCATAAAGATTCTTTAACAAATTCAGGGAAGTAAAAATGTATGATCGGTACACTTTTACAAACATGAATCTAAGAAAGTTTCTCCTTTCACAAGAACATAACAATTTTAAAAGGATAGCAATCCGATAAAATGCGAATCGGGTCACTTTCCCCAATGGTAGAAGTAACTTGACTTGTTAAGAAGTGTCTATCCCGAACAAAATAGGATAGTCCAAACATACTAAATTTCACAATGACCAATTGAATAGTTGAAATTTGAAACGATCATATCATGATAATCACAGAAATAAGTAATTTCAACATATCCACACACAATCCATCGAAACAAGTATGAATTGTACCCGAATTAAAATAGTATAGTTAAGAGGTTACCATTATGGTTTGAAGTTTCAACTCCCCACACACTATATACTCTACCCGTAGTCTTTGGCTTGACAGCATTGGTGTTATTGACAATCGATCCACGCCTTGGCGCATTGCATTCCTTAGCCCAATGTCCCATTTGACCACAGTTGAAACACTTAGCTCCCTTTGGTGCATTGCAATTCTTTGCCAAATGTCCCACTTGACCACAGTTGAAACACTTAGTTCCCCTCACAGGGCAAGTATCCAACATATGTCTTGTATCTCCACAGCTGAAACACCTTCTAACTTGATTTCGATTTTGATTATTTTGGCCACTACTCCCCGTTGCAACAAAATTCGAATGATGTTGTTGTATATTCTGGTCATTCCCTGGCGGTTGGAAATAAGGTTTTCTCTCGCACTTGCTTTTCTCCCCGATTCTCGATTGATCCTTGGATCTAGTGGGTCCTCCAACATTTCCCTTATCATTTCTTCCTTTCCTCATCTGCTCAATCTTCCGACTCATTTCGACTAACGCTTGAAAAGTTCGAAGTTGCAGAGGTAAAACAGATTCCTTAATCTCAAATCTTCATCCCGCTTCAAACCTCTCACACTTCCAGCTCTCATTGGGTTGTGTTTGAAAGAAACGGAAGTATTTGGCAAGTGATTCAAACTTAGCCGCATACTCTCCCACAGACATGTCTTGTTGTTGTAATCCCAAAAATTCTTGTTCTTTCTCGATCCTAACGCTCTCCGGAAAATACTTGTCCATGAATGCAGTTCGGAAAATGTTCCGAGTAATTTCTCGATGATCGACTTCAAGCAGTTGTTGAACACCCTTCCACCAATACTCTGCATCTCCTATCAGCAGGAAAGCAGCATAAGTAACCCTAACTTCTGCCGGCGTGACTACCAACTCGAAGATTTTCTCCAGCTCCTGAATCCACAAATCAGCCTTCTCATGATCTGCATTCGGACCAAACTGTGAAGGATTTTGACTTCGAAACGCAATCAAAGCCTTGCCTTCCGCCGCTTGCAGATTCTCGAGCGATCATAGCTGCAGTTTGATTTGCAATCGCCGCTGCCACATGTTCCATTGCTTGAGCCGCATAATCCATTCCTTCTTCATACTCCTCATTCATGTTACCACGACCGTCAACACGTCCACCTCTACGGCCTCTTCCTCGACCGCGTCTACTTCCTCGTCCCACGCCCACCTTTCGGTGTTGGTTCCATAACCGACCAGAGAACAAAATCGCTTAGACCGCAACCAGAAAATGAAACGTGCATTGGTGTCTTAACACACATTACTTCTAAGAAGTAGTTCAAACAAAACTTAACTCGGAGAAAACACAACGTCAACACAAATGCACCTATTCCCCAAAGATCCCGAAAGACTCGACCAGCTCGATACCACTAATGTGACACCCTAACTAGGGTCATCACATGGTTACCCGTTTATGAAATAAAACTTAATTTGCTGGTTGCTTTCGGAAAATAATGTTTTCTCAATGTTCATCCTTTCAAAATATGGTGATAAATTTTTTTTCTTTTTAACCTTATAATAACAACAACGTAATCAAATCACACTTAAATACCTAATGTATATAAGTCATACAACTATACTTGCCTCATATGTCTTCCCACCTAGATCATTATCGCTTTTATTCTCCTAAACACAATATATCAAAATAGGACCTAAGTCTGGTCGTAACTAATGGAACACTACCGCTAACCGGAGCAAAGACAAAGATGCCTCGAACTATACAACCTTCTCCTTTTTGTAGAGATCTCATCCCTTGTGCGACTCGATATGTTTGTAAGGGTGAGAGACGCCAATATATGGATTTAACAAAATAACTAAATGCTCGCACAAAAGAAGACACATGCACATATACATAAACATCTCAATTATAGCATACAGATTTTATCAAGTGGGTTTCACACCCCAAACATCAACATTGGAAAAACTATGCATGAACACTTCTATACATCATCTAAACATTCACACCTAATCTCATGAGATATCCCAACAAGTAATGAGTTGATCGGACTCCCGGCACGCAGCCGTAACACCGGCACGCAGCCGTAATGTAATACCAGGCACGCAGCCGTAACGGAATACCGGGCACGCAGCCGTAACAGAACACCGGCACGCAGCCGTAATCGAAACACCAGGCACGCAGCGGCAACGTAATACCGTGCACGCAGCCGAACGTAATACCAGGCACGCCTGCCAATGCATGCAAAACACTTTTGTTTCATTATTTTCTTTGTGTTCAATCTTTCTTTGCCGAAGCTCAAAATGGCTTACGACCCACATAGTTTTAAAACACCCTTAAAACTTTTATTACAACACAGACCTCACAAACCGAAAGTGCTCAATCACGACACCTCTCGACCGATGCACCAGTCTTAGGTTCGTGGTACTACAAAACATCTTCAATGTTTCAATACGGTATACCTCACGTATACGGTATAGGACCTCAAGTCCAAATGACCTCGAGTCCATCACAACACAGAACCTTAGCACCCCGACGTCTCAGTTACTAAGTCCAACTGTACTTTCAACACGGTTGAATCAACTTTTGACTTTCAGAAATTCTTTTTCCAAGGTAGAAATTCATTATAAAATCCTTAAATTTTAAAACTTAGTTTTTCACAAACCAATGAGTCACTTGAGGTTTATTCTCCTCAAAATAGGCACTGCCGTTTCAAAAATACTTGCTGTCTACCCTTTTCCAAATTTGCCGTCAAATATTATTTTTAAGGCTTTTTAAGCCAAAACTTAACTTTTTCCACTTAATTAATTTTCTAAAATCATGATTAACTTATTTTCACCAATTAATTTCATAAAAGAATATTTTGTAATATTCCGGAATTTCTTACGTAAAAATTAGCAGTGCAAAAATATTTTCACGCTTTAGTTCTCTCATTGTGACTCATAAATTACTTTTACACTAACAAATCATTAAAATAATAATATTTCTCAAAACTCATTATTTTTCCAAAATAATATTTTCCACTATTATTATATTCCAACATTTCCCATAAAACGTTGAATATAATTTTCACAGCTTATTAAAGTTTTTATCTGATTAATCGGTTGTGCACTGACCACTGTCAGGCTTCTCAAACAACACTCACAAACAACAGTCAATAACAATTATCATAATTATATCACCAGAAAGATTATGCATCATAGCACTATAATATACAACTGCAGATAATTAAATAAATTAAAAGCGGATCAATCACCGATACACGGATAAACAACACAACGTAAAACAACATAAACAATTAATCACAACCACATATAAATCATATCAACCACACTACAAGCAAATAGTTATTGAGAAAAATCCCTCAGGTAAGCTCCCCTTACCTCTCGAAGAACTTAGCTTCCGATTTAAGACTTTGTCGTGAATCTGGGAACCGTCAACGCACGTACACGATAATCTAGTTTATCCTTCATTAAACATAATACTCAATCAACAAACAAACAACTAAATCAAGCCTAAAATCCTACATGTTGGTTTCCTGCCAAGGGCTGACTTTGGGGTTAGAAATCTCTAAAATTTCTAAACTCTTGGATTAATGATTCCTAGTTACTTAAAACCCTAAATCAATGATCATTGTACAAAGATTGAAATTAAATCTTCCAATCCTCAAACAATTAAATTTCAGCCATGAAAACTAAATTAGCTTAGAGACCTTGATTCATTTCAAACAACATAGATCCAATACTTACATAACTTATAAGATTGGATCATGTAAAGAAAATGAACAAAATCCTTTCCCCACCAAGACATAGGTTCTGCCTCTTTAGGTTAACTAGGCACGAAAATTTATTTTTTTACACACTCTTGGATCTTGAATATAGAGAGGATAATAGGATCATAGAAATTGGTTTCACATTTTTAGGATTTTTCTATGATTTACTATGATTTTTTTCAAAATTCTAGATCTAGAAATTGGAAAGGATGATCAAGGCTTTAAATCATGAAAGTAAATGAAGAACATGATGCTAAACAAGTAAGATGAGAAAGGTTTACCTCTTGGAATCAAGAAATGAGCAAGAAATCTCCTACTTCCTTCACAAAATCAAGCTATGGCAACTTAGGAGTTTTAATGGAAAATGGCAAAGTTGATGAAGAAGATGAAGTGCTCCTTAAATAGGTGTGAAGTTGGGCCTCTTGGCAGCCTTGAGGATGTGGGTTTCAAGGGCAAAAGGGTCAATATGCCAAAAATCCAAGGACAAAGGTGTAATCTTGCTTTAGGTTAATTTGTAATTAAAATCAACCATAAGGGCATAATGGTCATTTCCCTAAAAAGTAATCATGACCATGAGGAGTCATCCCATGACTCACCCCTTGTGACTCATCATGATTTGACATCCTATTTATCCGTTAGCGGTCCCGAAAATCCCGTTTTCACCAAATGTCGTTTACCCGATTTCGTATAACGCCCGCATAATATATTTTAATTCACTTTTTAAGTGAAAAATTTTTAAAATAGCCAAAGAAGTTGGAAACTTTATAAAAATCTTAATGGTTTCGTTCACGAGTCAAAATTAGGTCATTTGAGCAAGAAAATCTTCATCACAATAAATCGCAGACCGGGTTTCGTCTGAATTTTTGACCCAAAATTTCACCGTATACTTATAAAAATAAGTATGATATGAATATGACTTTGGTTTTCCAAAAATCATTTTCTAAGTTTCAGATAAAAATATAAACATTTATTTATATTTATACCGATCTTAGAAAGCGGAAAAATCGGGATGTTACAGGTGCTGGTTAATAAATTAATAAAAGTAACTTTATATTGGGAATATAAGTATAAAACTTTTGAATATATTACATATACCATTTTTTCATCCATTTTTTGTAGGAGAAAACTTACATGTTGTTCCAATGGTGCTATTGGTGCTGTTCTCCAATCACAACACACCATGTGGATTATTTTTCAAAAAATAACTGAAAGATAATAGATAATATGAATTAAATATATCACGTGGTGTATTGTGATTGGAGAACAGCACCAACGACACCATTGAAACTGCATGTAAGTTTTCTCCATTTTTTTTATTTCTTAGCCAGTGTCCTTAGCATTCTCATTTTTTTTATAGAAACAAATATATTAAAAGTTATGTTTTAATGAATAAATTAATAAACAGTTCATGTTTAATAATGTAGAAAGATAAATAAAATGTTCTTATAAAAAAAAGATAAATAAAATGTTATCATGTGCTATTGCCGTTAATAAATTAACAATTTCAATCAAGTAGTTTATCGACATATAAAAAATTTAGAAATTATGTTAAGCACGGGTAATAAAGAATTAAGAAATGAAACTTTTCACGAAAACTTATGTATCTATTTGAAAGAGTAACATACTTATTTTTTAATGAAAATTTTCTTTTACTTTTTCATTATCAAGCAGTATGACCAAAAAGAAAATATGAATGTAAAACACCCTTCAATATATATGCGTGTGGACCTAATGATTTAGAGGTATAAGAGGAGATGAAAAATCTATTTTTAGCGATAGATGTAGTTAGAGAGCGATGGGGAAAGAGACTTGTGTAAATTATTGAAGAGACATAACCAGCAAGTAATGTAAAGTTTGTTGTTCAAGTGCTCCAAGCTGTTGCTTTTACTCATCCTATTTGTGGATGGCTTCTTGTGATGTTTATAAGTTATAACTTATAACCACCACGCTTCCAGTCTCGTGATTTGGTCTATAATCATTACACTTAAACAATTGTCACCTTTATTCTACTATTCCTATTACAGTAATTGTGTTGTCAAGCTATCAATGATTTTGGATTATTACTATTTTATTTTATTCATTATAACTGCTTTAAAAAATTATTAAAACTAATAATAAAAGTAAGTGAAAATGCCAAAATGGCGCATGGGCAGAGGCTAGAGGAGCAGAAGGCGTGTTGTGAGTTGTGACTGTTGTCTCTAGGACAAAGTCATATCACAATTGATGAATCGAATATAAATAAAAAAAAAGTTTAATTAATTATTGGTTTTTAATCCTGGATAAATGTAAAAGACCCAGTAAAATTGTAACCAAAAAAAAAATGTAACCAAAACAAAACCCAGTAAAACATGATGTAGTATAGGCAAATTTATTGCATATTTTTAAACATTTTATTTTTAATGTATTGATTAAAATAAATAAATTATTATTTAAGAAAAATAAAATTATGTGTAAATAAAAAGAATAAAATAATGGGTTGCTTATTATATGAACTATTTGAGTAAGAATTTGATGAGTTGTTTAAATGTTGTGTGACATAATAGGATGTACAATGAGGACCATTTAATAAATCAAAATGGGTTGCTTATCAAAATAGCATTTGAGATGCTCTTAGTTATCAAGGGTTCGTGGTTATTTTAGTTTGAATCATTCTTTTGCTAATTTATTATTTGATTTTAGGTGTTTCATTTCATCTAAATTTTCACTTCATATATTCATGTTGTCACCTTTTATTCTATTGTTGCTATAACCAGGGGCAAATGCAGGTACAAGCTGGTGTGGGCAGTTGCCCCCACAAAGCAATTTTTTTAATATGAACATAATTTTTTTTTCATAAAAATATGAACATAATTAATATTATATATTTTCCCCGTTAAAAAATAGATGTTGTCCCCATATGATAAATTATTTTGAATAAAAATAAAGAGTTTAATTGGTATGTATTGTCAATTAATCATAAATTATGGTACTGTCGCGACCGTCCCGTCCGGGAGCCGCAAAAAAAGCGATTATAAAAACAGAGGAGTCGCCACTAAGATTTTTATTGGGAAAATCTTAGAAAACCCAATTATTTAAAGGTAAACTGGTCTTTTAAAAAAGAGAGATATGAGTCCGGGAGTCGGTTACGAGTAGGGAAGGTATTAGCACCGCACATCGCCCGTTTAAAAAAACGGTACCTCAAAGCTAATTTTGCAAAAACATTTTAATAACATTTTAAATATTTATTTTACACCGAAAATTATTTACAAGAAAGAATTATATATTATTTTTTTTAAAATATTTTGTATTTATTTGTTGGTTTTGTATTTTTAAAAAAAAAAAATATTGTTGATAAAACCTAAATGAGGTTGAATATGGCACATAAGTCCACAGAGCAACCTCAAATCTAAGGGATTGAACATGGCACCCGAGTCCATAGGGCATCCCTAAAAGTAGAAAAGTTTAATTATTTTGATTAATTATTTTAACATAAAAAGAGACACAAAAAAAAGGAAAATTTAGTTTTGGCCCGACAAGATGATTTATCTTGCTCCTACGTATTCCCGGGTGCGATGGGAAACTCAAAGCCACATAGTTCTTTTGAAAATATTTGATTGGTTGGTTGATTTTAATTTTGATAAAGATTTTGATTTATTTATTTTTCGTTAAAGAAAGGGATTTTATTTTAAAAATAAATTCACTTTTGCTTAGAGTCCAAGATAGCAGTGCTATACGAGAAACCCTTACAATTCACACGACACTTAAGGATGAATAAATCCATACATTAACGTCGTAGATTGTTGCGTGAATTCAAAAAGATATTCGTTTTTTTTTTTATAAGAATGAAATTGGGTAAAATTGATTAAAAGGATAAAAAAAAGCATTTAATATTTTTTAAAAGGGGATTCACTCTTGCACAGGGTTAAAGATAGCAAAGCTATACGATGAACCCTTACAGTTCATACAACACTTGAGGATGAAAAATCATACATCAACATTGTAGATTGTTGCGTGAATTCAAAAAGATATTTTTTTATAAAAATAAAATTGGGTAAAACTGATTAAAAGTATAAAGTAAAAAACATTTATATATATTTTTTAAAAAGGGGATTCACTCTTGCACAGGGTTAAAGATAGCAAAGCTATACGATGAACCCTTACAATTCATACAACACTTGAGAATGAAAAATCATACATCAATATTGTAGATTGTTACGTGAACTCAAAAGATTTTTATTTGTAAAATTTTATTAAAGGTACTTAAAGTTATTTATTTGTTGGGGTTTCATAACTCACAAACGATACAAAGAAAAGTTAAAAAAAAAAGGGCCTCACATATCAAATAAATAAAAAGAAAAAAAGTAAACCAAAATCACCCCCTGCCACAACGTACGAAACGAAACGGGACCCAATAAACTAGCAGCAATTCAAATTAGCCATAAAAGAAAGACCAAGGGATAGTACAGCAACAAGAAAAAATAAGAAAAGGAACCAGATCAAAAGCAAGGAAACAAAGGCACTCCTCCTCAGACCTGGGCGTAGGGATCAGGAAGGAGGAAGCTCTGGTGGACGACGGCTGGCAACCAACGGCGGTGGGATAACGAGCGGTGGCGGTGAGCGGCAGCGATGCGGCTGGGCATGCGCGTGGTGGAGGACGCGGTGGTCGCGCGGAGGAGGACGAACCAGAAAACCCGGATCTGCAACTCGGTGGAGGACGAACCAGAAACAGATCTGAGTTGTGTGTGTATGTGGCTTTTTCTTTATTTTTTTTCCCTTGTTTGTTGTTGTTGGGTTGTTGAAGAAGAAGAATGAGAGGAGAAAGATGAAGGTGGAAGGATGAAGGTGAGTGTGTGTGTGACTGGTTTGTTGAAGAAGATGAAGAATGAGAGGAAGAAGATGATGTTAAGATGAAAGAAAGAAGAAAGAAAAAAAAAAGAAGTCTGGAACGTGAGAGAAGAGAGGAAGAAGAAAAAAGAAAGAGAAAGAAAAAGGAAAAAAGAGTCAGGGGGGGAGGCGTGAACTCATGAAGAGATGGGTTTATTTTTGATTTTTTTTTGCTGGTTCAGAGAGTATTTGGGTATTTTTGTGTTGATTTGTAATTTGGGATTGATGGTGGCTAGAGGTTGGAGAGGAGAGTATTGAGTATTTTTTCTGCTGCTGGTTTTTTTGGTTCCCCCTCTTCTTCTGGTCACTGTTCAATATATAGCAACAGGGGGAAGAAGATGCCAAATTTTTCTGTTGGTGGGTACAAGTAGTGGGGAGCAAATCAGCCTTTGCTCCACCACCTTGCAGGGGCAGCAATGGGTGAGGATGGTTTGTACCATTGTCCCCCTTTTCTGAAAAAAGAAGAAGAAGACAAAGAGGGGTACAAGCATGGGAGCTGATTTTTTTTTGAAATTTTTACTTTTTTTTATTTTTTTTATTTTTAACAAATCATAATAGTAACAATTTTTTGTTGGGTTTGGGATAATGGGCCCAAAAATAAAAACGAAAATGTGCTCAATTTGATGATGTAATGGGCCAAGAATAAAAACATTTTTGCAAAGCCTTTTTTGTTATCAGCCTTGTCTCTTTTTTCCAAAACATTGATAAAAAAAATCCGGGCAAAATTAGGTGTTCACAGCTACCCCTCTTTACTTGTTTCTTATTGGATAGTAGGTGTAACCGTAGTTAACCTATTATCGTTATAAGAAACGAGTAAAGACATGAACTCCAATTTTGGCCGGAGTTCACTGACAAGTAAACGGATGCATAATCAAAAGCTTACGGGATGGACTGCCCGTAGAAGCTAGAACAGAAAGATAAAAAGCTTCCGGAGTCGTTTATCCGCTGAAGCTTGAACAAGCAGAGCTTACGGGGTACGGTATCCGTCGAAGCCTGACAAAAAGGTTAAAAGCTTGCGGAGTCGGTTATCCGCTGAAGCTTTAAAGGAAAGGTAAAAGGCTTACGGAGTCGGTTGTCCGCTGAAGCTTGAAAGCAAAAGGATTAAAAGCATGCAGAGTCGGTTATCCGCTAAAGCTTGAAAGCAAAAGGATAAAAAGCTTGTGGAGTCGGTTATCCACTGAAACTTGACAAGAAAGGTAAAAAGCTTGTGGAGTCGGTTATCCACTGAAGCTTGACAGCAAAAGGATAAAAAATCTTGCAGAGTCGGTTGTCCACTGAAGCTTGACAGAAAAGGTAAAAAGCTTGTGGAGTTGGCTATCCACTGAAGCTTGACAGGCAAGAAAGGTAAAAAGCTTGTGGAGTCGGTTATCCACTGAAGCTTGACAGCAAAAGGATTAAAAGCTTGCGGAGTCGGTTGTCCACTGAAGCTTGACAGAAAAGGTCAAAAGCTTGTGGAGTCAGTTATCCACTGAAGCTTGACAAGAAAAGTTGAAAGCTTGCAGAGTCAGTTGTCCGCTGAAGCTTGAAGGGAAGGATTAAAAGCTTGCGGAGTCGGTTATCCGCTGAAGCTTGAAAGCAAAAGGATAAAAAGCTTGTGGAGTCGGTTATCCACAGAAGCTTGACAAGAAAGGTAAAAAACTTTTGGAGACGGTTATCCACCAAGCTTGACAAAGAAAAGGATTAAAAGCTTGTGGAGTCGGTTGTCCACTGAAGCTTGACATAAAAGGTAAAAAGCTTGTGGAGTCGGTTATCCACTGGAGCTTGACAAGAAAAGTTGAAAGCTTGCGGAGTCAGTTGTCCGTTGAAGCTTGAAGGGAAGGATTAAAAGCTTGCGGGGTCGGTTATCCGCTGAAGCTTGACATGAAAGGTAAAAACCTACGATGTTTGTGCAATTTACTGGGTTTTGTGCTCACAAGAGATGAACAATTGCAATGCATGATGCCATAAATGTCCTATATGCCTGATGAAAACCTCAAATGATTTCAATGCAACACAAGGAAAGCCTGTAATACATTACTATTTTTATTTTTTCATTGCTTAGGTGGTTTTTATTATCACCCTTGACCCCTTAAGTTGTCGATCACAGACAAACCCCGAGATGAACTAAAACAAGTCCTATCTTCGTGGAGAATAAAGGCTAAGCACTTTTGAAAGGGTTCGCTACCTTTGCAATGATTGTCCCCGTGCCTCTTGTCGGTAGACCATGGTGTCCTTTGTCGGGAGATCATCTTGTTCTTTACGAACTTTTGAGGTTTTTCAAGGGAATTCTAAATGCACTTGAAGACACCGAATACATGTTTCACATCTCAGCATATACTTATCATGATGAATGCACACACAATTGACAAAAGTTAAGAGAAAGAGATAAGGGTAAAAAGAATTGGGAGTCAATGTCATTATATTTGGACTAAGAAGGTATACAAAGCAGATATTGCAATGGAGTATGGAATTGCAGAAAGGTCGTGGAGTGGAAACACATCTCCTCAAATGACATCTCTTTCCATGACTAGTGTTAATATCCCTCATACTATCTCGACTGCTTACTGATCAACATCTGAGAATGCTATCTGCCCCGATCTTCATGCATCTAGCCCACTGATTGCCCCAGTTCATCGGCTTGACGAAACTTCCCTTGTTTATTTTATTTCTTGAACCCTAACTTTTGCCTAAACCGCCTTTTCAGGTTTTCAGCCTAGCGGGTTGCTCTAACTTTTGCCTAGACTGTCTTTTCAGATTTTCAGTCTAGCGAGTTTTTCTTTTTTCATTTTTCACCTTTTTTTTTTGGGAAGTGCGTTCAAGCATAATACTTTTTTACTGCATCTGAGTTTACAGGGAGTGGAAGATCTTCCCCATCCATCCTTGTGAGAATTAAAGCTCCTCCCAAGAAAGCATTTTTCACAACGTAAGGTCCTTCGTAGTTCGGGGTCCACTTTCCCCGATGATCCTTTTGGATCGGTAGGATCTTTTTGAGCACTAGATCACCCTCCCGAAACTGCCGCGGGCGTACCTTCTTCTCGTAAGCTCTCATCAACCTTTTCTGGTACAATTGACCATGACACAATGCCCCTAATCTTTTCTCTTCAATGAGATTCAATTGGTCGAGTCGGTCCTGAACCCACTCAGCTTCTTCCAGTTCTGCTTCTCTCAGTACCCTTAATGAGGGGATCTCTACTTCAATCGGGAGTACTGCTTCCATCCCATAAACTAAAGAATACGGAGTTGCCCCTGTCGAGGTGCGAATGGAGGTACGGTAGCCGTACAAAGCAAAAGGTAACATCTCGTGCCAATCCTTATATGTCACCACCATCTTCTGGACAATCTTCTTGATATTTTTATTGGCGGCCTCAACTGCCCCATTCATCTTTGGGCGATACGGGGAGGAATTGTGATGTTTTATCTTGAAGTTTTCGCACATCTCTTTCATCATCTTGTTGTTCAAGTTAGTCGCATTATCAGTGATGATCTCGCTTGGCAACCCATAACGACAAATTAATTCCTTTTTTACGAATTTGATCACGACATTCCTGGTCACATTGGCATACGATGCAGCCTCAACCCATTTTGTGAAATAATCAATGACAACAAGAATGAAGCGATGCCCATTTGAGGCTTTTGGTTCGATTGGCCCGATCACATCCATTCCCCACATTGAGAATGGCCATGGTGCCGTCATGACATTCAAGGGAGCTGGCGGCGCATGAACCCTATCAGCATATATTTGACACTTATGGCACTTTTTCGCGTAATTAAAGCAATCTGTCTCCATTGTCACCCAGTATTGGCCAGCCCTCAAGATTTTTCTTGCCATTGCATGGCCGCTCGCATGTGTTCCGAAAGATCCTTCATGTACCTCCTCGATTATCCGTTTAGCTTCGTTTGCGTCAACGCACCTCAACAGCACCATGTCATGGTTTCTTTTGTAGAGAATACCTCCATCTAAATAGAAACCCATTGCAAATCTTCTTAGAGTTCTTTTGTCATTTTCTGAAGCGCCCGGAGGGTACTCCCTTCTTTGGATGAATCATTTGATGTCATGGTACCACGGTTTTCGATCAGACTCCTCCTCTATCACTTGACAATACGCAGGATGATCACGACTTTCCATTTTGATGAGTGGTAAGTTCCTCTCGTCATTTACTTTGAACATCGAGGACAAGGTAGACAGTGCGTCAGCTAATTGGTTATCTTCTCAAGGAATATGATGAAATGTGACTTCATCAAGCTGCTCAACCAAACCTTTGATGTAATCATGGTACGGGATTAACTTGGCATCTCGGGTTTCCCATTCCCCTCTTAGCTGGTGGATGACTAATGCAGAGTCCCCATATACCTCCAGTATCCTTGCCTTTGATTCTATCGCTGCCAGGATCCCAAGCGCACAAGCTTCATATTCGGCTATATTGTTTGTACAATCAAAGCAAAGCCTTGCAGTGACAGGGAAATAATCATTTTCCGGTGAGATTAGTATTGCCCCGATTCCATGCCCCGATGCATTAGAAGCTCCATCAAATAACAAAGTCCACTTTTATTTTTCTAGTGATTGCTCGCGATCAAACAAAGCCATTATATCTTCATCCGGGAAATCGCATTGCATCGATCCATAATCTTCCACTGGCTGATTGGCTAGATATTCTGCGAGAGCACTACCTTTTACTGCTTTTTGGGTGATATAGACAATGTCGTATTCCGATAGCAGGACTTGCCAGCGAGCAATTCTTCCAGTCAAAGCAGGCTTATCAAAGATGTACTTGATCGGATCCATTTTGGACACCAACCAGGTAGTGTAACACAACATGTAATGCCTCAAACGGCGGGCCGCCCAAGCCAAAGCACAGCAAGTGCGTTCCAGTGATGAGTAGTTGGCTTCACAACTGGTGAACTTCTTACTTAGATAATAGATGGCATGTTCCTTCCTTCCTGACTCATTGTGTTGCCCCAGTACACAACCCATTGATTCCTCTAGCACAGTCAAATACATGATAAGAGGTCTTCCCGGAACTGGGGGAACCAAGACCGAAGGCTCCAGTAAGTATTGTTTGATCTTCTCGAAGGCTTTTTGACAATCTTCATTCCATGTTACTGCCTGATTTTTGCGTAGCAATTTAAAGATTGGTTTACACGTCGCGGTCAGTTGGGAGATGAACCGGGCAATGTAGTTCAATCTTCCTAAAAACCCACGAACTTCTTTCTCTGTTCGAGGTGATGGCATATCGATGATTGCTCGCACTTTTTCAGGATCAACCTCTATTCCTCTTTGACTAACAATGAACCCCAGAAGCTTGCCTGATTTCACTCCAAAAGTGCATTTGGCTGGATTCAGTCGGAGCTTAAACTTTCTTAAACGCTCAAAAAGTTTCTGCAGATTATCAACATGGTCATCTTCGGATCTGGACTTGGCGATCATGTCATCTACATAAACTTCTATCTCCTTATGCATCATGTCATGGAATAAAGCCACCATAGCCCGTTGATATGTTGCCCCAACATTTTTCAAGCCAAAGGGCATAACCTTGTAGAAAAAGGTTCCCCATAAAGTAACAAATTTAGTTTTCTCCATATCTTCAGGTGCCATCTTGATCTGATTATATCCGGAGAATCCATCCATGAAAGAGAATAATGCATGTTGGGCAGTATTGTCTACAAAAACATCAATGTGAGGCAGAGGAAAGTCATCTTTTGGGCTAGCTCTGTTCAGATCTCGATAGTCAACACACATTCGAACCTTTCCATCTTTCTTGGGAACAGGAACGATGTTAGCAACCCATTGAGGGTACTTCACAACTTCTAGGAAACTTGCGTCCAGTTGTTTCTTGACCTCCTCCTTGATCTTTAGAGACATTTCTGCTTTCATCCTTCGTAGCTTCTGCTTTACTGGAGGACACTCCGGCTTTAATGGCAGTTTGTGTTCTGCTACACTAGGGTCTAACCCTAGCATGTCTTGGTAGGACCATGCGAAAACATCTTTATAATCCATCAACAACTTGATCAATCTACTTCGCTCATTTTCTTTCAGGGAAAGGCCGATCTTGACCTCTTTTTTATCATCTTCGGTTCCCAAATTGATTAGTTCACTCGGCTCTTCATGGGGCCGAATTTCCCTAGCTTCTTGATCTACCAACCTCAATAATTCAGGAGGGACTTCCCCATCATCATCAACAACCTCATCAGCATAATCAATAGGATAGTCAAAATTGTATGCTGAGTTATTAACACTGTCATTTTCAAGAGAGTCACTTTTAGATCTGCATTTGGTAGTTATCAGGGAAAGATGAATGAATAACGGTTAAAGATGGGAAACTACATTTATTGGTGAGGAACGATGAATAAAAAAAGAGGGATAAGAACATAAAGATATTGAATGCATGCATTTATTGATAAGTCATACTGAAACGGAAACAAGTAAGCCCATTACAACAAAAATCCTAAAGCCTTGGGCAGAGCTAAAGGATAAGCATTACAGAATTACTTTGAGAAAAACTCTACGGTCCTGGGGAACTCAATGACCTCCCAATTTTTAAGCTCTGTATCCGGAGGGCATGGATACACCAAATTGACACCATGACCGGCGAGATAATCATCTTCAACAGCCGCTACTTGGTCCAGGAATGCGAACCCTACACTTCGGAAGCTCTATCGAATGTCACAGATGGGAACCCTTTCAACCTCGTATTCACGATTTTCCAGCCGAGTCAACCTCTTTCTTTTCTTCTCTTCCATAACCCTCATCTTATCGACCTTGGTGGGTTTATATCCCAACCCAAACCTGTCCTTGTTCTCGGTGAGCATGAGGATGTCAGTGACACCTTGGCTATTCTTCCCCAAACCGCTTCCAGGTCGGTATCCTCCTTCGAGCATAACCCTAGCCATCATAACGGACGCTTTAGATGACTGAGGTTTCAAGAGTGGAGCATCGTCCCCGACATAAGTGGCATTGGAAATTTCAAGCGATTGGAAAGCGGTCTCAAGAGCTTCTTCGGTAGCTTCAATGTAAGGGGTTGTTGATGGCTTACTCACTAACATATCCTCCTCTCCAGAAACAATTATCAACTTGCTATCAACAATGAACTTCACTTTTTGGTGCAGTGTGGAAGGTACAGCTCCAGACGAATGGATCCATGGTCGTCCCAGGAGACAACTGTAAGTTGGCGTAATGTCCATTACTTGGAAGAGTATTTCAAAGGTGCAAGGGCCAATCTGAATGGGCAATTCAATTTCTTCCATAACTTCCCTTCGGGTGCCATCGAAAGCTCTTACAATCATTGTGCTTGGCTTCATATGAGTTCCATCGAAAGGCAACTTTGCCAGTGTTGACTTTGGCATTACATTCAATGAAGAACCATTATCAATGAGAACCCTAGCCATGACATGATCTCGACACTTCACCGAGATGTGTAACGCCTTGTTGTGCCCCATTCCTTCAGCTGGAATTTCGTCATCAGTGAAAGTGATATAATTGTCAGCAACGATGTTACCCACGATGTTATCATGTTTGTCAACTGTGATGTCATGAGAGACACGAGCTTGATTCAACACCTTCATCAGTACTCTCCTATGTGGCTCAGAATTCATCAACAAAAACAAAAGAGATATCCGAGCTGGAGTTTGACTCAATTGATCCACCACCATGTATTCGCTTTGCTTGATGAACTTCAAGAATTCACCGACTTCTTCATTGGATACCTCCTTTTTATTATCACCCCCTTTGGTATCCTTTTCGGCTGGTGTTCCTTCCACCTTCTCTTTCCCCTTGCGACCTTTTTCTTCCTTTTCTGCTCCCTCCCTGCGTAATACCTCTGGAGTATAAATGCGACCACTCCTAGTCATTCCACCAATTCCCAAAACGTTGGTAATCACAGTGGTCTCATTAGGAGGACTTTGTTGAACCTGCCCATCATATCTCCATGGTACCTCTTTGATGTCCTTGTAAGGGAAAGGACCTGGGACTTGGATGACAACTGGTGTTGGCCCACTCGAAGCTGGCATGGGTTCCTTTTCAGTATAGTGTATCACTACTGGCCTCGGAGCAACTTGCTTAGGAACCGGTTGAGGATTAATCACAACAATATAAGGAGTTATCTTAACTGGAATTGGGGAAATCGTAGATTCAGCGACCATGTTAATGCCACACTCATTCGGTTCACAACCAATTAGGATAATCTTCATATCTATTAACTGTTGCACAACCTGTCGAAATTCTGCACAGTCTTCAATTGAATGCCCCATATTCCCGTCGAAGTCGCACCTTATCTCTTCACCAAGAGTCTTCTCTTCAACCATTGGGGTTTGCACCAATCCATGTTTTTGCATCTCCCTTAAAATAACTCTCATGGGAGTTCTGACATCAGCCACTCGGCTCTTAAGAGTAGGTTCCATAAAACTATCAATGGCGTTGACTCCCGAACCCCCATGATTTGGCATAGGACCTTGTCCCCCATTCGGAGCATCCTTCTGAAAGCTCAACCACTTAGCATCAATAAGGTCTTGTACCTTAAATTTGAAAGCCTTGCAGTTCTCGGTGGAATGACCTATTGCCCCCGCATGGTACTCACATTTAGCATTTGGGTCGAACCACTTCGGATAAGGAGGCCCCAATGGTTTCATTGGGATAGGAGTCAACACAGATTTGCTTACAAGCTGATGCAGTAGCTCAGTATAGGTCATGGGTATCGGGTCGAAATGTACTGGATTTCTTTCCGAGTTATACGGTGGTCTAGTTTGGATGGTGTTTGGGTTTGGACCTAGGGGCTGGACAATTTGAGGTGGCATGGTAGGGTGTGTTTGAGGCTGAGAAGGGTATGATGGTCGGTAAGGAGCCATCTGTTGAGGATTTGGAAATTGTGAGGTGGCAGCGATGTATGGCTGGTTGGCTTGGTGATATAGAGGTGGTTGGTAATATGGGGCGTATTGGGCTTGGAAGGTGGGTGTTTGGTTTGGTTTCTTTTGTTCAAAGGCTACTGCGTGTGCTTCTCCTTCTTTCTTTTTCATAAACGGGCCTCTCTTCTGGCCGTTCATTACCGAAGCCTCAGTGATCTTGCCATTCCTCATTCCACTTTCAATTCTCTCACCGATGATGACCATGTCGGAAAAGTTCGATGACACACTCCCAATCATCCTATCATAGAAAGGTGACTGGAGGGTATCAATGAACATTGCCACAATTTCTTTTTCGGCCAATGGAGGCTCTACCTGAGCAGCCAATTCCTTCCATCGTTGTGCATACTCCTTGAAAGTCTCTGTCTCTCTTTGCCATATTTTGGAGCTGCATCCTATCGGGAGCCATGTCAATATTGTACTTGTATTGCTTCAGGAATGCATCTGCTAGATCTTTGAAGGATCGGACGTGGGCCCGCTCGAGATGCGTGTACCAATTTGAAGCTGTCCCAATTAAACTGTCTTGGAAGAAGTGAATCAGGATCTTGTCATCTTGAGCGTATGATGCCATCTTCCTTACATACATGGTCAAATGGTTTTTGGGACAAGTGGTTCCCCGATATTTGTCGAAATCGGGTACCTTAAACTTCGGTGGAATTACAACATTTGGTACCAGACAAAGTTCCGAAGCATCCCGCAGACCATAACTATTTACTCCTTCAATGGCCCGTAGCCTTTCTTCCAGCACTTCCAACTTCTCTTTAGATTGGGAATTCCCTCCTGACTGATTCACTGGAGTTTCACCGTACATATTCTGAGGGAAGGAGTATGGCATGTAGGAGGATCTGAAGTTTGTCATCATTTGAGTCCCCTGGGGTCCATAATGTAGGGTGTATTGAGGATTTTTTGGATGGATGGAAAGTGTCACTGTCGGGGTGTTACCATCTGTAGGGTTGACATTTTGTGTTTGTGGCATTTCGACAGCATCAGTGGTGGTTTGTGCTTGAGTGATATGCTCGGAGTTTTGAATGCCATCTTGTGGGATGGGGGCCGTTGGTGGCACAAATCCACGAGGCAAACCGTATGGGGGATTGTTCGGGTCAAATGAGAAATGGGTTTGGTTGCTTGGATAAATAGGGAGAGGCATCATGGCCCCTGGTTGGTTGAAGCCCTGAATAGGAATCTGAGCAAAACCCGGGGGAATGAGAGGTGTGGCCGGATGTCCTTTGTTCGAGGCTGGAGGGTTCTCCTCTGTGTTCTTTTCCTTCTGCATTGCCTGCAGGATCTCCATCATCTTAGTCATCTGATCCCTGATTTGACTGACCTCATCCCTGATCTCTTGGACTTCTTCTAGTTCATCTGCCATGGCTCTTGTCTGTGACCGAGTGCGATAAAGGTGTCTTCGAGCAATTGTTCAGAAAAGCCACACACTGTTTTAAAACCACAAGAGAAATGAGAACAAAATGTTTGAAAAAAAGCAAAAAGCTTTTATGAAAATCACCTTTGGAGTTTATTATTATTATTTTGAGTTAACACCTTATAACAGACAAGAGATGATCCCTCCATTCCGCACTGAGAGCATTGTGCTCATAAGATGAAATGGAGTTGACAACAAATCTAGGGGAGAAACAACTCTCCACAATAGATGTTGTCTCAAACACACTAGCAATTTCTGAATTGAGACATCTCGTCCTACACTTTGTGCAGGAGGAAAAATCCTACAAGGCAAAGATGTAGTTGACAACACACTAAAGGGAGACCATGCTCCACGTTAGGTGTCGTCGCAAGTCAAGTGCAAGAGTTGGAGTGCAAAGGAATCATAGGAGAAAGAATTGATTTCATTAAACTCCTCAAAACCAATACATAGAATTATGGAGGCAAGGACATATTTCATTAAAATCTCCTCAAAACAATACATAGATTGGGATTACATCACAATTCTCAACATTGTTTCAACATTTTCATTCTAAAGTCAATAGCTTAGGTCTCTTTCTTTTTAGCCCTCGAGTAAACCCTCCACACATTTGCATGAAATCATCCAACTCAGCCGAGAGACGAAGCATAGGGTCCGCACGAATTTGTTCTTTTGCCCTTTCAAAGCTTTGGACAAAATTCGGAATACAATGGCTTAGCTCCAAATTCATGCTCATATATCTTTTTTTCCATATTTCAATATCTATCCCTCGCTCTCGGGCCTCTTCTCTCCACCACTTCACGGCGTTCATTACTTGAACCCTTTGATCATGGTAGTGTTTTGCTGAGGTCCACCCTAAATCGCACTGCTTCTTGATTTCGACTAGTAGGATGTTCGGCTCTTGGACCTTTCGTACCAATTCATCAGTCATCCTGTCTTGTGCACAAATTTGCTTTTGTAGGTTGGCATTGACTCCCCTTTGTCGATTGACTTCCACTTCCAATGACTTTCTCACATCTCCTTGCTGAATGACTTCTTCTTCTAACCGACGCTTTTCTTTTCTTAGTTGATGCCTTTCTGTCGTCAAGGACAATACTTTGCTTTCAAGATTCTGGATCTTAGTCATGACGCTCGACGGGACCTTGTCTGTATTCTTCTGGACTTTGGAGGTTGCGGAGATATCTGCACACAAATCCTTTAAATGTTCATTTTCCTTTGTTAACTTCTCACAACGCTTCTGACCAATGGCTATTTTCAGCTCGGCATCTTGCTTTTGTTGTTCCATTTCCTTCATTTGTGCTTCCAGGATTTTCAGTTGTTCTGCCATTTGAGTTACCGAAGGGGAGTAATCTTCAGCTTTCATGTTTTCTGCAGGAATGTTGACAAGACCTTTCCTTGATTTTCTCCATGCTTCATACTCTGAGACAATGATTAGGATCGGTCGGCCCAATTGTGATCTCCCCGCTATCCTCACATTTTTCCATGCATTTCTAACTTCTTTTTCTAACAACTTGGTATTCTCACCATCCTCCTATCGAAAACAGCATCCACCGAGTTGTTCTTCTCGTGGTACGGTTTGCGTCCAACAAAGTTGTCGTAAGGCTATGGCGGGTGTGTTGGATATGCACCCTCTTGGGCCCATCAACGGAACATTAGGATAGTCACCACAACTATAAATGATATCTTGCCCCTGTTGACTTTCGTACCATGGGCATACCCACTTGAAAGAGTCTCTTTCTACTTTGTCAAACTCGTTCTTCCATTCCTCTTCATTGAGTTGTCTTGTAGGGATGTTATGGAAGCCTCTTAGTGGATCTGAATGGCGGTTGATATAGCCTTTTGCGTACATGTGAGTCATGACCCATATATAGAGCAAATGTGCACAACATCTGAGCTTCCCCTTTGGATGCCGCTGGCAAAATTCTAGAGTTAAAAGTGTTTCAGCCAATACTGCCGACACAGGGTTTTTCTTTCTTTCAACTGTGAAGAACACGTCCATTGCTGCTTGATCTATCATGTCTAGCGCCGATGGAAATAGAACCAACCCATATATTGCCAGTGCCAGTGCCAATACCCTTTCAAAGGTTTCCCAGTCTTGTTGATCCATTAGTTTCCTCAAATGATTTTCAAGAAACTTTCGGGTTAACCCTCGCGAGTTTGAGTGCCCGGTCAAGTTCACTTCAATTTCAGGAAGCCCTAGTAACCCTGCTATGCTTGCGGTGGTCAAGTATTGCCCCAGGTGAAAGTACACTACGGGATTTTTCCGCATTGGCAAACTTAACAGGCAAGCATATTCTTCAATGGTGGGTGTAATGTCCATGTTTGACAACTCGAAACATCTGATATGTGGGTTCCAATAATGAATTAGAGCACTCAAAGCAGTGGCTTCAACCGGTATGAAAATTAGGTCGAAGATCCCTCCATATTTCTTGACGAAGCTTTTTCGATGCTCTTGAGGCAAAGATTGGCTCAACTCTTTCAGATTCTCTAATGAGTTCAAAATCACCTTGGAGCTCTTGGTGGCGGGAGCATTGCTAGTGTGTTTGACTTTTTCCATCTCTTGTTATCAAAGGTGTTATCTCCAAATTATCTGTGCAAGGGAAATTTTATTTTATTACTAAAATTTGGAAATCAAAATTACTTATGCATGAGAGTGTACCAAGATGCATGAATGAATGACATATTGATGATGCATGGCCTAAAATACTACATGCACGAGCATACAATATCATAAGAATGAGTGTAACAGAATGCATGAATGAGTGGCATGTTAAGGTGCATGCGGGATGCGTGTAGAAAAGTCGTTATGATGCATGAGAGATAAATGTGATTAATCATGTTGTAGAAAAAGATGGAATGTGCTCCCTTTTGTCCTACATAGGTCATATCCTAGAGTTGGGACTTCTGAAGTCAAGACCCTATTTTGGTAGGCTGCTAACGGCGTCTTATGTGCATGACTTCCGGGACAGATCTAGACCCCTAAACATATGGTCCCCGGATTACCCTCATCTAAAAGATAAGGATCCAAATCCATGAACCTCACCACAGGGACAAAAGAGTCACAATATGGTAGTTCATGTACCGGTAGCAATCCGAGCGGGAGAATCAATGACTGTCAGGGACGCAAAAGCATCACAATAACATCACTGAAGTCCCTTCTAATCTTATGGCATTCCAAGACTCGAGTATAGAGCCCAAAAGTGTGTGCAACATATGATAGTGATGTGTGTGATGGGAGCATACAAACCTTCACAAAAACCTACTAAAACAAAACTACCCCAAACCTGCAAAAAGGAACAAACAAATACCAATACAAAAAAAATTCTCTACCCTAAGATTGCAAGAATATACAAGAACGGTTATGAAAGCATAAAAAAGAAATAAAATAAAAAAGGTAAAACAAATATTTTCAAAGTTTTTTTTTAAAAAAATGCACAACCAACTATGATAGGCCTAACTCTCAAAACTCCCCAGTGGAGTCGCCAGCTGTCACGACCGTCCCATCCGGGAGCCGCGAAAAAAGCGATTATAAAAACAGAGGAGTCGCCACTAAGATTTTTATTGGGAAAATCTTAGAAAACCCAATTATTTAAAGGTAAACTGGTCTTTTAAAAAAGAGAGATATGAGTCCGGGAGTCGGTTATGAGTAGGGAAGGTATTAGCACCCCACATCGCCCGTTTAAAAAAACGGTACCTCAAGCTAATTGTGCAAAAACATTATAATAACCTTTTAAATATTTATTTTACCCCGAAAATTATTTACAAGAAAGAATTATATAATATTTTTTAAAAAATATTTTGTATTTATTTGTTGGTTTTGTATTTTTTTTTAAAAAAGTATTGTTGATAAAACCTAAATGAGGTTGAACATGGCACATAAGTCCACAGAGCAACCTCAAATCTAAGGGATTGAACATGGCACCCGAGTCCATAGGGCATCCTTAAAAGTAGAAAAGTTTAATTATTTTGATTAATTATTTTAACATAAAAAGAGACACAAAAAAAAGGAAAATTTAGTTTTGGTCCGACAAGATGATTTATCTTGCTCCTACGTATTCCCGGGTGCAATGGGAAACTCAAAGTCACGTAGTTCTTTTGAAAATATTTGATTGGTTGGTTGATTTTAATTTTGATAAATATTTTGATTTATTTATTTTTCGTTAAAGAAAGGGATTTTATTTTAAAAATAAATTCACTTTTGCTTAGAGTCCAAGATAGCAGTGTTATACGAGAAACCCTTACAATTCATACGACACTTGAGGATGAATAAATCCATACATCAACGTCGTAGATTGTTGCGTGAATTCAAAAAGATATTCGTTTTTTTTTATAAGAATGAAATTGGGTAAAATTGATTAAAAGGATAAAATAAAAAAAAAACATTTAATATTTTTTTAAAAGGGGATTCACTCTTGCACAGGGTTAAAGATAGCAAAGCTATACGATGAACCCTTACAATTCATACAACACTTGAGGATGAAAAATCATACATCAACATTATAGATTGTTGCGTGAATTCAAAAAGATATTTTTTTATAAAAATAAAATTGGGAAAAACTGATTAAAAGTATAAATTAAAAAATATTTATATATTTTTTTTAAAAGGGGATTCACTCTTGCACAGGGTTAAAGATAGCAAAGCTATACGATGAACCCTTACAATTCATACAATACATGAGAATGAAAAATCATACATCAATATTGTAAATTGTTACTTGAACTCAAAAGATTTTTATTTGTAAAATTTTATTAAAGGTACTTAAAGTTATTTATTTGTCGGGGTTTCGTAACTCACAAACGATACAAAGAAAAGTTAAAAAAAAAAAGGGGCCTCACAGATCAAATAAATAAAAAGAAAAAAAGTAAACCAAAATCACCCCCTGCCACAACGTACGAAACGAAACGAAACGAGACCCAATAAACTAGCAGCAATTCAAATTAGCCATAAAAGAAAGACCAAGGGATAGTACAGCAACAAGAAAAAATAAGAAAAGGAACCAGATCAAAAGCAAGGAACAAAGGCACTCCTCCTCAGACCTGGGCGCAGGGATCAGGAAGGAGGAAGCTCTGGTGGACGACGGCTGGCAACCAACGGCGGTGTGATCACGAGCGGTGGCGATGAGCGACAGCGACGCGGCTGGGCGTGCGCGTGGTGGAGGACGCGGTGGTCGCGCGGAGGAGGACGAACCAGAAAACCCGGATCTGCAACTCGGTGGAGGATGAACCAGAAACGGATCTGAGTTGTGTGTGTATGTGGCTTTTTTTTTCCTTGTTTGTTGTTGTTGGGTTGTTGAAGAAGAAGAATGAGAGGAGAAAGATGAAGGTGGAAGGATGAAGGTGAGTGTGTGTGTGACTGGTTTGTTGAAGAAGATGAAGAATGAGAGGAAGAAGATGATGTTAAGATGAAAGAAAGAAGAAAGAAAAAAAGAAGAAGAAGAAGTCTGGAACGTGAGAGAAGAGAGGAAGAAGAAAAGAGAAAGAGAAAGAAAAATGAAAAAAGAGTCAGGGGGGAGGCGTGAACTCATGAAGAGATGGGTTTATTTTTGATTTTTTTTGCTGGTTCAGAGAGTATTTGGGTACTTTGTGTTGATTTGTAGTTTGGGATTGATGGTGGCTAGAGGTTGGAGAGGAGAGTATTGAGTATTTTTTCTGCTGCTGGTTTTTTTGGTTCCCCTCTTCTTCTGGTCACTGTTCAATATATAGCAACAGGGGGGAAGAAGATGCCAAATTTTTCTGTTGGTGGATGGGGAGCAAATCAGGCTTTGCTCCACCACCTTGCAGGGGCAGCAATGGGTGAGGATGACTTGTACCATTGTCCCCTTTTTCTGAAAAAAGAAGAAGAAGACAAAGAGGGGTAATAGCATGGGAGCTGATTTTTTTTTTTGAAATTTTTACTTTTTATATATATATTTTTTAACAAATCAGAATAGTAACAATTTTTTGTTGGGTTTGGGATAATGGGCCTGAAAATAAAAGCGAAAATGGGCTCCATTTGATGATGTAATGGGCCAAGAATAAAAACATTTTTGCAAAGTCTTTTTGTTATCAGCCTTGTCTCTTTTTTCCAAAACATTGATAAAAAAATCCGGGTAAAATTAGGTGTTTACAGATACGAGTGATTTTTAAATAGTAAAAATCAAATATTTTTAATGATATGTCAAATTATGAATAAAGGAAAATTGGTACTATATATTTAAGTTTACAAATATTTTGAAATCTCACCGTGTAGTATTTTACCATCCCTCACGTATTATTCTTTAATCTTTTCCCACTATATATCCTTGTGTGACAAGCTTAGATCCAAGAGATTAATTTTTTGTATTTAATAAGTAAAAATTGATGTTTTTGACTAAGTCTTATCCATCTCAATTTTCTTCTATTAAGTTTATGAGGTTCGATAATCAACTTTAAATTGATATTATGGAAGTTTGACCTAATGATCAATTTTTAAAGTTGAATGAAATTATCGGTCTCTCAAAAATATTGTTGGTAAAAACATGAAAATACATTCTGTATCTAATGATATATTTAATTCTAAAGTTATCTTTGATTTTGCCCATGGTACATGCAATAGTTGAAAGATATTTCTCTGTAATGAGTTTTGTGAAGAATATTAGAATGTACGATCGTATGGATGATGAATAGTTATTTGATTACATATATAGAGAGATGTTTTTTACAATGTTAAAAATGACACAAAATTAACATTTTCAAAATATGAAAATATGTAAAAGACAATTAATATAATTTCTAAAAGATTAGATATCTTGGATTTTTTCTCCAGGAGATTATGTACTTTATAATTGCTTGTAATATTTTTTATAAAAATATTTATAGTATATTTTTTGCCCTCCCTAAAGAAAGATTCTGGATCCGCTGCGGCCTATAACAGTAATTGTGCTTATTGTATGGACTATTTGAGTAAGAATTTGATAAGTTGTTTAAATATGATGTGACATAATAGGATATACAATGGGGACCATTTAATAAATCAAAGTGGGTTGCTTATCAAAATAGCATTTGAGATGCTCTTAGTTATCAAGGGTTCATGATTAATTTAGTTTGAATCATTCCTTTACTAATTCATTATTTGATTTTGGGTGCTTCATTTGATCTAAATTTTCACTTCACTTATTCATGTTAGTAATGTAAAGTGAAGATTGTGTTACTATAATATATATAACTTTTAAATGTTTTTTTTATGTGTTCATGGCATATTTTGATTGAATGCCAAGTGCATTTGTATATTTTATTTTTGAAAAAATAGTTTATTAGACTTATATGTTTAGTTTACTTTATTTTACTTTATGTATTTTTAAGTCGATCACTACGTTCTTATTGATTTTAAGGTGTTAAGTTGGAGGTTTTGTGTGTTCCTAGAGCTGATAAGGAAAACAACTTCACTATAAATTGTGCTATTATTTCCTATTCAAGTTTTAGGCTCCGGAAAATGCTATCTCATGTATACAATTTTTTTGTATTATTCCAAATTATGCATCCAATAAAAACGAATGTTACTGCTCATTAGTCATTTATTGATGCTTAATTTCACACTGTTACATACTCGTGATTTTATTTAAATTTTAAAAACAAGTTAAATTGTTATAATAGATCAATTTCTTCTTGATGGCTATATTTTGTTTAATTGAGTGAAATGTTGCAGTTTTAAACTTACCACTCATACTTATATTATTTATTATGTCCATAATTAATTTCATATATTTTATATTTTTTTAATGTTTCTTTTAGTTAATACACAATGAGCAATATTGAGGGTAAATAGATGAATGGTGGAGAATGAGAGAAGAGAAAGAGACATTATAAAAAATCACAGGTTTTTATTCATTGGTTATGATTTTGGTATGTCAAAACAACTTTTTTTTTCTTTTTATTGACCATTAACTTTATTTTCTTTAGCAGATAATTTACCCGTGAGTTTCGCACGGATACACCAATAATAATAATAATAATTTTTTATAAAATATAAAAATCATTTTTTATAATCCATAATAAACAGACTTTTATTTTGTCTCTCTTATAAAATACAATTTATATCTCCATTATCTTACTGTGTCAAATAAAGATCCTCTTTTTATCAACTATTCACAACAAATGATTTTAATGGAAAGTTTATCCGTGCAACATATTACACTAGTATCGTATACAAGCCACGATCATCTGATACACAGTTATGAAGTTGTTTGTATTTATGGTTTTATATCCTGTGAGATATATGGATAATAAAAATAACTAGAGTTTGATCCCGTGTCCGTACAGGATAAATTATTGATTATTTTTTAAATTATTTATTTAATAATTTTTAGTATTATAAGATAATTTTAAATTTTTACATATTAATTATATAAAGTTCTTAACATGATTTACACAAACTATATAAAATATATAATGCATGTAAATAATTTTTTGAGAGAATATTATTAGTCAAGTTGAATGACGTTTTTAATAATTTGAGAAATAAAATATAGAATATAAATTTTGATATACTTTTATAATCAAGTTTTTTTTTATATTGTGAGACGATGACAAGATATATATATATAGATATATATATATATATATATATATAAATATAAATATATGATTCTGAGGTAATTTTTGATAAACGTAAAACCTTTTAACAAATTGTTATTTTAGTATTACTCGATAATATAAAAACTCTTTATACTAAAAAATAGATATAAATTAAATCTTTGAATGATATAAGTCAAAATAATTGAGACATTATTGTTAAAAATAAAATTAAAATTAAAATATATATTATTTATTTTCTTAAATAAATTTGTTGTTTTAATTTGAAATAAGTGTTAGAGAGTTTGTTGAATATGCTAACCTCAAACCAACGGACACCCAATAAATAGGAGTAATTGAAATTAAATTTGAAGTTATTAATTTATAGTGACAGTATTAATACCCATCATTATACAACTCCAAAACCCTCAATTTAGATTTTTTTGCATCATTTACAATTTATCTTCCAGCACCGAAAGCAGTAAGATTTACGTAAATACATTTTAGGTATGACCTTAAAATTGAAATAAATTATATAATTATATAAGATTAATTACATTTAAAATTTAAATTTTTGAAATTAACCAAATTTTATATTTGATTTAAATTTAAATTCAAAATTGAAATTTCAAAATTAGTTTTCAAATAAGAGAATTAACGTAAATTTTAATCCTCCAATCCTCATTTTCAGGCATTATGTCATCAAGAAAAGTATATTTAGAGGTCATTTTAAGTCAATAAGGAAGTTGAAGGGAATACGTAATTAGTGAAGATATATATATATATATATATATATATATATATATATATATATATATATATATATATAATTATAAAGATTGAAGCAAAACAAAAATATTTCATTTTAAATATGATATTTGATTTTATTTCAAAATTGAAATTAAAAAATTAGTCTTGAAACAATTATTCTAGATAATATTTACGTAACAAAATAAAATGATTGTTACACATTTAAAAAATCGAGATAAGATGATTGCAACACATTTAAAATTAAAATTAGTAAAAAGTGAGATTTGATAAGATTTACGTAAAGACATATTGTATGACCTTAAATTTGAAATTGAAATTAAAATAAATTAAACAATTATATAAGATTAATTACATTTAAAATTTTAATTTTTGAAATTAACCCAAATTTTGTAGTTGATTTAATTTACGTAAAGACATAATGTATGACCTTAAATTTGAAATTTATTAAATAATTAGATAAGATTAATTAAATTTAAAATCTAAATTTCAATTCCAATTTTTAAATTTCAATTTAATTTCAAATTTGATAAGATTTACCTAAATACATTTTAGGTATGACCTTAAAATTGAAATTAAAATTGAAATAAATTAAATAATTATATAATATTAATTATATTTAAATATTAAATTTTTGAAATGAACCCAAATTTTATAGTTTATTTAATTTCAAAATTCAAAATTTAAAATTAGTAAAAAGTGAGATTTGATAAGATTTACATAAAAATATATTGTATGACCTTAAATTTGAAATAAATTAAATAATTAGATAATATTAGTTAAGTTTAAAATTTAAATTCCTATTTGAATTTCAATTTTTGAAATTTCAATTTAATTTCAAATTTGATAAGATTTACGTAAATACATTTTAGGCTTGACCTTAAAATTGAAAGTAAAATTGAAATAAATTAAATAATTATATAAGATTAATTAAATTTAAAATTAATTTTTTTAAATTAACCAAATTTTATAGCATATTTAAATTTAAATTTAAATTCAAAATTGAAATTTCAAAATTAGTTTTCAAATAAGAGAATTAACGTAAATTGAAAACTTTGATTTATTATTTGGTTTAAATTTAGGTAATTTTGGCTCAATTTTTTTTTTATTTTTTTTATTTATAAATATAATAATAAATCAAAAAATTGTAGTGTTGACACTTGTCATTCATAAACACTGCTGTATTTCTTGCACAGTGAATGTGACACATGGTAACACCATATTACCTACGGGATAGAAATGTATTGTTTATTTTATTTATTTATTTATTATTTTATTTTATAGTTGATTTTGAAATTCAAAATTGAAATTTCAAAATTAGTTTTCAAATAAGAGAATTAACGTAAAATGAAAACTTTGATTTATTATTTTGTTTAAATTTAGGTAATTTTGGCTCAATTTTTTTTATGTTTTTGTTTGTTGATTTATAAATACAATAATAAATCAAAAAATTGTCGTGTTGACACTTCTCATTCATAAACACTGTTGTATTTCTTGTATAGGGAAGGTGACACATGATAATATCATATTGCATAGGGATATAAATATATTGTTTATAGATAGATAGATTTGGACCGCGTCAAGTGGAACAAAGATATTGAAACAAAAAGGCAACAATATTTAACTCATAAGTGAAAAAAAAAACTTTCGAGAACAAATCACACTTTCTGTGAAATATTGTGAGATATAAATAGTATTTTCGGCTTTTAGCCTTTGACTAACAGATATTGTTTTAACCAAATATATGATCGAATTCTTTTTTTATAACTCACAATTGAATACTAATTAATTTAATAGAATTTTTATCAATAACGTTATTAAATTCATTTTTGTTATTAAATTCATTTTATATTTCATCTTATTAAATTCATTTTTAAGAAGAATTTTTGTTAGCCTTGTTATTGATTAATTATATTTTATTTAGTTTATTACTTGATGTTTCGACTTTTATTTTTTAAGGTTCTTACAAAGTCTCGAAAGAAGCATCAAAGAAAGAAGCAAGCTGAAGCTGGTATTCGACAAAAACCAAATCTGGTCAGGAAAAATAGGTCTAGAGCAGGCCCAAATATTCGAGCTTAATGAAGTTATTGTTCTGGAATGCAATAGGAGTGGCTGATCATGACACTCAGTTAGTACTTAATAACCTTATACAAGTTAACAAACCAGACTCGGTGTTTCTAGTTGTGCCCTGAATGAACTTAGATCAATTTCCTGACAGATTTTGGTTTTCTTTAAGCCTTAGAGTTTTTGCGGTTAATAATAGAAATGAGTTACTACCTAACATTGTTATATTTTTTAATATCTCAATCCCAAATGAATTCTAAAGTTATATGATTTTTTAATAGCGTTAGTATAGCATTATCCGATAATATAATTTTTGTTATTATTAAATTTAAGTTCTTATTACTTCTTACTAATGATAATCTTAATTTGTTACCATTATGATTGATTAATTATTAATTGTAACTTATTTACTAATTTTTTTTATATTATAAAGTTTAGGTAAGTTGGATCCCGGGGGTTCACCATAACCAGGATATGTCTTATGGCTCAAACAGCGCTTACAGAAGTACTTACAGATTACCCACCAACGAGATCCTCACATCGGCAGTAGAATTCAAACTAACGACCTTGTGTACTAAATTTTTAGACTTGATAATATTTCCATTTTTAATTTATTTTATATCTTAGTACAATCTAAATCTAGTAATAAATTATGAGTTTTTTCAATAAAATTCCTTTAAAGGCTAATCATAAGTACAAAAATATCTATGAGAAATGATCACTATAATCACGTATGAATACAAATATATTTTTTTAAAACCACACTAAAAAAAAAGTGACATATACTGACGGACAATTTTACTGACGATCCTCAAACTACAAGTGACAATGATATTGGTGAGCTTTTTCACTTCCATATTTTTTCTTTCTGCTACAATTATGGTAATTTGTATGACATATTGTATTAGTTTTAAATTAATTATCCTCTCTTGCTTAGTCTGCAAATTGAAATTTGGGATTGCTTTATGTAGCTTTTTACTGGAATCCGTGGAAAATGTGCTTTTTTGAATGGGAACCCTACAAGAGTACGTCCTCTGTTTTCAATGTTTTGACTGTTTATTGCTAGTTTAAATTTAGATTTAATTACCTCATGCTTATGCCTTGAAATTTCGCAGTATCAAAACAAACTGAACTAATGAGCGTTCTTGCTGCAACTGTGAATATATTCTTTTATTCATTTGATTTCCCTCCATAAAGTGTATTTTCCTCCCTCCTTGTTGTGCACTTGTGTTGATGATGAACATTGAACTGAGAAATGTAGTGAGAATAGTTTTTTAAGTTAATCATAGTAGCTACACACCAACTACGTGAACATTTATAAACCATGCTTATCAGCTTATGTCTTGGATTTGGTCTAACACATAATTCAACTTATATGCCATGACTTTCTCTTTCTAGTTTTGGGACCAACCAATTATGGCAGACTGCTTCATTACCAAGTATGAAAGTGTTCTTTTAACACTTAACAATCTTTTCATCACTATTTAGATTAGGGCTACATTTTCTGCTATCTTAATATTCTAGTGGTAGTTTCTTGGACCTGGAAAATGAGAAACAAAATGACTGAGGGAAAGAAAATGAGATGAATGAACTTAGTTTGTTAATATATGTGTCATGTCCAAATTTATTGATAGTTTTATTCGTAACTAAAATTTGCCCTCCTCTTAATGCTTCTCAAACAAAGGCTAGGTGTGATCTGTTAAGTTATTAACCGATTATAGTTTTTTAACTTAATTCATTTAATTAAAATTATTTAGTGGATAATTTCAGGAACAACATTTGGATACAGAGACATGTTGATGAAGATGTGAGAATGCTGTAATTGTAAATACATTGACATTTCAATTTTTATTTTTAAAACGCCACTTTCTACATACCCTGTCTGCTTGCAGTACATTGATCATTGTTGGCTTTTTAATTCTGCAATGGTACAGTACAGATCATGTCTGCACTTAATCCAATGGAATACTTGTGCAAGCTAGCTGTAAAAAGATAATAACAGAGTTAGCTCATCTTTGTAGCTATATATTCTTTCTGTATACATTACATAGCCATGCCAATGCCAATGCCAATGCCAATGTATATATACTTCAGCCTCAGGTCTCTCGCTTTTATTTATTAGTTTAGTGTGCTGTGCGTCTCTGTTAAAAGACAGGAGATAGAGAAACGGTGTGAGTAGTACCATATGGAAAAAAAAAGAAAAAAAGACGATCGAATTTAGAGGCAAATTCACTCCACAGAACCATTTCTAAAAAAAATTAGCAGTGCTTATAAAATTTAATTTAATTATAATATAATAAAATATGTATCATTTAACTACCATTAACGGTGTAGGTAATTTTTTTTTTACTGATATTGATCATTTATCTACGGTCGGAAGATGTAGCTACAAGTTAATGATTTTTATCTATACCTTTGAAAATTTTAGGTACAACCTATAGTGACATATGACTGGAACCGTAGGTAAAACTATGTTATCCGTAGGTAAAGGTTATAATGACACACAAATAGCCGTAGTTGTTTGTACCCTGAAAGTTGACATCCTTAAAGTCCGACGATCAATGTATTGTAGACATATACTTATGGATTTTTTATATTTATTGACAGATTTTGTCAATCATTAAAAGTTAAATTTCTTGTAGTGCCAGTATGAATACAATTTATAGATTTATATAGTATTGCACACCTACAACTCAATGGAGAGATATATGTTTTCTTTAATATAAGATATTGTAGATGTTTTATTTACTGCATAATTAAAGTATATCTGCATATCCTGTTAAATCTTAAATTTATATTAATCTGTGTTAGTTTGAGCAGAACACATTAGAGTGAGTCTCCTGTAAGTGAAAGTGTCCATGCTTAAATATCCAATCTACCTTGAAAGATTAATTTTTATCCATGGGGTATGGAGAATCAGAAAAATAACAAACCCTAATTTTAAATAATTTCTTTTAATTTTTATTATTAAATTAATTTTTTTTTCTTCAGTATTATCGTTGATTATATTTTTTCTTCCATTTATTAAAATTTTCAGTGACAGTTACATGTATCTCCAAGTCATCACTTGAATGTAAAACTTTTCGAAAGAGATTATATGTGCATATCCTATTAAATCTTAAATTTATATTAATCTGTGTTAGTTTGAGCAGAACACATTCGAGTGAGTCTCCTGTAAGTGAAAGTATCCATCTTAAATATCCGATCTACCTTGAAAGATTAATTTTTATCCATGGGGTAGGGAGAATCAAAGAAATAATAAACCCTAATTTTAAATAATTACTTTTAATTTTTATTATTAAATTCATGTTTTTTTTCTTCAGTATTATCGTTGATTAACTTTTTTTTTTCATTTATTAAATTTTTCAGTGACACATGTATCTCTAAGTCATCACTTGAATGTAAAAATTTTCGGAAGAGATTATATATGCATATCCTGTTAAATCTTAAATTTATATTAATCTGTGTTAGTTTGAGCAGAACACATTCGAGTGAGTCTCCTCTAAGTGAAAGTGTTCATGCTTAAATATCTGATCTATAGAGGTGGGTATATGGACTTGGGTCCGCGGACTGTCCGCTTAACCCGCAGTCCTCGCGGACTTGGACTATGTAAAATATGAGTCCATTTAAATGCGGGCTTTTTTAGTCCGGTCCGTTTAGCCCGCGGACTATGCGGACTCGGTTCGCGGACCCGTCCGCGGATTAATGAAAAAAAAATACATTTCTTTAAATTATATGATATCAGCCCAAAAAGCCCAAAAAATACATATCTTAAAAAAAAGCCCAAAAATCGCAGCCCTACATAGCTAAACCTAATTTCCCAAAGTCATCATCACTCTTGTCTTCTCACTTCTCAGCCGCACAAAACACTACTGCAGCTTTTGAAGTGGTCAGGTCATGAATTGTATAGACAACAAAAAAACAGATATTGCCAAAAGAAAAGCCAAGATATGCATATGAACTTTGGTGGTAGAGGATGTGTGGCTACAAAGTGAACACCTCCATGATGATCTCAAAACTTTGTGTAAAAACCAGAGTTAACACTTCACATGGTGAAAACAGTAACACTGAGAGCTCTCCACCATCTCTCAAATCTCGATCTCACCCGGTCGTAGCGACCCCACGCCCCACCGCAACCTCTTTCATTTGCGACCGCTCCATTCATCCTCGCCTTTGTCTTCTCTTCTGCGAGCAGAGTCTTCGAGGCTTCGAGCAGAGTTGCCGACCACCCATAGCTCCGACGCGACCACTCCGCCTCCGTCGCGACCACGTATAGCGAGAACCACAGGTTGTTGGCTCTCTGTTTTTGGAGCTTTGATTTAGTTTTTTTTATGATCAGAACATGAACATGTAGTTGCTTTCACTTTTTGTAGTTGCTTTAGAATTATAGTTGCTGAAAAATTTGTTGTTACGGGAAGATTGTTTGTTTTTTATGTTTGTCAAGAAAAAAAAAACTAGTGACGAGTCCGCGGATAGTCCGTTTAGTCCGCGGACTATGCGGACTGGACGCGGACTCTGTTTTTTAAAGTCCATTTATTATGCGGGCTTTTCGGTCCGGTCCATTTCAGTATGGACCAATGCGGACTGGACTTAAACGGACTGGAATGATCCGCATACCCAGCTCTACTAATCTACCTTGAAAGATTAATTTTTATCCATGTGGTAGGAAGAATAAGAGAAATAACAAACCCTAATTTTAAATAATTTCTTTTAATTTTTATTATTAAATTCATGTATTTTTTTTCAGTATTATCGTTGATTAACTTTTTTTGGCTTAATGAACTTTTTGGTCTCTATAAAATAGGGGTCTTTTGATTTTAGTCCCTATCTTTTTTATTTCTCTCCATTTCGTCCTCGCAATTTTTTTTTTCCGTTAGTCCCTGCCGTCAACAGTACTCGTTATCTGCCTACGTGGCTAACGACGTTGACCGGGTCAACGGGACACATGGCAAAAATAATATTATTTTAATGCCACGTGTTTTTTTTTAAAATTCAATTTTTAAAAATCTGAAATTAAATCTGTTTTTGGTCCCTGCAAAATGAGAGAGTTTTGATTTTGGTCCCTATAAAAAATTTTATTTATTTTTTGTCCTTGTAAAATCTAAAATAACTATTTTTGGCCCCTATTGTCACGTGACATCTATTAAGTACTTATGTATCCAATAAAATGTCATATGATCACCCCAAGTGACACACAATAACCCTATGTGGTGTCAAGTTAACATATGAAATAGTTTGTAGTTTGTTCATTATTTTCTTAATGAGTGTCTTAAAATTTATTAGAAAATTAAAACAAAATAATTAATCATTACAAAATAAGCATACATAATTTTTCCTAATCTTTATGATGTTCATTAGTAAGGGTATAAGATCCGAACCAATAATTCGATGAATTCAAAAATTCGAACATAACAAATTAAATTGGTTTGAATTTTTTGATATTCGGGCATGAACCAACCAAACTGACCTCGTTGGTGATTGGTTCGATTATTAGGTTCAAAGATTCTAGAACCGAATAGATCCGATTACCATACTTTAATATTTATATATAAATATTAATATTTATATATAAATATTAATATTTAATATTTTGATTTTTCTAATATGTCCAACATTGTACATGTTAATGATTCAAAAAAAAAATTGTATTGGAAAGAGTAGCATTTAAACTTTCAAAGAATTGAATACACAACTTTCAACACAATGTTTCTATTTTTTATTTCTTAACACGTGTAGTGTTACAGAGGCTAGAAAAATCATATATATATATATATATATATATATATATATATAAATTAATATTTATTATTATTTATTTTTATATTGATTTAAACATTTTTTTACATTTTAAAATTTGATATTTTTATGGTCCGAACCGAACCAACCGAATCAATCCGTTTGTAGGAAAAGTTATTTAAAATCGAACCAAATCAAACCGACCATTTTTTATTGGTTCAGATTTTTTCTATATAAAATCAAACCAAACCAACCAGATACACCTTTACTTATTAGTGTTTGCCTTTGTATAAATAGTCATGAACGGGTGCTTCATAATAGTCTCCAACATCGAAACCAACATTTTAACGATTTTAGGAAAGATAAATATAATTCATTTTAGGATTAAAGGAAAATTTTAAGGGAATCATATGCTAACTTGACACCACAGATGGTTATTGGTTATCGTGTGTCACTTGGGATGATCATATGACCTTTTGTTCGATACATAAGTACTTAATAGATGCCACATGACAATAGGGCCAAAAATAGTTATTTTAGATTTTCTAAGGACCAAAAACAAAGAAAATTTGTATAGGGACCAAAATCAAAATTCTCTCATTTTGCAGGGACCAAAAACAGATTTAACTTCAGATTTTAAAAAATTGATTTTTTTTAAAAAAAAACACGTGGCATTAAAATAGTATTATTTTTGCCACGTGTCCCGTTGATCCGATCAACGCCGTTAGCCATGTAGGCAGATAATGACTACTGTTGACGGTAGGGACTAACGGCAAAAAAAAAAAAATTTTGCAAGGGCGAAATGCAGAGAAAAAAAAGGTAGGGACTAAAACCGAAAGACTCCTATTTTACAAGGACCAAAAAGTTCATTAAGCCACCTTTTTTTCATTTATTAAAATTTTCAGTGACAAAAAAAAGGTAGGGACTAAAATCAAAAGACTCCTATTTTACAAGGACAAAAAAGTTCATTAAGCCTACTTTTTTTCATTTATTAAAATTTTTAGTGACACTTACATGTATTTCTAAGTCATCACTTTTTTTTTTTTGACTAACTCTAAGTCATCACTTGAATGTAAAATTATCGTTGGTTAACTTTTAGGCCCATTATTATTATTTTTCTTCACTTCTTATTTGGGCCAAAGAACATGGGCTTCTCTATACAACCCAAAAAGAAAGGCCTGCAACCTCTCTAACTGGTTTTCTTCGTCCCCTTCCTTTGGTTTCTGTGAGTGAAGAAGGTGTCGATTTTTTTTTAATCATTCTCTGCTTTCTTCTAACTGAGGCTTTCGCTTATTCGCAGAATCGTGCCACAACTGTTCATTCATTATCAGTAAGTACCCACCACTCCTTTTTCTTCTTCTTCTTCTTCCTTTGTTTCTTTCTTTCTTTCTTTCTTTCTAATTTGTGGTCGAGTTTGCAATTCTCAGTTGCGGTTTGATCTTTGTTGAGTCAATAAAATTCTACCTATTTTTGTGTTCACTGTGCTGTGATTCATGATATTTTCCCACTCTGGTTTAATCCCGTGTATATGAAAATTCTTGCCTCATGGGCACAGGGCACAATTGGTGATTGAGGAGCTGTTTCATGTAAACTAAGTTTAGTCTGTCATTGCTGCTGCTGTTGGATCTTTTATATAAGTATATATCTCATTTTGAGGCTGCCTTTCATACTTCATATATTTATAGAATACATTCTACATGGTTGTTCAAAAACCCCGATTCGACCTCAAAACCTTTACCCTCTTTAAAAAAACGGTGCTTCGATGCAAGGAAAAAAAATATGATACAACTTATTAAATTTTAAAAGATAAACCTATTTTAATTAATAATTGTAATACATGGTTAGATAGGGTAATAAAATTTTATGTTGATGTCAATGAAATAAAATTTAATTTTGATAAAAAAAAAGTTCACAACATTCTACTCCATACTGGTCAGGCGATGTGTTTAATATGCGGTTTCTTCTTGTTATTTGATTTCCACCACATTGGGTTTGCAGAGTTGCCCCTAATTTACCTTCATTTCCCTGACACACTTGCATTTCTCTGAAACCCTTTTCTTTTGTTTTAATAGCAGATGGCTTTGCGAGGGGTTTGGCAACTTCAGAAGCTCATTGTCAGCTATTGCGACTGGGGTGGAAGCAGCAGAGGTATAAGGTAGATCCAATTCTGCATTCAATTTACCATGTTATGTTCATATCTATTTTGTCGGGAACCTTAAAGTTTTACTCTTTCTTGGTGGATATTTAGGTTTATAGAATTTTTGTTTGGTACCTTGCATTTATTTGTTTATAGCATTGCAATTGGTCTTGGAGAATATGTTTTCATTTGTAGTTTTGAAGGGATGGAGTTGAATGGTTCATATGATCTGTTCATTATGATTCTTATATGATGATGGTATATAATATAATGAATATATGTCTGTATTCCATCCAAGACATAACAATTGAGATTGCTTACTATCTTAGTTATATATCTTCTAATAATAACAAGGTTTTAATCTGACTTGTGTTCTGTGGAGTAGATATTGAATTGTTTTACCAATATTTGATTTTGTTTCTCCTTTAGTTACAGGCTTAATCTTTGTTGTTTGATTTTTCTTTCCAGTAAAATTAGGTCTTATGCTTGTTCTACGTCTAGAACTGCAGATGATAAGTTTTCTTATTCAAATAAATGAACTTTATATAGAGTATTAACATTTTATCTTCAGACCGGAAAATTTTGTGAATTACAAATTGCAATTTCTTCTTGCTTATATGGTGCTTTTACTTACACTTGACTTTCCTTTTCTTTTTCCTTACTTTACTTATACCAATCATAACCTCTCTACTTCTTGATAACCACATTTCTCCTTCTGCTCACCTTTACATTATACCTGGTATTACAGGTTTGGAACCAGAATGTTACGAATGAATATCTTTTCACATTTTGTCCTGCTTTGAAGAGGGGATTCTTACTTTAATTCTGAATATTTGATAGGGCATTTATGGAGTCTAATTTGCCAGCATTTAAGGAGAAGAATCCTCAATTAGAGGTGGTTACTGAACTCATTCGTGGTCAGCATCCACATCTTAAGGGTTTTTACAGTAAGATTCTCGTGCTCAACTGTAACTTTATTGCTAAAATATTTTCCTTATTTGTAATTGATGATTCTCCTATGAAATGCAGAGAACAAAAACCAGCGAGTGATATGTGTGAAGAATATGGATCCAGAGGACATACTTCTGCATGCTACCAGACTAAGGAATGCATTGGGAAGGAAGGTGGTGAAACTGAAGACAAGACACGTAACCAAACACCCAAGTGTGCAAGGTACGTGGACAACTGCTGTGAAATTTTAAGATGCAAAATTCAAGTGTATGAGAAAGCACTCCTTGGTGTAGTTCCAAAGTTCTTCCATTTCTTCTGGTGAATTAACCAATACTTGTAAACTTGTGAGTATAATTTCTCATGCTGGCTGGCAAGATTTTCCTGTATTGAATAGTTTAGATGGCTTTTATCTGGGTTTGTTGTTTGCTTCTTCATGATGAAGTTAATGAGAAAAACCATGATAAAAGTAATTATTGGCTCCGTTTAAATGAGTAAACCTTATGGTAGTTGAAACTTATAGCTTAGTTTGGCCTTTTTAGTGGTTTGAATGGTGGAGATTGTGATTGAGATTATTAATTGGTAATAATATCTACTTTCTTGTGCATATTTACTTTATATTATAGAATCTGCTTTACATCACTAAAGAGACAAAAGCTCTAAATTAGAAAAACGCTGGAAGCTTTGTTATAGGACTTATATGTCGAAACAAATCTTGTAAAGTATTAATATACTATTATACATATCCAGATTGTTGCGTCGTATTGTATGACCCTGTAATCGTTTGGTGGTCATTTTATATTGAATCTGTTTATTGGCGTTTTGCTCTCTCAGTCGTATGAGCTCAATCAAACCACACGTGTTCTGCTGGGTTACTGCATACCTCAAATTTCTCGTTCCCACTGAATCCTCTTTCCACACCCAAATGCTCTTTGGAAGGGTTGTCGACTTTGTCTAGAAGTCATAGCATACCATATTCTTCAAATCTTCATCGTCCAATTCTCATAACCCTTAAACAAAAAAATGTGACTGAAGACCAATTTTGCAATTTTGCATAAAACACCTCTTTTGGACTTATTTTAACCAACGACCCTTATTGGTTTAACTCCCCTTTTGGTACCAGGTAACACGATCGTGACCATTCATTTGTTTTTCTTTCATACCAGATCAATGGTTATTATGGAAGACATCATCAGTGGTCCACAGTAATCGCTGCCCCTTGTGTGAACATTTTGGCGCTTGCGCAAGGTCTGGGTTGAGGTTGACCGAATACCGATTACCAAAAGGGCAGATCCTCTTAGAAAATGATCGTGTTTTCGTAATCTATCTTGAAGGATCATCTAAAATATCATGAGATTTTATAAAAACAATACATGCGATACAAGTTTTATTCTAACAGACCGGCCCATAACCCTGATCGTTGAAGGACCCACCAAGACTGGGAAGACAGCATGGGCCAGATCCCATGGGCTTCATAATTATTTTTGTGGAGGAGTGGATTTTAGTGCTTATAATAATTCTGCCATTTATAATGTAATAGATGATATTCCTTTTCAATATTTACCTTGTAAAAAGGAATTACTTGGGGCCCAGTGGGATTTTACGGTAAATGAAAAATACCTTAAGAAAACAAGGATCCTTGGTGGGATCCCAACTATAGTATTATGTAATCCTGATTCCAGTTACAAGGTTGCTTTATCCAATAGTGATATGTATGAGTGGTCTTTATGTAATGTTTTGCACGTTGAAATAAATAATAAATTTTATTGATTATTTTTCCTGAGTACAAATCTTTTTTTTATTACACAATTGACACGTACTTAATAGTCACGTGCCCATCTACAAGGTAGTCAAAACTTTGACCAAGTAAATACAACACCCTCGCATTCTTCTGTGTGTTTGCATAACTGACATCCGTTGAACTCTTGAACTGTCTCTTTGACTTTGACTATCTTGTTAAAATCAACACGGTCCCTGTATACCTGATTATACTTACCTTCTCTGTACTTGCAGCCTCCTGTAAAAGTAATTTTCCACTTTCTGAAAAAGTAGAATCTGTCCTTTGAATCATGATCAACAACACCCGTTGATATGTTTGAATTATCCATCAATGCAATCCTGTCAAAAGTTTGCACTTGAGGTCCACCACTATTATCTTTGACCAAGTAAATATATCCGTTGTGGACACTTGTACTATCTTGCCCCTGGTATCCATCCCGGAATTGCATTCGAAATACAAGAGATAATATCTTGATTTTATCTGAGTGCCTATCTTCGAACCCACTATCAATAGGGACTGCACTCACGTGCCATCCATAACCCTGGGTCCCAGCCTTGACAGTTGCATTTGCCAGACTCAGTATTTTAGTCTATGGTCTATGTGGAGCATACCGGGTCTTCAGTTGGATCGGGTTTCTCCTAATCGGTCCAAGTATTGTGAGTCCGGGTCTTCTGGACCGGGTCCCCTTCCTGCCCCAAGCTGGGGCCAGGGCCCCGTAACTCCGACCCGATCTTGTACGAACCATTTTCCAACCTTTGTCTGTATTCTATCTCCTTCCGTATTTCATCCGATCGAATACGACTCGTATTTATAGTCTCCATTAATACGGTGTTGAATACGGCGATCTTCATGCCCCATCTGTCAGATATCCTCTGGGATTGCCGGAAGGCGGCCCGGAGGACCATGAATAACTTGGCCTGTTGATGAAGGCCCATCTCCTCTGCCTGGTTGATTTGGGCTGACAACCAGGTATCCGTGCAAAAGCCCACTAACTTGCCGTAACTGTTGGGCAGTTCCTCGGGAATGTAAAAGCGCCTTTCCATTTATCAAGAGATTAATGGAATATAATATTGAAAATATTATTAAAATCCACCAGAAAAGAAAATCGGCACAGTATTGCATCCACGTGTACTTATCTCCCAATGACCTGTTCCAGAACATTCAGATCCTATAGGTCACACGTGTTTTTATACTGTCCCTCTGAGATAGCCTGGCAAATGCAATCACAAGGCCGGGACCCAGGGTTATGGATGGCACATGAGTGCTGTCCCTATTGGTAGTGGGTTCGAAGATAGGCACTCAGATAAAATCAAGATATTATCTCTTGCATTTCGAATGCAATTCCGGGATGGATACCAGGGGCAAGATAGTACAAGTGTCCACAACGGATATATTTACTTTGTCAAAGATAATAGTGATGGACCTCAAGTGCAAACTTTTGACAGGATTGCATTGATGGATAATTCAAACATATCAACGGCTGTTGTTGATCATGATTCAAAGGACAGATTCTACTTTTTCAGAAAGTGGAAAATTACTTTTACAGGAGGCTGCAAGTACGGAGAAGGTAAGTATAATCAGGTATACGGGGGACCGTGTTGATTTTAACAAGATAGTCAAAGTCAACCAAGAGACGAGTTCAAGAGTTCAACGGATGGCGATTATGCAAACACACGAGAAGAATGCGTGGGTGTTGTATTTACTTGGTCAAAGTTTTGACTACCTTGTAGATGGGCACGTGACTATTAAGTACGTGTCAATTGTGTAATAAAAAAAAGATTTGTACTCACGAAAAATAATCAATAAAATTTATTATTTATTTCAACGTGCAAAACATTACATAATGACCACTCATACATATCACTATTGGATAAAGCAACCTTGTAATCGGAATCGGGATTACATAATACTATAGTTGGGATCCCACCAGGGATCCTTGTCTTCTTCTGCGGTATTTTTCATTTCTTGTGAAATCCCATTTGGGCCCCAAGTAATTCCTTTTTACAAGGTAAATATTGAAAAGGAATATCATCTATTACATTATAAATGGCGAAATTATTATAAGCACTAAAATCCACTCCTCCACAAAAATAATTATGAAGCCCATGGGATCTCGCCCATCTTGTCTTCCTATCCCGTGGGTCCTTCAACGATCAAGGTTATGGGCCGGTGCCGGTTTCTTCGCTCTCCGGTCTGCATACGTCAGCGATAATGGGCCCGTCGAGTTGGCTTTATGGGCCTCATTTAAAAAATTAACAGTTAAATCATGAGCCCATTCTACATCTTCATGAGTTAAATGGGCCGCAAGTAATTGGACCGAGTCCACACTTACACAGTAGATGTTTTGTTGGGCCCATTCTTGAAGGGGGCTCTTGATGCGCCAATGAACTGTGTCCACCTGGGTTGGTACACAGTTGGGGGTTCTGGCCATTGATGGTTGGCTGCATATTCCAGGTTTCTGAGTTGTGTTACCCAGACATAGGACGGTTCAATCTGGACTCGGGAGAGGAAGTCGGACTTGGATGTCGACTCCTTGAGTATATTTGTCCAGATGAGATCTCTAGACTTCTTAGGACTGCTTCTTGAAGCTCTAAGTAGTCCTCTCTCCTCAAAGACCCCTCCCTTTGCAATGTAGTCTGCAACCGCTGCATCTCTCCGGGGGACCTGTGTGTTGGGATGGTGTCCCTGGATGTCAAAGAACCTTGGGTTCGTTGTGTTGAACTTCTTGTCCAATTGGACAAAACAATGAAGGTGTGGTTCACCGTCCTGGTGACTTTCCTGACATACCCTGGCATAGGAGATGTCATGAGGTTGGAGCAGTTGGTAGAGGTAGTCTATGACAAAGAGGGGGAGTAGAGGGCACCGGGGATAGGTGAGGAAGATGGACTTACCTTGGAGACGGTAGGCTGAGTTCTGACGAGGCATAATTTGTCCGTACTCAAAAATGGTGTTTCTAGAGCAGTTTTTCAAAACTCTTCTGTATTACAAGTGAGCAAGTGCGTGAGTGAGTTAAATAGAGATCATCTGACCGTTAGATCTCGATCTGGACGACTGAGATTAAAAGTTGGCATAGGATCCCACTTTAACCAAAAGTAAGTGAGCAGCATCTCGGATGCCATGTGGCCGACAAATAACTGTAGCACAGAAGAATGCGTGGATAGTATTAACTTGGTCAAAGTGTTGACTACCTTGTGGATATTGTATTTACTTGGTCAGAGAAGAATGCGATTTAAAAGGGACCTCTTTCTTATGTAATTTTATTGAAAATTCTCCATACAATAAGTGCTAAATTAAGATTTCAACAATTATAATAATAATTTTCATAACTGTGACCTCTTTCTAATTATAATAAAAATACAATTGATTAAAAGAAATTATTTAATTAGTTTCTCCACTGTTCCCTTTTAAATCGCATTCTTCTCTGACCAAGTAAATACAATATCCACAAGGTAGTCAAAACTTTGACCAAGTAAATACAATATCCACGCATTCTTCTGTGCTACAGTTATTTGTCGGCCACATGGCATCCGAGATGCTGCTCACTTACTTTTGGTTAAAGTGGGATCCTATGCCAACTTTTAATCTCAAAGTCCAGATCGAGTTCTAACTTTAAGATGATATCTATTTAACTCACTCACGCACTTGCTCACTTGTAATACAGAAGAGTTTTGAAAAACTGCTCTAGAAACACCATTTTTGAGTACGGACAAATTATGCCTCGTCAGAACTCAGCCTACCGTCTCCAAGGTAAGTCCATCTTCCTCACCTATCCCCTGCCCTCGTACTCCCCTCTTTGTCATAGACTACCTCTACCAATCGCCCAACCTCATGACATCTCCTATGCCGGGGTATGTCAGGAAAGTCACCGGGACGTGGAACCACACCTTTCATTGTCTTGTCCAATTGGACAAGAAGTTCAACACAACGAACCCAAGGTTCTTTGACATCCAGGGACACCATCCCAACACACAGTCCCCTGAGAGATGCAGCGGTTGCAGACTACATTGCAAAGGAGAGGGGTCTTTGAGGAGAGAGGACTACTTAGAGATTCAAGAAGCGACCTAAGAAGTATTGAGATCTCATCTGGACAAATATACTAAAGGAGTCGACATCCAAGTCCGACTTCCTCTCCTGAGTCCATATTGAATAGCCCCATGTCTGGGCAGCACAACTCAGAAACCTGGAATATGCAGCCAAACACTAATGGCCAGAACCCCCAACTGTGTACCAACCTGTGGGACACAGCTTCATTGGCGTATTCGAGCCCCTTCAAGAATGGGCCCAACAAAACATCTATCGTGGTAAGTGTGGACTCGGTCCAATTACTTGCGGCCCATTTAACTCATGATGATGTAGAATGGGCTCATGATTTAACTGTTAATTTTTTAAATGAGGCCCATGAAGCCAACTCTGACAGGCCCATTACTGTTGACGATGCAGGACCCGGAGCAGAAACCAGACCGGCCCATAACCCTGATCGTTGAAGGACCCACCAGGACTGGGAAGACAGCATGGGCCAGATCCCATGGGCTTCATAATTATTTTTGTGGAGGAGTGGATTTTAGTGCTTATAATAATTCTGCCATTTATAATGTAATAGATGATATTCCTTTTCAATATTTACCTTGTAAAAAGGAATTACTTGGGGCCCAGCGGGATTTTACAGTAAATGAAAAATACCGCAAGAAGACAAGGATCCCTGGTGGGATCCCAACTATAGTATTATGTAATCCTGATTCCAGTTACAAGGTTGCTTTATCCAATAGTGATATGTATGAGTGGTCATTATGTAATGTTTTGCACGTTGAAATAAATAATAAATTTTATTGATTATTTTCCGTGAATACAAATCTTTTTTTTATTACACAATTGACACGTACTTAATAGTCGCGTACCCATCTACAAGGTAGTCAAAACTTTGACCAAGTAAATACAACACCCACGCATTCTTCTGTGTGTTTGCATAACTGCCATCCGTTGAACTCTTGAACTCTGTCTCTTGGTTGACTTTGACTATCTTGTTAAAATCAACACGGTCCCTGTATACCTGATTATACTTACCTTCTCCGTACTTGCAGACCTCCCTGTAAAGTAATTTTCCACTTTCTGAAAAAGTAGAATCTGTCCTTTGAATCATGATCAACAACAGCCGTTGATATGTTTGAATTATCCATCAATGCAATCCTGTCAAAAGTTTGCACTTGAGGTCCATCACTATTATCTTTGACCAAGTAAATATATCCGTTGTGGACACTTGTACTATCTTGCCCCTGGTATCCATCCCGGAATTGCATTCGAAATGCAAGAGACAGTGTCTTGATTTTATCTGAGTGCCTATCTTCGAACCCACTACCAATAGGGACAGCACTCACGTGCCATCCATAACCCTGGGTCCCAGCCTTGACAGTTGCATTTGCCGGGCTATCTCAGAGGGACAATATAAAAACACGTGTGACCTGTAGGATCTGAATGTTCTGGAACAGGTCATTGGGAGATAAGTACACGTGGATGCAATACTGTGCCGATTTTCTTTTCTGGTGGATTTTAATAAAATTTTCAATATTATATTCCATTAATCTCTTGATAAATGGAAAGGCGCTTTTACTTTCCCGAGGAACTGCCCAACAGTTACGGCAAGTTAGTGGGCTTTTGCACGGATGCCTGGTTGTCAGCCCAAATCAACCAGGCAGAGGAGATGGGCCTTCATCAACAGACCAAGTTATTCATGGTCCTCCGGGCCGCCTTCCAGCAATCCCAGAGGAGATCTGACAAATGGGGCATGAAGATCGCCGTATTCAACAACGTATTAATGGAGACTATAAATACGGGTCGTATTCGTTCGCCGCGTGAAAAGCCGGCCAGCCGGAAAAATAATATTTTAGTCCCATATTCCCCCGACAAAGGTTAAAGTGCTACAGTTATTTGTCGGCCACATGGCATCCGAGATGCTGCTCACTTACTTTCGGTTAAAGTGGGATCCTATGCCAACTTTTAATCTCAGCCGTCCAGATCGAGATCTAACGGTCAGATGGTCTCTATTTAACTCACTCACGCACTTGCTCACTTGTAATACAGAAGAGTTTTGAAAAACTGCTCTAGAAACACCATTTTTTAGTACGGACAAATTATGCCTCGTCAGAACTCAGCCTACCGTCTCCAAGGTAAGTCCATCTTCCTCACCTATCCCCGATGCCCTCTACTCCCTCTCTTTGTCATAGACTACCTCTACCAACTGCTCCAACCTCATGACATCTCCTATGCCAAGGTATGTTAGGAAAGTCACCAGGACGGTGAACCACACCTTCACTGTCTTGTCCAATTGGACAAGAGGTTCAACACAACGAACCCAAGGTTCTTTGACATCCAGGGACACCATCCCAACACACAGGTCCCCCGGAGAGATGTAGCGGTTGCAGACTACATTGCAAAGGGAGAGGTCTTTGAGGAGAGAGGACTACTTAGAGCTTCAAGAAGCAGTCCTAAGAAGTCTAGAGATCTCATCCGGACAAATATACTCAAGGAGTCGACATCCAAGTCCGACTTCCTACGACAACTGTCATGGCTGCTACATCAAATGGGGAAGCCATCTGAAACATTTTCCTATTCACCAACTCCATTCTCAGTCACCTGAAACATTTTCTGGCCAGCCAACTATATTTTCGGCGAGCCCACCCCTTTTCTAGTACACATATAATTTCCAGCCACATCCCAACCCTTTTCCAACAGCCCCACCCTCCTCGTGCGTCGCTGTTTTGTTCCTTCCTCTGTTTACTTTTCAGTTTTGTTTTTTTTTTCTTTTCCTTTTTTTTGTTTGATAAATACTCTCTTTCCAGCTTCAATTGACTTTGACAATCATTTTCATGGTAATGATTTATAGCTCATACCCTAGAACACTTCTATTGGTTCGTTAAGGGTTATGCCATTTATTTGCTCTATTTCCCTTGGTCATAGCATTAATTGTTTGTTTTTAAATGGTTTACTCTTGGTTATTACATTTTTTTATAAATATTTTTAAACAAGTTATTTGTCATTGTTATTATATAATAATTAAAGTTTAAATAGTGTATATATACTTAATATTTGCAATTATATGATATATGTATATGTATGTTTTTTTATCATATTGACCATTTTAAAATAGCAGCCATCTCGCTATCAACTTTACTGCTGTAGCATTATGGGGTTAGCCACGTTGCTCGGCTATTTGGGTTTGACTACTTGAGGCAACTAGCAACTTAGCAATTACCCATAGTATTAGTTGTGAGAAAATTGTTAAATACGGGGTTTAAAAGTTTCCATTACTGTGTTTATGTTTGTTCTGTTAGTTTGCATCGTATTTTAATATTTTATTCTTCTAAAAACATAACATATTCTCTTTTTCATGCGAGATTGTCATACTAAAATTTGTAGGAACCATTTAAATAATTACCTCCCTGGACGTGTTGACTTGATAAGTTAAGAAAATATTAAGTGTTCAAGTTTTCCTCTCCTTTTTTGTTTTTACTTTAGATTTTTTTTTTCAAACTTAGCAAGAATTTATTATTGAATTGGTTATCTTATATTTGTTAGAGATTGAAAGCTATTACTCGGTCCATTGAAACTGAATAAGGTGGTGTTTGAACATCCAAATAAGGTTGTAGAATTTTCATTAAAAAAAAGATAATAGTAGCACTATTTCGGCGGAAGGTTGTAGAATCTTTCTCTGTTTCCCTTTTCTGTTGTTTTTATTATGATTTCTTGGTTTTGTATCTTTTTAATAATTAAAACATATCTTTTGGCAAATGCTAACCAGTGTCGTAAGTTAAGGAATCAAAGGTAGAAAACCACTATTGGAAAATGATGCATTCAATACATAGAAAATTGAAAAGTTGTGGTTTCCCATAAAATCTTTCTATATATTGATTCTTTAACTAATGCCCTCGGGGTACTTGTTAGCAACCCATATATATATATATATATTTAAAATTCTTTTAGGAGTGGTTCCACTATATCATAGCATCATAATTTCAAGATACTGTTAATCATTTGAAGGTGAAGACTGCTATGTTGGTGGTGCTATTTTTTTCTAAGGCATGGGCGTAGAGGATGTGTTTTAAAAATTGAGATGTTTTTTTTAAAATTACGGTCCAAACCCAGCTACTGTAACTGGGCTATGTAAAGTCTATGATGAAGTAAATTGGAGAAGACATGTTTAAATTCATATTTTATCTGCCCATGAAAAATTGCTTAATTTCGTTTGAGGCTTTGAGCTAATATTGTTAAAGTTTCTATGATATAGAGTTTATTTTGTGCAATATACTAATACTAATATTATGTAGTAAAATGGTATATTATTATTATTATTATTATTATTATTATTATTATTATTATTATTATTATTATTATTATTATTATTATTATTATTATTTGTTGTGCTAAATCAGAAATCTGATGCTGTTAATCACTTTCACACTGTTTTCATGTTTTCAGGCGACAACCACAGTTAGCCCCATACAAGTTAAAGTGTGATAAAGAACCTTTGAACTCTAGGTAGTTGCTGCTCATAATTGCATTTTTTTTTTAATTATTGCTTACTTTTTGTTCATAAATAACGGTCATACTAAGCTTTTTTAGAGGGTTAGATCTTCCCTTTCTACCCCCTTGTTTATCTGATTTAGCTTTTATTTGTTGTTACTCTAAAGCATTAAGCTAACAAGGTTTTGTTATCTTCTTGTACATTTGAATGTTAAATGTCATTATTTGAATCTCAGGCTTGGGGTGCCAGACTTTCACCCCCAAACCCCAAATTGCCCTGAGGAGACTCTGACCAGAGAATATTTGCAATCTGGATATAGGGATACTGTTGAGGGACTTGAGGTACATCATCAAATTTTAATGTGTTATACCAAATCAGATGATGTAAAGTAGCAATTTAGCTGATGAATGATTGGGTTATACTTATCCAGTTATCCATTTTTTTTTTCTTTTAGGTTTAAAGTAGTATCTTCGTGATTGTCTCCTGATGCTGCAGCAACCAAAATATTTTCAAGATTTGATGCTTTTTTTCTTATTTTCATTTCAGCCCTTTTCCTTCAACTATGTAGTTTTGCTTTTACACATGATCCCAGCTATAGGATGCAGCTATATAACTGAATGTATAAAAGCAGTCAGGTGTTTGTCAAAATCAGTTATCTTAGTTTTGTGTGGTATTATATTTTCATATATTGTTGTAGGTGATTTTAATTATTCTTATGTTGGCATGATGATCCTGTTATATCTGCGTTGTATTATGGTTGTATCTGTTTGTGTCTGTGCTGGTGTAAGTGAAATTCATAGTTAGATTTTTCTTTTAGATTTCTTTTCTGGATCTCCCACTGTTCAAGGTAGTGAATAGCAATCTAGCTCTCCTTGATGATTCACTGAAAATTAATTTGTGCTATCTGAAACACTGATTATTTGTGACTGTTCAAACCTGCCCTTTTTGTCTGGTGTCGACTATTTTTCTTACATTGCCTTGCTTTTTGTGTTTCTCAGGAAGCTAGAGAAATTTCATTGACCCAGGTTCCAAATTTTAACAAGACAGTTGTTGTTAATTGCAGAGAGGTGACTCTCGTCTTTGTGAGATAATAGTGTCTGTTTTATTTATTTTTGTTTCTATGAAGTATGCTCTAAATTTACCTCTCATTCTCCATTTTAATTTTTGAATTCATTGGAAGTGTATGCAGATATTGGATAACTCATTAGTCTTTCATCTTCTTTCAGGCCATCAGAAAACGTCTAAGGGCCATCAATGAATCTCGTGCTCAGAAGCGGAAGGTGATGATCTTTATTCTATCCTGCTGAACATTCCGCTTCTATAATATATCTATACTTGTATGTTTTGTATTTGATCTACATGGTAGTGCTTACTTTGACAGGCTGGTCAAGTATATGGCGTGGCTCTTTCAGGATCACAACTTGCTAAGCCTGGCGTTTTCCCTGAATTAAGGCCTTGTGGTGAAGACTTCCGGAAGAAATGGATTGAGGTATACTTGGTGAAAGTCCTTTCTCTGTTCAACTTTCCTTTCTAACAACTGTGGCCCATCATATTATTTTCTAGCAAGTTTTTGCTAAATTTATACGAAGAAAGAACAAAGTCATCAAATGTTTGTATTTCTCGGTGGATGGTTGTAGTCTTAATCTGACTGGTGGCAGGGTGTGAATATTTTTACATGTCATGACTTTAGGGAAATTGTTGTTATATAAATTCCTGAGGCTCATTTGTTGTCAAGGCTGATAGATTGATATGCCTGTATAATTTATTAATGCTTTTTTTTGGTGTTAATTGTTATTCTTAATGTCTTGGGATATTGCTGATGCTAGTATTTCAGTAACTAAGTTAAATTTTTATTATAGGGCTTATCTCAACCGCATTTGGCTGATCAAGTTCCTCATGGGTATAAAAGGGCATCACTTTTCAGGAATAATGTTCCATTGCTTAGGGCGACTTGGTTTATAAAGGTTACTTACCTCAATCAGGTAGGGATGCTTCAACGCTGGTATATTTACCTATTATTATACTGAGTTATTAACTTATTTATATTTTTCATATCTGATGGTAGTTTGTGGTTGAACTTTGCGGGTGCGACCTGGTTCTGTGGGTATTTCTTCGGGGTTTGGATCAAAGATGTTATCAATTACTTGCAAACCCTTTTGGATGATTTTTTCTCAAAAAATACTTCTCATCCTACTCCTCATAGTCGCGACTTGCTATGCTCATTCGCATAAACATCAAACTTAGTCTGTTTGACTTTTCCCAAGCCTTAAAATGAGCCTTCTCTTCATTGCTACTAGCATCATTAATAGCACCAGGCTTCTCAACTTGAAGAGCCAAATCAAGATCCATTACACCAAGGTGAAATTGGATTTGTTCACTCCATTCAGAGAAGTTCAGCCCAATAAATGTTGGAACAGACGTAGCATGCGAATGTAAAGACATAGGAACATATACTGCAATTAACACATGCTTCACATTAATGCTTTGAGTCATAAAATAACATACAATCAAATTCAGACAATAAACATTAAACATTCAATGCACATCAATGTTCTCCTTTGGGTGATACATCAATGCACAACAAACATAATGATGTTAATACAATCAACATTATTAGGCAATGAAATATGCACTAACTAGAAAAATTTACTATCTTTGGACATATAAATAAAACTAATAGTGCATTCACATCACCAACAATCATGTCCATTAATTATAAGAACAACAAATCAACTTTTGGGATGATCCATAAATGCCTTATAACAATGAACTTCAAGTTACTCACAAAGTAACAATCATCATGTCATTTATAGCATCACATTCTATGGGTAATTGAAATAAATAATCATTCATTTGGAATAAAAATAAACTTTCAGTTTTGACCACTTTGGTGATTAACAAATCTGCCATACACTTAATTCCAAAATAATACATACTTCACAATAATTGAGGAATATAAAATTCCACATTCTAAGCATATTGATTTCAATTCAATACCATCTCTGTACATGGCGTGAATACCATTACAATTAAATAGACAATACATCTTTGTCTTTCATTCCTAAAAGTTCACGCACGGGAGACTTCATTTCCGTGAATAAGTACATTTGGTTTCAAAAATTGGTATTTGAAATCACGTACAGGAAAAACACTTTATTCAAATAGATGATATTTGAAAAGCATTTAAAATTAGAAGCAATTCATATATGCAAAATGAAAATGCACAGGGAAGCATCATCAATCATCACGGTCCCGAATTGAGAATGTACAAGAAGATTATACAATTCATTCACATAGGACAAAAGACATATACTTTCATTCCTTTGATCCTTCTCATTCACAGTAGCACCGAAAAAACATCAATAAGTGCAACGGAAAATCATAATTTAAAATCCTAATTTCCATAATTAGGGTTCATGCAAATTGGGAATTCAAACATCATCAATGGAAAACTATAAATTCCCTAACACATGCTCTGATAGCACATGTAAACTCTATCATACATGAGCCATTAATAAGGATCTTAAGAATTCATAGTCTTCACTAATAGGATGAATAGAAACACTAACCTTTCTCCATGCTTCAATGTTGATACTTCTTTGCTTGAACTTCAATCAACAATGGAAACTCTTCTATCCCTTTCCTTCCTCTTTATGCTTCTAACTTTGATGGAAATTAGGAGACTTTCTTTCTAGGCAGAGATAGGGAAATGTTTCATTTCCTTCCTTTTATAATTGCTTCCATCAAGCAATACATCATTTCATTCATAAGACTCATTCCCAAGAGTCATAACCATTCATTCAAATGTCAAACAATATGTCATTTCATTCAAATATTAAACCACCACTAATATTTGTCACACACGAGACATTAATTCTTACATTTGTTTCTCCTCTTTTCCCGTGTACACCTTGTTTATAAAATATATTTATCTATTGGATTTTGTTTTCCTACCTCCTGAAAATCAATTTGATCTGTTTCTCCTTTCTTCTATCTCGTTTAAAATAATGCACACATTTATAGGATATTGCATTCAATTTTTTGCACCTAATTTCAGCACAATGTAGAAATTTTTTGAAAATTATTTAATCTATCTCATTTAAAATAATGGCTACAATTTTAGGGTAGTACATTGATTTTTTGCACCAGTATAGATAAACTATAGAGAATTTTTTAAATAAACGATTTCCAATGCTTATTGGTAAATGAAAAATTAATGTTGTTTAATAGCATTTCTATTTACAATTTAAATGATTTGATTGCACTTTTGATACCTGCCAAAACTTTCCTCCAAAATGAGTTGTAAATATATATAATATAGATATAGATATTATATAGATATAGATATATATTTTTCTAATGATGAAAATGAATTATTAGATCCAAATTTAAAAATAAGTAAAAAATGTATTTAAAAATTATTGGTATTCATGCATTTTACTATTCTTATGTAATTTTATTGAAAATTCTCCACACAATAAATGCTAAATTAAGATTTCAACAATTATAATAATAATTTTCATAATTGTGAACTCTTTCTAATTATAATAAAAATACAATTGATTAAAATAAATTATTTAATTAGTTTCTCCACTGTTCCCTTTTAAATCATTTTAAAAAAATATAATTTATTTATTTATCCTTTTTTTAAGTCCATGTTAGCCATCTTTTGGGATTATGTTAACCTATCGCACCTATTAAAAGAATAATTACCCCAAATCAGTTGTGTGAGTAATTGACAAATTTTAAAGTATTTATTTTATCATATTACAGAAGAAGAAATAACTCTAAAAAATCTCAGTGTCAAAGATGCAAACAATGCATTGTTCAAAGACTATGTTCATTAGCATCTTAAAAGACTTGATTATGTTATTAGGATGAACACAAAAAAAAAGTGAAAATTCATTGCCTTTGTTGGGGACTAAAAACGTCCACAATGCAATAATTTAGAAATGAATTATCAAATAAGAAAGAAAACTCAAATCATACAAAATGCAGCAAAACAACATTTAAATTTCATGTCACCACGAATCATATACACTAATTAATTCACGAAATGTCAAATGATGAAAAAGGTTAAAGGTGGCATCTTAGCAATTGAATATCTTCGTATTGAAGTTGACACAGGCAAACACAAGAAGGGGGTTGAATTGTGTTTGCTAATAATTTTCGAAAACACCCTTTTCAAAACTATTTTCTCACACAAGAAGATTAAATCAGAAACAAGCACACAAATAGATCTTTTAGAAACTTAACAAAAGCAATATCAAAACCCCACAGTCAGTATAAATAAATAAAGCTGTAAGAGTTTAGAGATAGAAGATTCACACAAAAGGTTTTATCCTGGTTCACTCCCTTCCAACCAAGAGCTACGTCCAGTCCCTTCGACTTGAAGGATTTATCCACTATTTCTCCAAATAGATTACAACCAAGTATTCAACACCTCTCCAGGCTTACAAGTATTCCTTTCTTACGTACGAAGCCTCTCCAGGCTCTAATTCTAACAAAGAGATTTAACTTAGATCTTCTTAACTCACTATGTGTGAGGATATGAAAGTTTGAGATCTGTTGAATATTTTCACAACATTCAAACTAAGAGATTACAAACTTTTGCTTTTTGAAAGAATGAATAAGAGCTCACTCTCGCAAATATTGTATAGGCAGGAATTGTAAGCTAGCAAAAGTTCTTCAATATCTGAGGTCTTCTACTTATTGTGACTTTCTCCTTCTCTTGAAAAGCTCCAACGGTCATTTTGAATTTCCCGTTTAGAGATAGCATAATATCCGTTGTGACTGAAGGCTTGATCGTGACAATGCTGAAATGAACTCTTGGTTATCAGGGTAGTACAAAATGGAGGCTCACTGCTGAGCATTGCAGCTTGAAAAAGTTTTTCCTCCTTTGTGTTCAGTCCAGCTTTTTTCGGCCATAAAGTTGTCATCGTACAAGTCACTTTTCGTTTCCTCATTGTACTATTTGCTTTTTGTATTTTCTCAATGGTACTATGATTTTCTTAAAAGGAAACAAAGCATTACCCGGATAAAACAAATGGGAAGAACAAATATTCTATTGGAATAAATATCAATCTTTTGAAATAAATTCAAGAGAACCGGATTGCATTTATTCTCTTTAGAAGAACGTATAGGAGATAGAAACTCATCTACTCAAAATCTCTGTCTACTCTGTTATTTGTGTATACCCCAGTTTTTCTACTTTCTAAGATCGGTATAAATATAAATAAAAGTTTATATTTTTATCTGAAACTTAGAAAATGATTTTGAGAAAACCAAAGTCATATTCATATCATACTTATTTTTATAAGTATATGGTTAAATTTTGGGTTGAAAATTCAGACGGAACTCGGTCTACGTTTATACTGACAATAAGATTTTACTGATCAGAAAACCTAATTTTGACCTGAGAACGAAATGAATAGATTTTATATCTCATTTCCAACGATACAGGTTATTTTGAAAATTTTCAAAATAAATAGGTTATTATACTCGATTCGGGCGTAAAAACCCTAAATCGGGTAATCGACGGAGTCGAGAACGGACGTGCAGAGACAAAACCCGATATCGGATGCTGAGACCTCTTGCCACCTATGGTGGTGAGTCATATGAATGAGTCACCAATGTCATGATGACATTTAAACAAAAATCTAGATATTTCTTTAAACTAGTGTAAAGACCATTTTGCCCTTGGACTATTTTACCCTTGAACTTTCGTTGAAATGACAAGTTTGCCTCACAATTTGTGGACACAAATCAGCCACATCTCCAACCAATCCTCACCACATGTTTGTCATGATGGCTTTAGGTGTGAAACGTCCAAAATGTCCTTGAATTTTAATGGAACTACAAGTTTGTCTCCATGTATTTTTACCATTTTGTCCCCAAGGCAATTTTTGTTGGAAAAAACTGCCCCTCACTCCCTTAATTTCGTGCAGCTTCCCCACATCCACTCTTAGTCATTTTCTAACTTCTTCATCATCTCACATTATCTTTCAAAATGCTAAGAAGACCATAGTTGAGTTTGTGAAGAAAGTGCTTCATCCCTTGCCCATTTTTCAATTCCAAGAGGTATACCATACTCTACTCACTCAATCATGATCATGTTCTTCAAATATTTTCATGATTCAATGCCTTGTTCATTATTTTCAATTCCAAGATCTAGAAATTTTGAAATTGTCTATAAAATCATAGAAAAATCCTAAAAATATGAAGTCAATTTCTATGAGTTAGTTATCATCTCTACTATCATAATCCAAGAGTTTGTTGCAAACAAAATTTCCCTCCGTATTTTTCTAGTGTTGGCCAAACCTATGCTCTAGGAAGCTAGGATGAACTTTGTTTCAATTTTTGGAAAGTAACACTTGATTTGATCTCTCTAGTACTTCTACTTGTTAAATCCAAGAGCTTGATGAATTATAAAATCCCTAGCCTATTTTCTATGTGAAGGTCGAATCCATGTTCTTGAGGACTTGGATGATTTTGCTTTGGTATTCAACTTATGGTCATTGTTCTTAACTCTATACTACTCTAAGGTCATGGATCGGATCTAAGAGTATGTGAAATTTTGAGATCCCTAGCTAATTTTGATAATCATGGTCGAAATTCATTTTTGAAGAGTTGGAATATTTGATTTCAATCTTTGTATGTTAATCTTTGTTTTAGGGTTTAAGTGATCAAGGATCACTAATCCAAAAAGCTTAAGATTTTTAGAAATTTTGAGCCATAATTTGTGTCATGGCCCAAAGTCTTAAATTTTGTGGTTAAAATGGTTTTGATTCAATTTTGTTAAGTAAGCTTTGTTTATGTCTCAATCTTGCTTAAGGATCCTTAATCCAAAAGCTTGCAAAATTTTATCATGTCTAGCCAACTTAAAAACCTCATGGCCGAACCTAGCATATAGGAGCATAGGTGTGTTTAGTGCTTGATTGATAATTATTTGTTGTGATTTGTTGAATGATAAATCTTAGTGGATTATCCTAAGTTGTGCGAAGGAAACCGGATTCGAATCGGAAAGCCGTTCATGAAACCAAAGCTTGAATCTTCAAGAGGTAAGGGGAGCTTACCTGAGGGATTTTGTTTAGATAACCACACGTTATCTGGGTGTTATCTGTAAATTATCTGTTATGAATTTCTGTGGCTTTTAGTTGTTTACTGTTTAATTTGCTATATGCTTTGGATGTGATCATAACTGTGATGCATGCAATAATTGTGATGTATGCTATATTGTCTTTGGGTGAAATTATCTGTTGTTGAGTGTTGGATTGGGCAACCTGACATTGGTCAGTGTTTAATTAATTCCGAGGATAAAAGCTTAATAAGCTTATATATTCAATCAAAGAAGTAATGGTGAAAATTGGTGTAAAAGTGGAAAAGTAATGAAAAGTAATCTTTTAATGATTTTTGGGCGGAACCGTGAAAACTTTTCACAAGCGTTAGTTTTCTCAAAATAAATTCATCAATAATATAAAACATCATTTAGAGTAATTAAGTTACAAAAATAAAGTAAGATTGAATTTGGAATAATTATTTCCGACAGAAAAGTCATCTTTGATTTATAAAGGGATTTTATAGAAAAACGTTTAAGAAACACATATTGTTTTATTTTACATTCGTTTTGAAACAGTTTTCTTAAGAGTTGATATTCTTTTCTCCACGAGAAATATTTTCAAGTGTAAAATAATTTCTAAAAGAAATAGTTAATTTTTGACTTATAAAGTATTTTAATGCTAAACAATGAGTAAATCGGAAAAATAATTTACGGAAAGGTTTTGAAAATGATCTTTTTATTCTTGGACAATAATAAGTTGTAAATGAGTTCTTTTTCAAGAAATTGATGTTTTTCGAATAAAGATTTTCAAGAGGAAAAAGTGAGTTTGATAAAAGTAAATTTCACTATGATTTGACATTTTATAAATGGTTTTCAACAGAAGGGATTTTCTGTAAATGAACTTTATATAAAAGAAGTTATGTACCTTGTGTCCTATATGTCACGAGTTGAAGTCCTTGCTGGCATATTTAATTTTTGGAGATATCGGTATGTCACGGGTTAGAGTCCTTGTTGGCATATCCGATTGTGGTGATTCCAATGTGTCACGGGTTAGAGTCCCAGTTGGCATATTGATGGTGGTGATTCCAATGTGTCATGGGTTAGAGTCCTTGTTGGCATGTCTGATGATTGTGATTCCAATATGTTGCGGGTTAGAGTCCTTGTTGGCATATTGATGATGGAGGTTTGGTATGTTGCGGGTTAGAGTCTCAGTTGGCATACTTGGAGGTGATGATTGATATGTTGCGGGTTAGAGTCCCAGTCAGCATATTTATTTCATGTTGCGTGTTGTGGGAATTCTTGGACTGCTTGTCCGATGTTAAAATATTATGTAATTTTTTTATTAATTGCGATGATTGTCGGGTATGAAACCCTTTGACTAAATTAATATGTTGTCTGGATAAATTGTTATATATTGTGAATATCATGAATATGCTATTTTGTGTTTGTGAGTGAGGTGATCTTATCAAAGTCCATATATTGGCGTCTCATCCTTGCAAATATATCATGTTTCTTCTGGTATTGTTGTTGTACATTGGTACACTAGTGTAGATGGAGCTGAGAAGTTTCCCTAAGTCTTTCGGGACTTAGTTTTAGCTACTTGAAGAGGTATTTTGATTGTGGGAATGACAATGGAGTTCTTCCGACAAATGTCTTGTAGAGCGACTAGCTTAGGAATCTTAGTTGGGTGGTGTGTGTACTAGGTCAGTAACTTTGGTGTTGTACTTTAATCTTAGGTTTAATTTTCTATTTTGGAAATGGAAACTTAATCATTAAAAGTTGTATGCCTTGGATGCTTTATTATGAATGTAAATATCTCTTGGTTTGGTGATGTACAATGTGCATTTAATGTTTTAGCATATGTATCATATTTCTAAAGTATTTGGCAGAAGAAAAATTTTACACTCAAGTTTTATGACTTACATAAAATAATTTTCCGAAAGAAACCAGCAAATATAATTTTAATTTATTTTCCACAACGGGTTAACCATGTAATGACCCAAGGGGGTGTTACATTAGTGGTATCAGAGCTGGTCGAGTCTTTCGGGAATGTTGGGAAATAGGTCTATTGTGTTGATGTTGTGTGTTCTCTGATTAAGATTTGTTTGAATTACTTCTTAGAAGTAATGTATTTTAGACACGTAAGTACACGTTTCATTTTCTGGTTACGGTCTAACTGATTCTGTTTTATAGGTCAGTTATGGAACTAGCACTAGAAGGTGGACATGGACGAGGACGTAGAGGCGGTCGAAGGGGTCGACGAGGTGGTCCGATTGGCGGCCATGGTAACATGAATGAGGATTATGATGATGAAGGGGACAATGCCGCTCAGGCTATGGAGCACGTGGCAGCTGCTATTGCAAATCAGACTGCTACAATGGCTACTCAACCAACAGGAGCAGGCTCGAGTTGAACAGGCAGCCGAAGGCAAAAATCTAACTGCTTTTAGACATTGGGAGCCCTCACAATTTCATGGAGACGGGGATCCTGTAAAAGCAGACTTATGGATTCAGGAACTAGAGAAGATCTTTGCACTCATACACAGTCCAGAGGGAGTGAAGGTATCTTATGCGACATTTCAGTTGGTTGGTGATATTGAGTATTGGTGGAAAGGCACCAAACAGCTGTTGGAACCAGAGAATCAGGAGATTACTTGGGAAGTATTCCGAAACATGTTCTTGAACAAGTATTTTCCTCAAAGTGCGCGAGGTGAGAAGGAACAAGAGTTTCTGCGACTTCAACAAAGAGATCTGACGGTCGGGAAGTACGCGGCAAGATTTGAATCACTTACCAAGTATTTCCGCTTTTTCCAGAACAACCCAAATGAGGATTGGAAGTGTGAACATTTTGAAGGAGGACTGCGTTTTGAGATCAAGAAATCGGTGCTACTGGTTGAAATTTGGAATTTTCAAGTTTTAGTCGAAAAGTGTCGAAAAATGGAGCAGATGCTGAAAGGGGAATATAACCGGAGTAATGTCGGAAGACTGTCTCGATTCAGAAGTCAGTTTCGAAATCAGAAAGGGAGACAAGCTCAGAGGGAGTCATATTTTCGATCTTCAGGAAATAATCAGAACCAAAAATCTTATCGTCCTATTACTTTTGCATATAGTAGTGGAAACCGAAATAATCAGGATCAAGGTTCAGTTCAACGATGCCGCAAGTGTGGACAGACAAATCATGTTGTTGAGGATTGTAGGCTGAAGGGTACACTATGTTTTAAATGTGGACAGATTGGGCACATGGTCAGAGAGTGTCCTATAACAGAGTCTGAATTTGCTACCAACAATTCAAAAGCTGATAGACCGACGACAAAAAGGAAGAGTCTACATCATTAGAGGTGCTGAAGTTTTACGATCCGAGGATCTCGCACAAAATAGTTACGATATAACAGGTAAATTTTTTCAAATTATATTTCTGATTCAGACTCAACGCATTCTTTCATTTTGATAGATGGTGTGAAATATTTGAGTTAGCTTATTTCTTCCTTGTCACATGATGTGATCGTTTTAGACTTCAACAATTCTGTCGTTGTTCGGGATAGACATTTTCTTGATAAAAGAAGTTTCTAGATGAAACTTAATCTAGTCACTTTTACTTTTGGTAAATGTGATCCAGTCTGATTTTTTTGGTCAGACTGTACTTCTTTTAAACGTTGTCGTTTTGTGAATTTCCTGTATGAAGGATGAACTCCCTTGGAATTCAGAATTGTTTATCTTTGATTTTCTAATCATCTGGAAGTTCATATGGAAGGAGGAACTTTATTAGAGTCGTGTTTGTAAATATGTGGATGTACAACACATTTTTTTTACATTCAGGAACCTATTAAAGAATTCTTTTTATATACTGAATATTCCTGTGTTCTTTTCAGAGTAATGAACTTCTTTTATATACTTTCTTGTGAAATAAAAAACGTGGGATTAAGAAAATCCTGTCTAGTTTTGAGTCACGAAATTTCGAGGGCGAAATTGTTTTTAGTAGGGTAGTAATGTAACACCCCAGTTTTTCTACTTTCTAAGATCGGTATAAATATAAATAAACGTTTATATTTTTATCTGAAACTTAGAAAATGGTTTTGAGAAAACCAAAGTCATATTCATATCATACTTATTTTTATAAGTATATGGTTAAATTTTGGGTTGAAAATTCAGACGGAACCCGGTCTACGTTTTTACTTACAGTAAGATTTTACTGATCAGAAAACCTAATTTTGACCTGAGAACGAAATGAATAGATTTTATATCTCATTTCCAACGATATAAGTTATTTTTAAAATTTTCAAAATAAATAGGTTATTATACTCGATTCGGGCGTAAAAACCCTAAATCGAGTAATCGACGGAGTCGAGAATGGACGTGCAGAGACAAAACCCAACATCGGATGCTGAGACCTCTTGCCACCTATGGTGGTGAGTCATATGATGAGTCACCAATGTCATGATGACATTTAAACAAAAATCTAGATATTTCTTTAAACTAGTGTAAAAACCATTTTGCCCTTGGACTATTTTACCCTTGAACTTTCCTTGAAATGACAAGTTTGCCCCACAATTTGTGGACACAAATCAGCCACATCTCCAACCAATCCTCACCACATGTTTGCATGATGGCTTTAGGTGTGAAATGTCCAAAATGTCCTTGAATTTTAATGGAACTACAAGTTTGTCCATATGTATTTTTACCATTTTGTCCCCAAGGCAATTTTTGATGGTCAAAACTGCCCCTCACTCCCTTAATTTCGTGCAGCTTCCCCACATCTACACTTAGTCATTTTCTAACTTCATCTTCATCATCTCACATTTTCTTTCAAAAAGCTAAGAACACTATAGTTGAGTTTGTGAAGAAAGTGCTTCATTCCTTGCCCATTTTTCAATTCCAAGAGGTATACCATACTCTACTCACTCAATCATGATCATGTTCTTCAATTATTTTCATGATTCAATGCCTTGTTCATTATTTTCAATTCCTTGATCTAGAAACTTTGAAATTGTCTATAATATCATAGAAAAATCCTAAAAATATGAAATCAATTTCTATGAGTTAGTTATCATCTCTACTATCATAATCCAAGAGTTTGTTGCAAACAAAATTTTCCTCCCTATTTTTCTAGTGTTGGCTGAACCTATGCTCTAGGAAGCTATGATGAACTTTGTTTCAATTTTTGGAAAGTAACACTTGATTTGATCTCTCTAGCACTTCTACTGGTTAAATCCAAGAGCTTGATGAATTATAAAATCCCTAGCCTATTTTCTATGTGAAGGTCGAATCCATGTTCTTGAGGACTTGGATGATTTTGCTTTGGTATTCAACTTATGGCCATTGTTCTTAACTCTATACTACTCTAAGGTCATGGATCTAAGAGTATGTGAAATTTTGAGATCCCTAGCTAATTTTGATAATCATGGTCGAAATTCATTTTTGAAGAGTTGGAATATTTGATTTCAATCTTTGTATGTTAATCTTTGTTTTAGGGTTTAAGTGATCAAGGATCACTAATCCAAAGAGCTTAAGATTTTTAGAAATTTTGAGCCATAATTTGTGTCATGGCCCAAAGTCTTAAATTTTGTGGTTAAAATGGTTTTGATTCAATTTTGTTAAGTAAGCTTTGTTTATGTCTTAATCTTGCTTAAGGATCCTTAATCCAAAAGCTTGCAAAATTTTATCATGTCTAGCCAACTTAAAAACCTCATGGCCGAACCTAGCATATAGGAGCATAGGTGTGTTTAGTGCTTGATTGATAATTATTTGTTGTGATTTGTTGAATGATAAATCTTAGTGGATTATCCTAAGTTGTGCGGAGGAAACCGGATTCGAATCGGAAAGCCGTTCATGAAACCAAAGCTTGAATCTTCAAGAGGTAAGGGGAGCTTACTTGAGGGATTTTGTTTAGATAACCACACGTTATCTGGGTGTTATCTGTAAATTATCTGTTATGAATTTCTGTGACTTTTAGTTGTTTACTGTTTAATTTGCTATATGCTTTGGATGTGATCATAACTGTGATGCATGCAATAATTGTGATGTATGCTATATTGTGTTGTGGTGAAATTATCTGTTGTTGAGTGTTGGATTGTGCAACCTGACATTGGTCAGTGTTTAATTAATTCCGAGGATAAAAGCTTAATAAGCTTATATATTCAATCAAAGAAGTAATGGTGAAAATTGGTGTAAAAGTGGAAAAGTAATCTTTTAATGATTTTTGGGCGGAACCGTGAAAACTTTTCACAAGCATTAGTTTTCTCAAAATAAATTCATCAATAATATAAAACGTCATTTAGAGTAATTAAGTTACCAAAATAAAGTAAGATTGAATTTGGAATAATTATTTCCGACAGAAAAGTCATCTTTGATTTATAAAGGGATTTTATAGAAAAACGTTTAAGAAACACATATTGTTTTATTTTACATTCGTTTTGAAACGGTTTTCTTAAGAGTTGATATTCTTTTCTCCACGAGCAATATTTTCAAGTGGAAAATAATTTCTAAAAGAAATAGTTAATTTTTGACTTATAAAGTATTTTAATGCTAAATAATGAGTAAATCGGAAAAATAATTTACGGAAAGGTTTTGAAAATAATATTTTTATTCTTGGACAATAATAAGTTGTAAATGAGTTCTTTTTCAAGAAATTGATGTTTTTCAAATAAAGTTTTTCAAGAGGAAAAAGGGAGTTTGATAAAAGTAAATTTCACTATGATTTGACATTTTATAAATGGTTTTCAACATAAGGGATTTTCTGTAAATGAACTTTATATAAAACAAGTTATGTACCTTGTGTCCTATATGTCATGGGTTAAAGTCCTTGCTTGCATATTTAATTTTTGGAGATATCGGTATGTCACGGGTTAGAGTCCTTGTTGACATATCCGATTGTGATGATTCCAATGTGTCACAGGTTAGAGTCCCAGTTGGCATATTGATGGCAGTGATTCCAATGTGTCACGGGTTAGAGTCCCAGTTGGCATATTGATGGCAGTGATTCCAATGTGTCACGGGTTAGAGTCCTAGTTGGCATATTGATGATGGTAATTCCAGTATGTCACGGGTTAGAGTCCTTGTTGGCATGTCTGATGATTGTGATTCCAATATGTCGTGGGTTAGAGTCCTTGTTGGCATATTGATGATGGGGGTTTGGTATGTTGCGGGTTAGAGTCCCAGTTGGCATACTAGGAGGTGATGATTGATATGTTGCAGGTTAGAGTCCCGGTCAACATATTTATTCCATGTTACGTGTTGCGGGAATTCTTGGACTGCTTGTCCGATGTTGAAATATTATGTAATTTTTTTATTAATTGCGATGATTGTCGGGTATAAAACCCTTTGAATAAATTAATATGTTGTCTGGATAAATTGTTATATATTGTGAATATCATGAATATGCTATTTTGTGTTTGTGAGTGGGGTGATCTTATCAAAGTCCATATATTGGCGTCTCACCCTTATAAATATATCAGGTTTCTTCTGGTATTGCCGTTGTACATTGGTACACTAGTGCAGATGGAGCTGAGAAGTTTCCCTAAGTCTTTCGGGACTTAGTTTTAGATACTTGAAGAGGTATTTTGATTGTGGGAATGACAATGGAGTCCTTCCGACAAATGTCTTGTAGAGCGACTAGCTTAGGAATCTTAGTTGGGTGGTGTGTGTACTAGGTCAGTAACTTTGGTGTTGTACTTTAATATTAGGTTTAATTTTCTATTTTGGAAATGGAAACTTAATTATTAAAAGTTGTATGCCTTGGAGGCTTTATTATGAATGTAAATATCTCTTGGTTTGGTGATGTACAATGTGCATTTAATGTTTTAGCATATGTATCATATTTCTAAAGTATTTGGCAGAAGAAAAATTTTACACTCAAGTTTTATGACTTACATAAAATAATTTTCCGAAAGAAACCAGTAAATATAATTTTAATTTATTTTCCGCAACGGGTTAACCATGTAATGACCCAAGGGGGGTGTTACAATTTGTGAGACTAAGTCTGTTCACTCCTTCATATTGCTCGTCTGCTGACGTGGCATATCCTCTTGTCTATCAAGTCTTTGGACTTGCTGTATCGCAGTGAGTTATTTTGATCTCCGTTTAGTGACGTGGCAATTAGAGCTCATCTGCTTGTTAATTTGTTTTTCGTCTATTTCATTCTATTAAAAACTTCCGTCTGCTGACGTGGCAAACTGAGTACGTCTATTTAGAAAATTTTAAGCCTCGTCTACTTAAACTCTTGTCTACTCAAATAAACAGAAAGTAAATTTACCAAATGTTTTTGATCAGCTCGTCTATACGATTGGACGTGAATTCTCTTTCTCAGTCCAAGCAGATATAAAGAACTTTATATAAGATTTCTCATGACTTATATGATTCAAGTAATCATGCAAAAACTGAATAACCTTGTTAGATCTCAACTAACACTTTGCCAAGCAAATTTAATCCTTTTGTTAACATAAAAACTTAGGGATTAATTAAATCCAAATCACTTTGGTTCCAACACATATCAGAGGGCTCTAAATTCCATTACAGTTTCTAACAAATCCAAACAATAATGAATTACAAATTTCAAAAAATAGCATAACAAACCAAGCAAGGTTGCAATTATAAAAGAAAGCTTTTTCTTTCCATTGCCAATGCAAAGTAATCAAGCCTATGCAAAGTAATCAAACTTTTTCTTTTATTTTTTGTTTCGTTCCCCCTCTGTGTGCTCATCTTGCTGGTTTATAGGGCAGCAGCTACTGCTGCTAACCTGCCAAACAATCATAAAATGCAATTAATTCATGGTTAAGGATAAAATTCTAGAAATGATTACATAAGAATATATAACATCACATAAAATAAAAAGAATCATCTATCAGTAAACATTTTACCTTAGACCCCTCTATAAGATCTGGTTATTTCACTAACCAGAAAGTTCTATGAAGAAGTAAACAAAAACTATGAAGAAGTAATTCATCTTTTTTTTTTTATATGTAATATCAAGATTTTAGTAATAAAATCAAAAGACATCAAGCCCCACCCACCTCAAAGTCCCTCACGCGTTAGGCTCGCCTCTAAAGATATGAAATCAAGTTAGTAATAAAACCAAATCTTCAAGTATATTTGTGTCTGCATAACTGTAATGAGTAAAAATCAAATTGAAAAAAAGGTTCTCACTTCTTCCTATCAATAAATCGGTGGGAACGGCTAGGACACGATTGGAAAGGCTGTGTCTATGTAGGCAAAAGAATATGCCGGCAACAACTCCAGTTAGCTGCGCAGCGACTGGAACCATAGGAATAACAACGAGTTTGCATTTTATAAGTGAAAGAAAAAGGACCAGATGATAGGGTTTTAAGGAGGGAGAGGAGAAATGGTAGCCTTACTTTTGGAAGAACCGAGGTTGGGAGGTGGTGGGTGAGTGATTTTATTGATTGAAAAAGTCAGGGTAAAGTAAGTTGAACTTTGAAAGGAGATTGAATTTTGAAATTGGTATTCTCTTATTTTCCATGTATTGGAATAAAGCAAGCATTTAATACATATTGAAAATATCATGATTTAAAGATTCTAAACTAATTTTTTTAAAAATAAATATAGCTAGCATTCATAATCATTTAAAACATTCTAGATATCTGTTTAAAAAAAAATAATGACGTTTTCGAAAATAACAAACAAAATAAAATCAAGAATAAAAAATTAAATAATATTTGTCATCCACTAATATCATGATGACTTTTCATTTATGGGAGGAGTATTGGAATTATAACAACAATTAATAAAATGTCTTGAAAATAATAAAAATTTTAAATTTTAAAATTTAAAATTAAAATAAAATCTGCAATCTGATTGGTTGTTTCCATTATTAGTAATGGTAAACCAAGTTTATTAGAGAAGTCATTGAATATAATGCTGCCACTTGTCCAAACTTTCTTTCTAATGAGTTTGTAGTTGTATATTAATAAGATAAAATGTTATATTCTGCCGTTTGAAAATTTTAAATTTAAATTTTTAAGGAAATTTTAAATTTAATTTTAACAATTGCAAAATCCGCCGTTTAATAAAAACCTCCAAAGATATTCATATTATTGATTACTATGTTAAAAAAATCCTATTGCTTTATTTTAAACGAATGAGTGTTTACTAATTTAGGTTTGTACGAGGTATGATGGGTTTGAGTCTCCTAACAAGTGGTTAAAAATCCGAACCCCGACTCTTGTGTATGGAACAAATCTGGTTGGGAGAATATCCTATCTTCGAGTGTCTTCGAATCTTTTGAAGGAGATTAGTCTTGATAATACAACTAGGGATACTCATTGTGAACAGACGCAAATAAGAATAAAAACATGCGAATATTTAGAGAATGCTTCTTTAATTTGTCTTGTGTCTTTCATAATTACTTGGCTAAATTACACTTTTGGTCCCTTATCTTTATTTTAGGTTTCATTTTGGTCCCTCATTTATTTTTTGTTCCGTTTTGGTCCCCTATCTTACAAATGTTAGCCTATTTTGATCTCTTCCATTAGATTCTCACTGACGACGTTAGGTTTCCGCCATTAATCGCCGGAATCCGTTACTGTCGTCGGAATTTGGGTTTCCCTTTCTTTCTCTTCTTCCTTCTCTTCTTCCCCTTCCTTCTTCCTAGAAAGAGCAACACATAGCTTAAGTAACCTCATCTTTACCCTTTGTCAATATCCTTCTTCCCCTTTACCTAAATTTCATTCATACTATAGAACCTTTTAGAAGGGTTACGTCTGGAGAGAAAATAGAGAAAAGAGAGGAGAAAGAGAAGAAGGGGAGGAGGGTAGTTTTTGGCCATCAGCTGCTAGGCGCTGCAGCGGCGTGAGTCCGCGCTTCGCGCGGGGGTAGGGAGGAGAAAGGAAGCCGTGTTTCATGGCTGATGGCAATGAGAAAAGGGAGAGGTCGTCACGGTGGCGGCTGGCCGCGCGAAACCCCATGCTTGGCGGAGCTGCGGGTGAAGAGAGAGAATAATAGTGAGGGAAGAGGGAAAAAAGGAAGGGAAGGAAGAGAAGGAAGAAGAGAGGGAAAGAAAAAAAAATGGGGTTTTCTCTCTCTAAACCCAGATTTCGACGACAGTGGCAGGTTCCAGTGACTGGCGGTGGTGGTTTCCAGCGACTGACGGCGGAAACTTAACGCCGTCAGTCTAATTTGACTGAAGGGACCAAAATAGGTTTGTTTGTAAGATAGGGGACCAAAACGGAACAAAAAATAAATGAGGGACCAAAATGAAACCTAAAATAAAGATAAGGGACCAAAAGAGTAATTTAGCCTAATTACTTTTTTTTCATTTCAAAGTTACAATATCAAATGCGTAATTGTATATACACATATACCCACATATATTTGCATACAAAACAATAATATCATACAAACAAATAACAAAATATCATCAATAAACAAATTTTTTTAAAAACGGAAAGAATTTACCTGCACCTTAAAACCATTAGCTTATTTTCCATCGTAAGAACTAAGAACCTTAGTCCTCTAGCAACAACAAAAAGAAAAACATTAATATGAGCTTATACACTAAAAATGATTCTTCAACTTATTCATCATTCTGCAACAATAATTCAATTCCTTTAAGAAAGAGTTTCTTAACTGAATTATTGTCATATGTTGTTGAGTTTCTTTTTAACTTCCACTAGTTGATCAAGTGTCCCTGGTAAACAACTCCATATTATCCACCCTCACCATTGATGAACTTTCTACAATGAAGTCTTCGGTAGGAATGCACGGTGGTGTATTCCTCATCTCTGCTTGGGTGGTGTGTGATTGGGTCTAAAGGCCTAACTTGCTCCTTCCCTGCCATGGCTAGCTAGAAAACTAGACTTTAGACAAGTTTTGAAAACTGAACTTAGGTGTGTTCTACTCTGCTTTGGTTTATTTTCTAGTCTACAACTCTACATAGAAAGGATGTGTGTGTGAATATGAAGGTGGAAAACATGTTGTGAACTTTTAAGTATAAGACTTTGTGTATTTTAGTGAAAAAATTATGATATGTTGACTAATTTTCCCTTGTAACGCCCTTTGTTACATTAGTAACTCATTCATAAAAATAGCAAAATCCTTTAAAATTGTTTAATATAGGAAAAAATCATAACATAAAAATTTTGCAAATTTATTTGAGTTTGAAAATAATCTCATAATAATAAAATAATTATCAAAATAGAGATAAAATCCAATACAACGAAATAAATTGAAAAGCCTCAAAATCGGGCGTCTACTATAATCCGAGAAAACAATACTATTAATAAGATATAAAATCTCAGTGAACAACAATACAATTTATAAAATATTTTCGAAAATAATATTGTTCTCAGCCGGCCCGCTATCCGGAAAAAATGTCCACGGTACTCGCTAATTTCCAAAACAATGTTTATTAAAAATACATTTAATTACAACAATAATATAACGACAACTCAAAAACATAATCAAATATCATATATTAATTAACCAAAGTAATCACACATCAAACAATAACACAATCATCAAGTGGCTCGGAAACCCCACTGTGTTGGTTTCTTGCCTAAATCTTCGAGAACCTCATAATTAAATTGGTTCCTTGCCCCTTATTTACGGTGACTCAGGAACCTCGTTTTAGAATTAATTCCTTGACCCTTCTTGACGGTGCCTCGAGAACCTCGTTCAAGAATTGGTTCCTTGCCCCTATGGTGACTCGAGAACCTCGTTCTAGAATTGATTCCTTGACCCCTCTTTACGGTGCCTCGATAATCTCGTTCTAGAATTGATTCCCTGCCCCTATGGTAACTCGGGAACCTCATTTCAGAATTGACTCCTTGCCCCTATGGTGACCCGAGAACCTCATAATTAAATTGGTTCCTTGCCTCCCATTAACGGTGACCCGAGAGTGATGTGATCAAGACATAGATCACTAACATTTTAGGATCATTCTTTGATTTCAATTGCTAAAAATTCAAGATCAAACACAACAAGAACAATTGATATGAAGCTTGATCTTTAAGTGAAGAATCAAGAGAAACAAAAGGAGTAGAAGAGAATAACAATTGATATATGAACTAGAAAGTAACTTGCAAGAAGTAAAATGTATGTTGTGCATTTCCCTGAGTTTTGATGAAAACTAAACATTGGATGCTAACCTGTCTACTTAGTGTGCAAATCAAAATAGTAAGACTCACCTGTCTGCCTACATAAATGACAACCTGTCTGGATAAGCAATAAGTCAACCTGTCTGCTGACTAGGATTATTAACTTTCTTCAAGAGAAGTCTCAACCTTTCTTCTGATAAGTCCCTACACTTATCTAAGGTTTCTCGATGATGAACCAAAGACCAAACAAGCTTTTGGAACCCCTCATATGTAAGACTCTGAAGGTCTCTCTCACTTAGTCTCACGCTTATCAAGAAAAGTCAGAAGTCATTCACACCAGCAACCTACGAAATCAGAAGTGAAGTCCAGTTAAAGAATGTTTCCAACATGCTTTAATCCCTAGTACTCCTGGTTATTACACGAAAAGGGAAATGTACTTAGCAAAGTACAAAAAGCACTCTGCACAACTCTGATATGGCTACTACACGATGCATAAAGCCACGACTCTTCATGTTAGAGTACAACCAACATTCTTATTGCATTAATGGCGGCCCAAAACGACTCTATTGCATTTAATGAAGTTCTGCTTGAAGCCTACAACTGAAGTAATGTCTCTAACGAATCTTAAATGCTTGAAGGCTATAAATACAGAAGTCATTGAATATGAAGATACGTAGAGAACTCACAGCATTAAAAGAACCATTACTCTGCGTATTTATTTTTTCATTCTTTCAATCTGTATTCTTCAATCATTTGAAGTTATTATGCAGTTTTTCCTAAGCTTACATTTTAATCAACACTCTGAGTGTTAGTGAAAGAACTGTCTGTGTGATTGTACTTATTACAAACAAACTTCTCAACTAAACTTGAGTGAGCCTGAAGAGGCTAGGTGTGCAAAGAATACTTGTCTTCGAGCCTGAAGAGGCTAGGTGTGCAAACAATACTTGGAGTCTGTAACCTGATCAGTTATAGTGGATAAAACTTGGTGCTGCCAAGGACTGGACGTAGTTCTTTGTGTTGAAGAGTGAACCAGGATAAATAGCTGTGTTAATTCTCTCTTCCCTTAAACTCTTTAGTTGCTTTGATTATATATCTGCTTTCTAACTAAGGGTTAAAGTGTGATCTTTAAATCAATTTTCAAGTTATGTGCTTGCTTGCTTCTCTGTTGAAATCTCATCAGACAAGTCAACTGTCTGTACTGAGTTTTTCTCACTCGTCTGAACTTAGCTTCTATATGTGAAAAGTTTTCAACTTTGTTTTAAATTCTGATAAACACAATTCAACCCCCCCCCCCCCCCCCCTCGTGTTTATAATTGTCTATTTCAGTTGGTATCAAAGCTCAGCCTCTGGGTTGAGTATCTAACAGTGTAGAGGTAAAGGTCCTGAAGAATATACATGACTGCTATAGCTAGTTCAAGTGGAAGTCACCAGACTGAGGGAGCTTCCCTAACTAGACCTCCATTCTTTAATGGAGAAAACTACAACTATTGGAAAGATAGATTTCAATGGTTCATTCTATCTACAAACTCTTATCTCTGGGATGTCATTACTGATGGTCCATTTATTCCTAAAGGTGAGGACAACACTTACAAGCCAAAAGCTTAGTGGACCCTTGCAGAAAAGACAAAATGGGAGCTGAACCACAAAGCCAGATACAACATCACTTGTGCTCTCAGTCCTGAAGAATTTGATAAAGCTTGTGCGTGTGATTCTGCTAAAGAAATATGGGATACTTTAGCTGTCACACATGAAGGAACAACCAAAGTTAAAGAATCTAAAATTGCCATACTTGTCAGAAAGTATGAACTGTTTGTCATGGAGGAAGGAGAATCTTGCTCAGATGATAGGAAGATTCCAAACTATCATCAATGGTCTAAAATCTCTTGGAAAAATTTACACTAATGATGAGAAGTTTGGAAAGATTCGGAGAAGTCTACCTAAGCAGTGGAGACCTTTGGTCACTGCTATCTCTCAAGAAAAGGATCTCACTACCTTGACTATGGATGAACTTCTTGGAACACTCACTGTTCACGAGCAAGAACTTGGAGATGAAGTTACAATAAGGAAGGGCAAGTCAATTGCTCTAAAGGCTGATCAAAATTCAGCAAAAGCGTCCAAAGCTCTGAAGGCAGACGAGTCATCCAGTGATGATGACCTGTCTGAACACGAGGATTCTGAAAGTGACGAAGAATTGTCTCTCCTAACTAGGAAGATAAAGCTTCTCTTACAGAAAAAGAAGTTCAAAAAGGATAAGCCATTCAGAAGGTTTAACAAGGACAAGAACTTCAAAGAATCGACCACAACAGACAAGAGTTGAATTGTCTGCTATGAGTGCAAGAAGCCTGGTCACATCAAAGATGAATGTCCTCAACTCAAGAAAGCCCCTTTTAAGAAGTTCTTCAAAAAGAAGAAGAAATGAATGATGGCTACTTGGGAAGACTTGGAGTCAACATCATCGGATGAAGAAACAGAGGAGGAAGCTAATCTCTGTTTGATGGCCAACACTAACTCAAATTCAGATGATGAGGTACATCCTAACTATGAAGAATTATTTGATGCCTATGAGGAGTTACTGGAGGAATCCAACTGCTTATCTAAGGTCTTCAAATCCCTCAAGAGAGAGTATGTAAAACTCATCAGTGAGAATAAGCAGAAACCTCAAGAGTGTGAGAAGCCGGCCCAAGAGAACAGTAAGCTGAAGACTGAAAAGTCTGATGAAGCTATGATCTCAAGTGAAACATCACAATCTAAAGAAGTTGTAAACTTCAACAGAAAGTGGAAGAGCTCACTTTTGATCTTGCCGAATTTGTTAATGGTAGAGATAATCTGACTAAGCTGCTTGGTTGTCAGAGGCACTCCCTTAACAAAGAAGGTATTGGATATGTCCATCAGACACATCATAAAGTATCAAATAAAACTTCAAATGTATCTGTTAAGTCAACGATAATTAAATCCATACATGTCTAACTTCAGTGGAAAAACTGGACACGGTATGTCTAAGTGTATCAATAAAAAGAGAAGGAAGTCTTCACCGACTCCTAGAACTAACAAAAAAGGACCTAGAAAACTATGGGTACCTAAAGATCAAATAATTTCTATTGCAGATGTCCTTAATAGGACAAAGAAAACACCACTGCTGGTATCTGGACAATGGTTTCTCGTGACATATGACAGGAGAAAGGTCTATGTTCCTAGACCTCCAACTTAAGAAAGGAGGACATGTTGCCTTTGGAGACAATCAGAAAGGGAAGGTTATAGGCATTGGTACTATTGGTGGTAAACCTCATCTTTCCTCTATAACTAATGTTCTTATGGTTGAAGGATTAAGACACAATTTTCTTAGCATAAGTCAATTCTGTGACAGTGGATTTGATATCTCTTTTACCAAGGATTTATGCATAGTTAAAGACTGTAGTGGCAGAACCCTCTTTTCAGCTAAAAGACAACAAAATCTGTATAAGATTGAACTGACTGATCTCTCAGATCAAAGTATAACCCGTCTAATGTCTAAGGAGGATGAAAGATGGTTATGGTATAAGAAACTAGGACATGTTATTATGAAACTAATTTCCAAATTGAAAAAGGATATCCTTGTGAGAGGATTTCCTGATATTAGTTTTAAGAAAGATGTCTTGTGTGATGCATGTTAGAGAGGTAAACAGATAAAATCAAGTTTCAAATCTTAAAATCAAGTATCTACCTTTAGACCTCTTCAGTTGTTACACATGGATCTGTTTGGACCAGTTAGTGTTGCTAGCCAGACTGGAAGAAAATATGGATTTGTCATAGTTGATGACTATTCTATATTTACATGGGTACTCTTCTTGGCCCACAAAGATGAGTCTTTTAAGGCTTTCTCAGTATTCCGTAAAAGAGTTAAAAATGAACAGGGTTTCTGTATTTCTACCCTTAGAAGTGATCATGGGGAGAATTTGAAAATGAGCAGTATAGACAGTTATGTGAGGAGAATGGGATCTCTCACAATTTCTCAGCACCTAGAATTCCTCAGCAAAATGGAGTAGTTGAGAGAAAGAACAAATCTCTGCAAGAGATGGCTAGATCTATGCTCAATGAGAATAATCTCCCTAAGTACTTCTGGGCAGAAGTTGTAAACACCGCATGTTATGTACAAAACAGAATACTTATTAGGCCCTTTCTAAAGAAGATTCCTTATGAATTGTGGAAAGGTAAAAGCCCCAACATATCTTATTTTCATGCATTTTGATGTGAATGTTTCATTATGAATACTAAAGATCAACTTGGAAAGTTTGATTCAGAAGTAGATAAAGGTATCTTTGTAGGATATTCTGAAATGTCTAAAGCCTTTAGAATTTATAATTCCAGAACTTCTGTTATTGAAGAATCTGTTCATGTTAAATTCAATGATGGATTAAAGACTGATAGGGAGGTCTCAGATCTAGAAGATGAACTTGCAGGTCTTGATATAAACAGGCCAGAAAGTCAACAACCAGATCTGACCAAGATAGAACCTGTGTTTGAGCCTAACAGACAAGTGGAGCAGACAAGTCAGCAGACAGGTCAACAGACCAGTCAGCAGACAAGTCAAGGTCTTCACGATGATCTCAAAAGGGATTGGAAGTTCAACACTCATCATCCTAAGAATCTTATTATTGGAAATCCCTCTAAAGGAGTAAGAACCAGATCCACTTTAAGAGAATCAAGCAATGTGGCCTTTATGTCAGAAATAGAGCCAAAGCGCATTGAAGAAGCTCTTGAGGATGAAAGCTGGATTCTTTCTATGCAAGAATAACTCAACCAGTTTATCAGAAATGATGTCCGGACACTTGTCTTTAAGACCAAAAACAAATCTGTCATTGGAACACGATGGGTATTCAGAAACAAATTGGATGAAGATGGCAAAGTTGTCAGGAATAAGGCAAGGTTAGTAGCGCAAGGCTATAACCAACAAGAAGGTATTGATTATACTGAAACCTTTGCACCTGTAGCTAGAATAGAAGTTATATATATATTAATGTCATATGCTGCACAACACCAAATCACTCTTTTTCAAATGGATGTGAAAAGTGCTTTCCTAAATGGTATAATTGAAGAAGAAGTGTATGTTAAACAACCCCCTAGTTTTGAGGATACTGATAAACCAAATCATGTTTTCAAACTTAAAAAGGCACTATAAGGTTTGAAACAAGCACCTAGAGCATGGTATGATAGACTTAGTTCTTTTCTTATGCAAAATGGTTTTACTAGAGGACCAATAGATACCACCTTGTTTAAGAAAAGCTCTAAAGAGAACTTTGTTATAGTCCAAATATATGTTGATGATATATTTTTGAAGCAACTAATGAAAAGTTGTGCAAGGAATTTTCCAAGCTAATGCAAGCTGAATTTGAGATGAGCATGATGGGAGAATTGAAGTTCTTCCTTGGATTACAAATTAAGCAGACAAGTGTTGGAATTTACATTCAACAACAAAAGTATACCAAGGAGATACTCAAGAAGTACAAAATGGAAAATGCCAAGCTCATGAAAACTCCCATGCAACCCAATGCAAAACTAAGCAAAGATGATGAAGGTAAAAAGGTAGACCAAACTGTCTACAGAGGTATGATTGACTCTCTATTGTACTTAACTTCAAGCAGAACTAACATTCAGTTTAGTGTCTGTATGTGTGCTAGATTCCAACCTGACCCAAGAGAATCTCATCTTAAAGCTATTAAAAAAATATTTAGATACTTGCTTGGGACTACTAATCTTGGTTTGTTGTATCTAAGATCAAAATAATACAGATTAGTTGGATTTTGTGATGCTGCTTTTGGTGGAGACAGAATAGAAAGAAAAAGCACTAATGTAGGATGTCACTTCATTGGAGCAAGCTTAGTCTCCTGGTCAAGCAAGAGACATACAACCATTGCTCTTTCTACTGCTGAAGCAGAATACATTTTAGTCGCTAGCCTGCGCTCTCAACTCTTATGGGTAAAACATCAACTTGAGGATTACTCTATTTATGAGGATAACATATCTGTATGGTGTGATAACTCTAGTGCTATAAGCTTAACTAAAAATCCAATTCAGCATTCTAAGGCAAAGCATATTGAAATCAAACATCATTTTATAAGAGATTATGTTCAGAAATGTATCTTTGATATAAAGTTTGTTAAAACTGAAAATCAATGGGCTGATATATTCACTAAACCATTAGCAGAAGAAAGGTTCTTGTTTATTAGAGATAATCTAAACATGCATTGCATTGTTGAATGACATGTGTGAATGTTAACCTGTCTAAGCTATCTACATCTGTCTGTGTTACCTGTCTGACTCTGCTGAGTCATTATGCTATAACTCAACAGTTTTTGTTGAAATGGTTATTAATTATTTAATGCCATTTATTAATCAGAAGCTAATTGATGAGCCTCTGTTTGACTGGTTTTATAACTAGTAAAGACCTTGGCTTTGTGCTAATTTTATATCATTTTTACCCAAATTAGACTTGATTGTCCTTAAGTAGTATTTTGAGTCTGTAAAGTGTTTTTAAGTTAATTTAGTTGATTTAGAGTGAATAAAGTATTTACTTTTATTTTCTATTTTCAGGTTAATAAAAAGGAATAATTCTGGAGTTTCTCGCCACGCGAGAAGGATACTCGCCCCGCGAACCAGAAGGTGACTGTTCCTGAAATTGCAAAACTTTCTGTCTCGCCCCGCGAAGAATTGTCTCGCCTCGCGAGCCACCCAACCATGTAAAGTCAGAGACGATCACGGTTTGGGCATGTTGGAGGTCACGGGGCGTTACGATTGGGAATTTGAAGAGTTCGCCTCGCGAAGATATGCTTCGCCTCGCGAGAAGACCAAGAGTTGCAGACCTTTCGCATAATTCGCCTCGCGAGAAAGTGCTTCGCCGCCTCGCGAGGACTTGGATTCCAAACGTGTATATAAGTAGTCTTAGGCGAATCGAAGAGCTGGTCGACTTAGCCGATTTTGGCTAGTTTCCGAGCTTGTTAGCCTTTTGTTTTTCTTAGTTTATTGTTTTACTTTTGTTATGGAGAACTAGTCTCCTAGATTAATCTCTTGTAATTGGTTTCTATCCATACTTGAGGTTCTTGTATTTCCTGTTTTCATTTCCTTTTCTCTTTTCAATGCCATGCTTTATATTTCTGTTTGCTTAATTCAGGAGTATATTGTGTTGTGTTGGTTTATCTCGGTGATATCATGTTCCTATATATAATCGTGTTTGCTTAATCCGCGTGTGTACGTTTCGTGTTCGCTTAGTTCACGAAGTGCTTAACCCCGTTTGCTTAATTCGGGAATAGGGACATATATCTGTAGTAGTGGTTCCGCTTGTGAATTATTGCTACAACCGGGAGGGGATTAGAATCTGCTTAGGGCTAGGAATTTGCATGAACCGATGATAGTTGGAAAACCAAAAGCAGTAGGTTAATCGCTTTAGTTTATTTGTTAATCTCTTTTCTTACTCTGTTTTTATTTTGTTTCCTTTATTTTATTTTAATCTCAAAACCCCCTTTTCTAACTTTTTCTGTTAATAATAACAACACTAAAGAGTCCTTGAGAGACGATCCGAGTTGTCGCTCTATACTGCATTATTTTTATAATCGCTTGTTCTTTTTGGCGCGTGGCGACAGCGCGACCAAAAATTGGCGCCGTTGCCGGGGACTCTGGTTTGTTGTTATTAGCAGAAAATAATTTTTGTAAAAAAAAAAAAAAAAACTTTTTGCTTTGCTAATTAGTTTTGGCTGCTTTGTCTGGTCTGTAAATTTTATTTTCCCCCATGGATAATTACATGTATGGGTATTTGCCTAATGTTTATCATGAACCACCATCTTGCATGTATTATCCTGATTTTAGTAAACCACCACCATGCACAAATTATCCTAATTTTGCTGGAAATTATGAGTATAGCAATGGTTTTGATATGACTGGAATGAATGCTTATCCTAGCCAACAGGTTAGAGATCAAGGCAGCCTGGATGAGATTGCTTCTATGATACAACAAATGGCCGAGAACAATCAACGGATGGCGATAAGCCAAAGAATACCAGCCTGACCCTACACTAGCCCAACTCAGTTTGGAAGAAATGCTACAACAAATGGTTGCACAAACGGAAGCATACAATCTTGAATTTCAACAGAGGATGGAGGCTCAATACCAGAGGGACCAAGCTGAATCTCAAAAGTTGTGGGCTCTAATTGATCAAGTTACCGCCAACTCGGCTGCAATGCTAACTCCACAGCCCCTTGAGGAACATAAGGATTCACAGATGGTTATTCCTGAAAATACTTTTGATGATAATTCTGATGATGATATTGCTGTTGATGATGAATTATGTGTTGAATCCCCTGATTCTAATGATTGTTATTGTGATGGTACTGCTGCTTTGTGTATACACTGTTATGCAGGTTTATACTTGAAAGGAAACAAAGAAAATGAGGATCAGGAGGATCAAGAGGACATCTGCTCCACCGTGCTTGAGGATAATGAAGAACCTGTGGAATCAGATGCATGTGTTGAGAGTGATGGGGTGGATGAACCGTGTGCAGAAAAGACCTTTACTAACTCAGTTTCTGTTACTACATGTACTAACTGTACTGACACTAACCCGTGTGATGTTTGTGCTGGGTTTCTTGACTCTATTTTGCAGGGTGATAGTGAGAGTGATGTTGTTTGTTCAGCCGAAGTTCCAAATATACCATCCATTGAACAGCCACCCTCCATAGAGCTCAAGCAACTTCCAGACATTCAGCCGCTTTCTGATTTAGTTTATTGTAATATATTTACTAACTGTACTAACTCTAACCTTTCTGTGGTGTGTGATGAGATTTCTGCAGGTTTAACAAGTGATGAATCCGGTAGTGCAGTGGATGAAGACCTTGCAGGAGTTGAAGCAACACCGGAGACCCCAACTAACTGTTTGTCACCTCCCCCTGAGGAGCCACCAGCTCTGGATTTTGCACCCTTGGATTTGGCACCATGGCCAGTCCAAGAGGTTGAGCCCCGATTCTATTGGGAGGATTTTATGGACAAAGTTGAAAGAGAGGTCAACTGTGACCTGCGAAGGAGAGAGAAGTCCGCCGCACCTGGTGGAGGTACCAAGATTATCAAGCACCCGCTCTCATCTTTATGCTGTAGACCGTGGGATCCGGGAGGACCATACTGCAACTTGAGCATTCCGTGGGCCCTGTATCACAGACAGTGGGATCCTGGCGGAACCGCCCTCCAATGAGTTTTCCTTTCCCTCACTCTGATTTTATTGTTATGTTGTTTTCATTGGGGACAATGCATGTTTTAAGTGTGGGGGAGGGAACTAGTTGTAGTTTTTCCTTTTCTTTGAATAAAGCTCCTGAATAATTTGAGAAGCTCAGGAGTATTTGTGTGTTGAGTCTTTTATTGGCAAGTTTGATGGATTTGGTTGAATTTGCATAGATGAATTGCATGTTAAGTGTTGACTGTTCCCCCTAGGATTTGAAAATTTTTTGAAAAATGATCCCCATATGATTGAAAACTGAACTTTGAGATTTTGTTATGATGGCATGATTTATGATAAGTTTGGGGTGATAGGAAGCACACACTAGGGGTAGAATCTCAGTTAAACAATTTGCATAAATGTCCAGGTGAGGTTTTGAGCCTCCAACATGTTTTTGACTGTGTGAAAATCACTTTTTAAGTTGCACTTTCCTGAATTTGCTTGAATCTCTTTTTGATTTGCATGATTATATGTTTGCTTCAAATGATTTAGGCATTTTCTTTGTAAATAACTACTTGGCCTAAAATAACCAATTCCCAATGCATGTTCCCTAGTTAGCCCATTGAGCCTATTAGCCTGTTAATTCTTGTTAACCTTATGTTACAAGCTAAAATCTGAAAAACCATGTTAACCCGATCTTAGGATTAGGAGAGCATGGAAGCTTAGTGAGAAATTGGTTGCAAGAAATTAAGTTTGGGGTGGCTACCCGGTGCAATGTGTTGTTTGGGATTGGGAAAAAGAAAAAAATAATAATAGAAAAAAAAATATATAAAAAAAAAATATATAAAATAAAAATAAAAAGTGGACAAATACCAAAAAAGGCTGTTTGAATAAAAGGCTGTAGTCACCCAGAAGCATAAAAAAAAATTAAGAAAGGAACTTGATTTAAATTCAAAGTGTAAATAATGTTCATGCTCTCTTAGTTCCTAGGGTCCTCAGCCTAGTTCCTTTGTATATCATACCCTTAGCCAGGCCCCATTACAACCCATAAAAGACCTTTTGATGTTGCTTGCATATTTTCTGTGGGAATCATTTAGAGATGAAAATCAAATTTATGGGAAGTGTTCTTAAAAGTGAAATTGAGTGAAATGTTAGCCTGACACAAATTGAGCGATTGAGTGAACATAAATTTCCCTTGTGAGGAAGGCAGTTGTTTGATTTTGGTGATCTCCCTTTTGTGTGTAACTTTGACCCCCTGCTTAGATTTCTGATTGTCTGAATGATTAATTTCTCAACTGTTTGGAATAAATGATTGTGGGGATTGTTTTGCTTGTAAGAGGGGAACATTGAAAGAAAAATTCTTTTGAAAAAAATTGCTTGAAATCTGTGTGAAAGTTGATTAAATTCTTAAGCTTGCCAGGTCTTGAGTCTTTTTAAGTTTTTGAGTGTAGTTTGCTTGGGGACAAGCAAAGTTTAAGTTTGGGGTATTTTGATGAGCCTCTGTTTGACTGGTTTTATAACTAGTAAAGACCTTGGCTTTGTGCTAATTTTATATCATTTTTACCCAAATTAGACTTGATTGTCCTTAAGTAGTATTTTGAGTCTGTAAAGTGTTTTTAAGTTAATTTAGTTGATTTAGAGTGAATAAAGTATTTACTTTTATTTTCTATTTTCAGGTTAATAAAAAGGAATAATTCTGGAGTTTCTCGCCCACGAGAAGGATACTCGCCCCGCGAACCGAAGGTGACTGTTCTGAAATTGCAAAACTTTCTGTCTCGCCCGCGAAGAATTGTCTCGCCTCGAGCCACCCAACCATGTAAAGTCGAGACGATCACGGTTTGGGCATGTTGGAGGTCACGGGCGTTACGGGTTGGGAATTTGAAGAGTTCGCCTCGCGAAGATATGCTCGCCTCGCGAGAAGACCAAGAGTTGCAGACCTTTCGCATAATTCGCCTCGCGAGCAGTGCTTCGCCTCGCGAGGACTTGGATTCCAGAAACGTGTATATAAGTAGTCTTAGGCAGAACTGAAGAGCTGGTCAGAATTAGCCAGTTTTGGCTAGTTTCTGAGCTTGTTAGCCTTTTGTTTTTCTTAGTTTATTGTTTTACTTTTGTTATGGAGAACTAGTCTCCTAGATTAATCTACTGTAATTGGTTTCTATCCATACTTGAGGTTCTTGTATTTCCTGTTTTCATTTCCTTTTCTCTTTTCAATGCCATGCTTTATATTTCTGTTTGCTTAATTCAGGAGTATATTGTGTTGTGTTGGTTTATCTCGGTGATATCATGTTCCTATATATAATCGCGTTTGCTTAATCCGCGTGTGTACGTTTCGTGTTCGCTTAGTTCACGAAGTGCTTAACCCCGTTTGCTTAATTCGGGAATAGGGACATATATCTGTAGTAGTGGTTCCGCTTGTGAATTATTACTACAACCGGGAGGGGATTAGAATCTGCTTAGGGCTAGGAATTTGTATGAACCGATGATAGTTGGAAAACCAAAAGCAGTAGGTTAATCGCTTTAGTTTATTTGTTAATCTCTTTTCTTACTCTGTTTTTATTTTGTTTCCTTTATTTTATTTTAATCTCAAAACCCCCTTTTCTAACTTTTTCTGTTAATAATAACAACACTAAAGAGTCCTTGAGAGACGATCCGAGTTGTCGCTCTATACTGCATTATTTTTATAATCGCTCGTTCTTTTTGGCGTGTGGCGACAGCGCGTTCACTAATCATGTGCACGACAGTTTTTAATCTCGAAACCATGTTTTCATTATGTCTTAAGTGGGCGCTATAGTTCCCCACAAAAATCTTGCCATTTTAGAATTAAAAATATCTCATTTCTCTCTCCTGTCTTTATTTCTATAAAAAGCAAAGAATCAGAAAGGTTTAACCTTTACGATTTCAAACTCTTTAACTTTCTCCGTCTTCGTCTTCTCCTTTTTGAAACCCTTTTCTCTTTCAAAAAACCCTAGAAACCCTTTCTCTCAAAAATGGCACCATCAAAGCGTCTCTCGTCGAAAGAAATTGCTGAGAAATATAACCTGAAAGTTGCTGATGTGGAAAACATCCTACCTGGAAAGACTGTTGATCTTCAACAGATAAAGAAATGGGGTATGAATTGTTAAGTCTCTAAAATGTCTGATGTGCATTTCCCTAAGTTTTAATGAGAACTAAACATTGGTTAATGATTTAATTAACCTTCATATTAGTTACTAACCTGTCTATCTAGTGTGCAGATTAAAACTGTAAGAATCAGTTGTCTGCTCATAAGTGACTACTTGTCTGGATAAGCGAAAGTCAACCTGTCTGCTGACTAGGATTATTGACTTCTTTCAAGATACATCTTCAACCTGTCTCCCCACAAGTTCCTACACTTGTCTGAGGTTACTCGTTGAAGAATCAAGGACCAAACAAGCTTTTGTTGGCTGTCCCTTAAGAAAGAGACTTGAAGCATTCTCTCTTACTCAGTCTCACGCTTATCAAGAAAACTCGGAAGTTACTCTCTAAAGCAACCTCGGTTATCAGAACCAAAGACCAGTTAAAGAATGCTTCCAACATGCTTTATTTCCTAGTACCTCTGGTCCTTACACGAAAAGGGAATTGTACTCAGTAAAGTACAAAAAGCTCTCTGCACAACTCTGATATGGCTGTATCACGATGCATAAAGCCATGATCCTTCATGTCAGAGTACAACCAACATTCCTATTGCATTAATAGCTGCCTAGAACTACTCTATTACATTTAATGAAGTTTTGCTTGAAGCCAACATCTGAGGGAATGTCTCTAACGGATCTTAAATGCTTGAAGACTATAAATACAGAAGTCATTGAAGATGAAGATATAGAGAATACATATAGAATTAAAGATCCATTACTCTGCGTATTAATATCTTCATTCTTTCATTCTGTATTCTTCAATCATTTGAAGTTATTACGCAGACTTTCCTAAACTTTACATTTAAACCACTCTCTGAGTGTTAGTGAAAGATCTGTCTGTCTGAAGTTGTATTTATCACAAACCAAATCTCTTAAACAAACCTGAGTGAGCCTCTAAAAAGACCATTTTTGAGTACGGACAAATTATGCCTCGTCAGAACTCAGCCTACCATCTCCAAGGTAAGTGGAATTCGAACTATAAGAGTTTCTGCTAGATTACTAGGAATATTACCTGAAGAAAAAATGTTTGCAATCAGCTTCCAAACATCCTCCCCCACAATATGCCAATAGGTATGAAATAAAATTGGTTGAAAACCATCGAGTTCGGGTGCTATTGATCTTATTAATTGTTGTCATTAATTATAGACCTTTGGAATTTGAAAATTTATACAATATTCATTTAGTTATTTAGTTTCAAAATAAACCCACCCTAAAGAAGTTTTATAACAGAGAGGCCTAATGTGTTTGTATTTTACGAGTCGTTTGGTTTTAATTTACCCTGGGTCCCAGCCTTGATAGTTGCATTTACCAGGCTATCTCAGAGGGACAATATAAAAACACGTGTGACCTATAGGATCAGAATGTTATCGAACATGACATTAGGAGATAAGTACACGTGGATGCAATACTATGCCGATTTTCTTTTCTGGTGGATTTTAATAATATTTTCAATATTATATTCCATTGATCTCTTGATAAATGGAAAGGCGCTTTTACTTTCCCGAGGAACTACCCAACAGTTACGGTAAGTTAGTGGGATTTTGCACGGATGCCTGGTTGTCAGCCCAAATCAACCAGGCAGAGGAGATGGGCCTTCATCAACAGGCCAAGTTATTCATGGTCCTCCGGGCCGCCTTCCGGCAATCCCAGAGGAAATCTGACAGATGGGGCATGAAGATCGCCGTATTCAACACCGCATTAATGGAGACTATAAATACGGGTCGTATTCGTTCGCCGCGTGAAAAGCCGGCCAGCCGGAAAAATAATATTTTAGTCCCATATTCCCCCGACAAAGGTTAAAGTGCTACGGTTATTTGTCCGCCACATGGCATCCGAGATGCTGCTCACTTACTTTTGGTTAAAGTGGGATCCTATGCCAACTTTTAATCTCAGCCGTCTAGATCGAGATCTAACGGTCAGATGGTCTCTATTTAACTCACTCATTCACTTGCTCACTTGTAATATAGAAGAGTTTTGAAAAACTGCTCTAGAAACACCATTTTTGAGTACGGACAAATTATGCCTCGTCAGAACTCAGTCTACCGTCTCCAAGGTAAGTCCATCTTCCTCACCTATCCCCGGTGCCCTCTACTCCCCCTCTTTGTCATAGACTACCTCGACCAACTGCTCCAACCTCATGACATCTCCTATGCCGGGGTATGTCAGGAAAGTCACCAGGACGGTGAACCACACCTTCACTGTCTTGTCCAATTGGACAAGAGGTTCAACACAACGAACCCAAGGTTCTTTGACATCCAGGGACACCATCCCAACACACAGGTCCCCCGGAGAGATGCAGCGGTTGCAGACTACATTGCAAAGGGAGGGAGGGGTCTTTGAGGAGATAGAACTACTTAGAGCTTCAAGAAGCAGTCCTAAGAAGTCTAGAGATCTCATCTGGACAAATATACTCAAGGAGTCGATATCCAAGTCCGACTTCCTCTCCCGAGACCAGATTGAACAACCCTATGCCTGGGCAACACAACTCAGAAACCTGGAATATGCGGCCAACCACCAATGGCCAGAACCCCCAACTGTGTACCAACCCAGGTGGACACAGTTCATTGGCGTACCCGAGCCCCTTCAAGAATGGGCCCAACAAAACATCTACTGTGTAAGTGTGGACTCGGTCCAATTACTTGCGGCCCATTTAACTCATGATGATGTAGAATGGGCTCATGATTTAACTGTTAATTTTTTAAATGAGGCCCATGAAGCCAACTCTGACAGGCCCATTACTGTTGACGATGCAGGACCCGGAGCAGAAACCAGACCGGCCCATAACCCTGATCGTTGAAGGACCCACCAAGACTGGGAAGACAGCATGGGCCAGATCCCATGGGCTTCATAATTATTTTTGTGGAGGAGTGGATTTTAGTGCTTATAATAATTCTGCCATTTATAATGTAATAGATGATATTCCTTTTCAATATTTACCTTGTAAAAAGGAATTACTTGGGGCCCAGCGGGATTTTACGGTAAATGAAAAATACCGCAAGAAAACAAGGATCCTTGGTGGGATCCCAACTATAGTATTATGTAATCCTGATTCCAGTTACAAGGTTGCTTTATCCAATAGTGATATGTATGAGTGGTCTTTATGTAATGTTTTGCACGTTGAAATAAATAATAAATTTTATTGATTATTTTTCCTGAGTACAAATCTTTTTTTTATTACACAATTGACACATACTTAATAGTCACGTGCCCATCTACAAGGTAGTCAAAACTTTGACCAAGTAAATACAACACCCATGCATTCTTCTGTGTGTTTGCATAACTGTCATCCATTGAACTCTTGAACTCTGTCTCTTGGTTGACTTTGACTATCTTGTTAAAATCAACACGGTCCCTGTATACCTGATTATACTTACCTTCTCCGTACTTGCAGCCTCCTATAAAAGTAATTTTCCACTTTCTGAAAAAGTAGAAACTGTCCTTTGAATCAGGATCAACAACAGCCGTTGATATGTTTGAATTATCCATCAATGCAATCCTGTCAAAAGTTTGCACTTGAGGTCCACCACTATTATCTTTGACCAAGTAAATATATCCGTTGTGGACACTTGTACTATCTTGCCCCTGGTATCCATCCCGGAATTGCATTCGAAATGCAAGAGATAATATCTTGATTTTATCTGAGTGCCTATCTTCGAACCCACTACCAATAGGGACAGCACTCACGTGCCATCCATAACCCTGGGTGCCAGCCTTGACAGTTGCATTTGCCAGGCTATCTCAGAGGGACAGTATAAAAACACGTGTGACTTATAGGATCTGAATGTTCTGGAACAGGTCATTGGGAGATAAGTACACGTGGATGCAATAATGTGCCGATTTTATTTTCTGGTGGATTTTAATAATATTTTCAATATTATATTCCATTAATCTCTTGATAAATGGAAAGGCGCTTTTACTTTCCCGAGGAACTGCCCAACAGTTACAGCAAGTTATTGGGCTTTTGCACGGATGCCTGGTTGTCAGCCCAAATCAACCAGGCAGAGGAGATGGGCCTTCATCAACAGGCCAAGTTATTCATGGTCCTTCGGGCCGCCTTCCGGCAATCCCAGAGGAGATCTGACAGATGGTGCATGAAGATCGCCGTATTCAACACCGTATTGATGGAGACTATAAATACGGGTCGTATTCGTTCGCCGCGTGAAAAGCTGGCCAGCCGGAAAAATAATATTTTAGTCCCATATTCCCCCGACAAAGGTTAAAGTGCTACGGTTATTTGTCCGCCACATGGCATCCGAGATGCTGCTCACTTACTTTTGGTTAAAGTGGGATCCTATGCCAACTTTTAATCTCAGCCGTCTAGATCGAGATCTAACGGTCAGATGGTCTCTATTTAACTCACTCATTCACTTGCTCACTTGTAATATAGAAGAGTTTTGAAAAACTACTCTAGAAACACCATTTTTGAATACGGACAAATTATGCCTCGTCAGAACTCAGTCTACCGTCTCCAAGGTAAGTCCATATTCCTCACCTATCCCCGGTGCCCTCTACTCCCCCTCTTTGTCATAGACTACCTCGACCAACTGCTCCAACCTCATGACATCTCCTATGCCGGGGTATGTCAGGAAAGTCACCAGGACGGTAAACCACACCTTCACTGTCTTGTCCAATTGGACAAGAGGTTCAACACAACGAACCCAAGGTTCTTTGACATCCAGGGACACCATCCCAACACACAGGTCCCCCGGAGAGATGCAGCGGTTGCAGACTACATTGCAAAGGGAGGGAGGGGTCTTTGAGGAGATAGAACTACTTAGAGCTTCAAGAAGCAGTCCTAAGAAGTCTAGAGATCTCATATGGACAAATATACTCAAGGAGTCGACATCCAAGTCCGACTTCCTCTCCCGAGACCAGATTGAACAACCCTATGTCTGGGCAACACAACTCAGAAACCTGGAATATGCGGCCAACCACCAATGGCCAGAACCCCCAACTGTGTACCAACCTGGTGGACACAGTTCATTAGGCGTGCCGAGGCCCCTTCAAGAATGGGCCCAACAAAACATCTATCGTGTAAGTGTGGACTCGGTCCAATTACTTGCGGCCCATTTAACTCATGATGATGTAGAATGGGCTCATGATTTAACTTCTTAATTTTTAAATGAGGCCCATGAAGCCAACTCGACAGGCCCATTATCGTTGGACGATGCAGGACCGGGAGCGAGAAAACCAGACCGGCCCATAACCCTGATCGTTGAAGGACCCACCAAGACTGGGAAGACAGCATGGGCCAGATCCCATGGGCTTCATAATTATTTTTGTGGAGGAGTGGATTTTAGTGCTTATAATAATTCTGCCATTTATAATGTAATAGATGATATTCCTTTTCAATATTTACCTTGTAAAAAGGAATTACTTGGGGCCCAGCGGGATTTTACGGTAAATGAAAAATACCGCAAGAAAACAAGGATCCTTGGTGGGATCCCAACTATAGTATTATGTAATCCTGATTCCAGTTACAAGGTTGCTTTATCCAATAGTGATATGTATGAGTGGTCTTTATGTAATGTTTTGCACGTTGAAATAAATAATAAATTTTATTGATTATTTTTCCTGAGTACAAATCTTTTTTTTATTACACAATTGACACATACTTAATAGTCACGTGCCCATCTACAAGGTAGTCAAAACTTTGACCAAGTAAATACAACACCCATGCATTCTTCTGTGTGTTTGCATAACTGCCATCCATTGAACTCTTGAACTCTGTCTCTTGGTTGACTTTGACTATCTTGTTAAAATCAACACGATCCCTGTATACCTGATTATACTTACCTTCTCCGTACTTGCAGCCTCCTGTAAAAGAAATTTTCCACTTTCTTAAAAAGTAGAATCTGTCCTTTGAATCATGATCAACAACAGTCGTTGATATGTTTGAATTATCCATCAATGCAATCCTGTCAAAAGTTTGCACTTGAGGTCCACCACTATTATCTTTGACCAAGTGGATATATCCGTTGTGGGCACTTGTACTATCTTGCCCCTGGTATCCATCCCGGAATTGCATTCGAAATGCAAGAGATAATATCTTGATTTTATCTGAGTGCCTATCTTCGAACCCATTACCAATAGGGACAGCACTCACGTGCCATCCATAACCCTGGGTCCCAGCCTTGACAGTTGCATTTGCCAGGCTATCTCAGAGGGACAGTATAAAAACACGTGTGACCTATAGGATCTGAATGTTCTGGAACAGGTCATTGGGAGATAAGTACACGTGGATGCAATATTGTGCCGATTTTCTTTTCTGGTGGATTTTAATAATATTTTCAATATTATATTCCATTAATCTCTTGATAAATGGAAAGGCGCTTTTACTTTCCTGAGGAACTGCCCAACAGTTACGACAAGTTAGTGGGCTTTTGCACGGATGCCTGGTTGTCAGGCCAAATCAACCAGGCAGAGGAGATGGGCCTTCATCAACAGGCCAAGTTATTCATGGTCCTCCGGGCTGCCTTGCGGCAATCCCTGAGGAGATCTGACTGATGGGGCATGAAGATCGCCGTATTCAACACCGTATTGATGGAGACTATAAATACGGGTCGTATTCGTTCGCCGCGTGAAAAGCCGGTCAGCCGGAAAAATAATATTTTAGTCCCCTATTCCCCCGACAAAGGTTAAAGTGCTACAGTTATTTGTCGGCCACATGGCATCCGAGATGCTGCTCACTTACTTTTGGTTAAAGTGGGATCCTATGCCAACTTTTAATCTCAACCGTCTAGATCGAGATCTAACGGTCAGATGGTCTCTATTTAACTCACTCACTCACTTGCTTACTTGTAATACAGAAGAGTTTTGAAAAACTGCTCTAGAAACACCATTTTTGAGTACGGACAAATTATGCCTCGTCAGAACTCAGCCTACCGTCTCCAAGGTAATTCCATCTTCCTCACCTATCCCCGGTGCCCTCTACTCCCCCTCTTTGTCATAGACTACCTCTACCAACTGCTCCAACCTCATGACATCTCCTATGCCAGGGTATGTCAGGAAAGTCACCAGGACGGTGAACCACACCTTCACTGTCTTGTCCAATTGGACAAGAGGTTCAACACAATGAACCCAAGGTTCTTTAATATCCAGGGACACCATCCCTACACACAAGTCCCCCGGAGAGATGCAGCGGTTGCAGACTACATTGCAAAGGGAGGGAGGGGTCTTTGAGGAGAGAGGACTACTTAGAGCTTCAAGAAGCAGTCCTAAGAAGTCTAGAGATCTCATCTGGACAAATATACTCAAGGAGTCGACATCCAAGTCCGACTTCCTCTCCCGAGTCCAGATTGAACAGCCCTGTGTCTGGGCAACACAACTTAGAAACCTGGAATATGCAGCCAACCACCAATGGCCAGATCCCCCAACTATGTACCAACCCAGGTGGACACTGTTCATTGGCGTACCCAAGCCCCTTCAAGAATGGGCCCAACAAAACATCTACTGTGTAAGTGTGGACTCGGTCCAATTACTTGCGGCCCATTTAACTCATGTTGATGTAGAATGGGCTCATGATTTAACTGTTAATTTTTTAAATGAGGCCCATGAAGCCAACTCTGACAGGCCCATTACTGTTGACGATGCAGGACCCGAAGCAGAAACCAGACCGGCCCATAACCCTGATCGTTGAAGGACCCACCAAGATTGGGAAGACAGCATGGGCCTGATCGCATGGGCTTCATAATTATTTTTGTGGAGTAGTGGATTTTAGTGCTTATAATAATTCTGCCATTTATAATGTAATCGATGATATTCCTTTTCAATATTTACCTTGTAAAAAGGAATTACTTGGGGCCCAGCGGGATTTTACAGTAAATGAAAAATACCGCAAGAAGACAAGGATCCCTGGTGGGATCCCAACTATAGTATTATGTAATCCTGGTTCTAGTTACAAGGTTGCTTTATCCAATAGTGATATGTATGAGTGGTCTTTATGTAATGTTTTGCACGTTGAAATAAATAATAAATTTTATTGATTATTTTTCCTGAGTACAAATCTTTTTTTTATTACACAATTGACACGTACTTAATAGTCACGCACCCATCTACACGGTAGTCAAAACTTTGACCATGTAAATACAACACCCACGCATTCTTCTGTGTGTTTGCATAACTGCCATCCGTTGAACTCTTGAACTCTGTCTCTTGGTTGACTTTGACTATCTTGTTAAAATCAACACGGTCCCTGTATACCTGATTATACTTACCTTCTCCGTACTTGCAGCCTCCTGTAAAAGTAATTTTCCACTTTCTGAAAAAGTAGAAACTGTCCTTTGAATCATGATCAACAACAGCCGTTGATATGTTTGAATTATCCATCAATGCAATCCTGTCAAAAGTTTGCACTTGAGGTCCACCACTACCTAGGAACTCAGATCACCGACTTCTTCCAAAAGGATGGAGAATGCTTATCCGAAGCTTGGGATCGTTACAAAGGATTGTTGGAGTCTTGCCACCCCACCCTTCCTTGCCGCCCCCACCGTCTCAGACCAAGAATGGTGACACATCGGATGAAGGAGTTCCCTTTCTCCTCCGCCACGGCACCACGCCCACCCCCACCGCCACCGCCTCAGACCAAAAAGGAGAATGTGCAAAGAACATTTGGTTCACTGCAACCTCCCACCAACTTGAACCTTCCCCACCGCCATCAACCTCGTCGTCTTAGCTTTTCACGGCAGTGGGAGTACCAGAACACGACCTCTCCTCCTCTTTCTCTCCCCCCGCCACCCCACCCCCTCTTTCCCCGCCACCCCCACCGCCTCAGACCAAGAATGGTGACAGATCGGATGAAGGATTTCTCCTCCGCCACGGCCCCATGCCCACCCTCACCGCCTCGGACCAAAAAGGAAGGAATGCATAAAGAGGGAGAAGATCGGAACAATCTACGGCTGAGTGTCGTCGGAATTTGACGTCACGTGGAGAGGAGCAGGGGAGGAAGACGCAAAAAGCTCCTCCTGCAAGCTCTTCATGTCTGATTCGACGTAGCAAGATTCAATCGAGCAAGCGCAGCGAGATTTTCGAGTGTCAAAGAGATCGAGGTCGATGACGCGGTGAAGGGTGGTTGGACCAGGTCGGTGCTCGGTGATTGGACGGCGGAGCTGGCGTGGTGGACTCTCACCCCTACCACTCTCCATCCTCCGCCACTTGCACAGCCCCTGATTGAAGATGCAGCCATGGCAGTCCTTGGAAAAGGTTTCTTATCTCCGTCAAAGCTGTGGAGTATAGGTTGAGGAAGAGTGATAAAGGAGGAGGAGACCGGCGCCGTCGTGACGGAGTTGAACGGCGGAGCGGCGGAGCGGCAACCAGGGAAGGATTAGAGTGTGAAAGAGGGCAGAGAAGGAAATGGGGGGAAAATATAGTATGGGCAGATGTACCTTAATATCAATGGTCATCATTTAATCAACGGTCATTTATGGTCTCTCACGGTGAGAGACATGAGAAGGTCTCTCACCGTAGCCGGAGCCTTCTAATGAAAGTTTTCTTATTTTGATTCCTTAACCTACCTTAACATTCTCCTTATATTATTTAAAGTTAAAACTTGCACCTTCTACTTTCATAACCCAAATCCCCTAGGAACATTCTAGTTTTTATTCCACCACTTTTTGAACACCACTAGCTTGATTTAGAATTACGTAGGCGGCTTGCCTTCTCCTCCATCTTTTCAGTTGGTACCCTACAATGTACAAAGTCATGTGGCTGCACTTCAATAACCCATTACCATTTATAGAATCCTTATACTTAATTCATGGATACACTTTTCAAAAGTTATTGAAAGCACGTGCACCACTTACCAGTCCTTGATTAGTTTCAACTAGAGCTCCAGCCCCTGCTGATGCAAAATTCACCCCATACATGTACTGATCATGATGGTATCCAGGATGCAGGTATGGCGGAATTAATGGCAACTCTGCATACTCAGCTGCAACAAACAATCAAGCAAACCAAAACCTCAGAAATTAAGCTGAAGTAAAAACTTCATCTCATAAAGTCAAAATAATAAGTCTATAATGCCTCAAAAACATGACATACCAATGAAATCTGGGATTACACGTCCATCAGAAAATCGTCCAGTAGGATACTTGGAGAAAGTTTCTCCATATGGGAGAAAGTTTGCCTGTAAAAAAGTGGGGGCGTTGATTGTGTGATTGTTTCCATTGTCAAACAGCGAGTCTCCAAATATGAATAGTGCTGTGTGCTTTTCTTGCCGGCGGCAGGTGCAGCTTTGAGAAAGTGAGTTGAGAATAAAAGTGCACATAAAGAAAGCCAATATAGACAAGGAAACCCTTAAGCTTGCCAGCTTCTCTTTTCTCTGCTGAATTAAGTACTGCGTAGCCAATCTTTATATAGGCATTGTGAACTGTTAATATATTGTCAGCTCACATTCACTTTTCCCAAATATATTGAGATATTTTGTTCTCACGAATCATTTTTCATGTTAGTAAAACTTTTTATGTAATTGTATCATACTAGTATTTTTGCACCCGTGCGATGCACGGGTCATCAATTACTATTATTATTGATAGCATTGTTATCATTAATAACTTGAATTGTATCTCTATATGTACGATTTTTTTTCCTTATCCCAAATTAAGTCCACTATGTCAAACATTTTCTTGAATTATTTCACACATTGCTTTCAATATTTCCTTCTCACCCATAATGGTGGTACTCATTCATCTCCAAGACTTTTTATTTATAGAAAGAAGTGATCAGCAAAAACCTTGAAACAATTCTATCTATAATTTGAGTGCAAAAAATTGAATATTATTTTTATTTTTAAATGATATTACAATACGTAATGTAACACTATGTGTTAAGTGCTCCTCTTCAATTATTATTAATGATCAACTAATCCTCTTAAATCATGTGGTGCTGGCACGTGTCACTTTCTTAGAAAATCATCAATTCCCCTTATTAATTAGTATAGATATATATTTATTATTTAAAATAGAAAAAACAAAGGCAAGGATGTAGAAAAAAATAGATTAGAAAATATGAATAGCTCTACCTCTATATATGTCAATTCAGAAACTGTCGTGTTTGACTCCCAAACCATTGTACCTTTACCGGTTTGTAAATATTTTAAAACATAAAAATATATAAATTTTAGAAAATAAAAAACGATAATAAAAAAATTTCATCACTTGACATGTGGCTTGCACCATTGTACTACAATAAAATCAACATTTTCCCCTTATTAATTAGTATAAATATAGATTTATTATTTAAAATAGAAAAAACAAAGGCAATGATACAGAAAAAAATACAAAACATAAATAGCTCAGCCTCTATTTATGTCAATACAGATATCAGAAAAATAAAAAAGTAAATTAGAAAAAAACATAATTCGAATTTTTTTAAAAAAAATTATAAAATTATATAAAGTGATATACATATTGAATATTAAAATATATATAAATATTAAAATATAGTAATTAGTTCGGTTCCAAAATAACCGAATTAATGACCATTGGGTTTGGTTTAATTCGGAGCCGTGCACAAAAAAGAAAAAAAAAGAAGAACTAATTTAATTGGTTGTTTCGGATTTTCAAATTCATCAAATTATTGGTTCAAATCTTACGATCCTAAACTTTTTCGAAGAAGACGATAGCTTTGCCACCTTTCCTGAATAAAAATATTTAAAAACAAAAAAAAAGTTATAAACTTTCAATAGTCAATAACAATATCTGAACCAATTGAAATTGGTTTAGTTTGATTCGAACCGGAAAATATAATATATATATATATATATATATATATATATATATATAAATAAAAAATATTAAATTTTAAACTGTTAAATTATAAATACATTAAAATATAAGTATCTAAAAATTAAAACATCAAGAACACGACAACTCTACTTTTACTGTTTGCCAATTTATTATTGGTTGACAGTGTAAAAAAACTTGATATCACAAACTTATACAAATAAATTCAAAAAAAAGTATTAGCAAAAAAATTATTTGGAAATTTTATTTTAAAATTAAGGAAAATGTAAAATAATTTTAAAAAATAATAAATAAAAAAGTAATTATAAAAAATATTTTAAAATAAAAAAGAAAATTATAAAAAACTAAAAACAATCAAAAAAAAATTTATGGAAAAAAATATTTTATAAAAATTAGGAAAAAATAGATTGAAAAAAATCAGAAAAATAAAATTAATTATAAAAATATAAATTAATTAGAAAAAATATATATTTTAAAAATTATGAAAAATTATATTTAAAAAAATTAATAAAAGAATAAAAAAATGTAAATTAGGAAAAAAAAGTAGAAAAAAGTATATAACAAATATTTAAAAAAATCTAGCAAAATAATAATTTGAAAAAAATTAGAAAAATAAAATTAATTAGAAAACAAAAATATTTATAAAAAACAAATTATAAAATAAACATTTTAAAATAAGTAAATTAGAAAAAAACTGTTTCGGGAAAAAAAATTTTAAAAAAAATTATAAAGAATATATGTTTAAAAAATAAATAAATTTAAATAATCCAAAATAATCCACCTGTTGGCAACTCCTTCTACTATTACAGAAATAGTAAAAGAAAAGTTGTTAATTGATAAAGTGACATACTTATTGAATATTAAAATATATATAAATATTAAAATATAGTAATTGGTTCGGTTCCAAAATAACTGAATTAATCACTATTGAGTTTGGTTCAATTCGGACTCGTGCATAAAAAAGAAAAAAAAAAAACGACCAATAGGGGCAAAAATAGTTAGTTTAGATTTTATAAGGAGCAAAAACAAAGAAAATTTTTTATAGGGACCAAAATCAAAATTCTCTTATTGCAGGGACCGAAAACAGATTTAATTTCAGATTTTTAAAAATTGATTTTTTTTTAAAACACGTGGCATTAAAATAATATTATTTTTGGCACGTGTTTCGTTGACCCGGTCAACACCGTTAGCCACGTAGGCAGATAACGACTATTATTGACGGCAGGGACTAACGGCAAAAAAAAAATTGCAAGGACGAAATGCAGAGAAAAAAAAAAAGATAGGGACTAAAATCAAAAGACCCCTATTTTAAAAGGACCAAAAAGTTCATTAAGGCAATTTTTTTCATTAATTAAAATTTTAAGTGACACGTGTATCTCTAAGTCATCACTTTTTTTTTTCCGACTAACTCTAAGTCATCACTTGAATGTAAAATTATCGTTGATTAACTTTTAGGCCCATTATTATTTTTTTTCTTCACTTCTTATTTGGGCCAAAGAACATGTGCTTTCTATACAACCCAAAAAGAAAGGCCTGCAACCTCTCTAACCGGTTTTCTTCGTTCCCTTCCTTTTGTTTCTGTGAGTGAAGAAGGTGTCGAGTTTTTTTTAGGCTATGTTTAGATTGATGGAAAGTAATGGAATGGAGTGAAATGGAATATAATGAAATGAAGTGGAATGGAATGGAATAAAAGTTCCATTCCATTGTTTGGATATTTTATGACGGAATGGAACAAAGTTGCCACTCCATTGTTTGGAAGGTGAACGGAATGGAATGAGTTATAACTTTTTTATTCCAATAATACCCTTGACCAACGTCCTCATACTGTCCTACAATAACACACTTCATAACTCATATTTGTAGTTTTGAAAGGATGGAGTTGAATGGTTCATATGATCTGTTCATTATCATTCTTATATGATGATGATATATAATATAATGAATATATGTCTGTATTCCATCCAAGACATAACAGTTGAGATTGCTTACTATCTTAGTTATATATCTTCTAATAATAACAAGGTTTTAATCTGACTTGTGTTCTGTGGAATAGATATTGAATTGTTTTACCAATATTTGATTTTGTTTCTCCTTTAGTTACAGGCTTAATCTTTGTTCTTTGATTTTTCTTACCAGTAAAATTAGGTCTTATGCTTGTTCTAAGTCTAGAACTGCAGATGATAAGTTTTCTTATTCAAATAAATGAACTTTATATAGAGTATTAACATTTTATCTTCAGACCGGAAAATTTTGTGAATTACAAATTGCAATTTCTTCTTGTTTATATGGTGCTTTTACTTACACTTGACTTTCCTTTTCTTTTTCCTTACTTTACTTATACCAATCATAACCTCTCTACTTCTTGATAACCACATTTCTCCTTCTGCTCACCTTTACATTATACCTGGTATTACAGGTTTGGAACCAGAATGTTACGAATGAATATCTTTTCACATTTTGTCCTGCTTTGAAGAGGGGATTCTTACTTTAATTCTGAATATTTGATAGGGCATTTATGGAGTCTAATTTACCAGCATTTAAGGAGAAGAATCCTCAATTAGAGGTGGTTACTGAACTCATTCGTGGTCAGCATCCACATCTTAAGGGTTTTTACAGTAAGATTCTCGTGCTCAACTGTAACTTTATTGCTAAAATATTTTCCTTATTTGTAATTGATGATTCTCCTATGAAATGCAGAGAACAAAAACCAGCGAGTGATATGTGTGAAGAATATGGATCCAGAGGACATACTTCTGCATGCTACCAGGCTAAGGAATGCATTGGGAAGGAAGGTGGTGAAACTGAAGACAAGACACGTAACCAAACACCCAAGTGTGCAAGGTACGTGGACAACTGCTGTGAAATTTTAAGATGCAAAATTCAAGTGTATGAGAAAGCACTCCTTGGTGAGGTTCCAAAGTTCTTCCATTCCTTCTGGTGAATTAACCAATACTTGTAAACTTGTGAGTATAATTTCTCATGCTGTCTGGCAAGATTTTCCTGTATTGAATAGTTTAGATGGCTTTTATCTGGGTTTGTTGTTTGCTTCCTCGTGATGAAGTTAATGAGAAAAACCATGATAAAAGTAATTATTGGCTCCGTTTAAATGAGTAAACCTTATGGTAGTTGAAACTTATAGCTTAGTTTGGCCTTTTTAGTGGTTTGAATGGTGGAGATTGTGATTGAGATTATTAATTGGTAATAATATCTACTTTCTTGTGCATATTTACTTTATATTATAGAATCTGCTTTACATCACTAAAGAGACAAAAGCTCTAAATTAGAAAAACGCAGAAAGCTTTGTTACAGAACTTGTATGTCGAAACCAATCTTGTAAAGTATTAATATACTATTATACATATCCAGATTGTTGCGTCGTATTGTATGGCCCTGTAATCGTTTGGTGGTCATTTTATATTGAATCTGTTTATTGGCGTTTTGCTCTCTCAGTCGTATGAGCTCCATCAAACCACACGTGTTCTGCTGGGTTACTGCATACCTCAAATTTCTCGTTCCCACTGAATCCTCTTTCCACACCCAAATGCTCTTTGGAAGGGTTGTCGACTTTGTCTAGAAGTCATAGCATACCATATTCCTCAAATATTCATCGTCCAATTCTCCTAACCCTTCAACAAAAAAATGTGACTGGAGACCAATTTTGCACTTTTGCATAAAACACCTCTTTTGGACTTATTTTAACCAACGGCCCTTATTGGTTTAACTCCCCTTTTGGTACCAGGTAACACAATCGTGACCATTCGTTTGTTTTTCTTTCATACCAGATCAATGGTTATTATGGAAGACATCATCAGTGGTCCACGGTAATCGCTGCCCCTTGTGTGAACATTTTGGCGCTCGCGCAAGGTTTGGGTTGAGGTTGACCGAATACTGATTACCAAAAGGGCAGATCCTCTTAAAAAATGATCGTGTTATGCTAAGGTACCTTCGTAATCTATCTTGAAGGATCATCTAAAATATCATGAGATTTTATAAAAACAATACATGCTATACAAGTTTTATTCTAACACCGCATATTTATTAACTGTAAAGTTTACAGTCTTGATCAAACGTACTCAAACAGTTGTTTCAGATTGTAAGAATCAATGGCATCTATATTTTCACTCCACATTATCTTGGCAAAATGCTCTGCAGCCCTCTCTGTGGGATGAAGGGAATCAAAGAACACATAGTCATTAACATTGTTACATAGCTCATATTCTTCAATCCCCCTTTTCCCTCCGCAACTATAATCTCCTCTGTAAGGGCCACCTCCACAACAAGCTGCATTCCCCTCTTTGAAACCTTGTCAACAAAAAATAGAGAGCAACAATGAAACAAATTAAAGGTGGTGCAGCTACTAAAAATCTGAAAAAAATACCATATATGTAACAGTTCCAGGGCACACCATATTTTGAAGGGTATTTCATTAGTTCAATAAGTGCACTGTAGAAGTCAGTAACGGAGTATCTAATTCCCTTTAACTGTTTCTCTAGCTTTTGAAGCATTTTGGGAAAAACATTATTGTGTAGTCTTGCTAGTGTTGAAGCTGCTTCTTCCTGGCAGGCATTTATTGTGCTTCCATTTACGAATCTCCTTAAAAGAGGAAAGCAATTCAAAGGACCCACATTTACAAACCCAAATTTTCTTCCACCTTCATTACAAATTTCCTACGATAAAAGTATATTAATGTTAGAATTACTAACAAATTGAAACGAAGAAAATAAAAAAGATGTTTGAGCAATTAATTCATGAGGCTAAAGGTTCAAATCTTAGCTTACTTTGATCACATCTGTAACGTTGCCGACAACAAAATCTACAAATTCTTGTTGAGGGTATGGAAGGACCAAACTACTGGCTGAGTTCGTAAGGAAAGGGCTGCCATAGTCATTGCCTCCTATGCTAAATATGTAGACAGCGCTGGACAGTAATTTTTTGGCTTCCACATCTCCTAGTTCCTGCCTGAATTGCTTGCTAACTTGCTTGAAGTAATTTGCCTGAGTTCTTAGGTTTATCGCCTAGAAAAGAAGTAAGAAAGCCCGCATACATTAATGAATACAATTTCGAAGTGCAAGAAATTTCTAAAAAAACATTTACAAATATCAATCATTGCTAAATAAAAATGATATAACAAAATAAATTGCACACTTATCAATATATGTTAAAAAAAATACCCCCTCAAGGATATAAAAGGTATTCGAGCACGTGGAAATGTCAATGTCTTCCTAGTTTGGGAATTGAGGGCCATTATTATGTTATAGGTGTAGCTAACCAGTGTCGGATATTACTTAAGAAATTCATAAAAAAAAAAAGTTTTTCTTGAAACACTAAGTATTTACCTTCTCAAAATATTAAATATACCTCTTTCTAATGATGCTCTGTCTACTGATGAAAGACCTTCTCATGTCTCTCACCGTGAGATATAACAAATGACCGTTGATTAAATGATGACCCATGATATTATGATACACCCGCCACACCAGAATATTTTTAACATTTGGTTCGCTGCAACCTCCCACCACCTTGAACCTTCCCCACCGCCGTCAACCTCCCCGTCGGAGCTGTTCACGATGATGGGAGTACCAGAACACGACCTCTGCTCCACCACCCCACCCTTCCCCGACGCCTCAAACCAAGAATGGTGACACATCGGATGAAGGAGTTCCCTTTCTCCTCCGCCACGACACCATACCCACCCCCACCATCACCGCATCGGACCAAAAAGGAGAATGCGCAAAGAACATTTGGTTCACTGCAACCTCCCACCACCTTGAACCTTCTCCACTGCCATCAACCTCGTCGTCTTAACTGTTCACGGTGGTGGGAGTACCAGAACACGACCTCTCCTCCGCTTTCTCTCCCCCCGTCACCCCCATTGCCTCAGACCAAGAATGGTGACAGATCGGATGAAGGAGCTCCATTTCTCCTCCACCACGGTGCCATGCCCACCCTCACCGCCTCGGACCAAAAAGGAAGGAATGCGTAAAGAGGGAGACGATCGGACCAATCTACGGCTGAGTGTCGTCGGAATTTGATGTCACGTGGAGAGGAGCAGGGGAGGAAGACGCAGAAAGCTCCTCCTGCAAGCTCTTCATGTCCGATTCGACGCAGCAAGATTCAATTGAGCAAGCGCCGCTAGATTTTCGAATGTCGGAGAGATCGAGGTCGATGACGTGGTGAAGGGTGACTGGACCAGGGCGGTGCTCGACGATCAGACGGCGAAGATGGCGTGGTGGACTCTCACCCCTACCACTCTCCATCCTCCGCCACTTGCACAGCCCCTGATTGAAGATGCAACCATGACAGTCCTTGGAAAGGTTTCTTATCTCCGTCAAAGCTATGGAGTGTAGGTTGAGGAAGAGTGATAGAAGAGGAGGAGACCGGCGCCGTCGTGATGGAGTTGAACGGTGGAGCGGCAGCCAAGGAAGGATTAGAGTGTGAAAGAGGGCGGAGAAGGAAATGGGGGGAATATATAGTGTGGGCAGGTGTACCTTAATATCAATGGCCATCATTTAATCAACGGTCATTTATGGTCTCTCACGGTGAGAGACATGAGAAAGTCTCTCATCGTTGCCGGAGCCTTCTAATGAAAGTTTTTTTCTTTTGATTCCTTAACCTACCTTAACATTGTCCTTATATTATTTAAAGTTAAAACTTGCACCTTCTACTTTCATAACCCAAATCCCCTAGGAACATTCTAGTTTTTATTCCCCCACTTTTTGAACACCACTAGCTTGATTTAGAATTACGTAGGCGGCTTCCCTTCTCCTCCATCTTTTCAGTTGGTATCCTACAATGTACAAAGTCATGTGGCTGCACTTCAATAACCCATTACCATTTATAGAATCCTTATACTTAATTCATGGATACACTTTTCAAAAGTTATTGAAAGCACGTACAACACTTACCAGTCCTTGATTAGTTTCAACTAGAGCTCCAGCTCCTGCTGATGCAAAATTCACCCCATACATGTACTGATCATGTGTTGGAAAAGCAATTAAATTTCCAAATAAATGCAAGTGAGTGGGATTTTAAGAGATTAGTTGGGAAGGTGAAACACTTGACTCTTGGAGTCATATCATAAAGAGAGATTAGTTGGGAAGGTGAAACACTTGACTCTTGGAGTCATATCATAAAGAGATATTAGTTGGGAAGGTGAGACAATTAATGTCCACTAGTCACATTCATGAATGGAAGCCATGTCCCTTTACTATATAAATGGGTCATGTGAGGAAGAGTAGAATCATCCCAACCAAAGCAAGAGAGAGCAAGTGTGTGAGTGATCACTTGTAGAGAAAGTCTCTTGTGTGAGTGAGTGTTATCATTTCTTGTAACTTGAGTGTGGTACTTGAGTTTGTAGAGTGATACACAAAAAGTGGGGTGGGTTACAAATATTGTAATCACATATTTGAGATAGTGAATACACTTTATTGGAGTGTTTCCGTGGACGTAGGCAAGTGGTGCCGAACCACGTTAAATTCTTGTGTTCTCTATTATTTTTCTCGTAGTGTATTTTTCTTGTGTTCTAACGATCCTTTATCTGTGTGAGAGATACCCAACAGTGGTATCGAGCTATGGCAGGGAACACATCAAGGTTTGAGATCCCATTATTTGATGGGAAAATAAATTTTATGATCCGGCAAAGGTACCATTCAAGATCTCTTGGTGCAGAATGGTCTTGATCAGGCTTTAGAGAAGGAGAAGCCAGATACCATGAAGGAAGAAGAATGGACAAAAATTCAAAAGAAGGCAGTAAGCACGATTCGGTTAGCTCTAGCTCCTGAGATAAAGCACAATGTGTTAAAGGAGACAACACCAACGGCTTTGTGGGAGAAGCTCCAGAATATCTATGCGTCGAAGTCGCTAACCAATCGTCTCTGTTTAAAGATGGAGTTATATCAACTCAAAATGGAGATGGGAGGAAATCTCCATGACCACATCAACAAGTTCAACCAGCTAGTAAGCCAATTGTTGAACGCCGATGATAAAATATCTGATGAGGAGCAGGCGCTGCTGTTATTGTCATCACTACCAAGGTCCTACAAACCTGTGGTTCAAACGTTGCTTGTCGGGAGAACAACTTTGAAGATGGATGAGGTGACCGTCACTTTAAGGGAAAATGAGAGGATGATGAAAAACGAGAATATCAATGATGAAAGTGAAATAGCAATGGCGGAGGAATCTGAACGAGGGAGGAATCATTCAAGGAGGCATGATAGGTCAAGAGGAAGATCAAAATCGCAATCACGTCCTCAACGAGATATGACAAACGTGCAATGTTATTATTGCGGGGAGAAGGGTCATTTGCAACTAAGGTGCACACAAATGAGGGAGGATTTGAAGAAATTAAGGATGATGAGAAAGGATGATGACAACTCTCAGACAAACGTGGTCAAAACAGCTGAAGATGAAGATATATTTTTAGCAACAACCGAGGATGTTGATAAATCAAATTGGGTGATGGATTCTGCTGCCTCGGAGCACATTTGTAGAGATCGAGCAATGTTTAACACCTTGAAAACTAATGAAGAGTTTGGCCATTTCAAGTTAGGAAATGGTGAAAAAATGAAGGTTGAGGGCATTGGCAGTGTGAGAATGAAGCTCCATGATGGTGCCATTAGAACTTTCCAAAATGTGAGGTTTGTACCTTCTGCAGTTGCCAATATTATTTCTTTGGGGGAGATGGCATCACAAGGGTACAAGTATGTTGGTTCAAAGTGGGGATGCAAGGTGTATAAGGGAAGACGCTTGGTGTTAAGAGGGCAGAAAAGCAAGAAAAACCTTTGCTACTTGGAAGGACAAGCTTTGAGAAGGGAGAGTAGTCGTGATAGCAAAGTTGAGAAGAAGGTAAAATTTTCTGATGATGTGGAAATTTGGAAATTTTAATTGAGGGAGGAATTGTTGGAAAAGCAATTAAATTTCCAAATAAATGCAAGTGAGTGGGATTTTAAGAGATTAGTTGGGAAGGTGAAACACTTGACTCTTGGAGTCATATCATAAAGAGAGATTAGTTGGGAAGGTGAAACACTTGACTCTTGGAGTCATATCATAAAGAGATATTAGTTGGGAAGGTGAGACAATTAATGTCCACTAGTCACATTCATGAATGGAAGCCATGTCCCTTTACTATATAAATGGGTCATGTGAGGAAGAGTAGAATCATCCCAACCAAAGCAAGAGAGAGCAAGTGTGTGAGTGATCACTTGTAGAGAAAGTCTCTTGTGTGAGTGAGTGTTATCATTTCTTGTAACTTGAGTGTGGTACTTGAGTTTGTAGAGTGATACACAAAAAGTGGGGTGGGTTACAAATATTGTAATCACATATTTGAGATAGTGAATACACTTTATTGGAGTGTTTCCGTGGACGTAGGCAAGTGGTGCCGAACCACGTTAAATTCTTGTGTTCTCTATTATTTTTCTGTAGTGTATTTTTCTTGTGTTCTAACGATCCTTTATCTGTGTGAGAGATACCCAACATCATGATGGTATCCAGGATGCAGGTATGGCGGAATTAATGGCAACTCTGCATACTCAGCTGCAACAAACAATCAAGCAAACCAAAACCTCAGAAATTAAGCTGAAGTAAAAGCTTCATCTCATAAAGTCAAAATAATAAGTCTATAATGCCTCAAAAACATGACATACCAATGAAATCTGGGATTACACGTCCATCAGAAAATCGTCCAGTAGGATACTTGGAGAAAGTTTCTCCATATGGGAGAAAGTTTGCCTGTAAAAAAGTGGGGGCATTGATGTAGTGATTGTTTCCATTGTCAAACAGTGAGTCTCCAAATATGAATAGTGCTGTGTGCTTTTCTTGCCGGCGGCAGGTGCAGCTTTGAGAAAGTGAGTTGAGAATAAAAGTGCACATAAAGAAAGCCAATATAGACAAGGAAACCCTTAAGCTTGCCATCTTCTCTTTTCTCTGCTGAATTAAGTACTGCGTAGCCAATCTTTATATAGGCATTGTTGACTGTTAATATATTGTCAGCTCACATTCACTTTTCCCAAATATATTGAGATATTTTGTTCTCACAAATCATTTTTCATATGTTAGTAAAACTTTTTATGTAATTGTATCATACTAGTATTTTTGCACCCGTGCGATGCACGGATTATCAATTATTATTATTATTGATAGCATTGTTATCATTAATAACTTTAATTGTGTCTCTATATGTACGATTTTTTTTCTTTATCTTAAATTAAGTCCACTATATCAAACATTTTCTTGACTTATTTCACACATTGCTTTCAATATTTCCTTCTCACCCATAATGGTGGTACTCATTCATCTCGAAGGCTTTTTATTTATAGACAGAAGTGATCAGCAAAAACCTTGAAACAATTCTATCTATAATTTGAGTGCAAAAAATCGAATATTATTTTTATTTTTAAATGATATTACAATACGTAATGTAACACTATGTGTTAAGTGCTCCTCTTCAATTATTACTAATGATCAACTAATCCTCTTAAATCATGTGGTGCTGGCACATGTCACTTTCTTAGAAAATCATCAATTCCCCTTATTAATTAATATAGATATATATTTATTATTTAAAATAAAAAAACAAAGGCAAGGATGTAGAAAAAAAACAGATTAAAAAATATGAATAGCTCTACCTCTATATATATCGATTCAGAAATTGTCGTGTTAGACTCCCAAACCATTGTACCTTTACCGGTTTGTAAATATTTTAAAACAAAAAAATATATAAATTTTAGAAAATAAAAAAAATAATAAAAAAATTTCATCACTTGACATGTGGCTTGCACCATTGTGCTACACTAAAATCAGCATTTTCCCTTATTAATTAGTATAGATATAGATTTATTATTTAAAATAGAAAAAACAAAGGCAATGATACAGAACAAAAGAATAATTAGAAAGGCAAAGGCAATTAATAAAAGTAATTATAAAAAATATTTTAAAAGAACAAAAGAAAAATGGAAAAAACTAAAAATAATTAGAAAAAAAATTTATGGAAAAAATATTTTATAAAAATTAGGAAAAAATAGATTGATAAAAATCAGAAAATTAAAATTAATTATAAAAATATAAATTAATTAGAAAAAATATATATTTAAAAAAATTATGAAAAATTATATTTAAAAAAATTAATAAAAGAATAAAAAATGTAAATTACGAAAAAAAAGTAGAAAAAAGTATATAACAAATATTTAAAAAAATCTAGCAAAATAATAATTTGAAAAAAATATTCAAAAAAATTAGAAAAATAAAATTAATTAGAAAACAAAAATATTTTTTAAAAAAATTATAAAATAAAATTTTAAAAAAATAAATTAGAAAAAAACTGTTTCGGGAAAAAAATAATTTTTTTAAAAAATATTATAAAGAATATATGTTTAAAAAATAAATAAATAAATTTAAATAATCCAAAATAATCCATCTGTTGGTAACTCCTTCTACTATTACAGAAACAGTAAAAGAAAAGTTGTTAATTGATAAAGTGATATACTTATTGAATATTAAAATATATATAAATATTAAAATATAGTAATTGGTTCGGATCCAAAATAACCGAATTAATGACTAGTGGGTTTGGTTCAATTTGGAGTCGTGCATTAAAAAAGAAAAAAAACAACCAATAGGGGCAAAAATAGTTAGTTTAGATTTTATAAGGAGCAAAAACAAAGAATTTTTTTTATAGGGACCAAAATCAAAATTCTCTTATTGCAGGGACCAAAAACAGATTTAATTTCATATTTTTAAAAATTGATTTTTTTTAAAAAAACACGTGGCATTAAAATAATATTATTTTTGCCACATGTTTCATTGACCCGGTCAACACAGTTAGCCACGTAGGCAGATAACGGCTACTGTTGACGGTAGGGACTAACGGCAAAAAAAAAAAATTTGCAAGGACGAAATACAGAGAAAAAAAAGGTAGGGACTAAAACCAAAAGACTCCTATTTTACAAGGACCAAAAAGTTCATTAAGCTAACTTTTTTTAATTTATTAAAATTTTCAGCGACAAAAAAAAGGTAAGAACTAAAACCAAAAAACTCCTATTTTACAATGATCAAAAAGTTCGTTAAGCCACTTTTTTTTTCATTTATTAAAATTTTCAGTGACACTTACATGTATTTCTAAGTCATCACTTTTTTTTTTTTTTTGACTTAACTCTGAGTCATCACTTGAATGTGAAATTATCGTTGATTAACTTTTAGGCCCATTATTATTATTTTTCTTCACTTCTTATTTGAGCCGAAGAACATGGGCTTCTCTATACAACCCAAAAAGAAAGGCCTGCAACGTCTCTAACTGGTTTTCTTCGTCCCCTTCCTTTGGTTTCTGTGAGTGAAGAAGGTGTCGGTTTTTTTTTAATCATTCTCTGCTTTCTTCTAACTGAGGCTTTCGCTTATTCGCAGAATCGTGCCACAACTGTTCATTCATTATCAGTAAGTACCCACCACTCCTTTTTCTTCTTCTTCTTCCTTTGTTTCTTTCTTTCTTTCTTTCTAATTTGTGGTCGAGTTTGCAATTCTCAGTTGCGGTTTGATCTTTGTTGAGTTATGAAGTTGAATTTTTCTTTCCTCTTTGTTTTTGGGCTTCTGCCCTCTGGTGATTTGTGGTTTTCTCGTGCTATGGTTTAATGTGTTCTGGGATGTGTATAAGCTGTTTGATAAAATGCTGAGCTCGTATATCAATGCTTGTTGTTTTTAATCATCATGTCTTCGAGAGAATTCCCTTCTAGATTTTAATTAATTAGTATTAGTACTGTGACTAATATAGTCATCATAATTAAGATACGGTTTATCACTGTAGTCTACTATGACTATCTTAATATTTCTCTATCCATCTCTTCCATTTCTTTGCCAGATTTCAATATTTCCTGTTAATTATGAGCTTTTTTGCTTGTATCATTCTTTATTTTTGTTATCACATTGGATGGCAAATTGTCAGTGATGAATTTTAAAATTTCATTTTCCTTTTCCATTATTCCCTCTTTAATATATTAGATATTAAGTCAATAAAATTCTACCTATTTTTGCGTTCACTGTGCTGTGATTCATGATATTTTCCCACTCTGGTTTAATCCCGTGTATATGAAAATGGCAAATTCTTGCCTCATGGGCACAGGGCACAATTGGTGATCGAGGAGCTGTTTCATGTAAACTAAGTTTAGTCTGTCATTGATGCTGCTGTTGGATCTTTTATATAAGTATATAACTCATTTTGAGGCTGCCTTTCATACTTCATATATTTATAGAATACATTCTACATGGTTGTTCAAAAACCCCGATTCGACCTCAAAACCTTTACCCTCTTTAAAAAAACGGTGCTTCGATGCAAGGAAAAAAAATACAAATAGTATTGATACAAATTATTAAATTTTAAAAGATAAACCTTTTTTAATTAATAATTGTAATACATGGTTAGATAGGGTAATAAAATTTTATGTTGATGTCAATGAAATAAAATTTAATTTTGATAAAAAAAAAGGTTCACAACATTCTACTCCATACTGGTCAGGCGATGTGTTTAATATGCGGTTTCTTCTTGTTATTTGATTTCCACCACATTGGGTTTGCAGAGTTGCCCCTAATTTACCTTCATTTCCCTGACACACTTGCATTTCTCTGAAACCCTTTTCTTTTGTTTTAATAGCAGATGGCTTTGCGAGGGGTTTGGCAACTTCAGAAGCTCATTGTCAGCTATTGCGACTGGGGTGGAAGCAGCAGAGGTATAAGGTAGATCCAATTCTACATTCAATTTACAATGTTATGTTCATATCTATTTTGTCGGGAACCTTAAAGTTTTACTCTTTCTTGGTGGATATTTAGGTTTATAGAATTTTTGTTTGGTACCTTGCATTTATTTGTTTATAGCATTGCAATTGGTCTTGGAGAATATGTTTTCATTTGTAGTTTTGAAGGGATGGAGTTGAATGGTTCATATGATCTGTTCATTATGATTCTTATATGATGATGATATATAATATAATGAATATATGTCTGTATTCCATCCAAGACATAACAATTGAGATTGCTTACTATCTTAGTTATATATCTTCTAATAATAACAAGGTTTTAATCTGACTTGTGTTCTGTGGAATAGATATTGAATTGTTTTGCCAATATTTGATTTTGTTTCTCCTTTAGTTACAGGCTTAATCTTTGTTCTTTGATTTTTCTTACCAGTAAAATTAGGTCTTATGCTTGTTCTAAGTCTAGAACTGCAGATGATAAGTTTTCTTATTCAAATAAATGAACTTTATATAGAGTATTAACATTTTATCTTCAGACCGGAAAATTTTGTGAATTATAAATTGCAATTTCTTCTTGCTTATATGGTGCTTTTACTTACACTTGACTTTCCTTTTCTTTTTCCTTACTTTACTTATACCAATCATAACCTCTCTACCTCTTGATAACCACATTTCTCCTTCTGCTCACCTTTATACCTGGTATTACAGGTTTGGAACCAGAACGTTACGAATGAATATCTTTTCACATTTTGTCCTGCTTTGAAGAGGGGATTCTTTCTTTAATTCTGAATATTTGATAGGGCATTTATGGAGTCTAATTTGCCAGCATTTAAGGAGAAGAATCCTCAATTAGAGGTGGTTACTGAACTCATTCGTGGTCAGCATCCACATCGTAAGGGTTTTTACAGTAAGATTCTCGTGCTCAACTGTAACTTTATTGCTAAAATATTTTCCTTACTTGTAATTGATGATTCTCCTATGAAATGCAGTGAACAAAAACCAGCGAGTGATATGTGTGAAGAATATGGATCCAGAGGACATACTTCTGCATGCTACCAGGCTAAGGAATGCATTGGGAAGAAAGGTGGTGAAACTGAAGACAAGACACGTAACCAAACACCCAAGTGTGCAAGGTACGTGGACAACTGCTGTGAAATTTTAAGATGCAAAATTCAAGTGTATGAGAAAGCACTCCTTGGTGTAGTTCCAAAGTTCTTCCATTCCTTCTGGTGAATTAACCAATACTTGTAAACTTGTGAGTATAATTTCTCATGCTGTCTGGCAAGATTTTCCTGTATTGAATAGTTTAGGTGGCTTTTATCTGGGTTTGTTGTTTGCTTCCTCATGATGAAGTTAATGAGAAAAACCATGATAAAAGTAATTATTGGCTCCGTTTAAATGAGTAAACCTTATGGTAGTTGAAACTTATAGCTTAGTTTGGCCTTTTTAGTGGTTTGAATGGTGGAGATTGTGATTGAGATTATTAATTGGTAATAATATCTACTTTCTTGTGCATATTTACTTTATATTATAGAATCTGCTTTACATCACTAAAGAGACAAAAGCTCTAAATTAGAAAAACGCAGAAAGCTTTGTTACAGAACTTGTATGTCGAAACCAATCTTGTAAAGTATTAATATACTATTATACATATCCAGATTGTTGCGTCGTATTGTATGGCCCTGTAATCGTTTGGTGGTCATTTTATATTGAATCTGTTTATTGGCGTTTTGCTCTCTCAGTCGTATGAGCTCCATCAAACCACACGTGTTCTGCTGGGTTACTGCATACCTCAAATTTCTCGATCCCACTGAATCCTCTTTCCAGTTTCCACACCCAAATGCTCTTTGGAAGGGTTGTCGACTTTGTCTAGAAGTCATAGCATACCATATTCCTCAAATCTTCATCGTCCAATTCTCCTAACCCTTCAACAAAAAAATGTGACTGGAGACCAATTTTACACTTTTGCATAAAACACCTCTTTTGGACTTATTTTAACCAACGGCCCTTATTGGTTTAACTCCCCTTTTGGTACCAGGTAACACAATCGTGACCATTCGTTTGTTTTTCTTTCATACCAGATCAATGGTTATTATGGAAGACATCATCAGTGGTCCACAGTAATCGCTGCCCCTTGTGTGAACATTTTGGCGCTCGCGCAAGGTCTGGGTTGAGGTTGACCGAATACTGATTACCAAAAGGGCAGATCCTCTTAGAAAATGATCGTGTTATGCTAAGGTACCTTCGTAATCTATCTTGAAGGATCATCTAAAATATCATGAGATTTTATAAAAACAATACATGCTATACAAGTTTTATTCTAACACCGCATATTTATTAACTGTAAAGTTTACAGTCTTGATCAGACGTACTCAAACAGTTGTTTCAGATTGTAAGAATCAATGGCATCTATATTTTCACTCCACATTATCTTGGCAAAATGCTCTGCAGCCCTCTCTGTGGGATGAAGGGAATCAAAGAACACATAGTCATTAACATTGTTACATAGCTATTATTCTTCAATCCCCCTTTTCCCTCCGCAACTATAATCTCCTCTGTAAGGGCCACCTCCACAACAAGCTGCATTCCCCTCTTTGAAACCTTGTCAACAAAAAATAGAGAGCAACAATGAAACAAATTAAAGGTGGTGCAGCTACTAAAAAATCTGAAAAAAATACCATATATGTAACAGTTCCAGGGCACACCATATTTTGAAGGGTATTTCATTAGTTCAATAAGTGCACTGTAGAAGTCAGTAACGGAGTATCTAATTCCCTTTAACTGTTTCTCTAGCTTTTGAAGCATTTTGGGAAAAACATTATTGTGTAGTCTTGCTAGTGTTGAAGCTGCTTCTTCCTGGCAGGCATTTATTGTGCTTCCATTTACGAATCTCCTTAAAAGAGGAAAGCAATTCAAAGGACCCACATTTACAAACCCAAATTTTCTTCCACCTTCATTATAAATTTCCTACGATAAAAGTATATTAATGTTAGAATTACTAACAAATTGAAACGAAGAAAATAAAAAAGATGTTTGAGCAATTAATTCATGAGGCTAAAGGTTCAAATCTTAGCTTACTTTGATCACATCTGTAACGTTGCCGACAACAAAATCTACAAATTCTTGTTGAGGGTATGGAAGGACCAAACTACTGGCTGAGTTCGTAAGGAAAGGGCTGCCATAGTCATTGCCTCCTATGCTAAATATGTAGACAGCGCTGGACAGTAATTTTTTGGCTTCCACATCTCCTAGTTCCTGCCTGAATTGCTTGCTAACTTGCTTGAAGTAATTTGCCTGAGTTCTTAGGTTTATCGCCTAGAAAAGAAGTAAGAAAGCCCGCATACATTAATGAATACAATTTCGAAGTGCAAGAAATTTCTAAAAAAACATTTACAAATATCAATCATTGCTAAATAAAAATGATATAACAAAATAAATTGCACACTTATCAATATATGTTAAAAAAAATACCCCCTCAAGGATATAAAAGGTATTCGAGCACGTGGAAATGTCAATGTCTTCCTAGTTTGGGAATTGAGGGCCATTATTATGTTATAGGTGTAGCTAACCAGTGTCGGATATTACTTAAGAAATTCATAAAAAAAAAAAGTTTTTCTTGAAACACTAAGTATTTACCTTCTCAAAATATTAAATATACCTCTTTCTAATGATGCTCCGGCTACGGTGAAAGACCTTCTCATGTCTCTCACCGTGAGATATAACAAATGACCGTTGATTAAATGATGACCCATGATATTATGATACACCCGCCACATCAGAATATTTTTAACATTTGGTTCGCTGCAACCTCCCACCACCTTGAACCTTCCCCACCGCCGTCAACCTCCCCGTCGGAGCTGTTCACGATGATGGGAGTACCAGAACACGACCTCTGCTCCACCACCCCACCCTTCCCCGACGCCTCAAACCAAGAATGGTGACACATCGGATGAAGGAGTTCCCTTTCTCCTCCGCCACGACACCATACCCACCCCCACCATCACCGCATCGGACCAAAAAGGAGAATGCGCAAAGAACATTTGGTTCACTGCAACCTCCCACCACCTTGAACCTTCTCCACTGCCATCAACCTCGTCGTCTTAACTGTTCACGGCGGTGGGAGTACCAGAACACGACCTCTCCTCCGCTTTCTCTCCCCCCGTCACCCCCATTGCCTCAGACCAAGAATGGTGACAGATCGGATGAAGGAGCTCCATTTCTCCTCCACCACGGTGCCATGCCCACCCTCACCGCCTCGGACCAAAAAGGAAGGAATGCGTAAAGAGGGAGATGATCGGACCAATCTACGGCTGAGTGTCGTCGGAATTTGACGTCACGTGGAGAGGAGCAGGGGAGGAAGACGCAGAAAGCTCCTCCTGCAAGCTCTTCATGTCCGATTCGACGCAGCAAGATTCAATCGAGCAAGCGCCGCGAGATTTTCGAGTGTCGGAGAGATCGAGGTCGATGACGTGGTGAAGGGTGGCTGGACCAGGGCGGTGCTCGACGATCAAACGGAGGAGATGGCGTGGTGGACTCTCACCCCTACCACTCTCCATCCTCCGCCACTTGCACAGCCCCTGATTAAAGATGCAACCATGACAGTCCTTGGAAAAGGTTTCTTATCTCCGTCAAAGCTATGGAGTGTAGGTTGAGGAAGAGTGATAGAAGAGGAGGAGATCGGTGCCGTCGTGATGGAGTTGAACGGCGGAGCGGCAGCCAGGGAAGGATTAGAGTGTGAAAGAGGGCGGAGAAGGAAATGGGGGGAAATATAGTGTGGGCAGGTGTACCTTAATATCAATGGCTATCATTTAATCAACGGTCATTTATGGTCTCTCACGGTGAGAGACATGAGAAAGTCTCTCACCGTAGGCGGAGCCTTCTAATGAAAGTTTTCTTCTTTTGATTCCTTAACCTACCTTAACATTGTCCTTGTATTATTTAAAGTTAAAACTTGCACCTTCTACTTTCATAACCCAAATCCCCTAGGAACATTCTAGTTTTTATTCCCCCACTTTTTGAACACCACTAGCTTGATTTAGAATTACGTAGGCGGCTTCCCTTCTCCTCCATCTTTTCAGTTGGTACCCTACCATGTACAAAGTCATGTGGCTGCACTTCAATAACCCATTACCATTTATAGAATCCTTATACTTAATAAGTCAAACCAAAACCTCAGAAATTAAGCTGAAGTAAAAACTCCATCTCATAAAGTCAAAATAATAAGTCTACAATGCCTCAAAAACATGACATACCAATGAAATCTGGGATTACACGTCCATCAGAAAATCGTCCAGTAGGATACTTGGAGAAAGTTTCTCCATATGGGAGAAAGTTTGCCTGTAAAAAAGTGGGGGCATTGATGTAGTGATTGTTTCCATTGTCAAACAGTGAGTCTCCAAATATGAATAGTGCTGTGTGCTTTTCTTGCCGGCGGCAGGTGCAGCTTTGAGAAAGTGAGTTGAGAATAAAAGCGCACATAAAGAAAGCCAATATAGACAAGGAAACCCTTAAGCTTGCCATCTCTTTTCTCTGCTGAATTAAGTACTGCGTAGCCAATCTTTATATAGGCATTGTGAACTGTTAATATATTGTCAGTTCACGTTCACTTTTCCCAAACATATTGAGATATTTTGTTCTCACAAATCATTTTTGAGGTTTTTTTTTAATCAAAGTGGGTTTCTTTTAGAAACTATTTATCAATGGGGTTTTTTTTGGACGTGGCATATTTTAATTTTTTTCACTCTGACGGGTCAAAGGCGCCAATCAGACTGGCTCTTTCAAAGGCGCCAGTCAGACTGCGCTCCTTCAAAGGCGCAAGTCAGACTGCGCCTACCAGTATTTAAAAAAAAAGACAATTGATAGCAATAATAAGAGGCATAAAAAATAATAGCAATAATAATTTACACCAATAAATATTCATCAATTATTACAGTAGTAAAAAAAAATTTTACGTTGTAATAGCATTAATGTTATCGTTACTCTATATACTTATAGTATAATTTTTTTGTAGCAGTGTTCCTTCTAAATTGCAGGTAACTTTCTTTTAATTCTTACAAGGTATTTTTTTTTTACTATTGTAATAATTGATTAATATTTATTGGTGTAAATTGTTATTGTTATTATTTTTTTATGCCTCTTGTGATATTATTTGTCACTTGTTATTAGGGGATTTTTTTATTGTCTCTTGTTGTTTTAAATAGATACTTTATCATCAATGTCATCGTTACTCCCTATACTTATAGTATAATTTTTTTTAGCCGTGTTCATTCTAAATTGTAGGTAACTTTCTTTTAATTCTTACAAGGTAATTTTTTTTTACTACTGTAATAATTGATGAATATTTATTTGTGTAAATTGTTATTGCTATTATTTTTTTCTGACTCTTGTGATATTATTTGTTGAGTAAATAGCCAATTTGGTCCCTGAAACTGTGAGATCGTGTCAATTTGGTCCCTCAAATTAACAAAATTGCAAAAAGGTCCCTGAAACTGTCAAACGTTGATCAAGTTGGTCCCTCCGTTAGGCAGGGTTACTTGACGCCGTTAATGGCGCTGACGTGGCACGTTAAGTGCCCATGTGGCATGACAGCTGTACCACAGTTTCAGGGACCAATCTGACACTAAATTTCAGGGACCAAATTGACACTCAAAAACCTATCTTCTTCTTCCTTCGGCTGTCTTCTTCCTTGCAGCAGGAATCCCTGCCTCCACGGAATCCGGGTCCCACTTAATATTCCCTTTTCCAGCCACCACAGATAGAAAGTGTGAACCACGAAGTTGCAGAAAACCACTTAAACCGTATTTAATTTTCAATAACCCTCCAACTCCAACAACTTCCCTAATATTCTTTACTTCCTCTGCATTCTTTACTCTCAAACCCTAGAAACAGAAATTTCACCTTTTGATGCAAAAAATGGGATCAACCCACCAACTCTAGTGCCACACCACATCAATATTCAGCTCATACCCACTTCAATTATGGCCTCATTTTCCATTTCCCACCACTTCACAGCCTTAACATTCCTCACCTTGTTCCTCAAAACCCAAGCTTTTGACCCTGTTTCATCCTTTTCCTTCACAGAATTTGAGAAAGATCCCAAATTTAAGTCAAGTGTGGCACTTTATGGCAATGCAAAGGTTACCAATGGTGGGTCTGAAATCCTTCTTTCTGGGTCTGGTAGTTCAGGCAGTGGAAAAGTGATGTGCAAGAAACCCATCAAGCTTGTTGAGGGTGAATCAATGGAATCTGTCTCCTTTTCAACTTACTTTGCATTTTCAATCTCATTGAATGATGGGGATGGGTTGGCTTTTGTTATGGTTCCAAGTGGTTTTGAAGGTGAGGTTTTTTATAATAGTCCATCTGGGTTTTCTTTTGGTTTGAGGGAAAGGGAATTTAAGGTCATTGGTATTGAGTTTAGTGCTTCAAGGAATGGTAAAAATGGAGGTTCTGCTAGTTGTAATGTGGCCATTAATGTTGGAAATTCGGTTCCTGCTAAAATAAGCAATAATTCCTCTGTCAATGTGGGTCTAAGAAATGGGGGAAAACCGCATGCTTGGATTGATTATGAAGCGAGTTCAAGGCGCTTAGAAGTTAGGTTGAGTCAATATGGTCATTCAAGGCCATCTGATCCTTTGCTCTGGCAAACAATTGATTTCTCAAATGTATTTGGGGCCAAAGAAATGTTTGTAGGCTTTAGTCCAGTGAAGGGAGGTTCTTCTGAAGCATGCTTTCTCTACATGGAGCTTTATTGTAAGGCATTTTCCACATTGGATGCATTCTCAGCCTCTGGATCCGAAGGTCCTTGCTAAGAAGAACACTGAGGCGGCACCAGCAGTGAAACCAAGGAGTGATTGCTTGTTAAGAGTTCTAGCAGAGAGACAACCAGAGACGTCGAAGGAAGAAGACAGTAGAAGGAAGAAGAAGATAGGTTTTTGAGTGTCAATTTGGTCCCCGAAATTTAGTGTCGATTGGTCCCCAAATCGTGGTACAACCTTGTCATGCCACATGGGCACTTAACGTGCCACGCCGGTGCCATTAACGGCGTCAAGTAACCCTGCCTAACGGAGGGACCAACTTGATCAACGTTTGACAGTTTCAGGGACCTTTTTGCAATTTCGTTAATTTTAGGGACCAAATTGACACGATCTCACAGTTTCAGGGACCAAATTGGCTATTTACTCATTATTTGTTACTTGTTATTAGGGGATTTTTTTATTGCCTCTTGTTGTTTTAAATGGCTTTCTGACCAAAATGGGTTTCTTTTAGAAACTATTTATCAGTAGGAAGTAGAAAATAACAATGACAAGTAGCAAATAATATCACAAGAGGCATTAAAAAAATAGCAATAACAATTTACACCAATAAATATTAATCAATTATTACAGTAGTAAAAAAATTTACCTTGTAAGAATTAAAAGAAAGTTACCTGCAATTTAGAAGGAACACTGCTACAAAAAATATTATACTATAAGTATAGAGAGTAACGATGACATTAATGATAAAGTATCTATTTAAAATAACAAGAGGCAATAAAAAAAATCCCCCAAGTAGCAAATAATATCACAAAAGTCATAAAAAAATAATAACAATAACAATTTACATCAATAAATGGTCATAAAAAATTAATAGCTATAACAATTTACACCAATAAATATTAATCAATTATAACAGTAGTAAAAAAAAATGTTACCTTGTAAGAATTAAAAGAAAGTTACCTGCAATTTAGAAGGAACACTGCAAAAAAAAAATACTATAAGTATAGGGAGTAACGATGACATTAATGCTATTACAAGGTAAAAAAAATGTTTACTACTGTAATAATTGATGAATATTTATTGGTGTAAATTGTTATTGCTATTATTTTTTTATGCCTATTATTATTGCTATCAATTGTCTTTTTTTTAATACTGGTAGACTGGTGCCTTTGACTCTGGATTGACCCGTCAGAGGGTAAAAAAAATAAAATATGCCACTTGTTCAAAAGGACCTCTCATTGATAAATAGTTTCAGAACAACCCTAAACTGGTAAATAGTTTCTAAAAGGAACCCACTTTGGTCAAAAAGCCCATTTTTAATATGTTAGTAAAACTTTTTTATGTAATTGTATCATACTAGTATTTTTGCACCCGTGCTATTATTATTGATAACATTGTTATCATTAATAATTTGAATTATGTCTCTATATGTATAAAACCTTTTTTTTTTCCTTTATCTCAAATTAAGTCCACTATATCAAACATTTTCTTGACTTATTTCACACATTGCTTTCAATATTTCCTTCTCACCCATAATAGTGGTACTCATTCATCTCCAAGGCTTTTTATTTATAAACAGAAGTGATCAGCAAAAACCTTGAAACAATTTTATCTATAATTTGAGTGCAACGAATTGAATATTATTTTTATTTTAAAATGATATTACAATACGTAATGTAACACAATGTGTTAAGTGCTCCTCTTCGATTATTACTAATGATCAACTAATCCTCTTAAATCATGTGGTGCTGACACGTGTCACTTTATTAGAAAATCATCAATTCCCCTTATTAATTAATATAGATATAGATTTATTATTTAAAATAGAAAAAACAAAGGCAAGGATGTAGAAAAAAATAGATTAGAAAATATGAATAGCTCTACTTCTATTTATGTCAATTCAGAGATTGTCGTGTTTGACTCCTAAAACATTGTATCTTTATCGGTTTGTAAATATTTTAAAACAAAAAATATATAAAATTTAGAAAATAAAAAAAGATAATAAAAAAATTTCATCACTTGACACGTGGCTTGCACCATTGTGCTACACTAAAATCAGCATTTTCCCTTATTAATTAGTATAGATATAGATATATTATTTAAAATAGAAAAAAAGGCAATGACATAGAAAAAATACAAAATATGAATAGTTCTGCCTCTATTTATGTCAATACAGATATTATAAAAAAAAAGTAAATTAGAAAAAAACATAATTCGAATTTTTTTTAAAAATTATAAAAGTATATAAAAAATATTTTTTAAAATATAGGAAAATAATAATTAGAAAAAAATATTCAAAAAAAATAGAAAAATAAAATTAATTAGAAAACAAAAATACTTTTAAAAAATCAATTATAAAAATAAATATTTTAAAAAAAGTAAATTAGAAAAAAAAACTAATTCGGGAAAAAATTTTTAAAATATTATAAAGAATATATATTTGAAAAATAAATAAATAAATTTAAATAATCCAAAATAATCCACCAGTTCACAACTCCTTCTACTGTTACAGGAACGGTAGAAGAAAAGTTGTTAATTGATAGAATGATATACATATTGAATACTAAAATATATATAAATATTAAAATATAGTAACTGGTTCGGTTCAAAAATACCAAAATTAATGACCATTGAGTTTGGTTCAATTTGGAGCCATAAAGAAATAAATTTTTAAAACAATATTATAAAGAATATATGTTTAAAAATAAATAAAAAAATATAAATAATCCAAAATAATCCACTTGTTGACAACTCCTTCTACTGTTATAGGAACAATAGAAGAAAAGTTGTTAATTGATAAAACAATATACATAGTGAATATTAAAATATATATAAATATTAAAATATAGTAATTAGTTCGGTTCCAAAATAATCGAATTAATGATCATTGGGTTTGGTTCAATTCAGAACCGTGCACAACAAAGAAAAAAAAAGAATCAATTTAATTGGTTGTTTCGGATTTTCAAATTTATCAAATTATTGGTTCAAGGCTTACGATCCTAAACTTTTTCGAAGAAGACGGCAACTTTGCTACAAAGCTACCTTTCCTGACTAAAAATATTTAAAAACAAAAAAAAAATTATAAACTTTAAAAAGTTAGTAACAATATCTGAACCAATTGAAATTGGTTTAGTTTGATTCGATTCGAACCGGAAAATATTAATACATATATATATAAATAAAAAATATAAAAAATATTAAATTTTAAACTATTAAATTATAAATACATTAAAATATAAGTATATAAAAATTAAAAAATCAAGAACACGAAAACTCTACTTTTACTGTTTGTTATTTTATTATTGGTTGATACTATAAAAAAACTTGATACTGTCAGTTTATACAAATAAATTCAAAAAAAAAGTATTACCAAAAAAATTTTAAAAATTAAGGGAAACGTAAAAAATAAAAAAAGTAATTATAAAAAAATATTTTAAAAGAAAAAAGTAAACTACAAAATAAACTAAAAATAATTAGGAAAAAAAATTATGGAAAAAAATATTTTGTAAAAATTAGGAAAAAATAGATTTCAAAAATCATAAAAATAAAATTAACTATAAAAAATATAAATTAATTATAAAAAAATATATTTAAAATTAAATAGGAAAAAATATATTTTAAAAAATTATTAAAAGAATAAAAAAAAAGTAAATTAGAAAAAAAAAGTAGAAAAAAGTATATAACAAATATTTAAAAAAATTTAGGAATATAATAATTAGAAAAAAATATTCAAAAAAATTAGAAAAATAAAATTAATTAGAAAACAAAAATATTTTTAAAAAATAAATTATAAAATAAACATTTTAAAAAAAGTAAATTAGAACCAAACTGTTTCGGGAAAAAAATTTAAAAAATTTTATAAAGAATATATGTTTAAAAATTAAATAAATAAATTTAAATAATCCAAAATAATCCATCGTTTGACAACTCCTTCTACTGTTACAGAAACAGTAAAAGAAAAGTTGTTAATTGATAAAGTGATATATATATATTGAATATTAAAATATATATAAATATTAAAATATAGTAATTAGTTCGGTTCCAAAATAACCGGATTAATTACTATTGAGTTTGGTTCAATTCGGAGCCGTGCGTAAAAAAGAAAAAAAAAACGACCAATTTAATTGGTTAGTTCGGATTTTCAAATTCATCGAATTATTAGTTCGAATCTTACGACCCTAAACTTTTTCGAAGAACATGATAGCTTTGCTACCTTTCCTGGCTAAAAATATTTAAAAACAAAAATAAAATTATAAACTTTAAAAAGTCAATAATAATATTCGAATCAAGAGTGGCTATGGTGCACCACCCAATTTTTACACCACTTTTTGCACCTCCCACATGCCTCATTCTCAGCGAATCATATTGACACATGGATGGTCAAAATATCAACTGTTGGAGTTGTATTAATACTGTATTCGAAGCTTATATGTACAGTATACTGCAGTATAGTATACGTATTTTTAGTATTTATATATTTTACCAAAAAAAATACTTATTATTTTTAATATCTGAAATAATGTATTTGTTAATTTTTTTATGTATTAGAGACCAAAATACATAAAAAAAAATTATATGTCTGAAGATCTTGTAGTATAATATATGTATTTTTAGTATTTATATTTTTTGCCAAAAAAAATTACTTATTATTTTTAACATCTGAAATAATGTATTTGTTAATTTTTTTTATGTATAACAAATACATTATTTCAGATATTAAAAATAATAAGTAATTTTTTTGGGCAAAATATATAAATACTAAAAATACGTATACTATACTGCAGTATACTGTACATACAAACTTTGAATACAGTATTAATACAATTCCAACAGTTGACATTTTGACCATCCATGTGGCAATTTAATTGGTCCACAAATTGCCACATGGGTGGTGTAAGGAGGGGTGTAATTTTAGGGTGGTGTAGCTTAGACCAACCCCCGAATCAATTAAAATTGGTTTGGTTTGATTCGGTTTGAACCGGAAAATATTAATATATATATATATATATATAAATAAAAAAATATACAAAATATTAAATTATATATACATTAAAATGTAAGTATATAAAAATTAAAACATCAAGAACATGACAACTTATTTTTACTGTTTGTCAATTTATGATTGGTTGACAGTGTAAAAAAACTTTACACTGTTAGTGTATACAAATAAATTCAAAAAAAAGTATTGGCAAAAAAAAATTTATCGGCAAAAAGGTTTAAAAATTAAGGAAAACATAAAAAAATATAAAAACTAAAAAAAATAAACGTACAAAAATTTAAAGTTTTTTAAAAATAAAGTACAAAATTTTTTATTTTTTTTAAACATTTTTTAATAAATAAATAAATAAAAGACTAAAAATCATAATACTGACATGTGTATCTACAGTAAAATTGTCTATCCATTTTTTATATCAGTATAGATTTGACTGTTCCAATTTCTTTGACTTAATAAAATAAACAAAAAAGCATTACCATAAACGAAAGAATTAAATATAGGAGAAAAAGCATCATGTGGGTGTGTTCTTGCCGGGCGCTGCTAGCTGATAGAGAAACCGGAGTTTTTGATCGAACTGAGTTTTTTTAGAAATTATTTACTAGTTTAGGGTTATTCTGAAACTATTTATTAATAGGGGTTCTTTTGGACACATGATATATTTTACTTTTTTCACTCCGACGGGTCAAAGGCGTCAGTCAGACTTGCGCCTACACTTTTAAAAAAAAAAAGAAGACAAAACCTGCCATGCAGTGCCACGTGGTGCACTACAGGAGGAGGCGCCACTGCGGATGACACCTTCAATGGCGCCAGGCACAGTGGCACACTACTGTAATAAATGATGAATATTTATTGGTGTAAATTGTTATTGCTATTATTATTTTTTATGTCTCCTGTGATATTATTTGCTACTCGTTATTACGGGTTTTTATATTGCCTCTTGTTGTTTTAAATAGATACTTTATCATTAATGTCATCGTTACTCCCTATACTTATAGTATAATTTTTTTTGTAGCGGTGTTCCTTTAAAATTTCATGTGACTTTATTTTATTTCTTATAAGGTAAATTTTTTTTACTACAGTAATAATTGATGAATATTTATTGGTGTAAATTGTTAAAAATTTATTATCTCTTGTAATATTATTTGATACTTTCTTTTAATTATTAAGTTTATTTTTTTTATTATAATATAACAGTAATATTACTTTTATTAGTATCGGTATTTATTATTAGTAGTTGGTAATTAATTTTATTTTGTAATATTATTATTAATAGTGATATTATTGTGTTATATTAATGTTATTTTTAAGTTTACATATTTAATATTAAATATGATGTTAATATTATTAATACCATTATTTGTATTTGTTGTTGTGTATTTTTAATATTGTTATTATTAGAACTTGTAAATTTATGGGTTATTTTTATATATTTGATATTATTGTAGGGCAGACGTCATGAGTCAAGTTGCAATATTTGTATACTCGAACGGGAGAGTCTTTGATGGACCAGAAGGAATTACATTTGAAGGGGACCAAGAAATTGTGCAAATAAAACATTGCATCCGGTACGAGCGTTTGAGGGCAAAGATTCACTCGAAGTTGAGACTGCGACCAAATCAATCAGTTTCAAAAATTGTGACAAGATATATGATATGTGGCAACCCGGCGAAATATATTCTTGTTGAAATTGCTGATGATCGAGATGTGGAGTGCATGTTGAATGGTTTAATCCAAAATCCCTGGATGTCGACACTTAAGTTGTACGTTGATGTTAATGTTGCGGGCACTTCCACATTCCCTGTGCCGTCATTGGGTAGTAATTTCGAGCAGTGAAATGTGCCGGTAAACCTTGGGTCAAATGCAGATGACGAAGATGAAGATTGGGCAAGCGAGATGGAGGATGAGTCAGATGAATATGATGATGAAGATGTTATACCAACATCAGGTTCATCGGACACCGAGGAGGTTGAACAGGGTTCCAACATAGTTTTGTCCGCATTGGCGTCACCTGGAATTGTTGCAGCTCCGGTTTCATCGATGGCTCCTGGTGGTTTTGTTCCACATCAAGCTGGTTGGTTTCCTCCAACAATTAATAATTTTATTCCGACATCATTATTATTATTATTTATTTGTATAAATATTATTATTTTTACTCTAATTGGCAATTTATTCATTTTTACTCACTTATAGGTCAATCACATGGTGCATTTTTCAACTCATCCCCCCCTTATAATTATATAAACTGGGACCATCCTGATCAGGAGATAGAATTTGAAGGCGTAGATGTTCCAGGATCGTGGAAAGTGGGTCAGGAATTGTATGTTGGCTTGAGATTTGATACTAAACAGGCGGTTCAAATGGCTGTTAAACATTATTCCATGAACGTTCATCAGGATTTCAAAGTTGTTGAATCTAAATCAAAAGTATTATGTCCAGTGTTCAAATCATTTGACAGGATGCCCATGGAGGCTGAGGGCTATCTTGTCGAAAAAGTCACTAAAGTGGGAGGTTACAAAGTGGGGCGGTCAACATAATTGTGTGAATCGGATGTTGTCGCAAGACCACACAAAGCTGGATTCTAACTTCGTATGCTCGTGCATACTAGGTACGATGATTACAAGTATGATAATTGTTTTTATTGTTAATTCCAAGTGTAATCTAACTTTATATATAAATCGACTTCCTAGGTATGGTCCGAGAAGCGCCATCGGTGACTATCGCTTTGATACGCGAAAGAATTCTAAGTACTTACGAGTACAAGATATCTTACAGAAAAACATGGAAAGGCAAACAAAAGGCCATAGTGAATGTATTTGGAGATTGGGATGAATCATATGCCATGCTACCTAGATGGTTACAACACATGCAGTTGTTTTCACCAGATTCATTTTACAAGATCGAGACCAACCTATATGTGGTGGACAACCGTATGAACAACCAATATCGCACATTTCATCATGTTTTCTGGACGTTTAGACAATGTTGTGATGCATTTAATCACTGCAAACTAATAATACAGGTTGATGGCACATTTCTGTATGGTAAGTATCGTGGCACACTGTTGATTGCCACATCACAGGATGGAAACAGTCATTTACTGCCGCTTGCTTTTGCTGTTGTGGAAGGAGAAACTTTAGATGCGTGGTCTTGGTTTTTAGGATTAATCCGGGAACATGTTACCAATAAGACCGGTATATGTTTGATCTCCGATCGGCACCAAAGCATTAGATCAGCCGTTTCGAATCCTCACCTAGGTTGGCAGCCACCAAATGCTTATCATGTATACTGTATTCGACATATTGCCAGTAATTTCAACCAAAGATTCAAGAATAAAAAGTTGAAGGGGGAACTGATGACTCTAGGTATGTCTTTTTCAAATTAAATAATTTTTGTATTTATGTTTTCTTTAATAATATGGCGACCTAAATAAGTTAACGTTTTTGTATAGGGTACACCGCATGCAAGATAAACTTCGATCGAAAAGCTTGAGAAATTCCGTGAAACCAGTCCTGAAATACAAATGTGGATTGATGGCATTAGGAAGGAGAAATGGTCACCGGCTTATGATGATGGTGGTCGTCAATTTGGACACATGACAACCAATTTGTCTGAATGCGTGAATAAAATTTTAAAGGGTGCTAGGAATCTGCCAATCACCGTTTTGGTTAAGTGTTCATATGGTAAGATCGTTGAGTATTTTGTTCAGCGGGGTGCGGAAGCAAGAGGCAAGCTTAGTTCTGGTCACCGATATTCTGACAAGGCAATGAAGAAGCTCTTGAAACATCAAGAAGATGCTTCTACGCATCAGGTCCGCCGATATGACACCCAGAATCTACGATTCGAGGTCGAAAAGGCTTTCAATCCGGTCACCCAGAGAGGGGGTCGCTGTTGGAGGGTTAACTTACAAACTAAATATTGTCAGTGTGGAAACTTTCAAGCATATCATTTGCCATGTTGACATGTCATTGCTTGCTTGTGTGGCCATGATGCTCGACCATGATCGATATGTCAACGATGTTTACAAATGGCACAAGATCGTTAATGTTTACGCTGCCCGGTGGTTTCCAATCGGAAATGAGGAAGAAATACCCGAGATACAACAGTCTTGGACCTTAGTTCGGATGTGTCGATGCTACGCCCGAAAGGGAGACCCAAGTCAACCCGCATTCGTAATGAGATGGACTGGGTAGAGTCACAACCGACCAATGATGTGGATTGTGTAGGTCTCAGGGTCATAACCGACGTCACTGCCCTCAACGAGCTGGAGGATCGGGAAGTGGAGGAGTTGGTATGGAAGAAAATATTTAGATTACACCCTATTATGTATGCTTTCCAATGTTTTGTTTTTCCATAGTCAAATGTTACGGCATATAATTAGTATGTTTTGTTATAATAATAAATGGTTGTATTTTCAAGACGAAACAAAAACATAATGAAACAAAATATCAAGTTACTCCACTAAATACAAAATTGGTATAAATGTCCGTTAGGTACAAAATATCAATTAGATAATATTCTACATAATTACAATACAACTGTAAGGTGACTACTGAGCGTGATCACCATCATACTGAAAGGGAGACAAGATGCACTGTCGTTGTTTATCCCGAGCCTCACGACGTGGATTTCTTCTGACATTGGGCTCAACTTGAATTGGCTCTTCACTTGCTGAGCTAGAGTCTAAAACTGTGGAGAAGTCGACGTTCAAGTCAATACCCACACCAACGTATCTAGGAGAGTATATTGGGGTGTTTTGTATTTGCTCAATCATGGGATTTGGTGCTCCTGGTGTGTTAGCAGTCGAGTGATATGCGGGTGGTGTGAATAACAAATTGGGTGAATTTGGATGCATAGGGGAATGAGTATGCATGGACGATGAGGAATAGGCAGGCATGGACGATGGTCCTGCCATGTCAGTATGAAAATACGTTGGAACGGGTTCTTGTGAAAAGTCATGACCCTAGGTGGGCGCATAATAATATCCTTCTCCACGTCCCGGCATAGGCGGTGTGTAGAAATTATGTTGTTCCAGACGTTGTCTTCTCCTACCAAGAGACTGACCCTCCACTATTGCTGCTGGCACGCGTGCGAACGGAGGAATCGGTTCCACGGCTTGTGTGAGAGGTACAACTGAGACAATAGGTATAGTGATGCTATCCGCCTCGTCCGATGCTGCCATAATAGCCGCAAGCTCTTGATTAAGTTCACTAAACGTGAACTCTGGTTGACCCTCGGGAGTACTTAAGTAGTACAATCGCTCCATCCCATCAGCCTACAGCAAGGTTAATAACTATTAACAATAATTTATCAAAATATAATTCAACCAACAAAAATAATATGCTGGGAAACCATAACGTTACCGAATATCCTGTGAGTGCACCTTCCCTGCCAACCCATCGTCGTGTCCTACGCAAGTACCACCGCATATACTCTGATTGCTTATTTAGGAGACCAATCTGTGGTTGATTATGACAAATCACCTTCATGTGTCTATCATTCCAGAAACTAATGTCATCATCCAACATGAGTGGCCAATTCTCAGATTGTTTGCCCCTAAGTGACAGATCATGGCGATTTTCTAGTTGGGCAGGTTCATTGGGTATATGTTGCTGCAGGCCGAATTGACGCATCACACAATCTGGTTGAACCCACTCGACAATGTTGAAGCATATCAAAGGAAGAACAACCCTCCATAAGTACATGGCTTCTAGACAGACCATGGATAGTGTTGGCATCATCATGTCGTCGTAGGGACACCAGATTATCTACCAACATGGAACAAATTAATGCAACTACATTCATAAGATAGAAACAACATAAATAATACAAAACATTCACAAAACATTCCTAATTTTTATTTAAATTGAAAATTTATACTTACATCGTGATTCTTCATTTTGTCAAATCAGTCACGATAATACGTCAGGTGGTGCATCTGCCTGTTATAAGTAACCCCTGAACGCCACCTATCATTGTTTTAAAAAAGGATTATCAGATCAAGTATATGCTACAAACAATGAGGGCATTACGAATTTTACATGCTACTTATCGTGTACCGTATGGTGTACCGAAATCTCGTTGATCAATCACGAGCTGCGGAGCAATGGAAGGCATCCTTTCCCATGCCCATATTTGAACCAACGGCATGAACCCGCAAATATCATTCTTTTCATAATTCGTAGACTTGCACAACTCTCGATACAAGTAACCCAATACAGCCGAACCCCAACTATACTGACCTGTTACTTCAAAATTCTCCAATAGTGGAAGATATATCAGTGATACATATGAATCGGAGTGATCCGGGAGCAATAGGTTCCCTATCAACTTGAGTATATACGCTCGTGTATATACAACCCCCCACCATTGATTATCCTCCCATTGAGAGAAGTGCCCAAAATGATCTTGCAGCCACTTTAACTTTATTCTTGATCCTTTCATGTCAGAATCGCTAGGAACTCTGCCTAGCATTTCACCGACATATTGCTTCCAATGTATATGAGTTGCACCAATAACAGCGGGACTGTTAATGCGTAGTCCACAGAGAATAGCAACATCCTGCAGTGTGATGGTGCATTCTCCCCACGGCATGTTAAAGGTATGTGTCTCGGGTCTCCATCGCTCAACAAGTGCAGTAATCAAATTATGATCAAGCAGGATTAAATGTCAGTCCACGTCGAGCTCTAAGAACTCGATCGGGTGATCCATTCCATACATGCTGGAAAACATGCTTTTCTTGCAGGTTCAATAGTAAATCATCCACTGGCCGGGGTTTACCAATCGTGCCTCTGATTGTGAGCTAGATGATGCCATATCTATCACCTGACATTAAAAAAAATGTTACAGTTATATAGATTATATTATAAAATCTATTGAGTTGTAATATTAAGGAAAATTATAGTATTAATTAAGCCCCAATAAATACTGACATTGATGATAAATTTAATTAAAGTATCTATTTAAAACAACAAGAGGCAATAAAAAATACATGTAATAACAAGTAGCAAATAATATCACAGAAGGCATAAAAAAAATAATAGCAATAACAAACTACACCAATAAATATTCATCAATTATTACTGTAGTAAAAAAAATTTTACCTTCTAAGAATTAAAATAAAGTCACATGCAATTTTAAAGGAACACCGCTACAAAAAAAAAATTATACTACAAGTATAGGGAGTAACGATGATATTAATGATAAAGTATCTATTTAAAACAACAAGAGGCAATAAAAAAACACCAGTAATAACGAGTAGCAAATAATATCACAGGAGGCATAAAAAAATATAATAGCAATAACAATTTACACCAATAAATATTCCTCAATTATTACTGTAGTAAAAAAAAAAATTTACCTTATAAGAATTAAAATAAAGTCACATACAATTTTAAAGGAACACCGCTACAAAAAAAATGTATACTATAAGTATAAGGAGTAACGATGACATTAATGATAAAGTATCTATTTAAAATAACAAGAGGCAATATAAAAAAAAACCCGTAATAACGAGTAGCAAATAATATCACAGGATGCATAAAAAAATAGCAATAACAATTTACACCAATAAATATTCATCTATTATTACAGTAGTAAAAAAAATTTACCTTATAAGAATTCAAATAAAGTCACCTGCAATTTTAAAGGAACACCACTACAAAAAAAAATTATACTATAAGTATAGGGAGTAACGATGACATTAATAATAAAGTATCTATTTAAAACAACAAGAGGCAATAAAAAAACCCGTAATAACAAGTAACAAATAATATCACAGGAGGCATAAAAAAATAATAGCAATAACAATTTACACCAATAAATATTCATCAATTATTACAGTAGTAAAAAAAAAATTCACCAACAAGTGCTGCTACTTGAAGGTTGTGTGCATGTGTGTTGGGGGGCACCCCTTGCAGCGCCACGTGGCGCACTGCAGGGGGAGGCGCCCCCTGCAGTGCGCCACGTGGCACTGCAGGGCAGGTTTTGTCTTCTTTTTTTTTTTTAAGTGAAGGCGTCAGTCCGACTGGTGCCTTTGACCCGTCAGAGTGAAAAAAAATAAAATATGCCACGTGTCCAAAAGGAACCCCCATTGAGAAATAGTTTCAGAATAACCCTAAACTGATAAATAGTTTCTAAAAGGAACTCAGTTTGGTCAAAAAGCGGAGAAACTGAGACTTACGTACGGTGAACTGCATAATAAGGATGAGAGTGATGCTGACTCCATACAAGAGTTATTTCTTTAAACTTCGAAACTCGTATCCTAAAGATAATCAATTAAAAATAAATTAAGCGAATTCCATTAAAAAATATAGTTTAATTTATTAAAAGAATATTGTTTTTCTTTTTTTAAGGTACTAACATTTTTTATAAATGGGTAAATACGTATTAGAATTTAGAAGTTAGTTATATTTTATTAAATTTTGGACATTCATTTACTGTAATTTCGAACAATAATGATCATACAAGCAAACCACAACCAAGGGGTTTTTTTTTTCCGATGAGCCAAGAGTATAATACAACTATATATACATGCATTCATGGAATAATTGATGGGTTTAATCTAAATTTGCATGTGTAGCGTAAAAAAAATTTACATTGTTATTTAATAAATATTATTATATTATAAAAAAAATTTAGCTTTTATATTAAAAAGTTATATATACATTTTTTTTATAAACAACTTTGTATTAAAGAGAACAAACACATGGGGTGTGCTCAACCCTATTACAAAGAGATAATCATGCACACGAGAAGAAAAGATAAAACATCAACCAAGATGTATGTTATCCACAAGGTCGAAGATCTAGTTATCACCCCTCCATCCAAAAAACCAAGACCCAGCAGAACTACCCAAAGCAACCGATACATCCATAGTTAAATTCACCTGTTTACAATCAAGTAGTTTGACACAAGTGGTTAATATACTACTGTTAAGGACGAATGGTTCGTGCCTTGCACGAGTTTGATCCTTAGCAGCAACAACTCTTGACTAGACTTTACTTACCTCCCGGCTTCACCCCGGATTAGTCAGAGTCAAAGATTCTGGATACCGGGGTGGCGGTCAAAGACCTCTTGACCAAAAAAAAAAATCACCTGCATACTGCCTCCTACCAATACCTTGAGATCAAAATAGATTTGAGTTAATCAGTCAATCCTTAACTTACACAAACTCCAGCCACCCTATCTTCCATGTTTACTTCCAAAAACCTACCAATAGTCCAGCCAAAAGACACTAAAAAATAACCGCCCATCTTATGTCTTGCAAGAACCACCAAACTGCTATAATCCTTCACATCAGCGGCTCATGAAATCTAAGACTAGGTGCATCAACCATCCAAATAGTGAATCATTCATTGTTGAAAAAAGGTCCTCACCCATTATAGGCTTACATCATTCCCTACTCCATTACATGAATTCTCCTCCATCTATTGCGTTACAAAAAAACAACCACAAATACAACAAAAACAGCACCATTCCTTGCTGACCACAAGGTAAGAACACCATCACCCATTTATAAACCCAACCTAATTAGGACAAAGTCCAGAAAAACTAAAGCCAAAATCCAAAAATAATCAAAAATCGCAGATTTCACAAAATTTAGAGGTATTGATACCCAGTATCGCTGTGCAACGATAGTAAAAATAACCCATATTCAAAGAAGATCACCTATATCACATTTACAACCTTATACTAAGGGAGATTAGAGCAAATTATCATTATGCCAAAAACCAATAAAAAACAATACTAATTTGCCATATATTCCTTCAGTAATCCACAGAAACTTATTCCACAACTTTCAAATTTTTTTTGTCTCCTCTTTTTTTTCTTCTTTTTTTTCCTTTTAATATAATTTCTTTTTTTCCTTTTTCCTTTTTTTTAATAGTATTCACTACAATCTGTTCAGTAAGTTCCACAACCTCCAAAATTAATTAATTTTTCCCCCAAGACCCTATTACCTTTTTTCCAAAGTTATACACAAACCCCAAATTCCTATATTCCAAGACACTAGAACTTGTCATTTCCTTCTCACTTTCCCATAATCCCCTCATGTATAATTTCATATTACCTCAAAAATTGACATTTATTTCATCTCCTACTGACTCCATAACATCCGATTTTTGTACCACTCTCAAAAAGTACTACTATCACCCATAACTACTTTCTCCAAGTCACCAAGTTGGTCTCTTCTATTCATGTACCTGCCACCACTTCTTTCACCTTATCCTCCCATTTTCATATGATGTTAGCCCCATTCCTTCCTAAAGCACCTCCTTTTCAATTCCTTTACATGCTTTCTTTTGTTCTATTCAATATACCTCCATTAATGATAGGGTCCTCATGACACCTTGTAAACACATTTTCCTCTTACTTTCGGACAAGAACCAACACTGCATCATTATAGAAACAGAGAAGGAAGGGAACAAAGAGAGAAATAGAAACTGAATATGCTTGATTTCATTGATTAAATCTGAGATACATGGAGGCACTAGTATTTATACTTGTGCCTTGAACAACAGAAATGAAACTAACTAAACTACTCATAACAGAATCAGTAACTAACTTAGAGCAGTACAACTACTAGTGCAGTACAACTGCGGTTCTGATACAAACAAGTGCAGTACAATCAAACTGAACCTACAGGACTACTCTAATATTCCCCCTTCAAACTTAGGGTGGGTGACTAAATGTTAACTTGTCATACACCCTTAGTTTGTCATGCAGTAAACTGAACCGAGTAGCAGATAGAGGTTTTGTAAGAGCATCGGTCCACTGATCATGGGTTGGAACATGAGAAACAATTAGACTCTTGTTCAGCGCTTTCTCCCCAACGAAGAAGATGTCCAACTCCATATGCTTGACCCGTGAGTGTAGAATTGGATTGTGAGTGAGTGCCACGGCACTGAGGTTGTCACACAGGATTTTAGGGGTGTTGAACTTAGTCTTTAGCTCAGTAAGCAGTGATTGGACCCATAGCATTTTTGCTGTTAGATTGGCCAAACTGCGATACTCAGCTTCTGCACTTGAGCGAGCCACCAAGGTTTGCTTCTTTGACCACCACGAGATCAAATTGGGTCCAAGGTAGAGACAGACACCAGAGGTGGACATTCAGTCATCCGAATCTGATGCCGAGTCTGCATCACAGAAACATGTGAGTGCTAAGGGTTGCTGGAGAGAAACGGGTTGAACGAGCAGGCCATGGTGCATTGTCCCCTTAAGATACCTAAGTTTCCTTTTGAGTGCCTTCCAGTGTTCCTTAAGTGGTTGAGAGAGGAATTGACACACCTTATTAACTGAGTAAGCAATTTCAGGTCTTGTTAGAGTTTCATACTGCAGAGCTCCAACAATAGACCGATACAGTGATGGATCCTCAACATGGTTTGAGCCTTCGTTGGTGAGTTTGGTATTGGTGACCATGGGTGTAGGAATTGGCTTGGTAGATTCCATATGAACTTTGGCTAGTAAGTCTCGAATGTACTTAGATTGAGACAAGAGTAAGGACCCGTTTGGAAGATGAGACACCTCAATGCCATGGAAGTAATCCAGTGATCCTAGTTGCTTAAGAGCAAACTCAGAATGAAGTTCATCAATGAGTTTTTGAATATGAGTGAGTGAGTTTACAGTCACAATTATGTCATCCACGTAAACTAGTAGCATAATGTGGACATTGTGTTGCTGAAACTGAAACAGTGAAGGGTCACACTTGCTGGACATGAAACCTCTCTTGAGAAGAGCTTGTTTCAGACGATCAAACCAGGCATGGGGGGCTTCCTTAAGCCCATAAAGTGCTTTGTTGAGCTTGCACACCAATGACTTATCATTTGCCTCAAACCCTGGGGGTTGTACCATGTACATTTCCTCATCTAGATACCCACTCAAAAAGGTGTTATTGACATCTAATTGCTGAATAGGCCACTTATAGGAAACTGCTAGAGTAAGGACAGTTCTAACTGTGGTAGGCTTGACTATCGGTGAGAAGGTCTCATTGAAGTCATATCCTGCTTGTTGGTGAAAGCTCTTTGCCACAAGACAGGCTTTGTATTTGTTAATGCTACCATCCGGATTCTCCTTAACTTGGAACACCCATTTACACCCAATCGGGTTCCAGTTAGGAGGAAGTGAAACTAAGGTCCGAGTGTTGTTTTTCAATAAGGGATGGTATTCATCCTTCATGGCAGAAAGCCACTGAGGGGATGCCAGGGCCTGTTTAACACTGCTGGGTTCCACATGAGTGAGAAGTAGTGTAGGGTGGAGTTTAGGTAGAACAATTCCTGATTTTGCACGAGTTTACATTGAATGACAATTAAGAGGGTTGACCAATAATGGTTGTGCAGGAGCGAAATAGGGGCTAGAGGATGATGATGAATGAGAAGAGGAGTGCACAGGTGAAGAGAAAGAGGATAGGCTAGAAGAAGCTGCTGGAATTGGAGAAAGGTGTGCAGTGGGGACAGAAGAAGAATGTGCAGGAGGTGAGGGTGAATTGAAGTTGAGGTTTGAATTGTTAGACTGATGAGTAGGGGAAGGCATAGCTATAGATGATGGTGAGGAAAAAGATATGGTGGGTGTGGGTAGAGGGTTGGAACAAGGAATAAGAGGTGGAACAGAGGATATGGGACTAGGCAAAGAGGTGTTCAGTTGAGAGGATGAGGACGAGGAATAATGGAAAGGTTCTATATAAGGAAATCTAGTTTCATTAAACAGGACATCTTTAGAAATAAAGATCCTTCCACCTGTGCCTAAACACTTGTAGCCTTTGTGAGATAAGGAGTAGCCTAAGAAAACACATTCTTGAGATCTAAAGGAAAGTTTATTGGCTTGATATGGTCTTAGAAAAGGAAAGCATGCACACCCAAATGTCTTAAGAAATTTGTAATCTGGTGTCTTGTGAAGAAGAAGGGAAAAAGGTGATTTGTTACCGAGAGTGGATGAGGGTAGCCTATTGATTAAATAGGCGGTTGTAACAAAGGCATGGTCCCAAAACTTGAGGGGAATGTTGCAATGAGCTAGAAGGGCAAGACCCGTTTCTACTATGTGCCTATGTTTGCGCTCAACTAAACCATTTTGATGATGAGTGTGAGGGCAAATTAAGTGGTGGGTGATGCCTAACTCAGCGACATACTTGGTGAAAGTACGAAATTCGCCACCCCAATCACTCTGAACAGATTTAATTTTGTTTGAGAATTGAAGTTCAACCATAGACTTGAAATGTGAGAATTGGATTAAAGTACCATATTTTAGTTTAATAGGAAAAACCCAAGTGAAGCGTGTGCACGCACCTACACAAGTTAAGAAGTACTTGTATCCACCAGATGACTGATGGTCGTGCGTCGCGCGTGTGTTGCGCGCCGCGCTTGCGATTCCGGCAAGTGTACCGGATTGCCGTCAAGTAATAAAAGATATCGAACCCACAGAGACTGTGTTCCCGAATCGCAATCGGTTGTCGAATCGATTAGATCTGGACAGTTTTAAAGGATATCTTTATTTTGAAAAGAGGTTTTTATGTTTTGAGTGAAAAGGATTTTGAATTTGAAATTAAAAGATAGATGGACAGAATTAGATAAAACAGAAAACAAACGTTTATGGGGTTTTAGATTTAAACGGATTCCTAGGGATTTGGGTTACCTTTGAGGCTGTTTATGTTGCTAATCTGATTTACCTTTGTTGATTACCGAAATTGCCTTGAAGGCGAGTTTATCCTCTGATAGCTTAAGCTCCCTCTCGGGTTACAAAAGCCGTGCCCAATTGACCCGACCCCTACTCTCGTGGTAGTCGATCTCAGATTGGACCCTTTGCGCTTCGTGACAACTCGTTGCTCCTCGAGGGACGACTTCTAACTCTCGTGATTTCAGTCCCAAGTCTGACTTCTATAGGTCCGACACCTAAGTTCACCGCTAGGTTCCTCCTTAGAATGTCTCAGTCATGCAAATAACCTAAGTTCACCGCTAGGTTCCTCCTTAGAATATCCGCATCTCGCAGATAAGCGGCCGCCGGACTTTACGAGTGAAACACACTAGAAATCCTAAGTTCACCGCTAGGTTCCTCCTTAGAACGTCTACGTCACGCAAATAAGCGGTCACCGAATTTACGAGAGATTAACACACTAGAAATCAGATCTAAAATAATAACGAAATCAACAACGATTTTACATCAAATCAACAACATTTACAAAACTCGGGCAGAGCCCCTATCCCTAGAAACAAACTACTACTCCAGTCATGCCATGGAGATGACAAGCTGGGTTGACAACATAATGAAAAATACAAAAAAAAAATTCCGAGAAGAGAGGAGGAGAGGAGAAGAAGATCTATGCCTAGAGTCCTAGTTGTTATGGATGATGATAATGATAGATAGATCCTCTCCCCTGCATCTGCCTGGTCCATATTTATAGACTTGGGAAGTTAGAATCCCAATCTAACTCAAATTCTGATCCAATTCGGTTTCTTCAGGTCCAAGTAAAGCACGTCACGGCCATGATGGCCATCACGGCCTGGCCGTGACGGTCTCTGTTTCTGGCACTTTTGCAAAATCCAGCCTTCTCGCGAGGCGAGAGTGAGCTCGCGTCACGAGCCTTCATTTTGTGGCCGTGATAAGAATTACGGCTGTGGCCGTGATGGGCTCTGACTTGTGGGGGTTTTTGGCCACGGCCGTGATGTCTATCACGGCCAGGCCGTGACAGACTCTGACTTCAGCCTTTGTTCCTTTTCAGTTTTGCTCGATCATGGCCGTGATGAGCATCACTGCTAGGCCGTGATGGGCTCTGTTTGGCTCATTTTCTTCACTTTTAAAGCTCCATCTTCATCCAAACTCCATCATGGTTGATCTTGAGCATTTTACCCTTGATTTCTGCAAAACAACACACGAAAACCGCCTTACCCATTCCAAAGGAAAATTAACCTAAAATCTAATAAAAATATGCCTAAACTACATGAAAATGCATGCAAAATGATAGACAAAGATGATGTGAAATCACACTCATCAAATCACCCCAAGCTTAAATCTTTGCTTGTCCTCAAGCAATTACTCAGGCCATAAGATATAAATCAATCAAAGCATGGATAGTGAACCAAGAACCCTAGCAACTAAATCCAAGTGATAGGCATATTCAATAAGCACTTAAGAGACAATCAATTTCTAGTCCAATTAGAAGCTTAGGTTCATCAAATTCATATTCTCACTGACTCGGGCACTCGTCTCACCTCACTCAAGTATTTTAGGGTATATGATAATTCGCTTAGTTTCCTCGAGGAAAGTACTCTACCATAGGCTTGACTATTAACCAAATCTCTACTTTATTAATGAAAACACATAAGAATCAAGAGGTCTTTTATTTTGGTTGTAATGTGGCCATGGGATTTATTGTTAGGTGGGAAAATCAAGGAAAGGGAATTTCAAGAAGGCTAGACAAATCATCAAACATTGCAAAGCATGACACCTTCTAAAATACCTTTTAGGGGCTTTGATTCACTTCTCCACCTCTTCTTTTTTTATTTTATTTTCATTTCTCACTTTCTTTTGTCATCCACTTCTCCATTTTTTTTTTGTTTATTTCATTTTATTTGTTTGGAGAAGGGGAGATTTATAGCTCAAGAGAAATTACTTTCTAGCCTTTTTTTTTATCCCATACTTTTTCCAACTACCATTTTGCCCTTTTTGTAATACTTTAAAAGGTGTCATACCAAGCATTATTTATCAAAGTAATTCAAGGTACCAAGAAAAGTATTTTTTTTCTTTTAGGCTCAAAATTGGGCAACTAAGGGGTAGCATTTAAACATTCAAAGCTCGGGAGGCCGGAAAAATACCTAGTGCCTCAATCATTTTCAAAAGTGTTTTAAAAAAATTTTAAGTTTCGAAATGGTTTCAAGTCAAGTTCTAGAAAATACAGTCTAAGAGGAATTAAATCACTCTATCACAAGGAATGGGGTAGATTTAGTGAGTACCCCTATTTGGCTCAAAATCTTACATTTAGTAGTTCAAAAATCAGTGAGGCACACAAACCTAAGGAACCACATGCTAATTATCAACCATCAAAAAATTATCTCAAGAATTTTTATTTTTAGCCATATCACAAGAATAATGAAAAATTGGGTTCGAAAATTCACTATCTCAATTCATTTGGCACCAAGTTCTCACAATTGGATGCATGTTCTAAGTTAGGGGCAATCTAGAGAATGTGATCATACCAAACTATGCCTATGAGAAATGCAATATGAATGCAAAAATGCAAAAAATGCAATGGATATGCAAAAGTACCCCTACCACAAGCTTGATTACTTACATTGTCTCCAATGTAAATAATCAAGTCAGAGAGAGGAGAAAAATGGAACAACTTACCGAGTCGGTAGCGGGTGTTGGCTCACATTCCAGTCAAAACTTGGGTGGAAATTTCATCACGGCCGTGAGTCTCATCACGGGCATGCCGTGATCGTTTCTGGTCCTCAGGAGTTGCCCTGTCACCGCCGTGATATACATCATGACTAGGCCGTGATGCTCTCTGATCTTGGCATCCTACTCATCACGCCCGTGATGGATGTCACGGCTGGGCCGTGATCCTTTCTGGTGCTCTTGCTTAGTTCATCACGGCCGTGACCACTGTCACGGCCAGGGCGTGATGGCTTCTGACTTTATTTTTCTCTGCTCTTCTTCCCTTTCTCAACCTGAAAACACTAGACAAACCTATTAATTATAATTTTTGTCTCTTGATCTTCTCAAATTATTCAAGAGGTTAAATCAAAACAAAAGGAAAAGGGAAAGAAAACTTGGGTTGCCTCCCAAGAAGCGCTTATTTATGGTCTTAAGCTTGACCATACTTCCTTTAATCAACCGGGGTCGACTGGGCGTAGATGTGCTGGAACACTTCTCTTCCACGGAACTCCTTCAAAGAGCCGATTCTGCTCATACGGCCAGTCACACTTCCGCTTCGCTCTTTTCATTTGGAGCTTCCTAACCTTCCTTCCTTCCGGCGGAAGTTTTGTTTCTGCATGGACAGCAACTCCAACTCCATTTGGTGCATCATCAACCATGCATATCTTCGGAGTTGCTTCCATGTTGAGCTCTTTCTCTACCGCTGGAGACGTTACATCAATTCTGCACACATGGCTCTCAAAAGGAGGGTTGTTATAAGAGTTAGTCAATTGAAAATTTACCCTACCTTCCTATACATTTAGAGAGAGTTTACCATTCCTTACATCTATTACCGCTCCAGCGGTTGCCAAGAATGGCCTTCCTAAGATGATGGGGAATTCAGAATTCCCTTTCATGTCTAATACCAGGAAGTCGGTAGGGATGAAGAATTTCCCTACCTTTACAGGAACGTTCTCTAGTATGCCTAGAGGAGTCCTAGTTGAGCCGTCCGCAAATTGTAAGGAGAATTTGAACGGTCTCAACTCTTTACTTTCCAACCTTTCCATGATAGTGAGGGGCATCAAGCTCGCACTAGCCCCTAGGTCACATAAGGCTTGGTCAATTTGTACTTGTTCAATCGAGCAAGAGATGGAGAAACTACCTGGGTCTTTCAGTTTTGTAGGCATTTTAGTCTCTACATCTACTTGCTTTTTCCTAACCAACCTTTGTGGGAAAGGTATCGGGGGTTGGTACGGTGGTGGAGGGACATACTTCGGTTCTGGCTCTTCCTTTTCGCTCGTGTCCTCCTCCGGTTCCACCTCCATTTCAGCTACCCCCACCCCAAGCTTATCATCACTTAAGTGTATGGCATTGCAATGCTCATTGGGATTTGCTTCGGGTTGCCCCGGGAATGTACCCTTAGGTCTCGAGTACGTGCTGGCTTATTGGGCAATTTGGGTTTCTAGCATCTTGTTATGAGTTGCTAAGTTGTCTACCTTAGACGCTAGTTCCTTTATTGCCTCACTCACTGCCCTTCCTTGTTGTCTAAACTCCTCATTTTGTTTTGTCTGAGTTTCAACAAAACTTTCAAATAAAGTCTCGAGTTTAGACAGCTGTACCTGAGGATACCCCGGTGCTGCTCTCTTATTACCTTGACCCTCTTGGAACTCATGGTTGAGCGTATTGCTGTAGTTGCCGTAGGAGAGGTAAGGGTTGTTCTTCCTTTGGTTGTAGGGATTTGGGAGAGCATAGTTGGGCAGCTTCGGGTTCGTGTCGTAGAAGTTGTGACAAGAGTTCACTTGTGCACCCGAAGCGCCGGATCCATGAGCGATACCATGTGGGCATTCCATCATGTCATGTCCCTGCATTCCACAAATCTCACAAACAGTGTTAGTAGCACCTAATGCACTCACATTAGCTCTTTCAAGCCGATCAAAACGTTTATTAAGTGAGTCTATCTTTGACATAATAAGATCTGTGCTATTTACCTCAAACTTACCCCCCGAAATCTTGTTCGGGTTATTACCTCTTTCGGAACCCCATTGGTGGTAGTTGGTGGCGACATTTTCGATGATGTTGAATGCCTCAGTCAGAGGTCTATTCATAAATGCTCCACCGGCTGCAGAATCAAGTGACACCTTCGAAGAGTAATCCAATCCGTTATAGAAGGTGTGCACTATTAACCACCTCTCAAGTCCATGGTGTGGGCAAGACTCCAGCAGTCCCTTGTATCGATCCCAAGCTTCCGATAATGATTCTCCGTCTTTCTGGAAGAAGCCGGTGATCTGGGTCCGTATGTAGGCCGTCTTGGATGGAGGGAAGAATTTCTCCAAGAACGCCTGCTCCAGTTGGTCCCAAGTAGACAAGGTATTAGCGGGGATTTGCTTAAGCCAGGCTTTCGCCTTTCCAGTGAGAGATGAGGGGAACAGTCTCAAACGCACAACATCGACCGAGGCTCCATTAATCCTGATTGCATCAGTGAACTCTAAGAATGTCTCTATGTGATCGGTCGGGTCCTCCGAAGGCAATCCTCCGAATTGATGTTGCCTAATCATGTTGACTAGCATGGGTGGTATAGTGTAGTTCTCCGCCTCAATCTCTGGCCTTGCAATCCCAGTTCGCAAGCCTCTCGTATTTGGGGCTGCGTAGTCCTTCAAAGGCTTTGTATCCGGAAGATTCGCCATGAGTGGAATGGGAATCAACATTTCTCCCTCTCTTTATAGTCTTCTACGTCTGTGGAAGGTCCTCTCGATCTCCGGATCAACTTCACCAAGGCTCCCAAGACTTAGGGATCTTTGCATATAACACACAGAGAGAAGGATACAATAGAAGGAAAATAAAATTTTGAATTTTTTTTTTTGAAATTAAAAATCAAATAAAAAGAAAATTTCCAGAAAAATCAATTTAAAAACTAATTGAAATTCGAAAAGGCACAGTCCCCGGCAACGGCGCCAAAAACTTGATGGTCGTGCGTCGCGCGTGTGTTGCGCGCCGCGCTTGCGATTCCGGCAAGTGTACCGGATTGCCGTCAAGTAATAAAAGATATCGAACCCACAGAGTCTGTGTTCCCGAATCGCAATCGGTTGTCGAATCGATTAGATCTGGACAGTTTTAAAGGATATCTTTATTTTGAAAATGGGTTTTTATGTTTTGAGTGAAAAGGATTTTGAATTTGAAATTAAAAGATAGATGGACAGAATTAGATAAAACAGAAAACAAACGTTTATGGGGTTTTAGATTTAAACGGATTCCTAGGGATTTGGGTTACCTTTGAGGCTGTTTATGTTGCTAATCTGATTTACCTTTGTTGATTACCGAAATTGCCTTGAAGGCGAGTTTATCCTCTGATAGCTTAAGCTCCCTCTTGGGTTACAAAAGCCGTGCCCAATTGACCCGACCCCTACTCTCGTGGTAGTCGATCTCAGATTGGACCCTTTGCGCTTCGTGACAACTCGTTGCTCCTCGAGGGACGACTTCTAACTCTCGTGATTTCAGTCCCAAGTCTGACTTCTATAGGTCCGACACCTAAGTTCACCGCTAGGTTCCTCCTTAGAATGTCTCAGTCATGCAAATAACCTAAGTTCACCGCTAGGTTCCTCCTTAGAATATCCGCATCTCGCAGAGATAAGCGGCCACGGACTTTACGAGTGAAACACACTAGAAATCCTAAGTTCACCGCTAGGTTCCTCCTTAGAACGTCTACGTCATGCAAATAAGCGGTCACCGAATTTACGAGAGATTAACACACTAGAAATCAGATCTAAAACAATAACGAAATCAACAACTATTTTACATCAAATCAACAACATTTACAAAACTCGGGCAGAGCCCCTATCCCTAGAAACAAACTACTACTCCAGTCTTGCCATGGAGATGACAAGTTGGGTTGACAACATAATGAAAAATACAAAAAAAAAAATTCCGAGAAGAGAGGAGGAGAGGAGAAGAAGATCTATGCCTAGAGTCCTAGTTGTTATGGATGATGATAATGATAGATAGATCCTCTCCCTTGCATCTGCCTGGTCCATATTTATAGACTTGGGAAGTTAGAATCCCAATCTAACTCAAATTCTGATCCAATTCGGTTTCTTCAGGTCCAAGTCACGGCCGTGATGGCCATCACGGCCAGGCCGTGACAGACTCTGACTTCAGCCTTTGTTCCTTTTCAGTTTTACTCGATCATGGCCGTGATGGGCATCACGGCTAGGCCGTGATGGGCTCTGTTTGGCTCATTTTCTTCACTTTTAAAGGTCCATCTTCATCCAAACTCCATCATGGTTGATCTTGAGCATTTTACCCTTGATTTCTGCAAAACAACACACGAAAACCGCCTTACCCACTCCAAAGGAAAATTAACCTAAAATCTAATAAAAATATGCCTAAACTACATGAAAATGCATGCAAAATGATAGACAAAGATGATGTGAAATCACACTCATCAATGACTGAGTTGAGGCAGGGCCCCATAGATCACATACAACTAGTTCAAAAGGTTGTTGATAAATAGCCAAAGAGGGAGGGGCATAGAGGTGATGTGCCTTGCCCATGTAGCAGGCTGCACAAAGTTCATTTTGAGACCTAGGTGGGAGTTTGATGTTTAAAGTTTGCAGAGCCTCTTTAAGGGCATCATAATGAGGGTGTCCTCGATAATGCCACAGTTTATATGATGAAGAATTAAGAGACAAAGTTCTCAAATTTCATTTATTGAAGGAATACAGGTGTTACGGGAATTCAAAGTACAAGCATTACAAGATTTCAAAGTATTACTAGAAAGAATACATGGTGAGGGATTAACTAGAGAAACATAATTACATTGCACTTTGTTCCTAACAATATCAAGAAAGTTATTGTTACAATTATGAGAAGTAAAGGGAAGAGTATCAAATCTGTACAATCCATCTACCCCAACGGTTCCTCTTAGCAAAACTTCAGAGGAAACCTGAGATTTCACAAGGCAAAATGAAGGGTGAAACTCAAAGAAGACATGATTATCCCTAGAAACTTTACTAACACTCATAAGATTATTAGTGATGGCAGGAACATGGAGTAAATTAGAAAGTGTGAGAGTTGTGTGAGATTGAATAGGGGAAATGAAATTCATGGACCCAATTGAGTTAATGGACAAACCTTGACCATTACCCATATAGACTTGTTCAGATCCTTGAAGAGATTTAGAGTCTGTGAGATTTGTTGTCTGGGGTCACATGGTGTGTGGCACCTGAGTCTGGGTACCAAGGTTGGGGATTGAAAATGTGCTCTAAACCCATGAGCAAAGCATGAGCCGGAGGACGCGATGGACCAGAAAATCCATATTGTGGTGGAGGTGGCCTCATGTTCATGGACAAAAGTGGTCTCTGTTGAGGGGGCTGCCAATAACCACTGGCATCACTAGGCATGTAGTAGTCTTGGAATGAGGTGGCATTGGAATTTCGTTGATAACAGATACTAGCATCATGTCCATATTTCTTGCAGATTTGACACTGAACAGACGAACGCCCACTGTTGCGACCGCCTCGGCCACGGTAACCACCGTTGCGTCCACCGTGGTAGCCACCGCCAGGACCTCCATGATAACCGCCATTGAAGTTACTATTACCACCATTATAATTGTTATAGTTACCAGTGTAGTCACCTTGACCTCTATTGTTGTAATTAGCAGCCATGGTATGAGAAGTCCGTTCTGGAAATGACAAGCCCTGAGAACTAGGGTTTGAGTACACATCTGAGTTCTGATCGCGAGGAGGACCTTGTGCGAGATTAATTGAGGTTATAGGCTCTGCAAGTGTCGATTTCTTGTTCTTCTCAAGCCTAGCCTTATGAACCAACAGAAGCGATTCCAATTCATCGAGAGAACACAGTTCGGTTCTACTGTTCACCGCAGCGACGATCGAGTCGTAATCTTTAGGAAGTGCTTCGAGTGTGATCTCCATGAGATTACGATGCGCGGAATTGGATCACCGAGAGAGAGCAAGGAATCCGAGATCGTGCAATCCTAAGCATAAACTCTTCAACTTTGCGATCACCTTTCGTAAGGGATCGAAGCTCAAAATGAAGCTACTGCACACGAGTGCTAAGAAGATTGTGAAAATATTTGTGAATTTCATCCCAGATTTGCCACGAAAAGGTGCAATCAACAACCCTAGATAACAAGGAATCCGAAATTGAGGAGAGTAGCCATGACGCAATGAGAGCATCTTGCTGCTCCCATTTGGTGTACAGAGGATTAACCCTATCTTGATCGCGATCAGCATCAGATGCAAATCGAAGAGGAATTCTTGGTCTTGTGACGAACCGTTCGAGCTTGTGGCCTCGAATGATTCCTTCTAGATGCTGTTTTCATTGTCTGAAATTTTTGTCATCAAGTTTTACGGAGATTGGGTGAGAGAATGGTGCTTGAGAGCTACCAGGATTGGCAAGGGAAGTCATGGATGGATCGAGAAGATTTATGATACCATTACAAAAATAGAGAAGGAGAGAAACTAAAAGAGAAAGAGAAACTGAATATGCTTAATTTCATTGATTAAATTTGAGATATAGGGAGGCACTAGTATTTATACTTATGCCTTGAACAACAGAAATGAAACTAACTAAACTGCTCATAATAGAATCAGTAACTAACTTAGTACACTACTAGTGCAATACAACTGCAGTACTGATACAAACAAGTGCAGTACAGTCAAACTGAACCTACAGGACTACTCGAATACATCATATTTTCCAATTTTGTCTTTCTTTTCCTTTTTCCTTTTTATTTTTTCCATCCTTTTCCCCCTTTTTTTTTTTGCCTCTTTTTTTTCCTTTTTCTCTTTCTTCTTTTTTTTTCTTTTTTTTTCTTTTCCCATTTTTCCACTGTACTTGTATCTCTTTGACATCAAATATTTCACTTTTTGCCTCTTACATATTATTCCAAAACAAGTATCCAAGCCAAATCTTTTTTTTCCCCTCTCACTTAACCTCTCATATCCACTTTATATTCTTTTCGTAGCACTCTACCGAATTACAAAGAATAACCCTCACCAGCAGGGACGGAGGCAGACTTCGTTGGCTCGGAGGGCTAATTATAAAAATTCAAGTTCATCTCACAAATAAATATGCATTTTATTTCATATAAACTATTCAAAATTATATGTTCTAAAATGTTAATTACATTAGTAATTCATCAAAACATTAAACGTCTTTTCTTCATATTACGAAAATCATCTATAATTAAGTATGCACTTAATTTTTTGATAATTTTCTTTTCAAAGTATGCTAGTGTGAATACCTAATTTTGTCCGGATGTTTGTTTTTAATTAATATTTTTGAAAATAATAAACATAAAAAATGATAAAAATAAAAACTTTGCAAAAAGTAAAAATGTGTTTTTTGTTCTTGGCCCATTATAGGATTAGTGCAGCCCATTTTCATTGCTACAAATACCTTGTTGGCCCATAATCCAAACCCAAATAAAAAAAGGGACTTTCTGATTCTTTTTGCCTTTTTCTCTTTTTATTTTTTAAAATAATAATAATAATAGATAAATAATAATAATAATAATAATAATAATAATAACAATAATAATAAATTTGGAACTTTTCCATTCCCCCTCCCCAACCTTATATGTTTTTTTTCATTTTAGGTATGTGCCAGCTTTATTTTTTCCCTTTTCTTTTGTTCTCTTATACTTTTTTCCAAAACAAGGAGGCACCAACCCTGCATCTGCAACAACCAAGTAAGGTGGTGGAGCAAAGGCTGATATGCTCTCCACAAAATGTACTACCCTCTGCATTTTTTGTCTACATATCAATAACAAATTTTGATACTATCATTCCCTATGGTTAATATATAAACAGAAGCATCATCTGGTAGATGAGGGGAAAAAAAAAGAAATGCATATGAAAAATACTCTCCCTCTTTGAAACCACTCCAAACCCAACACACTCATCATCTTCATCTTCATTCACCTATCTCAGAACCTTACCAAATATTGTCACCATCTTCAACATCTCAAACATAACCTTTTCCACCAATCCAAGCCACCATTTCAAATCGAAAAAAAGAAAATAAATACAAAACACAGATCTGGTTTCAAACTCCCCGCGTGCTCCGTCAATGCCGCCTCGACAGATCTCAACCAGTGTCCCTCCTCCACCACTGCTCCGCCCACCATCGATCGAGCCTCACCGTCGCCAGACCCGAAAACCGCCGCGTACGAACCTCTGTCCCCGTCATTGAGCTCCTCCACTGTGCAGCCCGACGCTCCTCCACTTTGTCCAGTTGCACGACGCCCCATGTTAGCCCAGATTCGCATCTCTACCGTAGTCGTGCCTCGACCCAGCAACCACCGCACAAACCACCACCGGAAGCTGCAGATCTGCTCACGTTACCGCCTCTGCCTCGCCGTTGCACCCCAACTCCACCGCATAGGACTGCTTCCTTCGAACCAGAACCACCGTGCAATCGCCGTTTCCACTCGCCGCGAACAGCCGCGCCTCACCCTGGGCATCGCCCTGAACTACCTCTCCATCTCCATCGTTTGTCTCCTCTGGTTTACCTCTTTCCACTTTTTCTGATTTTTGATTTTAGATGACAAATAAATCTTTGTTTTGTGTACTTTAAGTAGCTTTTTGTTGGTCTTGGTTAATTTGTGGGTTGTGTGTTTGGGTCAGGGGAAATGCTCTCCTTTCGAATAAAATGGGCAAAGCTTCTTAGTTTTGGGCTCTATCTTAGGCAATTTCAATTGGGCTAAGTTCTTTCAAAATAAAAAAGGTGCTAAACTATAAAATAAAAAAGAAGTGACAAAGTAAAAATATAAAAATCCTATTAAAAATATTTTGAAATAAAAATCTATTATGAGTTCACGCAACAATCTATGATATTGATGTATGGGTTTTTCATCCTCAAATGTCATATGAGTTGTAAGGGTTCATCGTATAGCTTGACTATCTTTAACCCTGTGCGAGAATGAATTATCTTTCATAAAAAATAATAAAATGTTTTCAATTTACTCTTTTAACAAGTTTTATAAAAAGGGGATGAAAAAATCATTTTTAATTCACGCAACAATCTACGACGTTGACGTATGATTTTTCATCCTCAAGTGTCGTATGAATTGTAAGAGTTTATCGTATAGCATTGTAATCTTGGACCCCGTGCAGGAGTGATTTTTTTTTACAAAATCCCTTTTTGAAAATTAAAAAGGAAAATCAATTCCATTTTTTTGTTTAGTAAAATTTTTAAGAAGAATTTATTTTAAAATAAAGTTATGAAAATAAAAAGGATTTTCTTGAATTCACGCAACAATCTGCGACGTTGATGTATGATTTTTCATCCTCAAGTGTCGTATGAATTGTAAGAGTTTATCGTATAGATTTGCTATCTTGGATCCTGTGCAAGAGTGAATTTAAATCATTTTTTCTCAAAGTTATTTTGAAAAATCAAATATTTACCAAAAATAAAATCAACCGACCAATCAATCTTTTTATAAAGAACTACGTGGGTTTGAGTTTCCCATCGCACCCGGCAATATGTAGGAGCAAGATAAATCATCTTGTCAAGCCAAAACTAAAATTTCCCTTTTTTTGTGTCTCTTAATATGTTAAAATAATTAATCAAAATAATTAAACTTGTCTATTTTTTGGGATGCTCTATGGACACGGTGTCATGTTCAGTCCCTTAGATTTGAGGTTGTCCTGTGGACTCATGTACCATGTTCAACCTCATTTAGGTTCTATAAACAATAATTTTAAAAATGCAAAATCAATATAATACAAAATATAAAAATATAATTAAAATAATTAAACTTGTGATATTTAGGGATGCTATATGGACACGGTGCCATGTTCAGTCCCTTAGATTTGAGGTTGCCCTATTGACTTATATGCCATGTTCAACCTCATTTAGGTTTTATAAACAATAAATTTAAAAATGTAAAAATTAATAAAAAAATTAAAAAAATTAAAAATTCTTTCCTTAAATATTTTTTGGGTAAAATAAATATTTAAAAGTTTTAAAATTTTTTGCACAATTAACTTGAGGTACCGTTTTTTAAACGGGCGATGTGGGGTGCTTACACCTTCCCTACTCGTAACTGACTCCCGGACTCATCTTTCTCTCTTTTTTAGACCAGTTTACCTTTAAATAATTGGGTTTTCTAAGATTTTGCCAATAAAAAAATTTTAGTAGCGACTCATCTGTTTTTATTTCTCTTTTCGCAGCTCCGGACGGGACGGTCGCGACAGCTGGCAACTCCACTGGGGATTTGGAGAGTCAGGCCTAACATAGTTGGTTGTGCATTTTTTAATAGCTTTGAAAATATTAGTTTTACCCTTATTTGTTTTATTTATTTCATAAATAGTTTTATCTTTTCTTATAAATGTCTTTGTATATTCCTGCAACCCTAGGGTAGAAAACTCTTTTAAATGCTGGCTGTTCTTTTGCAGGTTTGGGGATAGTTTTTTAGGTTTTGTGCAAGTTTGCTTGCTTCCAGCACACACATCACCATCATATATTCACACACTTTTGGGCTCTATACCCGAGTCTCGGAATGCCATAAGATTAGAAAGGGCTTCAGTGATGTTATTGTGATGCTTTTGCATCCCTGACAGTCACTAATTCTCCTGCTCGGATTGCTACCGGTACATGGACTACCATATTGTGACTTATTTGTCCCTGTGGTGAGGTTCATGGATTCGGATCCTTATCTTTTAGATGAGGGTAATCCCAAGACCATATGTTTAGGGGTCTAGATCTGTCCCGAAAGTCATGCACATAAAATGCCATTAGCAGCCTACCAAACTAGGGTCCTGACCTCAGAAGTTCAAATTTTAGGATATGACCTATGTAGGACAAAAGGGAGCGCATTCCATCTTTTTCTGCAGCATGAATAATCACATTTATATCTCATGCATCATAAGATTTTCTTCATGGACCTTAACATGCCATTCATTCATGCATCATGTTACACTCATTCTTATTCATTGTAAGCTCGTGCATGTAGTATTTTAGGCCATGCATCGTCAATATGTCATTCATTCATGCATCTTGGTACACTCTCATGCATAAGTATTTTTTCTTTCCAAATTTTATTAATAAAATAAAATTTCCCTTGCACAGATAATTTTGTGTGAGATAATGCCTTTGATAACAAGAGATGGAAAAAGCCAAACACACTAGCAATGCTCCCGCCACCAAGAGCTCCAGGGTGATTTTGAACTCATTAGAGAATCTGAAAGAGTTAAGCCAATCTTTGCCTCAAGAACATCGAAGAAGCTTCGTCAAGAAGTATGGATGGATCTTGGACCTAATTTTCATACCGGTTGAAGCTACTGCTTTGAGTGCTCTAAGTCAGTAATGGAGCCCACATCTCAGATGTTTCGAGTTGCCAAACATGGACATTACACCCACCATTGAAGAATATGCTTTCCTGTTAAGGTTGCCAATGCAGAAAAATCCCATCGTATACTTTTTCATGGGGCAATACTTGACCACTACAAGAATAGCAGGGTTACTAGGGCTCCCTGAAATTGAAGTGAACTTGACCGGGCACTCAAACTCGCGAGGGTTGACCCAAAAATTTCTTGAAAATCATTTAAGGAAACTAATGGATAGACAAGACTGGGAAACCTTTGAGAGGGTATTGGCACTAGCAATATATGGGTTGGTTCTATTTCCATCGGCGCTAGACATGATAGAAATGCGTGGAAAAATGTGAGGATGGCAGGGAGATCACAATTGGGCCGACCAATCCTAATCATTGTCTTAGAATATGAAGCATGGTGAAAATCAAGGAAAGGTCCCGTCAACATTCCTGTAGAAAGCACGAAAGCTGAAGATTACTCCCCTTCGGTAACTCAAATGGTAGAACAATTGAAAGTCTTGGAAGCACAAATGAAGGAAAATGAACAACAAAAGCAAGATGCCGAGTTGAAAATAGTCATTGGTCAGAAGCGTTGTGAGAAGTTAACAAAGGAAAATGAACACTTAAAAGGTTTGTGTGCAGATATCTCCGCAACCTCAAGAGTCCGGAAGAATACAGACAAGGTCCCGCCGAGCGTCATAACTAGGATCCAGAATCATGAAAGTAAAGTATTGTCCTTGACAGCAGAGATGCATCAACTAAGGAAAGAAAAGCGTCAGTTAGAAGAAGAACTCATTAGGCAAGGAGGTGTGAGAGAGTCATTGGAAGTGGAAATTAATCGACAAAGGGGAGTCAATGGCAACTTACAAAAGGAAATTCATGCACAAGATAGGATGACTGATGAATTGGTACAAAAGGTCCAAGAGCTAAATATCTTACTAGTCGAAATCACGAAGCAGTGCGATTTAGGGTGGACCTTAGCAAAACACTATCATGATCAAGCGGTTCAAGCTAGGGATGTCAACAGGGCGGGGCGGGCACGGATACTGGTTACCCCCTACCCGTCCCATTGGATAAAAAATTCACCCGTACCCTCGCCGTACCCGCACGGATACCCGTTTAACGGGTTCTTAGCGGATTCGCAGGTTTTCACGGGTATCCGCGGATATCCATGGATAGTTATGAAAAACAAATAAATCTATTTTTTAATTTAAAAAAATACACAGAAAACTTAAACAAACCACCACATTAATATCTTCCGGTATTTGAACAAAATAGCACCTACAAATTAATACATCACACTTAAAATATCCATGAAACAACACAATAGATGAAAATTATCTAGGAAATGATATAAGGACATTGATAGTAGAAATATATAATAAAGGGTGTTATAGTAATTAAGTAACGGATGCGAGTATCCGCGGGCATGGATAGTGTGATACCCGCTCCCGCCCCGTTTATAGACGAGTATTGGAATTTCCCGTTTATTTTACCCATGGGTACCCGTTTAACTACCCGTCCCATGCCTGTTGTGGATTTTATCCACGGGTATCCGCTGGTACGGATAAAATTGCCATCCCTAGTTCAAGCAATGAATGTCGTGAAGTGGTGGAGAGAAGAGGCGCGAGAGCTAGGGATAGATATTGACATATGGGAAAAAATATATATGAGCATGAATTTGGAGCTAAGCCATTGTATTCCGAATTTTGTCCAACGCTTTGAAAAGGCAGAAAAACAAATTCGTACGGACCCTATTGCGGACCCTATGCTTCGTCTCCCGGTTGAGTTGGATGATTTCATGCAAATGTGTGGAGGGTTTGCTCGAGGGCTAAAAATAAAGAGACCTAAGCTGTTGACTTTAGGGTGAAAATGTTGTAACAATGTCGAGAATTATGATGTAATCCTAATCTATGTATTGTTTTGAGGAGATTTTAATGAAATTCGTCCTTGCCTCCATAATTCTATGTATTGCTCCGAGGAGTTTTTAATGAAATATGTTCTTGCTTCTATGATTCATTCGCACTCCAACTCTTGCACTTGACTTGCGATGACACCTATCGTGGAGCATGGTTTTCCTTTAGTATGTTGTCAACTACATCTTTGCCTTATAGGATTTTTCCTTCTGCACAAAGGGTAGGACGAGATGTCTCAATTCAGAATTGCTAGTGTGTTTGAGACAACATCTATTGTGGAGAGTTGTTTCTCCCCTAGATTTGTTGTCAACTCCATTTCATCTTATGAGTACAATGCTCTCTGTGTGGGGTGGAGGGACCATCTCTTGTCTATTATAAGATGTTAACTCAAAAAATAATAATAAACTCCAAAGGTGATTTTCATAAAAAGTTTTTTTTGCATGTTCCAACATTTTTGTTCTCACTTTTGTTTTGATTAAAACAGTGTGGCTTTTCTAAACAATTGCTCCAAGACACCCTTATCGCACTCGGTCACGGACAAGAGCCATGGCGGATGAACTAGAAGAAGTCCAAGAGATCAGGGATGAAGTCAGACAAATCAAGGATCAGATGACTAAGATGATGGAGATCCTACAAGCAATGAAGAAGGAAAAGAACACAGAGGAGAACCCTCCAGCCTCGAACGAATGACATCCAGCCACACCTCTCATCCTGCCTGGTTTTGCTCAGATTCCTATTCAAGGCTTCAATCAACCAGGGGCCATGATGCCTCTCACTATTTATCCAAGCAACCAATCTCACCTTTCATTTGACCCGAACAATCCCCCATACGGTTTGCCTCGTGGATTTGTGCCACCAACGGCCCCCAGCCCACAAGATGGCATTCAAAACTCTGAACATATCACTCAGACACAAACCCCCACCGATGCTGTCGAAATGCCACAAACACAAATTGTCAACCCTACAGATGGTAACACCCCGACGGTGACACTTTCTGCCAATCCAAAAACCCCACAATGCATCCTACATTATGGGCCCCGGGGGACTCAAATGATTCCAAACTTTGGATCCCCCTACATGCCATACTCCTTCCCTCAGAATATGTACGGTTAAACTCCAGTGAATCAGTCAGGAGGGAACTCCTAATCTAAAGAAAAGTTGGAAGTGCTAGAGGAAAGACTACGGGCCATTGAAGGAATAAATGGTTATGGTATGCGGGATGCTTCGGAACTTTGTCTGGTGCCAAATGTTGTAATTCCACCAAAATTTAAGGTACCCGATTTCGACAAATATCGGGGAACCACTTGTCCCAAAAACCATTTGACCATGTATGTAAGGAAGATGGCATCATACGCTTAAGATGATAAGATCTTGATTCACTTCTTCCAAGACAGTTTAACTGGGGCAGCTTCAAATTGGTACATGCATCTCGAACGGGCCCGCGTCCGATCCTTCAAAGATCTAGCAGATGCATTCCTGAAGCAATACAAGTACAATATTGACATGGCTCCCGATAGGATGCAACTCCAAAATATGGCAAAGAAAGACACAGACTTTCAAGGAGTATGCACAATGATGGAGGGAGCTGGCTTCTCAGGTAAAGCCTCCATTGGCCGAGAAAGAAATTGTGGCAATGTTCATTGATACACTCCAGTCGCCCTTCTATGATAGGATGATTGGGAGTGTGTCATCGAACATTTCTGACATGGTCATCAACGGTGAGAGAATTGAAAGTGGAATGAGGAATGGCAAGATCACTGAGTCTTCAGTAATGAACGGCCCGAAGAGAGCCCCGTTTGTGAAAAAGAAAGAAGGAGAAGCACACGCAGTAACCTTTGAACTAAAGAAACCAAACCAATATAGACCAAACCAAACACCCGCCTTCCAAGCCCAATACGCCGCATATCACCAAGCCAACCAGCCATACATCCCTGCTACCTCACAATTTCCAAATCCTCAATAGATGGCTCCTTACCTGCCATCATACCCTTGTTAGCCTCAAACACACCCTACCATGCCACCTCAAATTGTTCAACTCCTAAGTCCAAAACCAAACACCAGCCAAACAAGACCACCGCATAACTCGGAAGGAAAGCCATCACATTTCGACCCGATACCCATGACCTACACTGAGCTACTACATCAGCTTATAAGCAAATATGTGTTGACTCTTATCCCAATGAAACCATTGGGCCCTCCTTATCCGAAGTGGTTTGACCCAAATGCTAAATGTGAGTATCATACGGGGGCAATAGGTCATTCCACTGAGAACTGCAGGGCTTTCAAATTGAAGGTACAAGATCTTATTGATGCAAAGTGGTTGAGCTTTCAGAAAGATGCTCCGAATGGGGCACAAGGTCCTATGCCAAATCATGGGGGTTCAGGAATCAATGCCATAGATAGTTTCATGGAACCTACTCTTAAGAGCCAAGTGTCTGATGTCAGAACTCCCGTGAGGGTTATTTTAAGAGAGATGCAAAAATAAAGATTGGTGCAAACCTCAATTGTTGAAGAGAAGACCCTTGATGAAGAGATAAGGTGTGACTTCGACGGAAATATGGGGCATTCAATTGAAGACTGTGCAGAATTTCGACAGGTTGTGCAGCAGTTAATAGATATGAAGATTATCCTAATTGGTTGTGAATCGACTGAGTGTGGCGTTAACATGGTTGCTGAATCTACAATTTCCCCAACTCCAGTTAAGATAACTCCTTTTACTATTGTGATTAATCCTCAACCGGTTCCTGACCAAGTCGCTCCGAAGCCAGTGGTGATACACTATACTAAGAAGGAACCTATGCCGGTTTCGAGTAGGCCAACACCAGTTGTCATCCGAGTCCCAGGTCCTTTCCCTTACAAGGACACCAAAGCGGTACCATGGAAATATGGTAGGCAGGTTCAACAAAGTCCTTCCAACGGGACCACTGTGGTTACCAACATTTCGGGAATTGGTGGAATGACTAGGAGTGGTCGCATTTATACTCCAGAGATATTGCGAAGGGAGGGAACAAAAAAGAAAGAAAAAGATCGCAGGGGGAAGGAGAAGGTGGAAGGAACGCCGGTTGAAAAGGATACCAAAGGGGGTGATAATAAAAAGGAGGTATCTGATGAAGAAGTCGGCGAATTCTTGAAGTTCATCAAGCAAAACGAATACAGGGTTGTGGATCAATTGAATCGAACTCCAGCTCGGATATCTCTTTTGTCTTTGTTGATGAATTATGAGCCACATAGGAGAGTACTGATGAAGGTGTTGAATCAAGCTCATGTCTCTCATGACATCACAGTTGACAAGCTCGATAACATCATGGGTAACATCGTTGCTGATAATTATATCACTTTCACTGATGATGAAATTCCGGCTGAAGGAATAGGGCACAACAAGGCGTTACACATCTCTGTGAAGTGTCGAGATCATGTAATGGCTAGGTTCTCATTGATAATGGTTCTTCTTTGAATGTAATGCCAAATTCAACACTGGCAAAGTTGCCTTTCGATGGAACTCATATGAAGCCAAGCACAATTGTAAGAGCTTTCGATGGCACCCGAAGGGAAGTCATGGGAGAAATTGAATTACCCATTCAGATTGGCCCTTGCACCTTTGAAATACTCTTCCAAGTAATGGACATCACACCAACTTACAGTTGTCTCCTAGGACGACCATGGATCCATTCGTCTGGAGCTGTACCTTCCACATTGCACCAGAAAGTGAAGTTCAATGTCGATAGTAAGTTGATAATTGTTTATGGAGAGGAGGATATGTTAGTGAGTAAGCCATCAACAACCCCTTACATTGAATCTGCCGAAGAAGCTCTCGAGATCGCTTTCCAATCGTTTGAAATTGCCAATGCCACTTATGTTGGGGATGATGTTCCACTCTTGAAACCTCAGTCATCTAAAGCGTCCATTATGATGGCTAAGGTTATGCTCGAAGGAGGATACCGACCTGGAAACAGTTTGGGGAAGAATAGCCAAGGTGTCACTGACATCCTCATGCTCACAGAGAACAAGGACAGGTTTGGGTTGGGATATAAACCCACCAAGGCCGACAAGATGAGGGTTATATAAGAGAAGAAAAGAAAGAGGTTGGCTCGGCTGGAAAATCGTGAATACGAGACTGAAAGGGTTCCCATCTGTGACATTCGACAGAGCTTTCGAAGTGTAGGGTTCGCATTCCTAGACCAAGCAGCAGCTGTCGAAGATGATTATCACACCGATCATGGTGTCAATCGGTGTATCCATGCCCTCCGGATACAGAGCTCAACAATTGGGAGGTCATTGAGTTCCCCAAGACCATAGAGTTTTTTTCAAAGTAATTCTGTAATGCTTATCCTTTAGCTCTGCCCAAGGCTTTAGGATTTTTATTGTAATGGGCTTACTTGTTTCCGTTTCAGTATGACTTATCAATAAATGCATGCATTCAATATCTTTATGTTATTATCCCTCTTTTTTTTTTACTTACGCTTTTATTCATCGTTCCTCACCAATAAATGCAGTTTCCCATCTTTAATCTTTATTCATTCATCTTTCCCTGATAACTATCAAAATGCGGATCTAAAAGTGACTCTCTTGAAAATGACAGTGTTAATAACTTAGCATACAATTTTGACTATCCTATTGATCATGCTGATGAGGTTGCTGATGATGATGGGGAAGTCCCTCCTGAACTATTGAGGTTGGTAGAGCAAGAAGCCATGGAAATTCGGCCCCATGAAGATTCGAGCGAACTATTCAATTTAGGAACCGAAGATGATAAAAAAGAGGTCAAGATCGGTCTTTCCCTGAAAGAAAATGAGCAAAGTAGGTTGATCAAGTTGTTGATGGATTATAAAGATGTTTTCATATGGTCGTACCAAGACATGCCAGGGTTAGACCCTAGTGTAGCAGAACACAAACTGTCGTTAAAGCCGGAGTGTCCTCCAGTAAAACAGGGGCTACGAAGGATGAAAGCGGAAATGTCTTTAAAGATCAAGGAGGAGGTCAAGACGCAACTGGATGTGAGTTTCCTAGAAGTGGTAAAGTACCTTCAGAGCTAGCCCAAAAGATGATTTTCCTCTACCTCATATTGATGTTCTTGTAGATAATACTGCCCAACATGCATTATTCTCTTTCATGGATGGATTCTCAGGATATAATCAGATAAAGATGGCACCAGAAGATATGGAGAAAACTACATCTGTCACTTTATGGGGAACCTTTTGCTACAAAGTTATGCCATTTGGCTTGAAAAATGATGGGGCAACATATCAGCGGGCTATGGTGACTTTGTTTCATGACATGATGCATAAAGAGATAGAAGTTTATGTAGACGATATGATCGCCAAGTCCAGATCCGAAGATGACCATGTTGATAATCTGCAGAAACTTTTTGAGCGGTTAAAAAAGTTTAGGCTCTGACTGAATCCAGTCAAATGCACTTTTGGAGTGAAATCAGGCAAGCTGTTGGGGTTCATTGTTAGTCAAAGAGGAATAGAGGTTGATCCTGAAAAAGTTCGAGCAATCATCGATATGCCAGCACCTCAAACGGAGAAAGAAGTTCGTGGGTTTTTAGGAAGATTGAACTACATTGCCCGGTTCATCTCCCAACTGACCGCGACATGTGAACCGATCTTTAAATTGCTACGCAAAAATTAAGCAGTAACATGGAATGAAGATTGTCAAAAAGACTTTGAGAAGATCAAACCATACTTATAGGAGTCTCCAGTTTTGGTTCCCCCAGTTCCGGGAAGACCTCTCATCATGTATTTGACTGTGCTAGATGAATCAATGGGTTGTGTACTGGGGCAACACGATGAGTCGGGAAGAAAAAAACATGCCATCTATTATCTAAGTAAGAAGTTCACCAGTTGTGAGGCCAACTACTTACTACTGGAACACACTTGTTGTGCTTTGGCTTGAGCAGCTTGCCGTTTGAGACATTACATGTTGTGTTACACTACCTGGTTGGTGTCCAAAATAAATCCAATCAAGTATATCTTTGATAAGCCTGCTACGAGTGATGGCAGTGCCTGCTGTTTGACACTCCGTACAAGTCCTGTAGACCTCATAAGCATCTCTAAAAATGGTGGGCCAGTAGAACCCAGAATCTAGGACTTTTCTTGCCGTCCTCTGTGGTCCAAAGTGTCCCCCTACTTGAGAGGCATGAGAAAAGTGCAAAATGGACTCGATCTCATAATCGGGTACACACCTCCGAATTACCTGATCACTGCAAAACTTCCAAAGGTACGGATCATCCCAAACATAGTACTTGGAATCACTCTTGAGTTTGTGGATCCGTGATCTAGGTGCACCTGCAGGAAAAACACCAGCAACAAGATAGTTAACTATGTCAGCAAACCAAGGAGTTACTCCATGCAAATGTAGAAGCTGCTCATCAGGAAAATCATCCTGGATGGGAGAAGGATCCTCATCCCTTGCTATTCTTCTCAAGTGATCACCTACTAAATTTTCAGCTCCACTCTTGTCTTTTATCTCCACATTAAACTCTTGGAGCAACAGCATCCACCGAATCAATCTCGGCTTCGCTTCTGGTTTCTTCAACAGGTACTTCAGAGCTGCATGGTCAGTGAAAACAATAACCTTGGAACCTAGTAAATATCACCTAAATTTATCAAGAGCAAAAACAACAGCTAGAAGTTCCTTTTCAGTGGTGGTGTAATTAGATTGTGCAGCATCTAAAGTCCTAGAAGCATAATGAATGACATGGGCAGCTTTGCCCACCCTTTGTACCAGGACCGCTCCCACAGCATAGTTAGAAGCATCACACATGAGCTCAAAAGGGAGGGTCCAGTCAGGGGGCTGGATGATGGGGGTAGAGGTCAATGCCCTTTTCAGGTAGTCAAATTCCTTCTTGCAGTTGTCATCAAAGTGGAACATGGCATCATTCTTCAGCAAGTTTGACAAAGGCAGAGCTATCTTGCTGAAGTCCTTAATGAAGCGCGTGTAGAAACCTGCATGACCAAGAAAAGAACGAATCTCGTGAACGCAAGATGGATAAGGCAATGTAGAAATCACATCAACTTTAGCAGGATCTACTGAAATACCCTCTTTAGAAATAACATGCCCCAAAACAATCCCCTGTTCAACCATAAAGTGACACTTTTCATAGTTCAAAACCAGGTCAGTTTCAATGCATCTTTCTAGAACCAAATTTAGACTATGCAAGCATGCATCAAATGAGGAACCATATACAGTGAAATCATCCATGAACACTTCCATGCAATTTTCAATAAATTCAGTAAAAATGCTAAGCATGCATCTCTAGAAAGTGCCAGGAGCATTACAAAGGCCAAATGGCATCCTCCTGTAGGCAAACGTGTCGAAGGGGAACGTGAAAGTGGTCTTTTCCTGATCCTCTGGTACAATATGGATTTGGAAGTACCCGGAAAAGCCATCAAGAAAACAGTAATGGGATTTACCAGTCAGCCATTCGAGCATCTGATCGATGAACGGCAAAGGAAAGTGATCCTTTCTGGTGGCCTGGTTCAACTTCCTATAATCAATACAGACTTGCCAGCTATTCTGGACTCTAGTGGGGCAAGCTCATTATTATCATTTCTTACCACTGTGAGGCCAGATTTCTTGGGTACAACTTGCACTGGACTTACCCAAGTACTATCAAAGATGGGGTATATGATACCCACATGCAGAAGTTTAGTCACCTCTTTCTTCACAACATCCAGAATCAATGGATTGAGCCGCCTTTGGGACTGCCTAACTGGTTTAGCCCCCTCCTCCAACAGAATTCTATGCATACATCTGGAGGGGCTAATTCCTGGGATGTCCGCCAAGGTCCACATAATTGCCTTCTTGTGCTTCTTCAGAACCTCCAAGAGCTTAGCTTCCTGTTCAGAGTCAAGGTTGGAGGAAATAATGACTGGAAGTTTTTCATTCCTCTCCAAGTAAGCATACTTCAGATTCCCAGGAAGTAGCTTGAGCTCTAAGGAGGGTGGCTGCTCAATGGATGGTATATTTGGAGCAGCCATGATGTCAAGAACTTCAGCTGAACAGACAGCTTCACTCACACTATCACCCTGCAAAGTAGAATCAAGAAACTCAGCACAAACAGCACAAGGGTTAGTGTTAGTACAATCAGTACATGAATAAATATCATCAAAGCCAGAAATAAATGGAAAATTAGAAACCAAGTCCTCATGGGTGTCATCAATAATTCCAGAGAGCAACTCTGTTTGGAAAAGAGTGCTCTTCCAGGGGATGCTTCATAGCATCAAAGATGTTAAACTTTGCCACAATGTCACCAAACTCCATGGAAAGGATTCCATCATCAACATCAATCTTTGTCTTTGCTGTCTTCATGAACGGTCTGCCCAGGATGATTGGTGATCGACTTGAATTTGTTTCCCCTGCCATGTCCAGGATGTAAAAGTCAGCAGGGAAGATCAACTTATCAACTTGTACCAGCACATCTTCTACCATTCCCATGGGGCGAGCACTGGTCCTGTTGGCCAACTGGATAGTGAGACCTGTATGCTGCAAGGGACCAAGATCAAGGTTATTGAAAACAGAGGTGGGTATGACATTTATGGAGGCTCCCAAATCCAACATGCAATTTTTGAATTTGCTGTCCCCAATAGTGCATGGAATAGCAAAAGTGCCCGGATCCTTGCACTTCTGTGGCAGTGCCTGAGTGGGAGCTGAAACAGTAACCCTTTCAAGTGCAGGCTTAGGCTGAATGAGGGCTGAAACATTTCGCCCTAGATTAACTCTCTCGTTACCCTTCAACCTCCTCTTATGGGTGCACAAATCCTTCAGAAATTTAGCATACTTAGGAACCTGCTTGATCACATCCAGAAGCGGAATGTTTACCGCCACCTTTCTGAACACATCTAAAATTTCCCTCTCCTTGTCTTCCCCACCAATCTTCTTATTTTTAGGCACTCTTTGTGGGAAAGGGATTGGTGGCACATATACTCTCTCAGCTTCAACATCAACTGAAGGCTCAGGAGTTACCTCAACAGTTTCTTCATTTTTTTCAGGGGCTGCCTCTACAACTTTCCCGGATCTCAAAGATATGGCACTCACATTAGGATTGGAGGCATTGGGATTCATCACTGTCTGTGCAGGTAATTGGTTTGATCCTTGAGCTTGCTGTATGTTATTCTTGGAAGTGGCAAGTTGTCCAATCTGTGTCTGCAAGGCTTGAATGCTAGCATTCGTTCGCTGCTGCAAAGTATTAATGCTAGCATCCGTTCGCTGCTGAGATTGTCCAAATTGTGTCTGCAAATTGTGAATGCTAGCATCTGTTCGCTGCTGAAACTGTGCCTGTGAGGCCTGGAATTGTCCAAATTGCTGCTGCAACTGGAGATTCATTTGTTCAGTCATTTGTGAAGTCATTTGCTTGAACATGTCCTCTAGTGAAGGTCCGGAATGTACAGAAGTGGTCACTTGAGGAGGATTCTGTGGTGGTGCCATCGGGTGTTGTTGTGATGATGGGTTCCCATACCGAAGGTTTGGATGATTCTTCCAGTTGGGGTGGTACTTATTTGTGGAGAGGTCAGGAGTGCTGTACCGGTTCTGATTGTTGCCTTGATTGTAAGGATGAACTGCATAAGCTTGAGGCAAATCAGTAACTGACCCTTCTTTCAGAATGAGGCATGCATCATACGGGTGCTCAGGAGAGCTGCACATGCCACACAACCTTGCCGGCTGAACCTTATCCATTGCCAATTGCTTCACCAAGGAAGTAGGCTCATCAATTCTATTCTCAAGGGCCTGGTTGGAAGAAGAGATATGGACCTCATTCACACCCCTTGTCTCAACAGAATTTCTCCTGGTTGTAAACTGCTGAGAGTTTAGTGACATATTTTCAATTAATTGCTTGGCAGCAGCTGGAGTCTTATCAACAAGTGCTCCCCCACTAGCAGCATCCAAAATATTTCTATCCATTGGTAATAACCCCTCATAAAAATACTGAATAAGAAGCTGCTCGGAAATCTGATGCTGAGGGCAACTGGATACCAACTGCTTGAATCTCTCCCAATACTCAGCCAATGACTCATTGCCTTGTTTGATGCCACATATTTCCTTCTTGATTGATGCAGCTCTGGAAGCAGGAAAATATCTCTCTAAAAAGAGCTTCTTCAAATTGTTCCAGGTGGTAACAGAGCTTGGCTCAAGATAGTACAACCAATCCTTTGCAGCGCCCTGTAGTGAGAACAGGAAGGGTTTATGGTTTAGGGTTTAGGGTTTAGGGTTTGGGGTTTAGGGTTTAGGGTTTAGGGTTTAGGAAGGCTCTCAGCTTGATGTGATCCTCAGTTATTCCCTTTGGTCTCAAGGGTGTGGAGCAGACAACCTGGAATTCCTTCAGATGCTTATGTGGATCCTCACCTGCAAGACCACTAAACCTTGGCAACAAATGTATTAGACCAGATTTTAATTCAAAGGGAGTAACAGCACCAGCATATTCAATACACAAGCCATTATAATTAATATCAGGGGCAGCAAGATTTCTTAATGTCCTTTGGTCACCCATATTATCAAAAACAGTTTCAGAATTAGAATCACCACTAGTGCTAGCCCGAATTGCTCTATGGCGTGTGTGTAGTGTTCTTTCAATTTCAGGATCAAAATCACACAAGTTAGGGCAAGTAGACCTAGTAGCCAGACTAATTCAAAACAAAAACGAAAAAGAAACAAAAAAATGCGAAAATAACAAACAAGAGTCCCCGGCAACGGCGCTAATTTTTGAACGCGCTGTCGCGCACGCGCCAAAAAGCGAGCGGTTTGTAAAAATGTAGTTTAGGGAGCGACAACTCGGATATCGTCTCACAAGGACTCTTGACTTGTTATTTACCACAAAAATCAGTTTTTTTTTTTGTGTGTGGGGGAGGTGGGGGGGGGGGGGGGTTGGATTGAAATTCAATTGGAAAACAAGGCAAAAACAGAGCACTAAAAACATAGCAGTTTAAAAGATTATCAAATAAGCTAAAGACAATTAATCTACTGTTCTCGATTTCCCAACTATCATCGGTTCATGTAAATTCCAAGCCCTAAGCAGATTCTAATCCCATTTCGGTTGTAGCATCAATTAACAAGCGAAATCAATACTACGAGACATATGTTCCTATTCCCGAATTAAGCAAACGGGGTGAAGTACTCATGAACTAAGCGAACATGAACGAACACACGCGAATTAAGCAAATGCGATTCAATATAGGAACATAACATCACCGAAATAAATCAACACAACACTATACACTCCTGAATTAAGCAAACAGAAATATATAGCATAGTATTGAAAAGGGAAAAGCAAATAAAACAGGAATTACAGAACCTCAAGTGCGGTGGAAATCGATTACAGTAGATTAATCAAAGAAAATTAGCTCTCCATAAAAACGAAACACAACCAGAAATTCTAAAAAAAAACAGTGGAGAATCAAAAGTTCTTCTAATCTGCCCAGAACAGTAATTTATAACATTCGGGAACTGCGCCCTCTCGCGAGGTGAACACTCACTCGCGAGGCGAATCTTATGAAGAATCTGCAACGTTTGGTCTTCTCGCGGGGCGAAGTACGACTCGCGTGGCGAGGAATGGAAGAGTCATGGCTTCTGGTCTTCAGTCTCGCGAGGCGAGACATGGATTCGCGAGGCGACACAGAAAGGATGCATTTTCCTGGAACAGTCAGCCTTCAGGTTCGCGAGGCGAGTAGAGGATTCGCGGGGCGACACAGAAAGGATGACATTCTGCTGTTCAGGTTGGTCTTCAGGGTCGCAGGGCGAGAATACTCTCGCGAGGCGAACACCTCCAGGATTGAGATTTCCCCTGTTTCTTCATTCCCATAACTTCTAAGTTAACCTGAAAACAATGAAATAGCCATAAGTGTTTTATTTGACTCAAAACTGGCTAAATTAACCTAAAACTACTCAAACGACTCAAAATGTTGCTTGAGGACAATCGAGTCTAATTTGGGCGAAAACGAAATATAATTAGCACAAAACCCTGGTCATACTAGCCATAAAACTAGATGAGCCAGAGGCTTATCAATAAACCTGCTCTGACTGGAAGAATTGCTCGCCGGTAAGTCCTGCTATCAAAATACGACATTGTCTATGTAACCCAAAAAGCAGTAAAAGGTAGCGCTCTCGTAGAATACCTAGCCAATCAGCCAGTAGAAGATTATGGATCGATGCAATGCGATTTCCCAGATGAAGATATAATGGCTTTGTTTGATCACGTACAATCACCATAAAAATAAAAGTGGACTTTGTTATTTGATGGAGCTTCTAATGCATCGGGGCATGGAATCGGGGTCAATACTAATCTCACCGGAAAGTGATTATTTCCCCATCACTGCAAGGCTTTGATTTGATTATACAAACAATATAGCCGAATATGAAGCTTGTGCGCTCGGGATTCTGGCAGCGATAGAATCAAAGGCAAGGATACTGGAGGTATATGGGGACTCTGCATTATTCATCCACCAGCTAAGAGGGGAATGGGAAACCCGAGATGCCAAGTTAATCCCGTACCATGATTACATTAAAGGTTTGATTGAGCAGTTTGATGAAGTCACGTTTCACCATATTCCCCAAGAAGATAACCAATTAGCTGACGCATTGTCTTCCTTGTCCTCGATGTTCAAAGTAAGTGACGAGACGGACTTACCACTCATCAAAATGGAAAGTCGTGATCATCCTGGATATTGTCAAGTGATAGAGGAAGAGTCTGATCAAAAACCGTGGTACCATGACATCAAATGCTTCATCCAAAGAAGGGAATACCCTCCGGACGTTTCAGAAAATGACAAAAGAACTCTAAGAAGACTTGCAATGGGTTTCTATTTATATGGAGGTATTCTCTACAAAAGAAATCATGACATGGTGTTGTTGAGATGCGTGGACGCAAAAGAAGCTAAACGGATAATTGTGGAGGTCCATGAAGGATCTTTTGGAACACACACGAGCGGGCATGCAATGGCAAGAAAAATCTTGAGGGTTGGCCAATACTGGTTGACAATGGAGGAAGATTGCTTTAATTATGCGAAGAGGTGCCATAAGTGTTAAATATATGCTGATAAGGTTCATGCCCCGCCAACTCCCTTGAATGTCATGTCGGCACCCTGGCCATTCTCAATGTGGGGAATGGATGTGATCGGTCCAATCGAACCAAAAGCCTCGAATGGGCATCGCTTCATTCTTGTTGCCATTGATTATTTCACAAAGTGGGTTGAGGTTGCATCATATGCCAATGTTACCAGGAATGTCGTGATCAAATTTGTAAAAAGAGAATTAATTTGTCGTTATGGGTTGCCCCGTGAGATTATCACTGATAATACGACTAACTTGAACAACAAGATGATGAAAGATATTTGCGAAAACTTCAAGATAAAGCATCACAATTCCTCCCCGTACCGCCCAAAGATGAACGGAACAATTGAGGCCGCTAATAAAAATATCAAGAAGATTGTCCAAAAGATGGTGGTGACGTATAAGGATTGGCACGAGATGTTACCTTTTGCTTTGCATGGCTACCGTACCTCTATTCACACCTCGACAGGGGCAACTCCGTATTCTTTAGTTTATGGGATGGAAGCAATACTCCCGATTGAAGTAGAGATCCCCTCATTAAGAGTATTGAGAGAGGCAGAATTAGAAGAAGCCGAGTGGGTCCAAGATCGACTCGACCAACTGAACCTTATTGAAGAGAAGAGATTAGCAGCACTGTGTCACGGCCAATTGTACCCGAAAAGGTTGAAGAGAGCTTACGAGAAGAAAGTATGCCCCCGGCAGTTTCGCGAGGGTGATCTAGTGCTCAAAAAGATCCTACCAATCCAAAAGGATCCGAACTACGAAGGACCTTACGTTGTGAAAAAGGCCTTCTCGGGAGGAGCTTTAATTCTCACCAGGATGGATGGGGAAGATCTTCCACTTCCTGTAAACTCGAATGCAGTCAAAAAGTACTATGCTTGAACGCACTTACCAAAATAATAATAATAATAAAATAATAAAAATCAGAAAGAATGAATGAAAAGAAAAAGAAATGGAAAATCTCGCTAGACTGAAAATCTGAAAAGACGGTCTAGGCAAAAGTTAGAGCAACCCGATAGACTGAAAACCTGAAAAAGGCAGTCTAGGCAAAAGTTAGGGTTAAAAAGAAAAAACATTACAATGGAAGTGTCGTCAAGCCGATGAATTGGAGTAATCAGTGGGCTAGATGCATGAAGACTGAGGCAGATAGCATTCTCAGATGTTGATTACTAAGCAGTCGATATGGTATGAGAGATACTAACATTAGTCATGGAAATAGATGTCACCTGAGGATATGTGATTCCACTCCACAACCTTTTTGCAATTCCATACTCCATTGTAATATCTGCTTTGTATACCTTTTCAGTCCAAGTATAATGACATTGACTCCCAATTTTTTTTAGCTTTATCTATTTCTCTTAACTTTTGTCAATTGTGTGTGCATTCATCATGATAAGTATATACTGAAATGTGAAATATGTATTGATGTCTTCAAGATGCATTTAGAATTCCCTTGAAAACCTCAAAAGTTTGTAAAGAAGGAGATGATCTCCCGACAAAAGGCACCGTGGTCTACTGACAGGAGGCACGGGGACAATCATTGCAAAGGGAGCATACCCTTTCAAAAGTGCTTAACCTTATTCTCCACGAAGACATGACTTGTTTTAGTTCATCTCAGAGCTTGTCTGTGATCAACACTTTAAGGGGTCGTGGGTGATAATAAAAACCACCTAAGCGATGAAAAAAATAAAAAATAGTAATGTGTTACGAGCTTTCCTTGTGTTGCATTGAAATCATTTGAGGTTTTCATCAAGCATATAGGGCATTTCTGGCATCATGCATTGCAATTGTTTATCTTTTGTAAGCACAAAACCCCGTAAATTGCATAGACATCATAGGTTTTTATTTTGTTAAGCTTCAGCGGATACCTGACTCCGCATGCTTTTTAGTTTCTGTCAAGCTTCAGTGGATAACCGACTCCACAAGCTTTTTACCTTTTTGTCAAGCTTCAGTGGATAACCGACTCCACAAGCTTTTTTTACCTTTCCTTTCACGCTTCAGCGGATAACCGACTCCGCAATCTTTTAATCATTTTGCTTTCAAGCTTCAGTGGACAACCGACTCCGTAAGCTTTTAACCTTTCTTTTCAAGCTTCAGCGGATAACCGACTCCGCAAGCTTTCTATATTTGGCAGGTACCATACCCCATAAGATCTTGTGATTTCATGCTTCGGCGGATACCCAACTCCGCAAGCTTTCTACCTTTCTTTTCAAGCTTCATCGGATAATCGACTCCGCAAGCTTTTAATCCTTTTGTTTTCAAGCTTCGGCGAACAAACGACTCTGCAAGCTTTTAACCTTTCTTTTCAAGCTTCATCGGATAATCGACTCCGCAAGCTTTTAATCCTTTTGCTTTCAAGCTTCAGCGGACAAACGACTCCACAAGCTTTTAACCTCTTGTTCAGCGGATAAACGACTCCGCAAGCTTTTTATCTTTCTGTTCGAGCTTCTATGGGCAATCCATCCCGTAAGCTCTTTTAACTATGCATCCTTTTACTTGTTAGAGAACCTCGGCCATAATAGGTTAACTACGGTTACACCTACTATCTAATAAGAAACAAGTAAAGAGGGGCAGCTGTGAACACCTAATTTTGCCGGATGTTTGGTTTTAATTAATATTTTGAAAAATAATAAACATAAAAAAATGATAAAAATAAAAACTTTGCAAAAAGGAAAAATGTGCCTTTTGTTCTTGGCCCATTATAGGATTAGTGTAGCGCATTTTCATTGCTACAAATGCCTTGTTGGCCCATAATCCAAACCCAAATAAAAAAAGGGTCTTTCTGATTCTCTTTTCCTTTTTCTCTTTTTATTTTTTATTTAATAAAATAATAATAATAGATAAATAATGATAATGATAATAATAATAATAATAATAATAATAATAATAAATTGGAACTTTTCCATTCCCCCTCCCCAACGTTATCTGTTTTTTTTTTCATTTTAGGTATGTGCCAGCTTTATTTTTTTCCTTTTCTTTTGTTCTCTTATGTTTTTTTCCAAAACAAGGAGGCACCAACCCTGCATCTACAACAACCAAGCAAGGTGGTGGAGCAAAGGCTGATCCCACAAAATGTACCACCCTCTGCATTTTTTGTCTACATATCAATAACAAATTTTGGCACTATCATTCCGTATGGTTAATATATAAACAGAAGCATCATCTGGTAGACGAGGGGGAAAAAAATAAATGCATATGAAAAATACTCTCCCTCTTTGAAACCACTCCAAACCCAACACACTCATCATCTTCATCTTCATTCACCTATCTCAGAACCTTACCAAATGTTGTCACCATCTTCAATATCTCAAACATAAACTTCTCCACCAATCCAAGCCACCATTTCAAATCGAAAAAAAGAAAAATAAATACAAAACAGAGATCTGGTTTCAAACTCCCCGCGTGCTCCGTCAACGCCGCCTCGGCAGATCTCAACCAGCGTCCCTCCTCCGCCACTGCTCCGCCCACCATCGACAGACCTGAAAACCGCCGCGTACGAACCTCTGTCCCCGTCATTGAGCTCCGCCACAGTGCAGCCTGATGCTCCTCCATTTTGTCTAGTCGCGCGACGTCCCACGTCAGCCCAGATTCACCTCTATACCGCCGCCGCGCCTCGACCCAGCAACCACCGCACGAACCGCCACCGGAAGCTGCAGATCTGTTCATGTTACCGCCTCTGCCTCGCCGTCACACCCCAGCTCCACCGCATAGGACCGCTTCCTTTGAACCAGAACCACCGTGCAATCGCCGGTTCCACTCGCCGCGAACAGCCGCGCCTCGCTACGGGCACCGCCCTGAACTACCTCTCCATCTCCATCGTTTGTCTCCTCTGGTTTACCTCTTTCCACTTTTTCTGATTTTTGATTTTAGATGACAAATAAATCTTTGTTTTGTGTACTTTAAGTAGCTTTTTGTTGGTCTTGGTTAATTTGTGGGTTGTGTATTTGGGTCAGGGGAAATGCTCTCCTTTCAAATAAAATGGGCAAAGCTTCTTAGTTTTGGGCTCTATCTTAGGCAATTCCAATTGGGCTAAGTTCTTTCAAAATAAAAAAGGTGCTAAACTATAAAATAAAAAAAGAAGTGACAAAGTAAAATTATAAAAATCCTATTAAAAATATTTCGAAATAAAAATGTATTCTGAGTTCACGCAACAATCTATGACATTGATGTATGGGTTTTTCATCCTCAAGTGTCATATGAATTGTAAGGGTTCACCGTATAGTTTGACTATCTTTAACCCTGTGTGAGAATGAATTATATTTTGTAAAAAATAATAAAATGTTTTCAATTTACTCTTTTAACAAGTTTTATAAAAAGGGGATGAAAAAAATCGTTTTTAATTCACGCAACAATCTACGGCGTTGATGTATGATTTTTCATCCTCAAGTGTCGTATGAATTGTAAGGGTTTATCGTATAGCATTGTAATCTTGGACATCGTGCAGGAGTGAATTTTTTTTACAAAATCCCTTTTTCAAAATTAAAAAGGAAAATCAATTCCTTTTTTTGTTAAGTAAATTTTTTAAGAATAATTTATTTTAAAATAAAGTTCTTAAAATAAAAAGGATTTTCTTGAATTCATGTAACAATCTGCGACGTTGATGTATGATTTTTCATCTTCAAGTATCGTATGAATTGTAAGAGTTTATCGTATAGCTTTGCTATCTTGGACCCTGTGCAATAGTGAATTTAAATCATTTTTCTCAAAATTATTTTAAAAAATCAAATATTTACCAAAAATAAAATCAACCGACCAATCAACCTTTTTATTAAGAACTACGTGGCTTTGAGTTTCCCATCGCACCCGGAAATACGTAGGAGCAAGATAAATCATCTTGTCAAGCAAAAGCTAAATTTTCCCTTTTTTGTGTCTCTTTATATGTTAAAATAATTAATCAAAATAATTAAACTTGTTTATTTTTAGGGATGCTCTATGGGCACGGTGCCATGTTCAGACCCTTAGATTTGAGGTTGTCCTGTGGACTCATGTGCCATGTTCAACCTCATTTAGGTTCTATAAACAATAATTTTAAAAATGCAAAATCAATATAATACAAAATATAAAAATATAATTAAAATAATTAAACTTGTGATATTTATGGATGCTCTATGGACACGGTGCCATGTTCAGTCCCTTAGATTTGAGGTTGCCCTATTGACTTATGTGCCATGTTCAACCTCATTTAGATTTTATAAACAATAAATTTAAAAATGTAAAAATTAATAAAAAAATTAAAATATTAAAATTAAAAATTCTTTCCTTAAATATTTTTGGGTAAAATAAATATTAAAAGTTGTTAAAATTTTTTGCACAATTAACTTGAGGTACCGTTTTTAAACGGGCGATGTGGGGTGCTTACACCTTCCCTACTCGTAACCGACTCCCGGACTCATCTCTATCTCTTTTTTAGATCAGTTTACCTTTAAATAATTGGGTTTTCTAAGATTTTCCCAATAAAAAATTTTAGTGGCGACTCCTCTGTTTTTATTTCTCTTTTCGCGGCTCCGGACGGGACGGTCGCGACAGCTAGCAAACAATCAATCAAAAATTCTTTTGCCATCTTGTTACAAGTGTAGTCTTTGACTATATTCATAGTTAAAAAATATTGCTATGTAGTAGCTATAAAAACCAAGAAGTATGAGAATAAGAGTTACCATTTTATACATAATACAATAAACTTTTACTTTTGTATTTTTTACCAACATAAAATTAATATTGTTAAACTATTAATAATTAATAATTGAATACCATTTAAAAAAAAAATTAGGGAGGGCCAAGGTCCTCCTTGAGATATACATACCTCCGTCCCTGCTCACCAGCATACACTGATAGCCCACTCACCAACAACTCAAAAAGGAACCATCACAACCCAACTCACAAAACCTCTTCATCAACTTGTTATTTCCTTCGAGAATACCAGAACCCCTTTGCTAATCTCTCCCACATTATCATTTTCACACAACTCACCACATTTGTGACCTTTTTTTTTATAAAAATAATCACCTGTTTACTTTCCCCAATTTTCCCCTATTGTTTTCTCTCATATATATATTTCTTTCACCCCTCCTCATTTCTATCTCACAACCTGTCCACCATCAGTTTCCTCCTCTTTGTAGTCGTTCCTTGCATTGGAATTACTTTCTTCTCACCTGCCTTATTTTTAGAAAACCTCCAAGAAAACTTATTACACCAAAACCTTTTAGCCATCATTAATTACAAGTTTATCTCTGAATCTTAACCTTTTTACCCAATTAGCCAATCTAAACTATTTCCCACCCATATGTTACCTTTTTCTTATTTCCAAAACCCTACCCCTTATACCTCAAGCATTCCATTGGATTCATATACCATGCTACAAATTGGACTTTCCATTCTTTTTCGATTGCCAACCATAACCATGATCTATATTTTATCAATTCAAGTAAACTACCCATTTCCATCACCCCATTATTAAAGATTATGTCATTTCTTTTCAGTCATAGTGACCATACTACCGTATGCCACATCACCAACCCTCCTTTTCTCATTTCTTTCTTTCCAAAAAGACCCATACATTGCACATATAACTCGGGAATCGTTGGAGGTAGAACAACCTCCAAACCTAACAAATCTAAAACCTTCATCCACACATTGTATGCACATCTACATATGATAAATAAGTGGACTACATTCTTATACTTCCCATTACAAAAAGCACACAATAAGTTCCATGTATCTCCCAACACCCTCCTCCTATTCAAATCAAATTTTGTCGGAATTCTATTTTTCAATACTTTCCATGAGAAGGCTAATACTTTTTTGGGGTTTTACTCTTCCAAATTTTTTTAAAAATTAGTGTTTCCCAATCTTCTCTCGCCTCCCCACTGTGAAACTGCTCCTGAATCCATCCATATGCAGACCTAGATGAGTATACTTTTGATCCTTCTAAAATCGACCCCCATATATACATTAATAAACAAGAATTTTACTCTAAAGATTAAACACATGATTGGTTGGGCTCCCTCACCTCTGGGTCAAAATATTGAGTTTAAATTGTAGTTTATAGCTATTTGAGCTACACTTGTATGATATATTTCCAAAGCTGAGAAATAACTTAATAGTGTGTTTGGATGAGGGAATTTAAGAGGGTAATGTATTTTTAGAGGGTAATTAGAATTCATCAATGTAAAAATACAATACATTTTACATTGATGGATTTTAATTACCCTCTAAAAATACATTACCCTCAAAAATTCCCTCATCCAAACACACCATAAATTCTTTTTATTCTAGAAGTTTATTGTAAAAGTAAGATATCAACTATGATTTTATTTGGGTGAATTCTCTGGTACCTGATCAATATTTTGGGTAACTTTTACCCTGCTTGTGTGGCCCAATCAGTATTGACCAACTCATTTAAATGATGCTAACTCACTGCCAACCTTTCCCAACTTCTCATTTTATTCTATGACCCTTTTATAATTTTTGATTTTAACTATGACCCAAAGGGATCTCTTTACAAACTTAATTTTTTTTTAAATTTTTTTAAGAGTAAAGACCCAAAGTAGTCTGTTGATGCTTAAAGGCCTAATGTTGAATAGAAAGCATCAGAATCAAAACGTATTTTCATCATTGTGGATGGGTTGATGCTTAAAGGTCTTGAAGTTGAATAGAAAGCCTCAGAATCAAAACTCATTTTCCGCATTTGCCGAATCGTAGTTGAATCAGGTTGTCTAATTCTATAGGAATAGACCTTGTTCTCTTCCCTCCACTTGTGGTAAAAGGTGACTTCCACAACTTTGTTTCTGGGTTGTATCGAGAATCTCGTGATGAGGCAGTTAGTCATTGATTCGTGAAGAAGTAAATGTCTGTGAAAATGGGTTTAGGTTTTGATTTTGGAAGATGAAGATAATAAGAGATCTATTTTTTTTTTAAAAATAAGTTTGCAAAGAGATCCCTCTGGTCCAAATTTAAAACCAAAAATTATAGAAAGGGGTTATTGAATAAAATGAGAAATTGGAAAAGGTTGACATTGAGTTGACATCATTTAAATGGTTTGGCTAATACCGATTGGGTCACACAAACAGAGTAAAAGTTACCTAAAATATTGATTAGGTACCGGAGAATTCACCTTTTATTTGACCCAAAAACCTTCGTGTTGTCGTTTCCTCTTCCTGTCGTTGTCCTATTTGTTTGTTAGATGAAATGTGTATAGGATGTAAAATCAGGTCAGTGAGGCCAACTCCAACGCTGTTCTTACCGAGGGGGGTGGGGGGTGGGGGTTCTTAAAATATAAGACATGTTCCTTAACTTTTTTAGCATTGGAGAGCATCTATGTGGCAGCTCTTATTAACAGCCGTTCACAATAGAAGGAACGGGTCCATAGCTATTAAAATACAATATTTGGTTTACTTTTTTAGCTTTGCCCAGTAACTGAATATGGAGGGAGATGAAACTCAACAGAAAATGGAAAATCGACAATCAAGCAGTTCAGTTCTCCACATGGTTTTAATTGAATCCATCTTAAAGGCCAGAAAAACAAAACAGAATCATCTTTAGATTTTGCTAAGCTGCTATCATGATAAGTGTGGCAAACGGAAAGATCGGATAGAATTTGATTCAGATTATAGTGGATGGGTTAAAAACAATCCACCAATTCATTTTGATCCATTAAAATTGTATTAAAAAATCAAACCCATCCATGATCCATTTAATAAATAAACATCCAAATCAGCCATTAAACATTTTTATGTTGATGAATATCCGACCCATCCATTTAAAAATATATCATACATTAAAATTTTATTTTAACAATATTTACAAACTAAATATTTTCCCTCTCTAAATATTTTCTTTCTCTATAATTTTAAGGACCTTAACTTCTGTAGATAAAAAATTAATTATAAATTATTTCGATCCGAGAATAAGCTAGTTGAAAGTTCAAACACAAGTAACAAATAATTCAAATGTTTTATCAAATCGGATTTATTTCATTTTTCCGTTTGTTCTCCATACACGGGCTTTTAACATCTATACTAATATAAAAGTTGGATAGATAATTTTACTGTTCATATACTTGTCAACACTAGGATTTTTTCTCTTTTTAAAAAAAAAGTTTTTTTTTAACTTATTTTTAAAAAAACTTTAATTTTTTTTAAAAAAAATTTACTTTTTTTACGTTTTCCTTAATTTTTTATTTTTTTTTCTTAATAATTTTTTTTTGCTAATACTTTTTTTATTTATTTATTAGTATACAATAACAGTGTAAAGTTTTTTTACACTGTCAACCAATCATAAATTGACAAACAGTAAAAATAGAGTTGTCATGTTCTTGATGTTTTAATTTTTACATACTTATATTTTAATGTATATATAATTTCATATTTTTTATATTTTATTTATATATATATATATTTTATATTTTTCAGTTCGAACAGAAACAAACCAAACCAAACCAAACCAATTTTAATTGGTTCGGATATTGTTATTGACTTTTTAAAGTTTATAATTTTTTTTTTCTTTTTTATGCATGGCTCCGAATTGAACCAAACCCAATGGTCATTAATTCGGTTATTTTGGAACCGAAACAATTACTATATTTTAATATTTATATATATTTTAATATTCAATATGTATATCATTTTATCAATTAACAACTTTTCTTCTACTGTTCCTATAACAGTAGAAGGAGTTGTCAACTGGTGGACTATTTAAATTTATTTATTTATTTTTTAAACATATATTCTTTATAATATATTTTTTAAAATTTATTTTTTTACTGCTCCCATTTCAACCACTCAATGGTCATTAATTCAGTTATTTTTAACCCGAACCAATTACTTGATTTTAATATTTATATATATTTTAGTATTCAATATGTATATCACTTTATCAATTAACAACTTTTTTTCTACCGTTCCTGTAATAGTAGAAGGAGTTGTCAACTAGTGGATTATTTAAATTTATTTATTTATTTTTTAAACATATATTCTTTATAATATTTTTTGTAAAATATTTTGTCCCGAATTAGTTTTTTTCTAATTTAATTTTTTTTAAATGTTTATTTTTATAATTGATTTTTTTTAAATATTTTTGTTTTCTAATTAATTTTATTTTCTAATTTTTTTGAATATTTTTTCTAATTATTATTTTCCTATTTTTTAAAAATATTTTTTAAATATACTTTTCTAATTTTTTTTAAAAAAATTCGAATTATTTTTTTGTCTAATTTACTTTTTTATTTTTCTAATATCTGTATTGACATAAATAGAGGCAAAACTATTCATATTTTGTATTTTTTCTATATCATTGCCTTTGTTTTTTCTATTTTAAATAATAAATCTATATCTATACTAATTAATAAGGGGAAATTCTGATTTTAATGTAGCACAATGGTGCAAGCCACATGTCAAATGATGAAAAAAAAATTTATTATTTTTTATTCTCTAAAATTTATATATTTTTTATTTTAAAATATTTACAAACTGGTAAAAGTACAATGTTCTGGGAGTCAATCACGATAATCTCTGAATTGACATAAATAGAGGTAGAGTTATTAATATTTTCTAATCTATTTTTTTTCTACATCCTTGCCTTTGTTTTTCTATTGTAAGTAATAAATCTATATCTATACTAATTAATAAGGGGAATTGATGATTTTCTAATAAATTGACATGTGTCAGCACCACATGATTTAAGAGGATTAGTTGATCATTAGTAACAATCGAAGAGGAACACTTAACACATAGTGTTACATTACGTATTGTTTCAAGGTTTTTGCTGATCATTTCTGTCTATAAATAAAAAGCCTTGGACATGAATGGGTACCACCATTATGGGTGAGAATGAAATATTGAAAGCAATGTGTGAAATAAGTCAAGAAAATGTATGACATAGTGGACTTAATTTGGGATAAAGGAAAAAAAAAGTTTCGTGCATATAGAAACACAATTCAGGTTATTAATGATAACAATGCTATTAATAATAATAGTAATTGATGACCCGGAAAGCACGGGTGCAAAAAAATACTAGTTAAACTGAAAAATGGAACTAAATTGCGCGAAATGTGGCCAAGTTTTTCCCATTGATCAGAAGCAAACATACATTATACACAACACAAATTAAAATTCAAGCTTAATAGCTAAATGGCGTAAGAGTTTTGCTAAATTGACACAGGTTTTGGGACACCGTATTTGACACTTCTACAGTGCATACGGGTTGTGAACCGTTGGATCATGATTCTTCCAGATCTATCCATTCATTTATTTTTTCAATTATAGTTTTTATTAAATCTATTTTTCTCTCGTATTCCTTACAATCACAATATTCACAATGATATTCCATGTGTTTATTACATGTATCAGTTGCTTCGTCTTTTAATTCTTGTACTAAGTCCTTTACCTTATTCTGATTTGTTAAATCTATCATACTGAGATAGTGAACAAATTTTTCTATGTATAGAGTACTCATTATTAATTAGCTAGTACATAGCTCTGATACCAGTTACATCAGAGAGCGCCCATACGCCCGTGGCTGCAACGGATACCTCAAAGCATACTTTACAAACCAGCCCTCTCGGGACTGCAAACTCTCTGGCGACTAACCAGGAGCCCCCATAAGCCAAGAGTCAATGCTTCGCCACAGATCACAAGGCGAGAACGCTTACTAAGGGTCGAATGTTTATAGTCCTCTTCAGCATGCTTTGATACCAAATTCGGTACCACCCTATTTCTTCTATTACTTTTATTAATTTTTCTAGTTATTCCCAGGTGGTGGTGGTAGTTAAGCATAATCTGGATGATTATTTTTATGCATAATTTGTGTTACAAGTAGTTCATATCCATGATCCATTATTTGGTCATCTAATTCCATTATTTCTTTGATTAAAAGTTTTCTTTCTTCCTCACAAAATATTAATTGTACTCTTTGCATTATTTGGTTTAGATAAAGTTTTTCTTGCCAGTGCTGGTGTTTTAATTTATTAATTATTATTCGCTTACAATCTATAGGTATTTTCATAACTAAAATACTTATTATTTCTTGATCCATTTTAATCGTCTAGTAAATCCCATTCTTCATATATATCAGATAATGATAGTCTATCATATTCATATTCAAAGGCTAATCCTAATTCTTCCATATAATTCCATTCTATATCTAGCGAAATAATTGCCAGGAAATAATCCTCTTGTCTAATTTGGGATTTTATCTTTTCAATTATTAAGTGTTTACAGTCAATTGGTAGATCCATTACTAATACACTTAGTATTTCATTTTCTGTTTGTTCATCAAATTCAGAATATATTTCCATTATTTTAATCAATATCTTCAAAATTTGGTGCAGTTATTTTAAAGTAACTAGTCGATGATTGTTCTGCTTTTTCGAACTTATTTTTTCTATTTCTTTTATTTTTTCTATTATTTGTCTTTTATATTTTTCCCTTTTGTTTCTTATAATATTCAGTTCTTTTTCTTTTTCTAGAATGTATTTTTCTATTTGTTTTTTATTTTTTATATAAGGGGTTATGAATTCTTTTATATTCTTTTCGTCTATATTTATTTTATTCTGATATTTTTCATAAATATCACTTAATTCTTCTCTTTTGTTCATATTTTATTTCTCGGATACTGAGCTAGATCTCTAACTTGATTTGATAATTTGTTTATGTTTTCATCTTTATTCTCTTCTGCTTCCGGGAAAGTAATTGATTTAGGTGTTTGTCTAAAGCTTAATGATTTCGGATTTCTTATAGAAATTCCTAATTCAGTTAAGTCATTTCTTTTTGGATAATAAATCTTTCTGAATTCTTCAAAAAAGTCTAGGTATATCAATTCTATCATTATTCCTAAACGTAATACTATGATGTGAATTTGTCAGTGCATAATTGACACAATAAGTAATGGAGAAAATCTTGTCTCCTGATCTCATTAAATTGTTCCTTAAAAATCTATGTTCCATAGTCAATGATTGGTCTAATCTTTGAGTATCTAAGGGTATTCCAATATTTGGGTGTATTTCAAATTTCAATTTGACATAGGCTAAATTTCCTTCAATAACTCCTAGTATTTTATCCTTAGAATATGTTATTCTATCATCCTTTAGAACTAGTTCAATAGGTGAATCTATTCCTTCTTGAAAGGTTGCTTTAATCAATACTTGTATTGCTCCTATATGAATGTAACCTATTTTCTTTCTATGTGATTCCTTTTTTAAATTTCTTTTTAACTCAATTAACTTCTTCTTGTTTAATAATTGTATACACGTGTTTCCTTGGGTCTCAGATATATCTATTGGAGTTTCATTGATTATTTTTCCATAATATATTATATTTTCTTTCTGGTTAAATCGTTTCATGATGCCTCCTAATTTTTTCATATTTGCGTCTTTAGATAGATTTAAGTCCTCTTTCTGAATCTTTTGAAATAATTTTGGATCTATTAAGATGCTTCCTTCATAGTTACCATCTTCCTCAGTAATTTGTAAGTGTTCTACATCAGTATTATTAATTATTTCCTTTTCTATTTCAGACATAATTGATTCCTAGTACAAACTGAATAAAAGTAAATGGTTTCTGAGTCATACCTGATCTGAAGTTTTTTGAAATGATTCTGGGTTTCTTGGTCCACCGCAGCTTCCGTCTAGTTTTGGGTTGAGTTTTTAATCAAGTAGTTGGGAGTAGTGAAAGTAAAATAATGAAGTAGTAATGAAGTAGTGGTTTATTTATAGACAATGGTTAAGTACATAGAACCGGGTGAATGCACTCTCAAGCATTCGCTAAGCAAAAGCTTAGAACTCTTCGGAGAAGAGAGGGGAGAATTAAAACACACTTTCAATTCTGCTTTTGCCCTGGCATAGAGGGTCTTATTTATACACGCAGAGTCACTAAGGAAATTACGGAAAAGTCCTTACATTTTACAATCAATCAGGCAACTTTAATAATTTATAATGACGTCATGGCTTACGTCATTCTTCCAATAATGCTTGATGACGTCATGGCTTACGTCATTCTTCAATAATTGCTTCGTCTGAGTCTTTATCGTCTTGCCGACAGTCTAGTTGCTTCACGCATCTTTCACACTTGTGATTGCCATTCTCTTTAATCATTGCACATAATAAGTTAAGGATAGTTGGTTGGTAATTCATTGAGAGTCCTTGTAGAGTGTAGAATGGTAATTCGAAATTTGTCAGTAGTGCAAGGTCTCTTTCTCTAATCAATTTACCACTGGTTTTGCTAAGTAGCAAAGTATGCGGACCTTTGAACAGTGCTTTTATGAATGAATCTTTTCCAATGAGCTGGCATTGGGTGAAAATGCTTGCTAGTTGATTAGCCATTATTGTAACAATCTTTTCTTTATCATAAGTTTCTCCGGTAGGTTCATCTCTCATAGAGAAACTATTATTGCTTACGCCAATGAAAATCAAGTTCTTTGTGGGTTGCTTGGTTGAAAAGTCTGGGTAAGTCGAATAGAACTTCAGAAAGATAGTTCTATCTTTTGCAACATTCTTTTGGTAGTTCAGGATGGCTTCTTTCAAATTATAAGGAAATAATTTGATTTCTTCTAAGTTTTGGCTAAGGTAGAGACATTCAATAAGTCCAAACTGGAACATATTAAATGTGAAAATCGATGTGGCTCCTGGAGTAATTACGGCCTTAACACCGAAGATGTTTCGGTTGACCATGTAAAAACAGTTAATTTTTTCCTTGTCAGACCAGTTGGCCAGTCTGTTTAAATGTTCAAAAAAATTTTCTTTTGAAAACTGAGTTTGTAGTTCATGTTCTTTTCGTGATGGGATCTGATAGTCATCAATGGAAGAGGGGATTCTTCCAAGTATTCTTAGTGAAGTCTTTGGTGCTGGTGGAGTCTTTATTGTTTCTGAAAAAGTTCTTGGGCCAAGATATACTTCCTTGCCCTTGCCTTGTTCATTCTGATAGTCTATCAGTGCCTTCTCTGCTTCTTCTTGGGTGTGAAATCCTTTATGATGGACTCCGGAAATTCCTATGCAGTGAGGTGCTGCTTTGTGCCATTCATTGTAAACACCGGGGTGTGGTCCATTAAAGATAGTATACCATTTTTCACCAGTGCTTTCCTGTGCTTGTTGTTTGACAGTCTTCATAGGGTCTTCTTTAATAGGCATTCTTTGTAGTTGAAATTTCAGTACATCAATATTTGTTCTGATTAAATCGAGCTCCATTATTTTTTGCTTCTCGAGCATTTCTTGGTATTGAATCTGCTTCAGTATGTCTTCAGTTGTTGATTGCTCCATTCTCTTGACAAAATATCTGCAAGTACATTTTTATCTCCCTTAATGTGAGAGATTGAGTAATTATATTCGGCAAGTTTCATTTGCCATCTAATCAATCGGTCTTGTTTATAAGTTCCTTTATGATTTAAGTTCTTAAAACTTGCGACATAAGTCGAGTCGGTTCGGACTATGAAGTCCTTATCCAGTATATAAATCCGATGTTTTTCTAACATACGGATCAAAGCCAATGTCTCTTTTTCATGAGTGGGATAATTAATCTCACTATCCGAAAAAGTTCCAGACATATATCGGCACAGTAATTCATTTTTAGTTCCAGGGGGTTTTGCTTTCATAACACCTCCCCAACAGTCATTTGAGGCATCAGTCTCAATAATTATTTCATCATCATCCGATGGATGATATAGCTCAGGAAGATCCCGGCATAAGTCTTTCATTTTTATAATTAGTCTATCATCATCATCACCCAGGTCCGGATGGCATCCTTCTTTAATTTCTGCTGAAGGATTCTCCTTTCCGCTGCAAGATTCTTAATAAAACCTTCATTTGAAATATATGTTAGTAATCCAAGAAATCTTTGTAATTCTTTTTTATCCTTTAAAGTTGTCGGAAAACTTTGAAGTTTCTCTAGTACATGTCGTTGCATAATTATTTTTCCTTTTTCGATTTCTAATCCTAAATAATTAATTTTGTTCTGGGCCAATATGGCTTTCTTTTTACTTAAGACTATTCCATGTTCATAACATTTATTAAGAACGAATTCAATCTTTTTAAAGTGATCATCTAATCCTTTGTTTGAAAAGATTAATATATCATCAATATAAATAAGACAAAAATCTTTAAATTTTTTAAGAATCGAATCTATTCTCCGCTGGAAGATTCCAGGTGATTGCTTTAATCCCATTGGGAGTACATTCCATTCATATTGACCTTGTGGACAACTGAATGCTGTTAATGCTTTGGATTCTTCAGTCAATCTAATCTGGTAAAAACCTGATTTACAATCAAAGGTGCTAAACCAATCCATATTCCTAATTCTTTCAATAATTAAATCTTTTCTTGGAAGAAAATAGGCGTCTCCTTCCATGGCATCATTAATTTGCTTGTAATTAATTACCATTCTTCTCTTACCTCTTTTTATTTCGTTATGGTTTTCTACATAGAAGGCTGGTGCAGAGTGTTTACTAGTTGATGGTCTAATTAGCCCTTTCTTACACATTTCATCAATGTCTTTTTCAAATTCATCTCTGTCCTGTTTTGTGTAAATCATTGGTTTACATTTTACTTCCTTTGTAGGGTCTTTTAGTTTTAATTCAACTAAGTTAGTATTTTTATTAATTCTTGGGTCTAGAGGGTTTTCGCTACAAACCTTTTCTAGAAGTTCTTCTATATGAGCTGGTATTATTCTATTTGGTTCCAAATTAACTAATATATGGCGAATTTTTGTGCATATTGAGCTAATAATCTCACCATGTTTCAGCTGTTGAAACTTTGATGAAAAAGTACATGTAGAAGTATGAATAATTGGTATTTTGATAATTTCCCTTTTTTGTTTTTGATAAATATATGGAGTTCGCAAAGTAATATATGTTAAATATTGACAAAAAGGTTGATATAACCGTAAGAAATTATTACCAATAATTATATCTATCCCTGTTTCTTGTTTATATATTGTTGGTATTATAAATAGTCTTTCTTGTATTATCACAGTAATTCTTTTTGCTATCCAATACAAAGAATGTATTGAACCATCAGCAATTTGTATTTTTAATGGTTTTTCTACTCGTTCCCAATTATTAATCAATGCTTCTGTTGCAAGGCATAGACTTGCTCCAGTATCTATATAGGCTTCTGTTACATTTTTACTTTTTTCTATCAATATTTTTATATAGGTACTATTCTGATTTGCCTTCTTCTGAAGATAATTCATCATCTGTATATTCATATATACTTATATCTGAATCACTTAATTCTTCTTCAAGTGGTTCTAGTTCATACATCTGGAAAACGTTTTTTATTATTTTTGATTTTTCCTTAAAGTCTTTTTCTTTCCTCTGAGGGCATTCGTTAGCATAATGTCCTTCGATATTACATATCCAACAGACACATTTCTTTTTTCCCTTAGGACAGTATTTCCTAGGTGTTGATTTCTTTCTTCTAAAGTATTTCTTTTTATTATTTCTATAATAATTTTTCCTTCTAGAATAAGTCTTTCGTAGATTTGGTTTTTTGTAATATTTTTTCTTTCTTTTACCTATTTTATCACAACCATATTTCCCTGGTTTTTCTATTTCTGGGATGTCACAACAAATGACAGTACTTCCTCTATTCAATTGTCTAATTGTTTCCCTATTTAAACATTGTTCTCTTAGTTCTTGGTATAAGAGTTTAATAACTCCTCCTAAAGTATCTGCTGTCTCTTCGGGTTTTAGTTCCCAAAGTTTATTGATTTTTGAATTTAATGGATATAGCAATTTATCTATAAAGATATATTTATATATTTCTTTAGAGTCTTCATCTAGTTGATAGTAGTATTTTTTATATTCACAAATGAAACTTTCTATTTGACACATATCACATATTTGCATTCTATTAAGGTGTGATTTGGCATTTTCAATTAGAGTTTTATTTGTCTTTTCTCTCTGTTCCAATAAATTATATCCTAAGAATTCTTGATGTATTAATGTCATTATTAACTTAACATAGTCTGAGCTATTATCTACCATTCTTCCAAAATTAATCCATTCTATGTCCTTAATACTTAATAAGAATTTTTGTACATTTCCTGTTGTTTTAAATGTCACAAAATTTTTGGTTTCTATAAAATTTAGTTGTTTGAATCTTTCATCAGTTAGGATCATTAAGATTATTTCATTCGTCCATCTTAGTAATACTTCTTCTTTATTTCTGAGACAATCAAGGTCAAGTATATTTCCTGTATTATTATATCGAGGTTTAAATTCTTCTTGAATTTTTGTCCATTTACTATTATTTTTCCTTGCGTATCCTTTATTGTACATTGTTTCTGTTTCATATTTATCCCAAGCTCCTTCGGGTGTATATTTGTATTCTTCCCATTTTCTTTTAGGGCTTTTTCCACTATATTCACCTCTTTCCATTTTTATATGGTTTTCTTCAGATTCTGAAGATGAGCTATAATTTAAGATTATTTCCTCATTTTCTTTATTTTCTGTGTTTTTTATATTAATTCTTTCGATGTTGTGTATTTGATTATTTTCTTCTTCAATAATTTTGAGTTGTTCAAATAATTGTTGAATTTCTTCTATATCATTTGATTTTCTTAATGTTTCCATATATTTTTCTTTTATCCTCTCCATGAAGATACAGGTGTAGGTATCCACGAAGATTCTTGTTCTGGTTCTTGTTTAATTACTATTCCTTTTAATTTTTTGGATTCTAAAATTTCTTCCAATTCCTTTTTTGTTATACATCTGTTATTTTCTTCATATTCTAAAAGGTCTTTTAATTGGTTTAGAATAATTTTTATTTTAATAATGTCTTCATTTTCATCTATTTCTTTTCCTTTACTAATATTGTTTAAGGTTTCCTTAATATTTTCTATTTCATCTTTTCCTTTATATATTTTACTGTAAGTGTAATTTGCAATTCTGTCAGTGTTTTCAATTAATTAATTGAATAATATTTTTATTAATTTCTTTCATGATTCTTTCTAATTCCTTGAATCCTGATTCTATTTCTTCAGATAATCCCATTATCCTATACAGTTCTCTAATTCTTGTTTTAATTTTCTTATTCTTTTTCTTTTTCTGACCAATTCTTGATGATAAATAATATAATTATTTTGTTCTAATTTTTCTAGTATTTCTAAGTATCTTCTTAGCTCGTGTATATTTTGTTTTAGTTCCAAAATTCTATTCATTATTAAAATAAAATTTGTGTAATAGTGTTATACGATGTCGAGTGTCCGTTTCCGTGTTCATTTAGCATTAGTGATGGCGTAATGAGTACATTATACACAGCACGAATTAAAATTCAGAAAGTGTTAATGGCGTAATGAGTACCCCTATGTGGTTGTTTTTTATAGTGGTTTATATGACAAAAATAAAATAATAAAACACCAAAGCATTAAAAGTCATTCATCAGCAACTCATCTTCTTTCACCCATCATAAGTTTATAACCCATACAAATTCCACCCTCAACAACCTCTGTGTGACATTACCACAAACACCTCAAACCCACCTCTCTATTTTCCTTCACCCTCACCAAAGCTTAAAACCAGAAACATTTTCCACTCATCTTCTTCACCATACTCGATGTTGCTTCATCAGAAACTATACTGGCCAAAAGGTGAAGCCCGGCCATCGAGCTTGAATACCCGGCCAAATCCGGAAATTAAGGATAAGAAGCTATAATACCACCTTTAATCATCTTGATATTATCTAAAATAACCAAATCCGATTAAAAGAGATAATATCCCCTAAATTAAGCGATAGGATATTGATATTATCCTTAATTAAATCCTGATATTATCTGAAATAACCTTATCTGGTTAAAAGAGATAATATCCCTTAAATTAAGGAATCACATCTCAAAAGAGATTTAAAGAGATAAAAGGAGATAAATCAGATCTCTAAAAGATATGAGAATCCTATTATAAAAGGAGGAGTACCCATGATAGAAACTCACTTTCACTAACCCCGGTAACTCTTCCTTAAGCGTATTAGAGGAACTAGCTCGACCAAGAGATTATCAGACAGTCCTTGCTTGCTGGTATCCATCGGATACAAGATTAGGGGATCGAGATCACCGTACCACCAAGGGTTGAACCTAGAACTACGTCTGGCTTTGATTCCCATTGGGATACGTAGAACCGGAATATTACATTCTGTCAAGCCAAAGTCTAAAACAACCCCCATTGTTCACTCTTGGTTTAACGTTCTACGGCGAGATTCCGGCAAGTCGGATCTCGGCAGGAACATTTGGCGCCCACCGTGGGGTCAAGGAAAAACTTTCCCCGGTTCCACAAGACTCAATCGTCATAAAGAGGTGTAAATCATCTCGTATTTCGAATTCAATTTGGGAATTAGATTATGTCTCGCATGGCATTAAGTCCACTTCAGCAACAATGGCTTCCTTAGCCCCGGGAATCCTGTTGAAGCTCCTACAAGCAATGAACTCCAACACTCGCGTCACCGACGACCACTGCTCCCCTCTCCTCCAAGTCAACGACCTCATCCTCACCAACTGGAGGGCATCCACACGACAACGACCTCGTCCCCCGGTTCCACGACAACGACCTTTCCTCGGCACCCCCGAACCCCTCCTCGCTCGAATCTCTCCCTCCAAGCGCGAATTCGTCATCCAACCCGTTCCCGATTCGGATCACTTGTCTGACCCGCTCGCAATCTACCTCTCAGGGAAGAACAACAACAACAATAACAGCAACGTTGCTGAATCTCGAAGAGAGGTCAAGGAAGGAAGGAACAAGGTCAGGGTTTCGAGGCAACCTCTTGCGCCGAAGGAAAATTTATAGGCCCCGACGCCGCCGCAAAGGTTTTCGTCTCCGGTGATGGCAAAGAGGTCGAAGAATGTTGTTTCGGTTTTGGTGCCGGAAAGGGATCCTTCGACGGCGGCGGCAGGGAAAGGGAGGAGGTCGGCATCCCCGGTGCTGTCAAAATGTGTCGTTCCGAGCTTGGTTTCGGCTCAGGATGAAATCGGAAGGTGGTGAAAGAGGCGGCGATAATCGTGCGGATTCTGCCTCCAATAAGAAGATGGCGAGAAGGGATGCCCAGAGAAGCAGGTCGTCAGCTCAAGAGGGGAGATGGTGAACCAGCTCCTACAATTTCTGTTGCCACTTTATCTCCAACTTCCGGAATTGGAGAAGAATCTTCACAGCTGACTTTAGTTCCTCCCATTCAAGATGACCCGGTTTCTGCTTTAGGATCTGGATCTACCGCTCTCGCTACTGATAATCAGGGATCATCTAACAATAGGAGATCTCCTAACTAGTCTTCTCCAAGTAGTCAAGACAAAGCAGGGCCATCAGAATTCCAGTCATTTTCAGAATCCCTGAAATCTAAACTAAATGTTGTGTCAACAAGATACAAAGAGTCAATTTCCAAGAGCACAAGAGGGTGGAAGGAGAGATGGTTCTCTCGTAACACCTCTATGTCTGATCTTGGATCAGAAGTTAGACGAGAATTTCCCGTGATTTTCCCACTTGCCCTATGAACATCTTTGAGAGATAGAATAGTAACTTAGAAAGCTCGGCCACCACAGCCCGACCTCAGAGGGAAGAAGATGTCTCAGAGCTGAAGAAGATATCTTAGAGAGCTCGGCCAGCACAGCTCGGTCTAGGAGAACTCGACCATATGGGCTTGAGGGAATGCCTAAATCAGAGGCCACGAAATGCTCAGGTGATATCGTTCTTTAAATCTAGTTTAAATCTAATATGATTTGATATGTTTTGCTCCACGCCTTTAATGTTGTGTTATGTAGCATCATATCATATTATTTATATATTTGAGCAAAGTGATGTTCGGATGATACCACTCCCAGAGTCACAAAATTTGCAACTACAAAGTGGTTGAGCTTCGGCTCCCTTGAAAATAACAGGTCGAAGCCCCATGCTTCCCTTTCCAAAGGTCGAGCCAAAACTCCCTCTCAAAATTTTACTAAGAGGAAAACGAGTCGAAGCTCCTCAAATTAAAACCATGGAGGCCGAGTCAGACTCCCTCTATAAAAATCATAGAGATCGAGCTCTCCCTTGGAAAATAAAATTCCATCAGCTCCAGCACTCAAACACCATACTAACTAACCTAAAGAGGCTGACCGAGCTAAAATCGACCAATCCAGGGTCGAAATGCCGAGCCTATAAATGTATATAAAACCTAAAGAGGTGATCGAGCTAAAATCGACCGAGCTACCGTCGAAACGCCGGACCTAAAGAGGCAAGTGCCTAAAGAGGTGACCGAGCTAAAATCGACCGAGCTGCCGTCGAAACGTCGGACCTAAAAAGGCAAGTGCCTAAAGAGGTGACCGAGCTAAAATCGACCGAGATGTCGTCGAAACGCCGGACCTAAATAGGCAAGTGCCTAAAGAGGTGACCGAGCTAAAATCGACCGAGCTACTGTCGAAACGCCGGACCTAAAGAGGCAAGTGCCTAAAGAGGTGACCGAGATAAAGTCGACCGAGTTGAGGTCGAAATTTCAAGTCTACAAAGGTAAAAACACCTTAACGCCTGAAAAGGTATTTCAAGACCTAAGAAGGTAGATAAGAACCTACAGATATTTCGAGTTCTGACTATTTCGACTAAACCGCGTAATGCGCTGAAACTAAACAAGTACCAACTTAGAAAAATAGTTTCAAAAAGTAAGCCGCGTGTAGGTCCATTAATAACAATGGGCCAAGCCCATAATACATAAGAGTTCAAAATAAAAAGGGCATCGCCCAAAAAACAACGTGTTTCCTAACCTACTAATACAAATTCATGAGTCAAGGTCATCCTCGGCATTTGGAGGGAGGGTAGCAGACTGGCCAGGTAGGCCCACTTCACCTTCACCTTCGGGTCCCTCCTCGTCCGCTTTCCCCTCGCCCTCTTCCCCTTGAGATACGGCCTCCTCATCCTCCAGCTCGGATAATGGAACTAGGATTCCATCTCGGTTAAAATCCTTGTCCACGTCAGCACAGGAGAAGTCATCATTCGGATTGAAATGCTGAAGCTGCTTCACGGCTTGGGAAAAGCCATTAACATGCTCCCTCATGATAGAAGCCTTGACTTCAGCCAGATCAGAACGGAGCCTCAGATTCTCCTCCTTCTCGGTTTCCAGCAACTTCCGCAACTCAAGGCTGGCTTCCTTCTCGGCTTGAAGCCCTTCCACGACTTTCTGAAGGTTGAGCCGGTCGGCTCTTTCCATTTCCAGCTCGGCCATAAGGGTGGTATTGCCTTTTTCCAGCTCTACCATTTAGGCTTTCAATTGCCCAATTAGCCAAGCTTGCTCTTCACACTTTGCCATGGCTTTTTCAAGCTCATCCCCAGTGCGCAAAGTTCGGGCAGCTTCCGCCTTCATACTTTTCATTATTAGAAAGCTCGTGGCTCGAAAAACAGGTAATGGAGGAGACTCAGAAGAGCATAAGCGATCGCAACTTTCCTGCTCGCATCATGGCCCAATTCTAGTAAAAGCCGAGCATATGCTGGCTTAATAACTTGAGAACCCACTAAAGGGCCAGAGTTAAAATTGTCTAGCTAAGAACAAAGGGCAGAAGCCCAGAAAGTCGAGGTCGAGCATTGCCCCGCGCACCAAAAAGCTGAGGTAGAGCTATGCTCCCTCGCACTACGCACCGAAAAAAGTCGAGGTCGAGCAATATTTCCTTCCTCGCAATAAAAATCCTAGGCCAAGCACAACACCTTCACACCAAGATAATGTCCACAGCAGATCATGCATGTTAGAGACCCAAGATTCGAAGGAAATCATGGTAGTGTTCAACCAAATAAGCCGGAATCCCAAGTAAGGATTGGCTCCGCATAAAAATCCGAGCAGTGCTCGGCCAAGTAAGCCGATAACCCAAGAAAGACTTGGTTATACAAAAAACAGATTTCCGAGCAATGATCCCGTGAATCATAGTCCAAAGTCCTCGGCACCAAAAAGCGTGTTAAGACATGCGGGTTAACATTTAAGCTCTTTCGCTTATTTCAAGCTCGGAGCTTGGGGGTCTTATGGGGATAAAGAAAGGATATTCTCGAAAATTACAAAGAAAGGATATCCCTTAGCCTACAGCTCGAAGAACTTGTATGAAAACTATTTTCTCATACAAATTGGAGAAGATATTAGGAAAGTTTATTCTGAGACACACCTTCAAGATCGGGAAAAATAATGACATTCGAGGTCAAGTTTCAAAGTTATTGGGTATTTCAAAATCCACCAAATGAAAGGGTTATGAGCTACTCGAAGAAAATGTTAAGAGCTCTCAAGAACTTCAAAGACCGAGCTACATTCGGAAAAAGGTGAGTCAAGTTCAAACTCTCAAGATAAGCATCTTGAAAGCATCAAAAATTAAAGGATGAAATACAAGCACCGAGGTAAATTCCTAATGACCTAGTTCGAACTTGACTCTTCAAAAGATTGGTTTGAGCCTGAATCACTGATAAGTCGAATCTCAGCTACCAGCTTCTAAACTTGTCTAAAACAAAGGTAAGATTGAAGCATCTTATGTTCAGAAAATATTACTGGCCGAGATGTGAACCTCAACCACTAAACTCGAGTACTACCCGAGAGGTATTAGCCGAAGTAAGAGGATCTATGCAAATCCAATACTTTATCAACACTAAGGACAAGCTCAGCTTCTTTCATAAAGCTCTTTCGCTTATTCTGAGCTCAAAGCTTGGGGAGCTTATATACTGATCGAGATGTGAAACTCGGCCACCGAGTCTACCAAACTAAAATATTGACGAGAAGTAAAGCTAGATCTCCAAACCCAAACAATCAAAGGGAAATGATTACTAGACTCGCCCACCGAGCCCGCTGAACTTAAGAATTGGCCGAAATGTAAAGCTCGAAACTTGAAAAGTGAAGCTCGGGCTCCCTACTCGGTTGATTTCCAGCTCTCGACTACTGGTTCAAGCTCAGGCTCCCTACTCGGTTGAGCTCCGGCTCTCGACTTATCGTTTGAGCACGCAACTATAGCGCAAGCCCCGGAAATGATGCCGTGAAGGCCACGCGGCACACAGAATAACGTCTCTTTTCCATCTCGGGAACCGAGAAAGTATGGCCTCGGCACGAAACTCAGGTGATCACCTCCACCTCGGCGAGCCTTGGCTCCTTCGAAAAAAGCTTCCACGCAATCAGCTTGGGGGCTTGTGTATGAGCCGAGACAGAGAGCTCGGTACCTTGAAGCGTCAAGCTCAGTCATCCGAGCTGCTCACCGAGTTTGAGGATATGTGTGTGTGTATATATATATATATATATATATGTACGAAGTATGAAGCTCGGCCAATCACCTCGCCAAGCCGAAAGACCAAAAGATAAAACCAAGTTCCTAAGCCCGGCTAATGTCATGAAAGCTTCCACGCTTTTCTAGCTCAAAGCTTGGGGGGCTTGTGTACTGGCCAAAGAGTGAAACCCGGCCACCGAGCTTGAATACCCGGCCCAATCCAGAAATTAAGGATAAGAAGCTAATATCACCTTTAATCATCCTGATATTATCTAAAATAACCAAATCCGGTTAAAAGAGATAATATCCCCTAAATTAAGCAATAGGATATTGATATTATCCTTAATTAAATCCTGATATTATCTGAAATAACCTTATCTGGTTAAAAGAGATAATATCCCTTAAATTAAGGAATCACATCTCAAAAGAGATTTAAAGAGATAAAAGGAGATAAATCAGATCTCTAAAAGATATGAGAATCCTATTATAAAATGAGGAGTACCCATGATAGAAACTCACTTTCACTAACTCCGATAACTCTCCCTTAAGCGTATTAGAGGAACTAGCTCGACCAAGAGACTATTAGACAGTCATTGCTCATTGGTATCCATCGGATACAAGATTAGGGGATCGAGATCACCGTACCACCAAGGGTTGAACCTAGAATTACGTCTGGCTTTGATTCCCATTGGGATACGTAGGACCGGAATATTACATTCTGTCAAATCAAAGTCTAAAACAACCCCCATTATTCACTCTTGGTTTAACATTCTATGATGAGATTCTGGCAAGTCGGATCTCGACAGGAACATAAACAATAAACATGAACATAAACAATAAAGATCAATGATGAAATTTGTTATTCCAATAAATAAACACCACAACGAGAGAAATCAACGAGGAATGGGAGTAGGGGTGGAAATAGGCCAGGCCAGGCTTTGATTAAATAGGCCTGGCCTGTTTGAAAAATTAAAAGCCTAAGCCTGGCCTGTTACCTGTCAAAGGCTTTTTTTTAAGCCTGGCCTGACCTTTTTAAAAGCCTAGCCTGACCTGTTAGCCTTTTAAGGGCCTATCTAATTTTATTAAAAGATACCAAATTGCTCTCTATTTATAGAATGATGGTCTGTTTCACATGTATAATTTTAGCAATGTGGGACTAACTCCTATAGCAATGATGGTCTTCTATTGCATTGTCCCTGTCAATTGCCTTGGCAGCACGAAAGCGAACAAAAGGGAATTCTCTTAATGAAGCAAATACTGTAGCAATCCGAGTAGCCATCACATTTAAACAAGCAATAGCTTTACGGTTATTCTTCTCGTCCCCAAACAGCTCCTCTAAAGCTCTTTCATTGTTTGTGATGAAACCCTGACTGTCTATGGCAAAATACTCCAAATTCATCTCTCTCAAAGCACCTATGCGAGGCAACACCCTTGCATCTTTCTTAATGTCCATAACCAATTCTCTGGAAATAGTTGAACTAAAAAAAACAAATGCCTTCCTGTATAAAGGTGTCCTTCTAGACATGTCTGACAAAAACATAATTACATTCTCTCTGGTTGACTGGATGAAGTATATAGCATCCATGGTGGGCAATGGCTGCCTTCGCTTGTATATGTCTTCAACCAATGAAACACCTTCATCCATGTTGATTTTGAATCCCCTATTTTTGCTGACCTGAGCATTTCATGTAATAATCGATCACAGCTAATTTGTTTGAAACTTTTGTATTCAGCGCCATAAGAGGAAGAATCGGAATCCGACATAGACATGTTGATCGTGTTTCCCTCATGAGCAAACCAACTCATGAGCAAACCAACATTCTATAAAGTCCCACATCTCTCAAAGTATATATGTGGAGCAAACCAACATTCTATAAATAAAAAGTAAATTGCATCTCTTTAAAGTATATAAATCATATTATATATATAATAAAAATAATTTTATTTTTAATATTATTTATTTATTTATTATTTATTTATAAATAGGTCGGCCTATCAGGCTTCGTAGGCTTTTTCTGAAGCTCAAGCCTGACCTATTTATCTAAAAAGGCTTTTGAAAAAGCCTTTACCCGACCTTTTTATTAAATAGGCCAGGTTAGGCCAGGCCATAGGCCCCTGTCAGATGGCCTGACCTACTTCCACCCCTAAATGGGAGAGAGAGAGTGGCGAACCTAAAGTTTTTTTTTTTTTGACTGCGGGAACCTAAAGCTGAAGGAAGGAACATATTATGATACAGTTTTTATCATATCATCCATTCTTGCTTTTTTTTTTTTTTTGGCAATGAATAATAAATGATCCACTCCTTTTTTTTTCTTTTGTGTGGTTCAATGGATTAAGAAAAACAATCCAACCCATTCAATTAATTTAGTAATTTTTTTTTATTATTGGATGACTTAGATGGATTTTATTATAGATAAACCGAATGGATAATTGGTCCATTGATTCTTTTGCCACCCTTAATCTTAGATAAATACATCTATCAATTTCACATCAAAGATTTTAAACTTTTTTTTTACATCACTTTTTATAGGAAAAGAAAGATACAGAGAGAGTATTGCATTATATAATTTTTTGTTTTATTATTTAAAAAAGAGAAATGTTGTATACTCCTATAACGCTTCCTACAAATCCTTATACCCACTTGGTAAAAGAGATAAATATTATAAAGTCAAGAAAGATTAATTTTTTTTTACAGATATAGCATGTGACATGTGTTAACTTTAAGTGAGTAAAGGATTTATAAAAAGATTTTAGAATGATACAACATTTCTCTTTTAAAAAAGTAGTTGTTAGAATGATGTAATAAAAATAAATTGTAAAAACCATGATTTTTTATTCAACCTAGCAAATTAGTCCTGTTTCATGTTCTTCTAATTTTTTTTAAGTCACTTTAAATTCATCCTTATTACCGTGTAAATTAGTCCTTCATAGATGTCAAATTTTAATCATTAAAAAAGTTCGAAAAACTATGTGACAAGCTCCTGACAGACTAATTTAGTAGTTTACCTTTTATTTCAAGGATTTAATTGATAAACATTGACAGTGTAAGGTTTTTTTTTACACTGTCAACCAATCAGAAATCGATGTATCATTATAAAAGTTTGGTTCTTATCCAAACCACCTTAAAAATTATCATTTCTGTGATTTCTGATTGGTTGTCAGTGTAAAAATATTTATACTGACAATGCATATTAATTAAACTCTTATTTTAATACTTTTTCGTTATAACTAATAATTAACTTTTATATGATACATCGATTGCCAATAACTCCAATGAAAGGAAAAATTACTTGGATGGAAACAAATTACAAAATGGTCATTAGTTTTACCCTCACAGGAATTCACAGTAGTCTATATAAGCACAAGTTTGGTATGCTCTTCATGCAGCTATGCTTGTGCTGAAATTCACCTAATCTTATTCCATTTTAAGAAGACAATTTATTCCAGTTCTGTTTTGCTGATCATAGCTTAAAAGTCTTTTGTATGTAATAAAAATACCGTTGTCTGAGATAGTAATCAGTAACTATCTGATTTTTAAGCAAATACACAAGGAAGGAGATTTGGATTTCTTAACTTGGGACTCTGGATATGAGTGTATTAGCTGCTTCATTGCCTAGTTTCTGTCTCAACAGCCTGTCAACCTTTTTGAAATAGGTAACTTGAGTTTTTAGGTCCGATTACCTTAAATATTACACAAACAGAGAAATACATGCAATCCAAATTCTATAACTATATATATATATTCCTCCAAGTGACAATACATTATTTCTGATGTATTGCTCAAGTTACTTGCTAATCCTTGATGAGTTTGGGCAAGAACACCAAACATCAGTTTCAAGAAAAAGCTTGGAATTGTAAGTGGATCAGTAAACAGGATGCCAAACTAAACCAAACATCACTGTAATTGAGACCAGGATTCTCTGCAGTCAATTTATTTTCCCGTCACTGCATATTTTCTTGAAAACCAAGCACGGTTTCTGTTTAAGTCATGGTACAAGTGACTTCAAAGAATCCAAATCCCTGTAATTGGTAATACTATTGCTATAGTTATTATTTCTAGCATCGAGTCCGGAGTCTCCAAAAATATACTAGCCAGCTAGATAGGTCTCCTCAGCAGCTATTTGGTAAGCAACCTTGTAAGAAATAGTTCACTATTCTTATTCTTAGTATTTAATGACTTGTGATTTAAAAGAAGGACAAATTTAAACCTCTTTGTTGGAATTTAAGCTGAAAAAAAAAGTAGGATCATTTGAGAAAATTTTCTAGCCTCGTATTAGCATTGAATAAAATAGTCAATATCACTTGATCGAATCTGTCACTTAAAATTTTACCTGCTCAAAATTCTGTATTATCTATTATGTCTACTTTGCTTTCCTAATGGACATGTGCTTCCTATTGAATGCAAGTCAGAAATACATTTCAAGCATTTGTTTTTGTCCTTTGTATTGTTTTGAAGCATTCCTTCAAGTTGTTTAAATAAAATCTTTCTGCTTAGAAAATCTTGTCTGATAATGACATCATTATCCATTTAATATAACTAGTGCCGATATTCCCTCTATCAAACTTTACTCTGATTCTATGAACAATATCTTAATGTTGCATATTGTCACTTTTCTCTTCTCCAGTAAATTAGACTTCTATCAAAACCAATGCATTGTACAAATCCCACTTGCACACAAGTTAGACAGAATGAAGTAATTGAAACTAGAGAGAAACTATCATGTTTCTTTAAAATAGATTGTAACAATTGCCAACTAAGAAAATGTTTAAGTTAATTCAAAAGGTGATATAGCATAGTAGGACTGGGCAGATTTCATCGACCCGACCGGAACCCGAGGTATCCGAACAAAAAAATGGGATTCGGGCGGGTCAGTTCGGGTTAACGGGTCTGGCGGGTGAAAAAATCAGGTTCAAATGGGCTTCTACGGTCGGGTTCGGGTGTGAAAAAATAAACCCATCGATACCCGGACCCGACCGAATATCAATGCACTGAGTAAAAGTTTTGTATCATTACACACTCCATCCACGCCACGTTCCCTTCACATCAGACTTCAGTCTTTGTCCGTCTGTCTTTCTCCTTGGGAAAAGCTGTGCAAGCTATCAATCACTTCAATTTTTTAATTCTCTCTCTTAGGCTTACGTAATTAACAAAACAAAAAAGTCAAAAAAGCACAAATATTTGAGATGTGAGAGACCAAGAGCATTTCCTTCAATCTTCAGACTTTAGTATTACACTATTATACCCTCCAAACCCATTTCCTTCTCATTCAATCGTAACCCACCACTACTAGAACCATATGTCACATCTCTCTCTCTCACTCACTCATACTGTCGCACCGCTCCCCTCATCGTCGAAGCTCCCTCGCCGCTAGTCTTCGACCTCGGTTTTGCATGAGATAGGGAATACCGATCGTTGCAGAGAAGGACCTGTCTCTACGCGTCTCAGGTCTCAGATCTGAGTAGGGCCTCCGTCGCGTCGCAGCTTCAGTCTTCCTCTCGCCAAATGCCCAGATCTGCTCAAGTTGGTCATGAGAGGTTGTGCACGCCTGTTCTCATCAAGTTTCAACATTCCTTTCTCCTGTAAAGTGTAAACAAACGATTGTGCTTTGTTTAGAACGTGTTTCTTCATACATCTGGTTTGTTTATATTTAATGAAAGTTGATTTTTTTGGTTTGTTCATACTGAAAGTTAATTTCTTTGATTTGTTTGTGGTACATCTTTCTTTATACGAATGCTCCTCCTTCATATTTCTGGTTTGTTTGTGGGCTTTCATTTGTTTGATCCCAACCCGTGGTAACCCACCCGCCTAAACCGCCGAACCGACAAACCACCGACCCGACCAAACCGAAGGAACGAACGGACGGGATTGGGTGGCGTATTCTAATGGTCGGTTATCTTCGGATTGGTATTTTTTCACCCGAATCCGACCGTAACCGACCGATGCCCACCCCTGTAGCATAGCAGGGAATCACACATAAAAGAGCAAGTGAGCAACAACCACCAAATACCAAAACGTTGATTCATGCAAGGTTTGGGAGTTTGGTTCACATGTGGGGGGAGTTGTAAGTTGTAACTACTAACTAGGTAAAGAAACAATTATTGGAGAAGAAGTTATAGGTATATTTAATTCACACAATAAATATACAGTGGTGATCAATTTTTTATCCTTTTGGTTGTACCTGGTAAGAAAGGGAAGATAGTAAATTAGAAAACAAATCATGGGACTTGGAATAGATCTCTAATAGTGTAAGGCCCTAGATTGTGAGAGTTGCTTGTATAACCCATCATCCTAGCAGCCAATTGCTTGTACGAACTTTCTGTAAGATGGTAGGAGTCCCAAAACAAATATTCATTTGGTTTGTGACATAATTGAAATCGCTTCTCCCCTCTCTTTCCCCCACAGCTGTACTCTCCTCTAAAGGGTCCCCATCCACAGCATGCTGATTTTCCTTCCTTCAAACCTGTATCATATAAATAACCACAATTTTCAATTATTAAATTGAGAATAAATAATGTAACTTATTTTTAATTAAAAGGTTAGAGAAGCCTAATTATCGGGTTGAATCACGCTTAAGAATAATCCTCCTAAAATGACTAGACTCTAATAAAATCTAAAATACATGTTCCCATCTAACAAATATCATAAGCTACTTAGTACTTACCATTTGATCAACTATTATGGGTTTTAATGCTAACACTAAAGACTTGCCAGTTTTGAAGGGAAAGTTGATCATTTGTGTGAGATCAGCATTGAAATCATAGAGAGAAAATTTAAAGCCCTCTAGCTGCTTCTCCAATTGCAAGAGAACTACTGATAGAGCTTGATTGTGTAAACTTGCAAGGGATGAAAGTTCTTGTAAGCAACTACCATTTCCTTCTAAGTGAATTATTCTGGTTCCTGGAAGACAACCCAAGGGTGGCAAGTTCATGAACACAAATTTTCTTGCTCCTCTCTTATATATTTGCTGCAAACACCATATAATAAATCAGAAACATGCATGTGACTTGAGAGTCAAAACTCACCCAACTATATATCCTTATAAAAGAAAATAAATAGTAAAATAAAATAAAATAAAATAAAATAAAATGCTAGTAGGTCAGTTGTTATGTTACTTTGTTTCTCAAACTCCTCTTATCTCAAACCAGTTTTTTTTTTGTTTAAACTCAGTGTAACCCAACGTTATCTCAAACCAGTTGAGCTACTCCTTATGACCTTATTTTTAATTAGTCGAACCCCTAACACCATGTTTAAGGAATGCAATTACCTACCAAATGGCCCTATTTTTTTCCATATGTTTAAATATCGTTGGGGAACACCAAAATAAAATTGTAGGAAAGTTGTATGGAAATTGCCGGTAGCTAAATACGTGTTAAAAGTGAGACAAACACATTAAATTAAATTCCACTAAAATAGAAGCATCATACATTGCAAAATATTGTGATGCAACCGTAATCACTAAGTTAGACGAGGACATAATTTAGGTTTTTTTATTTTTTCCTCAATAGCATACAGTGTCATCGTATATAAAATGCAATTTATTTTGAATGAAGTAACCCAATCCTTACTATTTTTATTTTTTTTTGGACAAAAATCCTTACTATCGATAGTATACATATATATTGGTTTTATATTCAATTACTTTTGGGATACATAATTTTAGTTGTTATGGCACGCATATCATATCCTTGACCACTAATATTAACAAACGGAAATTATGGATTCTATATACGAACCCCATGTGCCAAGCAGAAGCTTCAACGTATGAATAGAAGTACCATAATATATCATCTATAATTCTATAAATTTTAGACTTTAAACAGATATACAAATAATGAAACACTTATTTAGTCCAATAGTGGGCCATAAGGATTTAAGTCGTGGGAATACTTCGAGAGCTAATTCGATTCTAAGGACTAATTAGGGTGAGTACTAAATCAAAAAATAATAACAATGGAAGACTTGTTTGTACCTTGATGATGGAAGTGAAATTACCAACCACCATGCCGACATATTGTGAATGAGAGAAAGAGTTAAGAACATCAGAAGCAGTCAAGAAGGGGCTAAGGTAATCATTAGATCCAACGCTAAACATGTAGACAGCTCTAGATAACAACTTTTTAGCGTCAAAGTTGCCTAAATTGCGCCTCAACCGAGTTGCAACTTTTTTGAAGTTTCTTGCTTGTGTTTTGAGGGGTATTACCTGAAAAATATGACAAAGATAACTCACCCAAAAATCTAACTTATAGTAATAGCAATAGCAATTGTCAAAAAAAAAGACAATAATAGCAATAGCAATTCAATTAAAACTCGAGTTAACTACATAATTTTCAGTCGTTTCTCTTTCTGCCTTCGAAAGTGTAATGCCACAGCACTAACAGTGATTGCAAGAACCAATTGTTCTTGATAAGAATTGCAGAAAAACAAAATTATGCAGAAAAATAAAGGAAGAGAAGAATAAGAGCAGGATATTATCGTGGTTCAGAGCAAGTTGCTCCTACATCCACACTGAGGCAAGTCTTCCATCCACTAGATCAAATAACACCAGTTACAAGACTTTTCAGGTTTGAAGCTAACTCTCTCAATCCTCACTTGCACTCTTTCTGATCTCAATGAATCACTCACTCTCTCTGTTTTCAGTGTTTTTAACACTCAAACTTAAACTTCTAATTTTCTCTAAACTATGGCTTATATATCTGTACATACAAGTCTCTCTCAAGGTAGTTATATAACAGAAACAAAACTAACTGCCTAACAGACTTAACTACTTCACAGATATCACATAGTCAACAAAGTTCTATGCATAACCTAACTTTCTAACTAATTGATGATCCATCTGCCACAAATCTCCACCTTGGATCTTCAATTCAGGTGCCAGCTAGATATGCATCCAGTCTCTTAAAGAGACTCATTTATCACAGGTTCCAATCCTTGCCAAATTCATGCAGTGCTGGAATTTGGCTCTCGGAACCACCTTGGTTAACATATCAGCCATGTTATCTTCAGTAGGAACCTTTTTCACTTCAACTATGCCATTTGCAATGATGTCACAAATGTAGTGCATTCTGATGTCAATATGCTTTGTCCTCTCATGGAACATTTGGTTCTTTGAGAGATGGATAGCACTTTGGCTATCACACCATATATACAGTCATAGGAATTTCCCTCCCTTCCAGTTCATTTACAAAACCTTTGAGCCATATTGCTTCCTTTATAGCTTCAGTCAAAGCAATATACTCAGATTCAGTGGTAGATAAGGCAACTATTGATTGCAAATTTGCCTTCCAACTTACCACATTTCCATAGAGAGTAAACAGATATCCTGTTAGAGACCTTCTTCTGTCAATGTCCCCTGCAAAATCAGCATCCACATATCCTGCTACATTGCTATTTTCTGATTTTGATTTACCGAATATCAATCCAACAGATTTTGTCCCTTTCAAGTATCTAAGAATCCACTTGACTGCATGCCAATGCTCCTTCCCTGGGTTCCCCATGAATCTGCTGACCATGCTGGCAGCATAGGCAAGATCAGGCCTTGAACATACCATAGCATACATTAAACTCCCTATGGCATTAGAGTAAGGAATGCTATCCATGTACTGCTGGACTTCATTAGTTTTGGGAGATTGTTCAACTGATAGCTTGAAATGACCAGCTATAGGAGTTGAAACTGCCTTGACATCTTGCATATTGAACCTTCTAAGCACCTTTTCTGCATAACCTGACTGATGCAAGAAGAGAAGTCTTTCATCTCTCTTTCTCAGGATTTCCATCCCCAAAATCTTTCTTGCAGCTCCTAAGTCCTTCATCTCAAATTCAGAACTTAGTAGACCCTTGAGCTTGCTGATTGCTTCTAGATCTTTACTTGCAATGAGCATGTCATCAACATAGAGTAGGAGATATATGTAGTGACCTGAGCTAGCTTTCTTGAAGTAGACACAGCAATCAAAAGAACTTCTGTTGTAGCCATTTGACACTACAAAAGTGTCAAATCTTCTGTACCACTGTCTTGGTGACTGTTTCAGTCCATACAAGGACTTTTTCAGCAAGCATACCATTTGTTCTTTTCCTTGTACTTCATACCCTTCAGGTTGCTTCATGTATATCCTTTCATCTAACTGACCATGTAAGAAGGCTGTCTTCACATCCATTTGCTCAAGTTCCAAGTTGTAGACAGCAACTAGAGCAAGAATGACTCTAATACTTGTATGTTTCACAACCGGGGAAAAATCTCATTGAAATCAATCCCTTCCCTTTGTGTGAAACCTTTTGCAACGAGTCTAGCATTGTATCTACTTCCTTCAACCACTGGAATTTCTGGTTTTCTCTTAAAAATCCACTTGCAACCTACAATTTTGTGATTTGCAGGTTTTTCCACAAGTTCCCAGGTGTTGTTTTTCATAAGGGAGTTTATCTCATCAGTCATAGCAATTTTCCAGTGCTCTTTATCTGAACTTTCCATTGCCTCCTTGTAGTTAATAGGATCAATTACTTGATCCTCAATTTCTACACTCAGTGCATAAGCAATGAGGTCTGCATAGCCAAGCCTTTGAGGTGGTTTGATCTGCCTTCTAACCCTGTCTCTGACCAGATTGTAAGATGATTCTGCTGCTTCATGTTGCTGTTCAACAAGACGTGAGGTGGCTGAGCACTATCATCTGTTCTATCTGCAGTATCATGCTCCACCTCCAATTGAACCTTGTTATCAGGTTCATCTGGTTTCTTAGACATCTCAGTTTTATGCCCTGCATCCTCAAGCATACATTCTTCCTTGAAAACAACATCTCTGCTGATCACAACCTTTCCTCCACCTGGTTTGGTTAACCACACCTTGTAACACTTTACACCATCAGGATATCCCAAGAAGATTCCCTTCTTTGATCTAGGCTCCAATTTCCCTTCATTTACATGAATATAGGCTGTACATCCAAATATTCTCAGGTTGTCATGGGTTGGTGCTCTTCCTGTCCACAACTCCTCTGGTGTCTTGAAATCAATAGCAGCTGAAGGAGACCTATTGATTAGATAGCATACAGTGTGGACTGCCTCTCACCAAAACATCTTGCTTAGGTTGGCATTGGATAACATGCACCTAACGCTCTCCAAAATGGTCTTGTTCATTCTCTCAGCAAGACCATTTTGTTGAGGAGTTAGTCTTACTGTTTTGTGCCTAGTTCTCCCATTATCCTTGCAAAACTCAGTGAACTCTTCACTTAGATATTCAAGTCCATTGTCAGTTCTAAGTACCTTGACTTTCCTTCCTGTTTGATTCTCAACAAGTGCCTTCCATTGTTTAAAACACTTGAATGCTTGATTCTTGTGTTTCAACAAATACACCCACACTTTTCTTGACCAATCATCTATGAAAGTTATGAAGTATCTAGCACCACCTAATGAGGGAACCATTGCTGGCCCCCATATATCAGAATGCACATAGTCAACCGAGGCTTTAGTTGTGTGTATGGCAGAAGAAAACTTAACTCTTTTCTGTTTGCCATAAAGACAATGTTCACAAAATTCTAACTTTTCAAAGTCTCCATTTCCTATTAGACCCTGCTTATACAATTCCTCCGAGCCTCTTTCACTAACATGAGCTAGTCTGAGGTGCCATAGCTTTGTGGAATTTAATTTTGATGCATAAATTAAACTAGCAGGATTTAATATAGTTGCACTTTGCAATCTGTACAAGCCATTCTTTCTGGTTCCCTTCATCATGACCATTGAGCCCTTGCATATCTTCAGAACACCACCTTCTCCTTTGAATGTACATCCTGTTTGATCCAACATGCCAAGAGAAAGGGGATTTCTCTTCAGCTCGGGTACATGTCTAACATCTATGAACAATTTTGCTGATCCATCACTGAATTTGATCCTGACATTGCCAATTCCAGCAATTTTGCAAGCAATATTGTTCCCCATTAGCACCTTTCCAGCATCAATCCTTTTGTAAGATTCAAATCATTCTTGATTAGGGGTCATGTGGAATGAACACCCTGAGTCAAGAATCCACTCCTCACTGCAAGAATCTTCAGTCACTGCCAACACATCCGAGCTTTCATACCCATCTGCTACCATAGCCATATCATTTGAGTTTTGCTTGCCATTATTCTTTCTTTTCCTCTCAGGACAGTTCTTTCTGAAATGTCCCTCCTTATGGAAGTAGTAACACTCTTTCTTGCCTTTGGATTTGGATTAGTTCCTCCTATTCTTGCCCTTTGCTTCTCTGTTATCAGATCTGCCTCTGACAAACAGCCCTTCTGCATCTCCACCTTCACCTTTGTCATAAGTAATTCTCTTCTTCATTTCTCGAGAATTAAGAGTGGCTTTAACTTCTTCTAAGGTGAGGCTTTATTTACCAAACATCATTGTGTCAACCAAGTTCTCATAAGAGGGAGGAAGCGAGCACAGCAACATCACAGCTTGGTCTTCATCATCAATCTTCACATCAAGATTCTTTAAATCAAGAACTGCCTTAGTGAATTGAGAGACATGTTCTTTGATTGATGACCCTTCCTCCATTTTCAGCTGATGGAGTTTCTTCTTCAAATATAGTTTGTTTGTCAATGACTTAGTCATGTATAGGCTTTCAAGCTTGAGCCAAATACCTGCAGTAGTGGACTCATCAGCTATCTCACGAAGAACTTCATCTCCCAAAGAAAGAATGATCATGCTATGAGCCTTGTTGATCAAGTCTTTCTTTTCTTTTCCTGAAAGTGTTTCAGGAAGTTTGTTCATTCCTCCCAAGGCTTCCTCGAGTCCTTGATGAACAAGAAGGGCCTTCATCTTGATCCTCCACAGGCTAAAGTCATTCTCCCCATTGAATTTCTCCAAATCGAACTTGGCAGTGCTCATCGCGGAATCAGCCCCAATTCGACAAAGCTCTAGATACCACCAGTTGTAATGCCACAGCACTAACAGTGATTGCAAGAACCAATTGTTCTTGATAAGAATTGCAGAAAAACGAAATTAAGAATAAAGGAAGAGAAGAATAAGAGCAGGATATTATCGTGGTTCAGAGCAAATTGCTCCTACATCCACACTGAGGCAAGTCTTCCATCCACTAGATCAAATAACACCAGTTACAAGACTTTTCAGGTTTGAAGCTAACTCTCTCAATCCTCACTTGCACTCTTTCTGATCTCAATGAATCACTCACTCTCTCTGTTTTCAGTGTTTTTAACACTCAAACTTAAACTTCTAATTTTCTCTCAACTATGGCTTATATATTTGTACATACAAGTCTCTCTCAAGGTAGTTACATAACACAAACAAAACTAACTGCCTAACAGACTTAACTACTTCACAGATATCACATAGTTAACAAAGTTCTATGCATAACCTAACTTTCTAACTAATTGATGATCCATCTGCCACAGAAAGTTTAAACAAAGTCATTGATATATAAATTTGCAAATTTTGTATCTTATAAATTTTGGGACATTGTTATAAAAAAATACTCTTGATGAATTGTCTGCCATGAAAAAAAATAGTTAAATCAAGGGGGTGGGGTAGCTCAACTCATTTGAGCTAAGGGTATAAGGAGTTCGAGGTCCCGGTTCAAATCCTGATGAAGAAAAAAAAAAACTAACAAAACAACTAACATACTAACATTTATCTATAAAAAAAATAGTTAAACCTTTTTAATAGAATCATTATTTTTATTTTCACAAAACTACTGCAACTTATTTTTCGGTAGTGTACATGTTTTTATAGGAAATTATTTTTAAAATTCTTTCCCTATTTGATATAGCAATTCCTATTAATTCCACTCGTCCACGAGTGCTTTAAACTCATAATGATCCCAGCTTTGTTTTGTGTCATGGATCCATACACTTCAGTCAACATACTGCTAGTGGCTGAATCATAGTTTTACTTGATGTTTGATATATCCTCACAGGGACACGCACTTTGTGAAAACTTGTGAACATTAACATCATTGAAACATTAGGCGCATTATTCTGCTAAAAGAAAAATTCTATTTACTTTTTAATAAGTACATCACTACACATATGGATAGGATATACGACAAAATGTAAATATAAGTATGCAGAAAAATAGAATTAGTTATAATTAAATTATAAAATTTATATAAATATAAAATGGTAATGTAAGTATGTATATAAATAAGTATAAATAGCTATATAAGTTTCACTAAATGTTTCAAAAAAGATTTCACTAAAAATAAAATAGTATTTTTTTTATAAGCCAAAAATATATTAACAGGGAGTACTAAGTGTATTCCAAATCATATATCAGTACTAAGAGTAAAAATAAAACAGTGCTTACTGTGCCCCTCCCAAAGTGAACGTGGTTTGCGAGCTATATATATTGAGCCTATGGTTGGTGACATGCATATAAAATTTTAATTAAATAATTACAATATACTAGTCAGTAGTCACTGTTTCACCGTATAACTTTAAAAATCTTATTCATATACTGCCATTAATGATTAACCAAAGCAAATAGAGCACTAATGTGAATGAGATATATAGACTTACCGAGCCTTCAAAAGTTTCAACAAGAGCACCTGCTCCACCAGACGCAAAGTTCACTCCACTGTAGTATTGGGTGTTGCCAGGTTCCATAAATGGTGGAATCAATGGCTGATTTGCATATTCAGCTAGAAACAGTGAATGACAAAAATGAGCAAATTAGAAAATAAGAATTAAGAGTTATATTATATATAGTAGGTATTTTTTTTTATCTCCTACTTATTTTTTATCATTTTTATATATAAACATCCCGAAAATACATTAAAAAAAACAAAAGAAACGCGATATGACATGTCTGTTCCGACATTCAAAAATCATTACTCTATTTTAATGGGAAACATAATATATGTTAGGTAAACCAAACAGGATTCGTACAAGTATATCATGATATCAAGCATAATTAAGATCTGCAAATCTTACCAATAAAATCTGATACCAACCGCCCATCAGAAAATCTCCCGGTTGGGAACTCGAAATAGGATTCCCCGTAAGGCCAGAAATTTGCTTGGTCAAGGGTTGTGGTGTTGATGTAATTGTTATTGCCTGCATCTAAGAAAGAATCGCCAAATATGAAGAAGGCAACGTGCTTGCTGCTTCTATAACCGGACTTGCTTCCATGGGTGTGAAAGACAAGAACTAGAAAGAACAGGAGGAAGAAGAGAGAGCCTGCTAGATTTGCCATGGTGAACTTCATATAATCACCGAATCTGCTTCTATGTCGTAAGTTTATATAAGTCATATAGTTGACCCATATATATATATATATATATATATATATATATATATATATATATAATGTCTTTGTTTCTACACGTGAGGACAACATGTGCTTATTAATTAATTTTATGCTAGCCAATGCAATTTGATTGGTAGAAATGTTACTAAATTCAAATGCTCGGCCGTATTGATTCTTTTTAAAGTTTGGTGATGGTCTTGTTCCATTTTAATTAATACTATATTTTAAAATTAATGAATATTTATTACTTATTTTTAACTATATCCTAACATGGGGAATGAGTCTTGATCCATTGATGAGGTGGTCTATAAAGCTCTTGCCATTCATGAGTTGCGAAGTAGAAGCTGGGATACTCAGATCAACCATATCTACCGTGATGCTAACACATGTGCGGACTTTCTTGCTAAGATGGGAAGCAGGCAGAATGAAGACATGAAGATTTGGAACCTACCTCATGTTGGCATGAGTTCTCTTCTGCTGGTTGATGAGCTTGGTCTAAGACTGCGGTGTTAGTTTTTCTTTGTTTGTTTTGTTTTCTTTTACCTTTTTTCTCTTACTAAGCAAAAAAAAAAAAAACTATATCCTAACCAACGATGACATAACAGAATTTCGTGAAAATGATGGAGGGAGTGGTTTTCTCTGCAACTAGACTTGAGCCTATTCTGCAACCGGAGAAACCACCGGATAAGGAACCAAAGATTTCTTTTAGAGATAAGGTATTGGGACACAAACAAGCTCCTCCGGTGAGGGAGAAATCAGACCTCATTGCTGAGAAGCTTGTGCGTGTGGAGTATGTGGAAGGGAACAGATTGCTTCCGAAAGTGTTCCTAGATGCTAATGTCTTTAAGGAGTTTTGCAGCCCATGGGAAGATGCACTAGTGATTCATCTACTTGGCAAAAACATTGGCTACAATGTTTTGAAAGAAAAGTTGAGGAGATTGTGGTGCCTAGCGGGAGGTTTCGATATGATGGATGTTGACAATGGCTTTTATATGGTGAAATTTGATTTGCCTCCTGACAAGGAGAAAGTGGCTACTGAAGGCCCATGGATGATTTTTGATCATTATCTGGCAGTCACAAACTGGAGCCCCGAGTTTACTTCGCCGCATGCGAAAGTTGATCGCACTTTGGTTTGGATCAGATTCCCAGGTTTGAGTTTAGTTTATTATGATGAAAGTTTCTTGATGGCTATGGCATCTACGATGGGGAAACCCATTAAAGTGGATACGAACACGCTGAGGTTTGAAAGGGGTCGTTATGCTAGAATCTGTGTTGAAATAGATTTAACCCAACCAGTTGTGGGGAAAGTGTGGTTGAATGATCATTGGTATAAGATGGAGTATGAAGGATTACATATTATATGTGCAGCTTGTGGATGCTATGGGCACCTTGCCAGAAATTGTACAAAGAAAAAAAGGGCCGAGCCGGAATCTGGAATCCTTCAACTGGTAGCAACAGTGCAGAATTCTGGTAACGGTGGGCAACAGGTTGCTAATAATGCGGAGGGAATCAAGGATAAATTAAAGAGCCCATTAATTAGCAATAATGTCGAGGAAGATGTGCATGGTGAGTGTATGATTGCTACCCGCAAAAAACGTGCTCCTATTAACCCAAAAGATGCGGCTAAAAAAGGTAACAATAATAATAGGGGCAACAAATTTGAATGGCTCAATCTTTTACTGCATGAAGATATGTTGGCGCAAAATAAGGGGAAGCAACAAGTCAATTATGCTGATGGACTTGTTAAGGAAAATAGTGGGCCACCAGCTGAAGGGAAAGATCCAAAGAATTGGAACAAGAAGAAAAAAAGACGCCATGATCAAGGTCAGAGTAATAGTGTGGGCCAACTTCTTAATAAATGCAATATTTCAAATGTGGGGCAAGTGGAGTATCAAAAGAAGGCAGTGACTAAACTAATGTCCCAACGCACCAATCCTAAACCCATGCATATGAAAGACGCCCTTTCATCTCAAAAAGAAGTCCAGAATAGCAACGTCGTGCATATGGCTTCTTCATCCATCTAGCCAGACGTGAAGACTGTCATGCATATTGAACAAATTGGCCCTAATCATTTTAGGTTTATTGATGAAGGTTCGAAATGCAATGGTGGATGGAAGTTTGGAGAGTGCTTCTCATGAGATTGTTATGGAGCCTCAGAAGGAGGAAGACGTGGTAATGGGCACCCTTGACAAGGTTTAATGGGCTGTTCTTGGCTCTTGCTTTTTGGAGACCTTCTTTGTTTTTTGTTTATGATGATGGAATTTCAAGATATTTCAATCCTCTCTTGGAATATTAGGGGGGAAAACAATTCCACAGCAAAGAGACATGTTAGAGATGTTGTCATAAAAACTAAGCCTTCTATTCTTTCATTATGGAAACTCACATCCAGTTTGAAAGGACAAGAAGTTTTTGGAATCAACAGGGATACCAACCGATTCACATTGTTGAAGCACGAGGCCAGTCGGGTGGGTTGTGGATCCTTATGCATGTAGGAAGCAATCTTAGTATCACGGTCATTGATGTAAATAATTTTTCAGTCACTTTCAGTATGTCTTCGAGTAGCAAAAGTTGGACTTGCACAGGACTATATGCTAGCCCTATCCCTACTGTAAGGTCTGATTTTTGGCATTATTTATGTGATCTTGGTTCTTCAATTCATTCTCCTTGGGCTCTCGTGGGAGATTTTAATGAAGTCCTTTTGCCGGGGGACCAAAGAGGTGGCTTATTCTGTCAGTCAAGAGCTGAAGCTTTTGGTCAAGTGTTGGATCACTGTGGTTTAGTAGATATTCATACCATTGGAGGTCGATTTACGTGGCATCGGAATTGTAGAGGTAACAGAGCTATTGCTAAAAAATTAGACAGAGGCTTAGCAAATCTTCCTTGGTGTATGGCGTTCCCGGAGGCTTATGTGGAGGTTCTTTGTCGTTTCCACTCAGATCATAATCCTCTCCTTCTGCGGTTGGGAGGCCTCCCTCAATCTAGAGGTCCCCGGCCTTTCCGTTTTGAAGCTGCTTGGATTGTCCATGATGATTTCAAAAATGTTGTAGAGGATGCTTGGAGGAGTAAGGTTGGTAGGCCAGTTGAAGCTCTTAGAAAGGTCAAGGAAGATTGCTTGAATTAGAATCATGAGATCTTTGGTAATATTTTTAAAAAGAAGAAAAATATTGAGGCTCGTCTAAAAGGTGTTCAGAGAACTCTAGAACGGGTGGATTTTGTTGCTCTTGTTCAGTTGGAAAAAAATCTTCATCATGAGTACAATCAAGTTCTTTTCCAAGAGGAGCTTCATTGGTACCAAAAATCTAGAGAGCAGTGGGTTAAATTGGGAGATGAGAATACTTCTTTCTTTCATGCACAAACTATAATAAGAAGGAAGAGAAACAAAATTCATGGTCTTCAATTGCCCAATGGAATTTGGTGCTGTGATGAAGGCATTTTACAGGAGGAAGCGTTTAATTTTTTCCGTTCACTCTTCTGCTCAAACAGCCATGACATTTCCACCCAATTCATGGTCCCCAATGTTCCGAGTTTGACCGAAGAAGCAAAAGCAATTTTGATGCAACCAGTAAGTAAAGATGAGGTTTCTAAAGCTCTAAATTTTATGAAACCATTTAAATCCCCTGGTCCGAATGGGTTTCAACCTATTTTCTTCAAACAATATTGGCATGTGGTGGGAGATGATATTTGGAAGCTTGTCAAGGACGCTTTCTTATTGGGCTCTTTTGATCCTTCCATTTCGGAAACTTTAATTGCTTTGATTCCAAAGGTGGATAACCCATGTAATTTTAAGGAATTTCGGCCTATAAGTCTATGCAATACTATTTACAAGATTATTACAAAGGTTCTTGTTAATAGGCTGCGCCCTTTCCTTAACGATATTATTGGCCCACATCAAAGTAGCTTTTTGCCTGGTAGATGCACTTCTGATAATGCCATAATTCTGCAAGAAATAATTCATGGCATGAAAAAATCTAAGAAGAAAAAAGGTGATGTGGCTTATAAAATTGATTTGGAGAAGGCTTACGACCATGTGAGTTGGGATTTTCTCCAAATTTGTTTGCAAGATTTTGGCTTTCTTCCTCCAATAGTGAAGCTGATTATGTTTTGTGTTACATCGTCTTCTTTATCTATTCTTTGAAATGGTAAGAGGTTGCCTAATTTCTCTCCTACAAGGGGCCTTAGACAAGGGGATCCCCTCTCCCCATATCTTTTTGTCATTTGTATGGAGAAATTATCTTTGGCTATCATGGAGTCTGTGAATTTGAGGAAGTGGCTCCCGGTTAAAGTTTCTAAAAACGGGCCTCATATTTCACATCTCTTCTTTGCCGATGATGTCCTTTTATTTACGAAAGCTAAGAGTTCTCAGGCAAGATTAATTGCTAAATTATTTGATGACTTTGGCAAGGCTTTGGGGCTTAAGGTGAATATTGCAAAATCTAGAACATTGTTCTCTTCAGGGGTCTCTAGAAATAAGGTGGAGAAATACACTACCATATCCTCAATCAGAAGCACACCTTCCCTGGAAAAATACCCGGGCTTCCCCATCCTTAACGGGAGACCTAAAAAGCTGACTTTGATTTTATCCTAGAAAAAATGCAAACCAGGCTAGCCCCTTGGAAACACAGACTTCTTAATAAGGCTGGAAGGATCACTCTTGCTAAGTCTATTCTCACTTCCATTCCTAATTACTATATGCAGATTTTTTGGCTTCCTCAAAGCACTTGTGATTTGATTGATAGAGTTACAAGAAGTTTCATTTGGAAGGGAAATCAGGATAAAGGTATCCACTTGGTGAATTGGAGTAAAGTTACTTTGCCAAAAAAGATGGGAGGACTGGGTGTTAGGATGGCCAGGGAAGCAAATACTGCTTTACTTGGCAAACTTGTGTGGGGTATGCAGCAAAATTAAGACAAGTTACGGGTGAAAATTTTGCTTGAAAAATATGTCACTACTCCTTGTTTTTTGGACTGCAAGAGCAAGTCTGGCTCCAGTATTTGGAACTCAATCTTTAAAGCCAAAGAGGTTCTCAGAGGTGGTTATAAAATGAGGTTTGGAGATGGCAGCTCCTCTTTTTGGTATGACTCGTGGACAAGATATGGTCCCTTGTGCAACCATGTGGATTACGTTAATATTCAAGACACTAACATGATGATCAAAGATGTTTTTCATAATCATTCTTGGCAGCTTAACCGATTGGCAACTCAGCTCCCTGATTATATTAGAAGTGAGATTATGGAGATGCATGCCCATCTTTATACGCACATGCCTGACAATCTGATATGAGATGCAAATGTACATGGGTTTTATACTACCAAAACTGGGTATGACTGGCTTTTAGATAGGAGGGAGTCTATTTCAAATGAGAACTCTTGGTTGTGGGTTTGGAAAATAAGAGCTCTAGAGAACTTGAAATTTCTAACATGGTTGGCTTGCCATAACTCTGTCCCAACGATGACATTGCTTCACCACCGTGGTATGGCCCCTTCCAATGTTTGTTAGCGCTGTTTTGAGTTTGAAGAAACGTTTCTACACTGCATTAGGGACTGCACCATTTCTAAACGTTTGTGGCAAGCTCTTGGGTTCTCAAGCTCTGAGTTTTTCTCTCAAATGAATGAGTTGGCTTGACTGAGACAGTGGAGTTCAGGTGATCGGGAGGCTTCATTTTTGGCTGGACTCTGGTGGTCTTGGAGGAACAGGAACATGGTAACTATAGGCAAGGAACAAATGCTTTTTTATAGTCTGATTGCTGCAGCCGTGAATCTTAGTACAACTCTGAAGTTGTGTTACCCAAATCATAGTCATGGAGAGGGCAATGATAAGTGGGTGGCATGGAAAAATTCTACAGAGGACACTATTATCATCAATGTTGATGGAAGCTGTATAGGAAATCCAGGTAGGGCTGGTTTTGGTGGCTTGCTTCGTGGAAGGGATGGGAACTGGGTGAAAGGTTTCTGTGACTATATTGGCTACTAGGGGGTGGGGGGGTGGTTTTTTTTTTTTCTTCCTTTTGTGGTTGGGCCTTCCTCGTGTTGTTGAATTGAAAGTTGGAGATTTAAGAGGAAAAAGTTGATAGAAAGGAATGCAAAAAGACATTATTTTAGGAGTTAGTCACATTGCTAAAATTATAATGTGAAGAAACCATCACTCTATAAATAGAGAGATGGTATCTTTTAATAAAACTAGATAGTTAAAAGTAGGTTTTGGGGGTAATTGGGGTTTTTCCTTTGGCTACTCTAACATTCTGCATGCGGAAATGATTGCTCTTTTGCATGGACTGGAGATTGCATGGAATTTGGGATTCAGAAAAACTGCTTGCTATACGGACTCATTGAACGTTCTGAGTCTTATTACTGAGCATCACAGTCCTCATCATAAATTGGCTACTTTGATCCTCAATATAAAGGATAAAATGAAGCTTAATTGGTCTGTTACAGTGGACCACATTCTTCGTGAAAGAAAACAATGTGTTGATTTTCTTGTAAAAATGGGTGTCTCTCAAGAGGAAAGATTGAAGATCATTGATCATGCTCCACAATGAATGAGCAACCTTCTTCAAGCTGATGCTGCTAGGGTTGCTTTTTTAAGGGTCTAAATTTTATTTTGCTCCTGTGCTCTTTCCTTATCGTCCTGTTACCCAAAAAAAACGATGACATAACAGTTTTTTTATATTTGCACCACTTATGATATAAACACTTTTTAATAAGGACAATTTAGTAAAATAATATTTTTTTTTTTATTACTAAGTAACGTTATTTAATACATTAATCTCACTTCCAGTCAAAAAAAAAACATTGATCTTACTACAAAACATTAAATATCAGTCATTTACGAGTGTATAACCTTAAACATATTAAGATTTTATGAATTTTGCATAAAGATTAAGATATTTATTTTTTTGACAATAAAGATTAAGATATTATTAAAGAGCATTGATCATATTAAGAAATATAAATTAATATGACTAATTTTTTTCTCACACTTTATTAATGTTTTTTCTCTCCCCAATTACCATTAATTGTAGTTATAGGCTTAGTTAATAAATTAGGACGGTAAAATTAAAAAGGTTAATTAATATTTATTTAATATCCTCAAGCGATACAACAACACAAATTATTTTAAAAAGACAAAGAGAGTAAAAATGATGTACTAAAAAATAGAGAGAAGAGCTTAAGAGCATGAATTTCCTCCTACTTGATGTACATTCTAAGAAAATATTGTTGATTCACAAATTTTAAACAAAAAAAATATTTCTTGATAAAAAAGATATTTATTTAGTGATTTCCATTAGTTTATATATTAATTTGTAAATTAGTCTAATCACATTAAGTGGGTGTTTGGTTCCACTTTTTTTTCACATTAGACGTGCGTTTAGCCTCCAAATGTGCTTAAAGGTTGATGACTCAGGTGTTTGGCAAACAATAGACACGCGATTCTGGGACACCGAAAGCACGTTGAAGTTGAAGCATGACAGATTAGCTTCTGGGTGATGCAAAATCGCTTTGACATCAGAGGTGGAGTTATGTTCTCATCTTTACCCTTCCTTGTAACTCATCAAAAACCTATCAGAAAAATATTCATCCCAACTTCATGAATCATGAGACATGCATCCAGATCCAGAAAATCAAAGAAAGTTAAGGATGAAAAATCAAAGGAGGCAGATATGAAAATCAAAGAAAAATAATTTGACATGCATCCAGTAAAATGAAAGAGGGGAAGAGGGAACCTGCAACCATGGGTGGCAGAGGGGATTTGAACAGAAAAGTGGAGATGGGGTGGGGACTGCACCCTTGTATTTGGAGAGAAAAAAGAAATAAAGAAAGGAAATAAACAGAAGAAAAAACGGTGTGGTTTTTGTTATCAAAAAATAAAAAACGGTGGTTTTGATCTAATATTTGCTGCAAGTGGTTTGGAATAGAGAGATATGCAGGAAGGGAAGGAATCGTGGGGCGTGGGCTGTTTCTAGTAAATAAGACATGTTTAACTTTCTAAAAATATAATACTTTCATAATTTAATAAACGTACGTATTATATATATATATATATATATATATATTAAAACCTATTTTGATAATTTAACACTCAAAAGCAATTTTGATTCAAACTATTCAAACAACAAGAAGTAGTAAAAATTACTTTTCCATGAATGCATCCAAACATAAATCACTTCACTTTCAACTCATTTTAATCAAAATCAATTATACAAAATCAATTCTTCTCAAAATCACGTTTGTCAAATGTTCATCCAAACACACACTAAACTGGAAGCTGATATATAGTCCAACACCATTAGCAATTTAGTAGTGTCAGTATCGGAGCTATTTTAGAATCATTGGTGTTTGAATCATTGTTAGTTGGGGACGGTTCTGAAAGTGAAATGTGATGTGTTGTTATGTTCTGATGTGCACTTAAGCTGAGCCAATCGTGACTTGCTTTTGTTTGATCCGAGCCCATCTTGTCATGTCATTTTCTATAGACATTTTAGGTGGAAAACGCTGTCGCCACTTTGTTGCAGAAGTATCTAGGAATCGGTTCGATTTTAAGATAAAAATTTATTTGATTTAAAGATTAAAAAAATATATATATGTGGTTCGATTCAATTTAAATTGTTTTATTAAAAAAAGAAACTAATTTGATCCGATTAAATATGATTTAGATTTGATAGTTCGATTTTTACCAACATATAATTAAATTAAATATAAATAACAATAATAGGTCATATAACATATAACATACTAAAAATAAAAATTTTATCAGGTAACATGTGTCAATTTTATGTTTGGAACATTAAAAACAGTAAAAAAAATTATGTTACATAAAATTAATGTGTATTATAAAAAAAAACCAACAAATAAAAAGATCATTAATACAAAAAGTTGAATAAATATGTATTAAATTTTATATATATAGCTCGATACGGTTTAGTTTGATTTAAAATAAAGGATCTGAAATCCATTTCGTTCAGTTTTCAAAAAACAACATCCAAAAAATCCAATAAATAATAGTTTTGTAAGGTTTTCATTTTTTTATCGGTTTTCAAATTTATTTTGTTGGACTCAAACCCTTCGTCTAGGGAGGTTTTATGCAAAAACTGCTCTTCGACAAAATTATTATTATGCAACAACAAGATGTGAGAGACACGATGTTTAAATGTAATAAACTAACAATGACCTGATTGAATTCACATTATTGTGATGTATAGGGGTATGATGAGAAATTTTAACATGTTTCTTAACTATAATTAATGCATAATTTTTTATAAAAAAAATCATTTTAAAACAAATACAGTATCCTAAGAACACGGGTTAATATGTCAAAGATAGAAATTTTGTTTTAGAAGTTGTATATTCAATATCATAAAAGTTTAAAAATTATTCTTTTCAATAAAAAGTCTTTATTTTTTGCTTCTTTAACCAATGTGTTTAGGATACTGGTTAGCAAGATCTTTATATTTAAATACTTTAAATCATAAGTTATGATATTTTGATACCAAAATCTAACATCACGAAGGATACTCTAATTTTAAGTAGATTGTGAACCAATGAAATAAAGAGATATATTGAAAACAAATTCTACAAGGAAGTGATGCTGAGAGTAATAATGACCGTTGGGTTAAAGAATAAATAAGTAGAGGGTCATGATTTGTGGTGGGTGACCGGGTAAGTGTAAGTTAATTAAATTGTTGATTAGTCCCTACCATAAGTAGCCTTTAGGCGTGTTCCTCGGGTCGGAGCAGTGTACTGTGGATGGGCGTCTTCGTGCGGGGAGATTGCGAGGGCAAGTTTGACAATGGCAGCCGGCGATCCAATGGGTTCTGACCATATCCGACAGTGGCGTAAGACATAGTTTTGTGATTTTTTATCCATGAGGCCCTTGTTTCCATCAACAGTGTGGCCGAAGGTGGTGGTGCGGCTGACGGTACTGGCGGTGACAAAAATATGAATTTCAAAAATAATTTGTGTGTGGGTAACTTCCAGGCTGGTAACAGCCGTGTGGCCCAACATCATTAAGGCCTGCGCAGTGTTAATCTGTTGGCCCAACAGGCGTTGCAATATAGTGATGGATAGAGAGTATAAAAATATAGTAATTTGATTTATATATAAAATTCTAATCGGTTGTGACTGATCAACAACTGCAAGTATATTTTTTTTTTAAACAATTTGTATGCCACGTAACCAAAATCAGACATATCAATAATGTATTTATTTTAATTAAATGGAAAAAGTATTATAAATTAATCATATATAATAGATTAAATATTAAGTATTAGTCATATTACTATTATACAACCAAAAAGTAAAATAACATATTAGTTTAATTTGTCATATTAAATATGTAGTTATTATAAATGATATGAAAGTCTTTGATTAATTTTTTTTACTAATATCAATGATAGTAAGCATGCTAATCATAGGCAATTATTTTAAATGTATTGTTGATGAAGTGAATTTGAAGAAAACGTGACAAGTCATAAGATCGATCAATCAGATGACTTGTATTCCCAAAGTCACTGCAGTAAATTTTGTTTGTTCAAGTAAGTGATAAGGCAGCGGATACATTGTTTTTGGTCAAGATAGTGTTATTGGGACTAGTGACACTTGTTTGGTCGAATATGACCCAGCTTATGTACATGACAGTGTATGATTTACAGTTGACTCAATAGGAGATTGTTGGGCCGGTGTTACCATGTTTGGTCCAATATGCAATGGGTCATGCATTTTTGTGTATTAATATTATTTACATAAATCATTTCAGATTGTTTAAGATTGAGGGTGTAGGGTTATTCAAAAAAGTATCGTCAGTTGGTCCAATGAGACCACATAGGCCCAATTGCACTGACAACCCACTAAGACATACATGATATATCATTACCTATAACTGTCCAATTGAAGTTACTTGATCCAACAACAGTTAATTGGCCCTGATTGAGTTACGTTGTCCAATGATGCGTAGTCGGTTGAATAACACTAAGTTTTCCCAATAGGATTGAGTTGTCCCAATTGGACTTACGCGGTTCAATAAGACATACATTTTTATAATGGGACCAAGTAGTTCCAATGTTGACTCACTTGTCTCAATCCAATAAGCATCACTTTGCTCGATTAGATAAAGCTGGATCATTGAGTGTCAACCAACAAATAGGGACTAATCTTATCCCACCCCGCTTACCACTAGGCCCAATAAGATTTAATTGGGCCGGGGATACCGAGACTCACCAGGCACGTCGAATAGGCTTAACATGGACTAAGGAGCTATACCGGCCCTTGTAGGTGGTGAGATGCCCAGCATAGTCCTCCGATGGGTCGTTGCATGGTGTTTCGGGTTGCTACCATAGTTTGTACACACCCCTGATTGGGGTGATGGTGTGCAGTGACCGACACAAGCTATCTTCGACCCCGTAGGAGGTGTCTTCCGGATGGACCATGGTTTCATGTTTCGGGTTGTTACCATAGTTTGTACACACTCCTCATTGGGGTGATGGTGTGCAGTGACCGACAAAAGCTATCTCCGACCCCGTAGAAGGTGAGATGTGATGAGTGTGATTTCACCTCATATTTCTTTATCATATTGCATGCATTTTCATGTAGTTTAGGCATTTTTAATTTGATTTTTGTTAGTTTTTACCTTGAAACGGGTAAGGCAGTTTTGTGGTGTTTGTGTGCAGGAATTAAGGATTAAAATGCTCAGGATCATTTATGTTGGAGCTTGCATGAAGACGGAGCTTGAAAAGTAAGAAAAATGAGTCAAACAGAGCCCATCACGGCCTAGCCGTGACAACCATCACGACTATGATCGAGCAAGACTGAAAAGAAAAGTACACAAAAGTCAGAACCTGTCACGGCTAGCTCGTGATGGCCATCACGACCGTGCAGGCCATAAATGCCAAGTTTTCCAAGACAGAATCTGTCAAGGCCTGACCGTGACAGCCATCATGGCCGTGACGTGAAATATCTGGATTTTTAAAATCTGATTTGATCTGATTTTGTAATTGCTTGGGATTCAAGTTAACCTACTCTATAAATTGGGCAATTAGGCTCGAAAATAGAGATCCCTTGGGCTTCTACCTTAGACAAAAACTAGGATTTCTCTTCTTCTCAATTTCTTCTCTTCTCTTAGGTTTTCTTTTTATGCTTTTATTAATCAAGCTTGCTATGAACATGGCAATGCTTGAGTAGTCGTTTTTATTTCTAGGGATTGGGGATATGCCCAAGATTTGTTTTATGTTATGAACTGGTGTTTTACTTCTTGTTAATTTCAATTCGCTTTCGATTTAATTCATATTGCATGAATTACTTGTGAATCTAGTGCGCACTTATTTGCATGTCATAGATACTCTAAGGAGGAACCTAGCAGTGAACTTAGGTAACATATCTATAGGAATCAAACTTAGGACTTAAATCACGAGAGTTAGAAGTGGTCCTTCGAGGGTTCACTGAATTGTCACAAAGCTTAAAGGGTTCGATTTAAATTCAATTACCACGAGAGTAGGCGTTGGTTTAATTGGGCACGGTTTTTGTATCCCGAGAGGGAACATTAACTTATTTAGGATAAATTCACCTTCAAAGCAAATTTTGATTATTAACAAGAAGGTAGTCAATTTAGTAGCATGAGAAGTCTTGTTGGTAACCCAATTCTTGGGAATCTCTTTTGATATAGAAAAAATCTTACATTTGATTTACTTTCCTATTTTGTTCTTGATTTCGTTTTAGATATTTGATTTGTTAGTTAATCTTTTAAAAACCAAATCTTTTCCAAATCTTTTTTCTAGTCCAGTTTAATTGATTTAATAATTGATAGATATTTAAGATCACGGTCCCTGTGGATTCGATCTTTTTATTAGTAGACGACAAAGCCGTTCACTTGCGGATTCGAGCACCATCAAATTTTTGGCGTCGTTGCCGGAGACCGTGCTTTCTTGAATCTCAATTTAATTTTTAAATTAATTTTTATGGACCTTTTTTTATATATTAAATTTTCTCTTTTTTTCATTTATCTCGTTTTCTTTTCTAGTATCTATCTCTCTCTTTGCAGGTATTTTTCTCTCTTATGCGAAGATCCCAAAGTCTTGGGAATCTCATTGAAGTTGACCTCGAGATCGAAAGGACCTTTCATAGACGTGGGAGACTTCAAAGACAAAGAGAGAGAGAGAGAGAGGTTGATTCCCATTCCACTCATGGTGAATCCACTGGATACCAAACCACTGAAGGACTACGCAATCCCAAATGCTAGGGGTTTGCGAACTGGGATTGCCAGGCCAGAAATTGAGGCAGAGAACTACACTATACGCCTCTATTAATTGGCATGATTAGGCAAAATCATTTTGGAGGATTACCCTCGGAGGACCCAACTGATCATGTGGAGACATTCTTGGAGTTCACCGATGCAATAAGAATTCGAGGTGCCCCGATTGGTGCTATTCGCTTGAGGTTATTCCCCTCCTCTCTGACTGGAAAGGTAAAAGCTTGGTTGAAGCAAGTGCCCGCTAATACTTTGTCAACTTGGGACCAACTGGAGCATGCATTCTTGGAGAAATTCTTCCCTCCATCCAAGACTGCTTACCTACGAACTCAGATCACCGGCTTCTTCCAAAAGGACGGAGAATGCTTATCCTAAGTTTGGGACCGTTACAAAGGATTGCTGGAGTCTTGCCCACATCATGGGCTCAAGAGGTGGTTGTTAGTGCATACCTTCTACAACGGATTGGATTACTCTTCGGAGGTGTCACTTGAATCCGCAACTGGTGGAGCCTTTATGAATAGACCTCTGACTAAAGCGTTCAATATCATTGAAAATGTAGCCACCAACTATCACCAATGGGGTTCGGAAAGAAGTAATAACCCGAGAAAGCTTTCGGGGGGGTAAGTTTGAAATGAATAGTACTGATCTAATTATGTCTAAATTTGACTCATTGAATAAACGCTTTGATAAACTTGAAAAGGCTAATGTGAGTTCAATAGGTGCTACTGATGTTGTTTGTGAGATTTGTGGAATGCAGGGACGTGACATATTGGAGTGCCCACATGGTGTTGCTTTTGGATCCGGTGCTTCGTGGGAACAAGTGAACTCTTGTCACAACTTCTATGACACGAACCCGAAGTTGCCAAATTATGCTCCTCCAAATCCTTACAATCAAGTGGGGAAGAATAATCCTTATCTCTGCTATGGGAACTATAACAACATGTTGAACCACGAATTCCATGAAGGCCAAGGTAATAGGAAACCCGCATCGGGGTATCCTCAGGTACAAAAGTCTAAACATGAGTCTCTTTTGGAAAATTTTGTTGAAACTCAAATAAAGCAAAATGAAGAGTTTAGGCAACAAGGTAGAGCAGTCAATGATGCAATAAAAGAGTTAACATCTAAGGTAGATAACTTAGCCATCCATAATAAGATGTTAGAAACTCAGATTGCCCAACAAGCTAGTACATATTCTAGAACTAAGGGTACGTTTCCAGGACAACCCGAAGTTAATCCCAATGAGCATTGTAATGCTATATACTTGAGGGATGATAGGCTTGGGGTAGTTGAAAAGGATGTGGAATGTGAGGAGGACATGAGTGAACAAGAAGGGATGGAGCCAAAGTATGTTCCTCCACCTCCTTACCAACCCCCAATACCTTTCCCACAAAGGTTGGTCAAGAAAAAGCAAGTTGAAAAAGAAACTAAGAGCTTAACTGAGGAGCATGATGCCATGATAAAAACTAACATGCCTCCTAAACTAAAAGATCCAGGAAGTTTCTCTATTGCTTGCTCAATTGGAGAATTAAAAATAGACCTAGCCTTATGTGACTTAGGGGCTAGTGTGAGTTTGATGCCACATACCATCTTTGAGAGGTTAGGAACCAAGGAATTGAGTCCATCCAAGTTCTCTTTAAAATTTGCGGATGTCTCAACTAAAACTCCTCTAGGCATACTAGAGAATGTTCCCATAAAGGTAGGGAAAATTTTCATTCCTACCGATTTCATGGTGTTGGATATGAACGAGAATTCTAAATTCTCTATCATTCTTGGAAGGCCATTCTTGGCCACAGCTGGAGCAATAATAGATGTAAAAAAATGGTAGGCTCTCCTTGATTGTAGAGAAAGGAAGGGTGGATTTTGATTTGACTAACTCATATAACAACCCTCCTTTTGAGAGTCATGTGTGCAGGATTGAGATAATGCCTCCAGAGGTAAAGGAAGAGCTTAATATGGAAGCAACTCTGAAACTTTGCATGACAAATGATGCACCAAATAATGATGAAATTGGAGTTGCTCAACATGTGGAGTTAAAACTTCCGCCGGGGGGATGTAAGGCCATGAAACTCAGAGTGAAAAGAGCAAAGCAAAAGTGCATGTGGCCATATGAACAAAATAGGCTCTTTGATGGACTTCCTTGGAAGAGAGGTGTTCTTGCACTTCCAAGCCCAGCTGATCCCGGTTGATCCAAGGGAGTATGGTCAAGCTTAAAACCGTAAATAAGCGCTTCTTAGGAGGCAACCCGAGTTTTCTTTCCCTTTTTAATTTGTATTTGAATTTTGTTTTTGAATAATTTGAGAAGATTGAGAGGAGAAAGATCACTAATTGATGGTTTTGCCAAGTATTTTCAGGTTATGAAGGCAGGAAGAGCAAAAAGGCATGGAAAAATAAAGTCAGAATTGATCACGCCCAGGCCGTGATGGGGGTCACGGCCGTGATTAGCCAACAGCTGAAGATCATAAAGGAACACCGCCCAGCCATGATAGCCCTTGCGGGCATGATGAGAAGGACCCAGAAGATCAGAATGTATCACGGCCTAGCGGTGATGGAAGTCACAGTCGTGAGAGGCCAGCTCCTATAGACCCAAATGGATCACGACCCAGCCATGATGTATATCACGCCCATGATGGGGCCTTGCTTGACACCAGAACTGATCACGGCCTACCTGTGATGAATGCCACAGTCGTGACGCGTCCTCCAACAGCTCTATGACTGGCATTTGAGCCAACACCCTCGACCACCTCGGTGAGTTGTTCCATTTTTATCCTCCCTCCGACTTGATTAATTACATTGGGGACAATGTAAGCTTTTAAGCTTGGGGTAGAGGTATTTTTACATTTTTTTGAACTTTTGCATTTTTCATGTTGCATTCATATAGAATTAGTTTTGCATAATCACATGATTAAGATTGCCCCTTGCTTAGAGTATGCATCCAATTGTGAGAACTTTGTGCCAAATGAATTGAGACAGTGAATTTTTGAACCCAATTTTTGTATTCTTGTGATAGGATAAAAATAAAAATGCTTGAGATGATCTTCTGATAGTTAATAATTAGCATATGGTTCCTTGGATTTGTGTTTCTCATTGATTTTAAACTACTAAATGTGAGATTTTTGAGCCTAAAAGGGGTACTCACTAAATCTACCCCATTCTTTGCGATTGAGTGTTTTATTCCTCTTGGATTGTGTTCTCTAGAACTTGACTTGAAACCGTTTTGAAACTTCAAATTTTTTGAAAACATATTTGAAAATGATTGAGGCACTAGGTATTTTTATGGCCTTCTGAGCTTTGACTGATTAAATGCTACCCCTTAGTTGCCCAATTTTGAGCCTAATAGAAAAAAATGATTTTCTTGGTACCTTGATTTATTTTGATGAATGATGCTTGGTATGAGACCTTTTAAAGTATTGCATAAAGGGCAAAAAGGTTGTTTGAAAAATAAATTGTGGGATGAAAAAGTTAGACAAATATTTCTCTTAAGTTGGAAATCTCCCCTTCTCCAAAAAATAAAATAAAATAAACAAAAAAAAATGGAGAAGGGGATGAGAAAAAGGAAGTGAGGAATAAAGTAAAAAAAAAAGGAAGAAAGAAAGAAAGGTGGAAAAGTGAGTTAAAGTCCAAAAAGGTATTTTAGAAGGTTGTCATGCTTTGCATTGTTTGATATTTTGTTTAGCCTTCTTGAATTTTCCCTTTCTTGATTTCCCCACCTAACAATTAATCCCATGACCTCATTACAACCAAAATAAAAGACCTCTTGATTCTTATGTGTTTTCATTAATAAAGTAGAGATTTGGTTAATAGTCAAGCTTATGGTAGGGTACCTTCCTTGAGGAAATTGAGTGAATTGTCAAATGTCCTTAAACACTTGAGTGAGGTGAGAAGAGTGCCCGAATTAGTGAGAGGCGTGAATCTGGAAAACCTAAGCTTCTAATTGGACTTGAAATTGATTGTCTCTTGATTACTTATTCGGATAAGCCTGTTACTTAGATTTATTACTCTGGTTCTTGGTTCACTGTCCATACTCTGATTGTTTATCCTGTCTGGCCTTAGTTATTGCTTGAAGACAAGCAAAATCTTAAGCTTGGGGTAGTTTGATGAGTGTGAC